>CM059427.1:24555804-25759713 GCA_030390025.1 Squalus acanthias | reverse complement strand
CTTGAAGCTGACACTGAAAGAAAAAAGATAGGTCTGCAATCAAGAGTGTCATTTATTAATCAAAACCGTGATCATGGTTACCAGCTCTCTGGCAATATTGTATTGGACATGCAAAACAAAGAGAAGTGTATCACCGAAATACTGCAGCTTCACGTGAGAACTTGTTAACATTAAACATTTAGTCAGTCTTTTTTAGTCAGTCTTTTTATATTAGTGATTGGGCTATACCCATATTAAAATAATCTTAACATACACCTTAAAGGTGTTAAACCATCCTAGAAATGAACTGCAGCACATTAAGTTTTTCAGCCAGTACATTTGTTAGATCTTCAGTTAATAAATGAAGGACTACAAATACTGGAGGATCTGTGATGCACTGAACAAATGCAATGCCTTTTCATTCCTGTGACCCGGCTTTCAGCTATAAAGGATCTATTTGAATTGAATTTCGGTAGCGTTAACTCAGTCTTGAATGGATCTGCGTCTGTTGATCCATTCTACTCAAATGGGCAGTCTGGCTTTGAGGATGGCTGGTATAGGAAATTGAGAAAACCCAGACTGGTGCAATAGTGGGTCCTCTTCTGAGGTTCAGCGATGGTGTTGGGAAAATAGAGAGAGCATTACTCCCTCTCTGGCCTATACTATACTTGATCTGTGTGTATTTGATGCTGGATTTATCACGGCTCTGCTGGCAATGTGGACCCTCGCTGGTGGTGGGCGTCAGTCATACAACTGGAATTTGTGACCTCGTC
Source organism: Squalus acanthias (assembly GCA_030390025.1). Taxonomy (NCBI): domain Eukaryota; kingdom Metazoa; phylum Chordata; class Chondrichthyes; order Squaliformes; family Squalidae; genus Squalus; species Squalus acanthias. Next base: position 25,758,961 of record CM059427.1, on the reverse strand, counting down.
CACTTGATTCACAGTGAGCCTAATATTCACATACAGCTTTGAAAGAAACAGAGGGTGTGCTACAGGGATGCAGGAACCTCAATATGAAATTTTTAGGGAAATGAGATCCCAAACTTAATTTCCCATCTTTGAGCGAGACTCCATCGCTGCACGCAGCTCACCTTTATAAAACTGGCCCATAACCAGGAAACTGGCTTTGCAGTGCCTTTTAAAGAAAGTTTCTGTTTCTTAAAAATTTGTTCACGGGATATGGGTGACATTTATTGCCCATCCCTAGTTGCCCCGAGGACGTGGTGTTGAGACTTAGCCTTGAACCGCTGCAGTCCTCCTGCTGCTGTCACAGTGGTGTTGGGAAGAGGATTCCAGGATATTGACGAAGCGACGATGATGCATTTCCAAGTCAGAATGCGCCTGACTTGGAGGTGATGTTCCCACAGTATTCTGCCCTAGTCCTTCTCAGTGGTAGAGGTCATGTGGAGGGAAGTGCTGTCATAGTAACCTTGGTGAGTTGCTGCAGTGCATTTTGTAGATAGTACATACTGCATCTATAGTGATGGAGGGGGTTGATACTGAGTCCAGTGGTATGGGGCTGTTTAAGCGACGTTCGCTGTCCTGGATGGTGTCGAGCTTCGGGTGTTGTTTTGGTTTCACCCAGAATCACAGAATCCCCACAGTGCAGATAGAGGCCATTTCGGCCCATCGAGCCTGCACCGACACATATCCCACCCTATCCCCGTAACCCCCACATATTTAATCCCCCTAACACTAAGGGTCAATTTATCATAGCCAAATCAACCTAACCTGCACATCTTTGGACTGTGGAGGAAACCCATGCAGACACGGGGAGAATGTGCAAACTCCACACAGACAGTCACCCGAGGCCGGATTCGAACCCGGGTCCCTGGCGCTGTGAGGCAATAGTGCTAACCACTATGCCACCGTGTTGCCCACCCATCCAGTGAGTGGTAAATATTCCATCACACACCAGCCTTAAGTATGTAGATGGTGGAGAGGCTTTGAGGGGTCAGGAGGTGAGCTACCTCTCAGAGTACCCAGCCTCTGCCCTTCTCTTCACAGTATTGATATAGCTTGTCCATTTAAGCTTCTGGACAGTGATTTCCCCTCCCCCCTGTGGAGATGTTGATGGTGGGGGGCTTAGTGATGATGGTACTTTTGTAAGTTGTCAGAAGATGAGGTGTGAATGTTACCTGCCAAGCCCAAGCCTGAATATTGTACATTTCCGTCTTTCAGGTCCCTCCCAGAACTGCTCCCTACCCTACAGACACTGTCCAGAAAAGGAGAAATAAAAGAACTATATTTATTTCCCAAGATCCACAAACAGGACTGCCCTTGTAGACCCATCGTTTCAGCCTGTTCTTGCCCCACGGAACTTATCTCTTCCTATATCGACTCTTTTTTCTGCCCTTGTCCAGTCTCTTCCCACCTACATCCGCGACTCTTCCGACGCCCTCCGCCACTTTAACAGTTTCCAGTTTCCTGGCCCCAACCGCCTCCTTTTCACTATGGACGTACAATCCCTCTACACCTCCATCCCCCACCAGGATGGCCTGAGGACGCTCCGCTTCTTCCTTGAACAGAGGCCCAACCAGTCCCCATCCACCACCACCCTCCTCCGCCTGGCTGAACTTGTTCTCACATTGAACAACTTCTCCTTTGACTCCACTCATTTCCTCCAAATCAAAGGTGTTGCTATGGGTACCTGCATGGGTCCTAGCTATGCCTGCCTTTTCGTGGGATATGTGGAACACTCTTTGTTCCAGTCCTACTCGGGTCCCCTCCCTCACCTCTTTTTCCAGTATATTGATGACTGTATCGGTGCCGTTTCCTGCTCTCGCCCTCAACTAGAAAATTTCATTCACTTTGCTTCCAATTTCCACCCTTCCCTTACCTTGACATGGTCCATCTCCGACTCTTCCCTTCCCTTCCTCGCCTTCTCCGTCTCCATCTCTGGGAGTAGGTTATTGACAAACATTCACTACAAGCCCACTGACTCCCACAGCTACCTGGACTACACTTCCTCCCACCCCGCCTCCTGTAAGGACTCTATTCCATTCTCCCAGTTTCTCTGTCTCCGCCGCATCTGCTCTGACGATGCCACCTTCCATACCAGTGCTTCCGACATGTCTTCCTTTTTCCTCAACCGAGGATTCCCCTCTACTGTGGTTGACACGGCCCTCGACCGTGTCCGTTCTATCTCCCGCACTTCTGCCCTCCCCCCTGTCCCTCCCTCCCGGAACCACGATAGAGTTCCCCTTGTCCTCACCTTTCACCCCACCAGCCTCCACATTCAACGGATCATCCTCCATCATTTCCGCCACCTCCAGCGTGATCCCACCACCAAACGCATCTTCCCCTCACCTCCCCTTTCAGCATTCCGTAGGGACCGCTCCCTCCGCGACACCCTAATCCACTCTTCTACCACCCCCAGCACCCCTTCCCCTTCACCCGGCACCTTCCCGTGCAAGCGCAGGAGATGCAACACATGCCCTTATACCTCCCCCCTTCCCACTGTCCGGGGCCCCAAACACCCCTTCCAGGTGAAACAGCGATTTACTTGTACTTCTAGATACATAGATACATAGAAGATAGGAGCAGGAGTAGGCCATCCGGCCCTTCGAGCCTGCTCCGCCATTTAATGAGATCATGGCTGATCCTCCAATTCAGTATCCCGTCCCCGCCTTCTCTCCGTAACCCTTAACCCCTTTTGCCTGTAGAAATATATCTAATTCCCTCTTAAATATATTTAATGAGCTGGCGTACACTGCCCTCTGTGGCAATGAGTTCCACAGGTTCACCACCCTCTGAGTGAAGAAATTCCCCCTCATTTCTGTCCTAAATGGTTTAGCCCTTATCCTTAAATTATGTCCTCTAGTTCTGTTCTCACCCGCCAAGGGAAACATTCCTTCTGCATCTAGTCTGTCTAGACCTGTCAGAATTTTATACACTTCTATGAGGTCCCCTCTCAATCTTCTAAACTCCAGTGTGTACATCCCTAAACTACATAGTCTCTCCTCATAGGTCAATCCCGCCATTCCTGGTATCAGCCTGGTGAATCGCCGCTGCACCCCCTCCATGGCAAGAACATCTTTCCTCAGATGAGGCGACCAAAACTGTACACAGTACTCGAGGTGTGGTCTCACCAGTGCCCTTCTTGCAATTTAGTATACTATATTCGCTGCTCATGATGTGGTCTTCTCTACATTGGGGAGACCAAACGCAGATTGGGTGACCGCTTTGCGGAACACCTCCGTTCAGTCCGTAAGGGGGACCCCGAGCTTCCGGTCGCTTCCGGTCGCTTGTCACTTTAATTCACCGCTCCATTCCCACTCAGACCTCACCGTCCTCGGCCTCTTGCATTGTTCCACGGAAGCTCAGCGTAAGCTCGAGGAACAGCACCTCATCTTTCGATTAGGCACTTTACAGCCCTCTGGACTCAACATAGAGTTCAACAATTTCAGATCATAACCTCGGCCCCTATCACATATTTATATTTTTTATCCACACTTTTTGTTTGTGCCTTTTTTCTTCCCTCCCACATGGCAGCTGTCCTTCATTCTGCCAGCGCAATTCACACTTCATCTAGAGCCATCCTTTGTTCCTTAACCTGTCCCATTACCATCTCCTCTTGCCTTGAATATCTCTTAATGCCTCTTTACTTCTCATGCCTTCTATCTTATCACTGACCTTCCCTTTTGTTCTTTCATCCCCTCCCCCATTTCCCAGCCCCTAAACTTGCTTTAATATCTGTTCCATTTCCTGCTTTTTTCCAGTTCTGACGAAAGGTCTTCGACCTGAAACGTTAACTCTGTTTCTCTCTCCACGGATGCTGCCTGGCCTGCTGAGTTTTTCCAGCGTTTTCTGTTGTTATTTCAGATTTCCAGCATCCGCAGTATTTTGCTATTATATTGATTTAGAGCTGTTAATGGTAAACATGTGCTCCAAGCCCTATGCTTCTGCTGGGTGTCAACATAACATGTGTTTGTTCCAGTCCTTAACCTAAGAGTGTGTTGAAATACCCCCTGAGTGGGAGGAGCAACTATGGTGACAGGTTGCTGTTCAGTGTGTGGCCTATTGGCATGGTTGTGACTTAGAATCTCTGAATCAGGAATGATGCAACAGTTGGAGCCATGTCTGACAACACAGTGGCTGCCAGTGCTTGCTCACTCTTCGGCAGTTGCTCAATCCTCTGAGGACCCTGGCTGGACCGTAGACTCCTTGAGAGAATGCTGCCTTATTGGACCTTTCAGCGCTGGGCACCCTAGCCAGATGACCTGCATTAAAACAATTCTTCCTCTCCTGCCACCTCTACTTACTTCTCCTCATTGAGCAACAGTCATTCATCTGATGCTCCTTTCTTACTTCTAGTATTTGTGCTGTTGGGGCATAAGTCTCTGGAGTCTACATTTTAGCCATTTGATGTTCCTTCACTTTATACATCCCTGTAGAGGAGTTTTGAATTGTCGGTCACATAGCGGCAGGTAATGGTCCTTGTACCAGTCTTCAAAATATAATATATAAACTGTCTACAGGTTGATTGGCACATTGTGGTGTATATCATAACCAGCTAACTGTTTCCACATGTACGACAGTTGTCAATCTGTGTACCTTATCAGCATTAGACTATGAAATTCATTCTGTTCTATATATTTCTAGAAAGGTGGCGATAAGGATCCAAATCCAAATTAATCCATTTTATTTTGTATTTTCAGGACGGTATCAAAGATAAGCTGCGCCCTATTGCCATATCGGTTGGAGTAGAGATCAAAAAGTCTAGGCGCAAGAAAAGGCAGCATCCTAAGTTAATCGACTTGCTTCCTGTCCTCAGTGAGAGTGAGCCTCAGCGTACAGAGGTTAGGGTTCGATTTGTTGTTTATCTCGTTTATAAAGCAGAAGGATTTGTGGTTTCCTTCAATGTATTCGTTCTGCATTGTGAACTCGAACCACAATTCAATCTTATTTTGCCTGTGTAACCAGCACTCTTAAAGAGTAGAAGAAGCAACCAAAGGGAATTGCCTTCTGTGTGAACCTTTACATATTCTTAACAAAAAATATATCTTACAAAGCATTAACGGTATATTCCTCAATTGAATTTTTTTCCTAATAGCATGTGTGTAGCAAATCAAATTTACATACAAAAATTAGGTAGGTATGATACTCCCCATAACTTGAACTGCAAATGCTAGTTATACAGGCAAAATACTTTGGTGATCCTGTATGTTTATTTTGTCTTGGCTGCAAGAAATGTTCACATTTGAACCTCATTATAGTCAGCTTCCCAATCAACCATGGACAACACTGAGGTCTCTGGTTGCTCACCATGTAGCTTCATTAGGCTTGTTTCATGCAAATGTTACTGGATTATACTGTCACAGATTGTCCTGGCCAATATCTATCCCTCAATTAACATCACAAAAGCAGATTATCTGGTCATTATCACATTGCTGTTTGTAGGAGTTTGCTGTGTGCAAACTGGCTGCCGCGTTTCCTACATTACAACAGTGACTACACTTCAAAAGTACTTCATTGGCTGTAAAGCGCTCGGGATGTCGTGAAAGGCGCTATATAAATGCAAGTCTTCCTTTTTTATTTTTATTAATATTTTGATACAGGTCCAATTTTTGAAGGAAGGTTGCGGGAAAGACCACATTTGCCAGAGTAACCTTGAATTAAAATACCAATTTGGCTCCAGGGTTCAAAACCAGCAGGACAAATTTGTTCCTTTACCTGTGTAAGTCTTTTTTATTTGACCTATTGTTGGTTTTTTATTTAACATTAAGCATGGAGTGGCACCGTAGACCTATTTGGTTAGATCTAGAATGATATAGTTATAGAATAGGAACCCTTTCCCCTTCAGCACATGTGTGAACTCAGTAATAGTTCAAATATGGTAGTCCAATTAAGTAAATTGAAGTTCATTTAAAAAAAATGTTTACAAGAAGTAATAAAAAGAAGTTACGCCCAACATAGGCAACCCAGAAAAGCGTTCCCTTAGACATGCATAACTGAGAAGCTTGTGCTTTGTTCATTGAGTCAAGTTATCAATTCAGTAAATTATTTGTGCTGTTCTGTTTCTTTAGGGAGAATAGATTTCCAGTATTTAAATTAAGTGACCAGAAGGACATAGTACTGGAAATAACTGTTACTAACAAGCCGTCACACCAAAATAGTACAGAAGAAAATGGGGATGATGCACATGAAGCTCACCTGATTGCAACATTTCCAGACACTTTAACCTACTCTGCGTATCGAGTCCTGACACTAAATCAGGTAAGTGCTTAATTTTTTTTTCATTCTGTCCTAAAGGTGCTGACTCTTGCTGATGCACGGTCGCGTGGATACCAGCAGTCCCACATTACCTTGTCCAAGTTGGCACGTGTGAGCTAGACAGCACGTGTACATCGGTGATTCAACTTCGCATCGTAGGAGTCCAGTATTGTCCTCACCTTATATCCACATGGATGCAATTCTGAGCAAGGGATGCTGGATAGCAATCAGAGTGGGAATCATGACTTATTCCCTCCCGCCCCTTCTCCCCCTCCAGCTGCCCCAAAAAGATCCCAGCGAATTGTAATGCTCCAAGTGAAAGCAGCTAGCTCATCACAGACTTGGAATTGGACTTAGGACATTCTAGTCTATACCAATTAGTGCTACGCAGAGCAGTACTTTTACCCAGTAACCCATTAAGGGAGCTGACTTGCTTAATTTTATTTGATGTCTGTTTTTGTTAGCCATTTCTTTTGATTGATTACTTACTGTCACATCCACAGACATTTTACCTTGAAGTATGTTCTCTTTTTAAATTAGGACAAAACTTTGTGTACAGCAAATCAGAATGGGTCGCAAGTAGACTGTGAACTGGGAAATCCCTTAAAGACAGGATCAGAGGTAAGCTAGTCTCTACTTCAACTTTTTATTCTAATATGTATATTTCACTTGTTTATGCTTCTCAGTGTAAAATCTAACAATTAATATTTGCCTGTTTCCTGAATTGAACAAATATAATTTGTACATGGCTCTGATTTGTGCTAAACATAAATCTAATACAATTACTATTTTGGTTTCTAGGTTACTTTCCACTTGATCATGAGTACTGCTGGAATTACACTGGACACCAGAAACCTTAGTATCAATCTACAGCTGGAAACGTAAGCCAACTTAACATTTCTACTTTATTTATATAAATATAGATTAAAAATTGCATCTACTGAAGATGCAATAAGATCAGAACTTTTATTTCCTGAGATCTACCAAAACACCATTCCATATTCTGAGCGTTTGTATCTAGAAATAGAAAGCATTTTATCCACAAGATAACCTGTTAACAAATTAGTAAAATAAGCAGTGCCACTGTAACTGAAGTGGTAGCTGTTACTTCCAGTACATTTAGTTTGAAGGAGAACCAACATTAATTCCCTGTCTTGCTCATTACTCCATGCCCTTATCTGATGGCCACATATATGTACTTCCAGTAGTGATTACTGGATAGTGATCAGGAGTGGGAACTATGGCTGATCTCTTTTTTTGTCCCCCAACAGCGGTTACAAAGAGCAAATGCCATGGCCAGTTAGTTCTAGCTGACATCAACTAACTCAAAACTGAACTTGTGATCTTCCTGGTCTGTCTGGCTTAGCTACTTACTGCCTCGACCAGCTGAGCTATCAGGGAGCCAACATTAATATTTTGATTAATCTGTTATTTTGTGATTGAGGCTTTAATTTCCATTTACAGGACCAGTAAACAGGATAATCGGCCATCTATCGCTACTGCTCAAGTGGTGATTGAACTGCTTTTGTCTATAGTTGGGTAAGTAAGATTTCCTACTCGCTGTCCTTTTGTTGTGGATATATTCTCAATATTATATTTGTGTGTGTGGTGGGTAGAGGGAAAGAAATATTATAAAAATGAAAACATAAGTAATGGTCATTCTGTTTGAACAGTGCTGCAAAACCATCTCAGGTATATTTTGGTGGTTCAGAGGTAGGTGAGAGTGGTATGAAGACTGAAGAGGATGTGGGAAGTTTGATTGAGTATGAGTTCAGGGTAAGTATGGCAACATCTTTTATTTTAAAAAATACAATTGAAGTTGGCTTCCTATTTTAAGCAATTCCAAATAATGTGTAAAGTGCTGTTATTTTAAAACACTGTCTAGATTAATATAATTCTGTTCATAATGCAGAGATTAACTGCAATTGATTAAGTTAACAACAAGAGGGCATTATATTGATTTATACTTTGGAATGTTTTGTTTCCACACAGATGATTAATCTGGGCAGATCACTTAAAACTCTGGGCACTGCTTGGCTACAAATCATGTGGCCAAAGGAAATAGCCAATGGAAAATGGCTGCTCTATTTGATGAAAATTGACTCAAAAGGCATCGATCATGTATCCTGCCAGCCTGATGGTGCAATTAACAACCTAAAATTAAAGGTAGTTAATAATTAACTATTTACTAAAAGCTGAGATTGACTTAAAAGGTTACTGGGTCTTGTGCTGTAATGAATGCATTGCTTTCTAGGTGAGTTGTGCTGCCAATGACATTAAGTTATGTGTTTGACATACAAACAGCCTAAAATGCGTGTTTGGTTATTTTTAAGTAAGTAACCTGATTGAGACAGAGTATACTTTTTACAGCAGCCAGCATTTAACTATTCCTTGTTTAAAAATTATTTCAAGTAAATAAATATTGTGCTACTTTATTTTGTCCTTTTTAAAACCACATCTTAATAGAACAGGGGAAAAATGAGTGTTTTGACATATTGGCTGTGAAATGTGTGTATTTAGTTCCCTTCACCCAACACAAACCATTTATTTGCACATCTTTGAGGCCAGCAGCCTTCTGGTGCCTCTCTCAAGTAGCCATTCTTTCTGAGGCCCATACATGCATGTTGATCACCTGATAGTGATCAGGGTCTGGAACCCAGAATGTATTTTTTTTTCCCCCCCATTCCCTAGCCGGGGAGTAAGTGAAGTCACTTGTTGCACCCCAACTGCTGCACTGGCTAAGATCAGTTAACTCGGCACACATTGAGAATCAAAGCCTTTATCTTCTTGGTCTATTTAATTCATTGATATAAGTTTCTATTGACATTCTTTTCCCTATTTACAGACATAATCTGTGGAGCATTTTGTGACCTTTGTATAATCTACATGTAGTTATTTTATTTCAGGGAGTTTCCAGTCAAACAAGAAAAAGAAGGGAGCTTGAGGGCAATGAATCCAACAAGAATCCAGGAGTGATTTCCTCTTTCTTCTCCGATAAAAGAAAATATACAACTCTGGTAAGTGCAGTTGTTTCAAGACCAGAACTTGGACTAATTCCTTTTGTTTCAAAACTGACCATTTACTTTCACATTCTGCAGGAGTGTGGTCAGCACAAAAATACTAGATGTATTAATATAAAGTGTCCCCTGCAAGGGCTTGATAGCAATGCATTCCTGGTTTTGCGTTCACGGCTATGGAACACCACTTTCCTAGAGGTAAATATGACTCACTGAATTATGTGCGCTAATCTTTTGTAAATGTGAGCTTTTAAAATTGATTTTTAATGTAATCTTGTTTTTAAATGTACCTTGTATTGTCTTACAGGAATTTTCCAAACTGAACTACCTTGATATCATTGTTAAAGCCATGATAACTGTTGAATCCGAGGCCAAAAACATAGTGATTAAAAATGCTGAAACTGAGGTAATTTACTCATTGTAGTGATTAGGAAAAAATGAAGTATGTAATTCGGATATAGAGAAAAGTTGTTAATGGAAAACTTTTGAAAAGAATATTTTCTCCAATTAATTTAAATGCAATGTTGTATGAAAAAGTAAAATTAACATTAACATGTAATTACTGAGTAATATCTACTTGTATTAAAGAGTAACTGAGCTGTATGATGTTATGCATACCAGAACACTGAAGAAGGTTGGCGAGTAGACAACAGATGTATTAATCATAATTTTGCAAAAATCTTCACGTTGTGGGTAAACTTCTAAGAGTGCATGATACAGGCCGAAAGTAGTAGACACTTGGAGTAATGGGCTAACCAAGGACAGTCAGCATGGATTTGTAAAGGGCAGGATGTGCATGACTAATTGAATTTTTTTGAGGAAAGCAGAGGAGTGTATAGGTAAAGAGAATGAGGTGGATGTTTTTTGTGTGTGTGTGTATGCATGTGTATATATAAAGTGCTATATAAAAGACGTGTTACATAAATTAAGGCACGTGGTATTGAGGGAATGTAACCATATGGATAGAGAGGTGGCTAGAATACAGAGAGCAAAGTGTAGGTGCAAAGAGTCAGCTGCCTGGGCCCTAAGTTCTGGAATTCCCTCCCCAAACCTCTCTGCTTCTCTAACTCTCTCTCTCCTTTTAAGATGCTCCTTAAAACCTACCTCTCTGGCCAAGCTTGTGGCCACCTGTCCTAATATCTCTGTGTGGTTTTGTGTCAAATTTTGTTTGATAACGCTTCTACGAAGCACATTGGAATGTTTTACTATGTTAAATGTGCTATATAAATGCAAGTTGTTGTTGTAGTTCTTGGAATTGACAGTATGTAGATAGGGCCATGTTCTATGTATGTGTTATGATCTCTTGTTTTCTATTTATATACATAATTTGGAAAAAGGCACAAGAGGAATGATATTAAAATTTGCTGGTCCCAAATTAGAGGGCATGGCCAACTGTAAGGAAGAATGACAGGAGGACATAAGACAGGATAGTACAGTGGGCAGCTAGGCAGCAGATGCAGTTCAATGCATGCAAAAGTGAAGTAGTACTTTTTAAGAAAGGAAGTATGCTCTAAACAGTAAGATTCTTAAAAGTGGAGGATCAGAGATCTGGGGGTTCAAATGCATAGAGTTTTAAAGATTGGGAGAGCAGGTAGAAAGAACCATAAAAAGGCAAATGGGATTCTGCACTTTATACATATGCATATTGAATATAAAAGCAAGGAGGTGGTGTTGAATTTTATAAGGTATTGGCTAGACAACAGTGGGAGTATGGTGTGCAGTTCCACGCTCTCCATTATTGGAGTGACATTAAAGCCATGAAAGGACACAAAGAAGATGCACCAGAAAAACGGCAGTTATCAAGGAAAGCTCATAATATTGGGGCTTTTTTTCCACAGGAAAAGAGAAGGTTCAAGGATGATCAAATTGCAGTTTTCAAGATTATGAAAGATTTTTAGAATGTAAATAGTGAAAGATTATTGCCAGTAGCTGGTAAATTGATAACGAGGGGACATGGACTAGAAGAATGAAGGGGAAAGTTAGAATAGTAACTGATTTAAAAGCAACTTCAAGGACAGGGACGGCTCCTGCTATAGCTTTGAAGGTCACTGTGGCATTAAACTACTAAACAACAAGATCCTTCCAGATCATTGCAGGGTCATCTGTCAGAAAAGCCAGTCTACTGATCATTCCTGTATAAAACAAGTAACTGATGTCATGCTTGCCAGCGGAAAACCCCTTTATCACTTTCCCAATGGAATAGAAAAAAAGAGAGAATATTCTGACATAGAGGCCCTGAAATTCCACTGAGTTCTTTCAATCACCGTCTGTAATTTTGGCAAAAAGTCAACAGTACCGTGAAGAAATGGCATAGGCAGCCATTTTTAGCTGTTTCTCCGGTTCTGCTGATCTCCTGCAAAAATTCCAGGTGTACATTTTTCATCACAAAAATTGAGGCAGAGGCTATTGGGAAAAATTTCCACATACACATTGTCAGCAGGGGGAGCACACGCAGCCAACACATTGAAAAATCGTGGGCAGCATGCCTGCAGTTTTCCAATAAGCGCTGCCAACATGTATTTGTAATATTAACCTGTATAACCTCACTTAAAGGGAATTATGTAAATAATTGGGAACAAAATAATATAAATGGCTCTGTGGAAAAGGCAGGGAAATTAGATTTGTGTAGATAGCTCCGGTTGAACAGCTAGCATCGGAACAGGCTTATGTGTTGATTGGCCTCCTCCTATGCTGCAATTTCTATGTAACATTGCAGATTTAAATCCCAGCATATTTGACGTGATCCTAGCACTACAATTTTATGTTTCCTTTTTAAGTTATCAATGGCTGTTAAATGATTATTAGACTGATGTAAAACTGCAAAACTTGATAATGTTCTCATTTATTACATTTAGCATTGAACTATTTTGAGGAATATATGTCATCTAAAATTAAAATTTCATTTTTAAGAATCTTTAGAACTTCAGAAAGTTGGGAACTGATGTTCTGTGATTTCTGTAAGTGTCCTTAAAAAGGGAGCCTCCCATATCCATAATATTTTTAATCTGGTTATAAAGAATTGCCAATAAATTTTAAATGGAGTTTAATTAATATTTTTTAAACTTACTAGAATAATTAAAAGCAAACTTGTGGCCAGACTTTATAGTCAGTAGAGCATTGAAAATGAAGGCAAGAAGCTTACAAAAAGTAATTCCCTCTGAGGCCTTCAGCTAAAGGTTCATGACCCAAGATTTTGATGATTTTAAACATGAGTACTACTTACTCAAATGGACAGTGACAGCAAAAAGAGTGTCTTGTATAATTTGTATATATTTGTGATTTAAAGATGTAATCTGAAACTGTGAAAGTGGTTCCTCCTGTGCAGTTACTGGCTTTGCTGGGAGATGGTTCTGGTAGACGTGTCTCATAGAGAATTGACTGGTTCTTTCATGTTTATTAATGATCTGTCTTCAACAGATCTAAATGTTATATTGTTGTCCCAATGTGTTTGATCTGTGCCATTACAAATGGCTAACCATGTCTAAAACAGGAGCATATTTTTTACTGTTATATAACTTTGTTGAATGTTCTTTCAGGTGCGAGTCACAGTGTTCCCTGAAAAAACTGTGAGTCATTATTTTGGAGTTCCTTGGTGGATCATTTTTGTTGCTATCCTGGCTGGAATTTTGATGTTGGCACTTTTAGTATTTTTATTATGGAAGGTGAGTGGCACTGGGGATGATTTAAGTGGAGCTAAATTCAAAGAAATTAGAAAATCTCAACCTGTTCCTCCTCCAGCAAACCACATGTGGTGGTTGGGATGAGGTACAGCTTGAACTTATAAAGTATGAAAAGATTTCAGCGCACCAAACATCTGGTTAAGTAGATTGTATTTCTATATAAAGGTTACACAGCAGGACGTAGGTTACCCCCCACCCCAAAAAAAAAATGTCCTCCCTTTTCTCCCACCTCCTTGACGGTCCTGACTCTTGTTGGGAGCTGGTTCTGTAGGTGCTAGCAGCCTTCCGCCACCTTTCACCCATGTGGTCACTCTTTATGTGTGAGCTCTGACGCTGAGTACTGGAATTACATTCATCCAATCCCAACTGAGCTTCATTCTGTTCTCACTCAAACTTCCATGAACATGCACTTTCCCAAAAGGGTCACTAGATGGCAGTCGGGAGCATGAACCCGGGCTGGTTTTCTTCCTGCCTAGCCCAGGAGACCCAAGACCCAGTTACTGCGACTGAGAGAAGCCAACTTTGCACAGACTGAGAATTGCACCTGGGATCTTTGTGGTGTGTATAGCCCAGTTTGACATTTTAACTTCTCCCGTGTTTTTCCTTCCTCATAAGGTGCTGACTGTTCACTGGAGTACAGTTCTAAGAATGCTGGCAGCTTTTCAGTAGCTCACTTAAATGGCCATTCTTCATTTGTGAGCCCAGACAGTGATTGGCAGAAGACTATTCAACTGTGGGGGGAATCACAGCTGAGCCCAATCCTGCCCTTGCCCTACGTCCACACATGCTCATTCCAGCAGAGGTCACTGGATTCCAATCCAGTAGGATCCTTGACTGATTTATTTTTTTCAGCCTCCCTAACTCAGAAGTTTTGACATAAATTCCTCAGCTGAGTTCAGGTAATTCAGCACAGAGCTGGACCTTCCTGGTTATAATTCCTGAGTGATGCCTTTGTTCACTAAGATATGGGGAGGGGGGCAGGGAAGATTTACTTTTTACATACCTCATTGAGTTCTGTCGTGTATCTTTACATCATGGTGCTCGATACGGAGAGATACTTGAAAATGTTACGGTAATTGATTGGACCTTGTTGAAGTGCAGAAAGATGTACCACTGTACACAAACCACTGCTCTTCAGGTCACAAGTGTGGGAGTTTAAAGGATAGTCTGAATACTGTAAGTTTAATAAACTGTGTGATGACTCAGAATATAATGAACTTGTCATTATTTATCTGTCAGTGTAAAGTAGACATTTCCCCTATTCTCAAGTTTTAAAAAAGTGGATTTTGTATTGAATCAACATATATTCTGTATAATTGCACACATTACTGTTAATTGTGCAGCTTTTAACCATAGCGTGTACTGATAAGTGGCATTAACAAAAAAAAACTTATGACACAACTTGTTTCCTTGTAGTGTGGTTTCTTCAGGAAAAGCAGAAAAGATTCCCACTATGACGCCAGGTATCACAAGGCTGAGTTCCATGTTCAGCCATCTGACAAAGAAAGACTTACTACTGATGCATAATCTTGACACACGTCACTCATTGATTTGGTAAATAGTCCGTTGGTCTCCGATTCTTGGCTTGGAGAGGCATGGTGTGTGGAGCTTGGCATCATTTTAATCCTCCTTTTACTCAAAGGGAGACACAATCTCATAGATTGACACCATTAACACCTAATCAAATCCCCATTTTGATCATTTAATCATTTTATTATCTTGGATGGAGTGGGGGGGGGAAACAATACAAACACACCAATTGTTCTGATGTTCAAAGAAAATGAGAAAACAATTTTGAATAGATGAGTTAGCATCACTTACCCTATTCAAAGTTGTACAATTATTCGGTTAGTTTAGGGTCTGATTTCAATGTGCAATTATTAATACTACGTGAATTTATAATGTCATTCTTCACTAAGAAGAATAGGCAAAAATAAATAGCACCTCTATGTTATACACTAGATATTGTAACACAGAGCTGCCATTACATTAATTGGAACTTTCGGTTCGCTTACAACTTCACTGCAGCATTTTAATGGTCTTCTTTGCATGGAAACTTCTTGCGTGGGAAATGGCGCTTACTCTTTAGGCTACTGGAAATGGGAACTTTCACTCTTCAGTTCTTTTGCAGGTTCCAGCTTTCGGAATTGATATCTGAGCTTCACTCTGCTGTTTGAAAGGCTCTGTATAGAATTGATTGATTTGCTGCATGTCTACATTGTACTTTTTGTAGTGGCCGTTATTGAACCACCTTTTAGGCCTTGAATTATTGTTTGATATCTGTTTACTAAATGACATTACTGGTGAGATATTTATAGTCTGTATTTCTTTTCTTTTGTGAGCCAAAATATAGTATTTTAAAAATGAAGCCAATTTTCTGGAGTCAATACTGCAGCAAAACCTTTCCAGTTTGGGAAAGAGTAACCCTGCAGGATGTTCTGTTGCAAACATAGTATTTGATGGAGTTAGATTTATCTAACTAAGGAACAGTTCATCCCTTAAATTTCATATAACTACACTGCTGCATAAAGTCTAGTTTAGCATAAATTCGATAGTTGGTTTTTTTCACCTAATGAACGAGAAATTTCTGCTAAAAACAAATCTGTTAAGCAGTACCCGACCGATTAACAGACTGACCTGGGGCAGAATTTTCTACAGTGCTTTTAGAGGAGATTAACGGTGATCCTTTTTGTCATGTTAAAGCCTCTACATGAAAACTATCAAGTTTAGGTGTTTCTGGCCAATTTTCTTCCTTCTCTCCTGAGTCTTGCAGGGCTGTGGGTTAATGGGCAGTGTTGGCCTTCCGCTAACTCAGCCAAGTCGGCATTGATTGTTTGTTTATGAGCCACCACGATGTGTTGGCAGGCTATTTGACCAAGGAGGTCTTGTAGCTGAGTCCAATGTTGT
Organism: Squalus acanthias; assembly: GCA_030390025.1. NCBI lineage: Eukaryota > Metazoa > Chordata > Chondrichthyes > Squaliformes > Squalidae > Squalus > Squalus acanthias. The sequence goes on along the minus strand of CM059427.1, from coordinate 25,743,072 downwards.
CTTCACCCAGTGTCCACAGATGTGCACTTCTAGCAGAAGTCACTGATCAGTGAACAATAACCTGACTTTTTTAATTGCTTTATCCTGGGGGGGTGATATCCCTCTAATTGCCACCTTGTTAACTCAGCACAGACCAAGAGTCAAACCTGAGACCTTATGACCTGTATGGTTTAACTTAAAAAATAAATTGCTGGTAATAATAACTTGAGCTATTCTATTCCATTATTCCTCAGCAGGATGGTAAGTGACTTTGACACAAGATGTTTCATTTCTGTGTGGTATGCTTCTCAATTAGAATATGTCTATGGAGGATTGGAGTGTTTCCTGTCTGAGGGTACAGTATTATAAACAACTGATCCTTCTAATTCCCATTTTTCCCCGTTTACAGTGTGGATTTTTTAAACGTTCCCGTTATGATGACAGTGTTCCACGGTACCATGCAGTTCGAATCCGGAAAGAAGAGCGACAATCCTTTGAGGATGGAAAATTGAACAAGAAACAAGGCAAGAAACAATGGATGACAACGTGGCAGGAAAATGAGAGTTACTCCTAAGATCCATTCTCTTTGTATTCTTGAAATTATTGAATTTAGGACTCCAAAGTAACCTATACTATGTTGATACTGCATTGCTGTGCATTGATTTCTCTTCAACTGTCTGAGGATGGCTCTTGGTTACGTAGAGATTTTCTGTTTTGCACAGCACATATCTTAGTGTGCCTACCCTCCTTATCTTTAAGTACATTCAGAATGCCTTTTGGAGTGTATGGTTTTTAGACTGTTCATGCTTGACATGTTTTGGTGCATAAGATGTACCTTGCAAACCAAGAGTATGGGATTGAATTAGTATCTGCTCCAGAATATAGATGAAAAAAAAACTTCTAATTACATTCAGTAACATTTTGGTCTTAGCCATTTTTAATCTGAAGTAATGTGCAATAGTCAACTGACTATTGATTTTCAATTGACAAATGTGTTTCAGTATTGCCAGGACCCAGTTTGTGTATTCAGAAAAAGTCAACATTTTGAACTGGGATTGAAAGAAAACCTGTACATTTTTGTAAATAGTTATATATTTTAGAACGTCCTGGTATTTATTTTGTCATAAATTGTGTCCTTTTAGTCATTGGTGTCGCCACAGATGGCTAAGTTTCCCTTCAGGGAGAAAAAAATGTTCTGGATGTAAAAATGGACTACATTTTGCTCTGTTCAATATTTTTAGTGAAGATGTAGACTTGACTAAGAAGGGTTTAATATCTGGAGTAAGTGCTATCTGACTATTTGCCTATGATTAGTTTTACTCTGAGTTAGCTTTACCTGCCATATGCTACTGAAAAGGAAAGGAGAAAAAACACTTTTAATGAACTTGTTGAGCATTCTGTAGTTGCACAATCAAATCAAAAATTGAGTAATTTGTTCCTTTCTAGACCTGAAGATAAGCATTCCTCTGTGCGTATTTGTCTTCAATTTTATATGCAGAGGAACTTATTTACTCGGAGTTAGTAAGTTTGAGGAAAGGGACAATTTTGAAGCATCACCACAGCAGAGAAAGAAGTGAATAGTATAAGAAGTGTTTCCTGCCTGAGAGCATGAATGTAGTGACTGCTGGTGTGTACATCACATTGGAGGATGAAGAGGGGATGGCATGGGAGTGCAGAGGGCATAGGAAATGCTTGGCTAGCAGCAGGTACTAACCCAGGTAGTGGGTCTACTGTAATAGAGTCAGCTATCTGGGTATGATGGAGGAACATTGAATAAGAAAACTCAGGCTCAGGGGCACGCCTCTGCCATAAAGAACTGTGAGGATTGTTCAATATCTGCCAGGCTCTATTAGTAGCAGAGAAGACCACCACTGCCGTCCACTTTTATACCACGAGGACCTTCCAGGCACCCACTGAGGACAGTGTAAGAAGTCAGCCACTGTGTTTGTCTTTCAGACAACTGCAATTTTTTCCTGCACAATTAAACAGTCACAGACTGCAAAACCAATTTAAAGTGAATTATTAGTTTTGAGGTTTTCGCTACTTGTGTAATCTGGTTTTGCCCCCTTGTACCTTGAACTTCTCCACATTGCTTGTATATTTGCACCACTGCAAAGCTCTCCCCCAGCTGATGACATAGCACAGGTGGGTGCCTGCATAGCCAACTGGTGAGCTGCATGAAATACAGAAGGACTGTTGTCCATAGCTATGACTAACCCTAATGGTTTTGCAGCAGTACTAGGAGTCCCTTTTGCTGTGGGCTTATTTCTTTTATGCTAACTCGCAGCAGGTACTAGCCCAGGCAATGGGACTACTGCAACAGAATCATTTGTGCAGGACTACATGATGGCAGAGAGCTGCTAATGACAGGAGTGCTCCATACGTGCCACTGCTGGAAGGCATCTCACGATGGATATTGCTGTGTGAGAGCAGTGGGCATTTAGGAGGTCTCAGGATTTCGCTCATGATTGCCTGTAACTCTTCTCCAAGAAATTGAAGCTAGCTACGATTGTATCTTGGACTTTGGATCCCAAAGCTTCCATAGCAGCAGTGAAAATGTTCATGAATGATCCTCCTTGAGCACTGTTCCACTGTAGCTAGGTATGGCCTGCATAACTGCTGTCACCAGTGCAGGTACCACTGGTGTGTCATGGGCCCAATGGCAAGCTGCAGTGCAAATAACTATTCCAGTATCCTTAGTAACATTTCTTCTGTGTGTCGGTAGTATTTTTTTGAATACATCTTTAATAACTGCTGCATTCCTTCACATGCATATGTGTTCTGTGCTCATACTTTTCTGCAATATTCATGCCTTTTTTATACATTTGCAACAGGACACTGTGTTGGTTTTTTCCATGACATATAGCCTTGTCTGTTGCCTCATTTTGCATAGTAGGGACTGAAGGCTTCCCACCAGAAATCTGCATCCATTTCTGTATTGCAGTGGTTACCAGTGCATTCGGGGGCAGTTTATTAAAAAATAACTGTAAACGTTTTTAAAAATTAAAAATATTACACACTCCATAGCACTAAAAGTGAACTTTTCAACATTTGTAATAGTTGATTGGCTGATACCCTCCCTCTCCCCAATTAAATATGGATATTTTATCTTTCTCAAGCAAAGCAAAATATAGCCCCATATATGTTATTTATCTAGTATAAGCGTGATAAGACGACACTGATTTGGTTCAGCACACAGACTTATTGACAATGGGTAAAATTTTAAAAGTTAGTTACGGCTCTGATTTATGTTTAAAGAAACACTATGATTTTTAGATGCAGATGTTGACTACTATAATTTTGGCAGAAGCTGTGCACATATCTTATTTTATAAATCTGCTTTTACAATGCAAAATATGAGTAAGAAAATCAAGTTTTTTCCAGTTTTATTTGTGAATTAATATTGTATGTCACTCCACAATGCAAGTTAAAATTTTTGTTTGCCCCTTTTTTTTCCCTCTCTCTGAGGTGTGGTTCCATGATTGCTAGTCATCTTCCATGAAGTAAATTACCCAATTAGGCTTTCCTCATATGATCTAATGTGACAGGCTATTAGATGGGAGGATGACACGGCACAGCTAAGCCTGATCTATTCTCACCTGACGCCCACACATATGGACTTTCCAGCATAGGTCACTGGACAGCAATTGAGTGGGAACCCTGGATGATTTTCCCTTTCCTAATCCTGGGACGCTGAGGCCAATTACAAGTGCTCTTACTGTCACCCAAACTGAGTACAGACCGGGAATTGGACAGGGAGCTGTGTGACAAACTGATTTAGAAATGTTTTAAAAAATAATTTTGATGATTAAATTTTACAAAACAGCATTTTCCCTTTTTCTTAAAAAAAACCCTATAATTTCTGAAAGATACTGGCACTGCTATTCTTCTGCAATAACTTATGAATATTTTGTTAATCATTTCTTTCCTTCCTCAAAAAGCTAATCTTTTCACAACTGTAAGTTCGATTTGTAGATGGCTTAGTTTTTCTGCTGTCAGGGGTACTACTCTACAACCTCTCAAATCGAACAGCACAAAATTTGCATTGTACAGTATTATTGCAGGGCAGTTTTGCTTGTTAGGCTTACCAATTTTTTTAAATTAATATGGACTTGCTGCTTGCAGCACACTAATACAACATTGCCATTAAGGAATAATATTAGTAGATGCAGTGTTATGATAATCTTTCAGGTCATCAGTTTGATTTGTGGATTAACCCAAAGTTCAACTCACTCCGATGACTACTTCAACAGACTTCTAAAAAAGTTAGATTGGCCTGGTTTTTTTTTCAAATTGAAATAAAGTTTTGTAAATCCATGCACTGCATTTTGTACATTTCTTAAGGACACATTGGATAGAAAATCTATTCAGCATGGAAAGGACAAGGCTTGCATTTATATAGTGCATTTCACCACCTCAGGACGTCCTAAAGCGCTTTACAACCAATGACGTACTTTTGAAGTGTTGTCACTGTTCTAATGTAGGGAAATGCGGCAGCGAATTGCAGACATCAAGATCCCACAAACAGTAATGAGATACGTGACCACATAATAAGAAATAGGAGCAGGAATAGGCCACTTGGCCAAGTGTGATGTTGGTTGAGAGATAACTGGGGCCTTGTTTTAACGTCTCATCTGAAAGACGACACCTCCAACAATGCCGTGTGGAAATGTTGGCCTGGATTACACGCTCCAGACTCTGGATTGGGCCTATGAACCCACAACCTTCAGACTCAGAGGGAAGATTGCTACCACTGAACAAAGGCTGATACTTCGGAAGTGGAAAATAGGATGAAAATTGTTCAACAGTCTGACCACAGACCTATCACAACATTGAATGCTCAGTACAATACCACAAACATGCAATATGGCAGACACAAGTATACATTGCAGTCCCTGGTCTCAAAGTGTGATTTATTTTCATTGTCATTAACATTATTCATATTTCTTATGTTTACCTATCATTAGAAATGTTTTGGATTAAAAAACCGAATTAGTATGCAAAGCATGAATAAAGAGAAAATGCAATAGGAATGCTTCAATATCAGTAGTGGGTCTTGGTTGAAACTGACTTTCATTCTTGCAATTTGATTTCATCTGAACATATCTTTTGTTACAGGCCCACAACATCCCCAGATGAGTTTTTTTTAGTTTAAAAACAGTTGGAGATACCACCTGTTTAGAGCAATCTCTTCATGTTTGAATTTCTGGAAATCTAGAAAGAATTCCAGATGAAATGTGAAATTATTTAAGTGCTTTCAGCTTAAGATCATCATAGATACAACACTGAAATGGTCAATAGGTCAATGAACTGAGATCTAATTATTAGCTAAAAGTTAATGATGTGATAAGTTCTTTAGAAATGACTCACTTTTGTTTTTGAAGCGATCCCCCAGATGCCGTGAGCTGGCACAACAAGCAGGCTTCAGGTGTTTGTGTTATTAGAACATGTTTTCAGCAGTTTCTCCATTCAGAGGTATGTAGAGCAGGCAAGTAAGGAATTACTGTCTGTACTGGTGATTACAGTCTACTGCTGCAATTACCTGAATGTTCTTTTGCTGGATTTTTTCCATGAATTGTAAATGATCAAATATGCTGCACATGGAGTACTTGAATTTCAAGGAAATTCAAATATGCCACTTTGAAACTTCTGGACAAAAATTGCTATAGTGACACAAACATCTGAAGCCTGGTTGTGATGTGCAGCTTACAAATTACTTTTAAATACATTTTCTATAATTAACTTACGAGTTTATCTGGATTCTACATTTTTTTTTAAGTTCAGCATTTCTCATGCTAGATTTGATTAATATCAAATTATTAATATGGATACCAGTCTGACCTAGAGATAAACACGCTGTCATCAGCTAGTTAGAATACATTTTCATCTTCACTACCTGGACAGTAATCTGGCAAAACTGATTGCATGCCCTTTGTACAACCCACCTGAAATTCATTCCATTGATTTCAATACAACAAAGTTCTGTAATCAGTGACATGTTTTTCTTTTACTCTCCTTCACATACACGAGATCTCGGTTTAAAAAGTGCTCTCTGTAAACTTTACCTGATAAAACTTTTAAAATGAATCCTCTAGCTTTTCAAATAATTTTGCTGGAATATAAAGAAAGATATTCCATCAGTACAGCTAACTAGATGAGACTGATGCATCCTGGAAAATTAGCTACACTCTACATGCACAGACCGCAATCTAAACTTAACCCTCAGCACCACAACTCTGGGAAACCCAAGCCCATACCCCAGCTTTTGAGATGAGGTTGAGGCCTTCAAGTAAAGACTTTAATGAAGACACTAAAAGACAATTGAATGGATACATTTAATCATGTCACTGTAAAATATGTATTTTTTTACATTTTGTTTAATCCTTACTGATTTTAAAATGGCAGATGAAAAATTTCAGAATGCAGTTTGAGCAACTTGTGAGGAAAAGATAATACAGATGATAAGTTTAAACAGATGGCTTCTGTTAAAAGAAATCAGAGTGTGTGAAAATTAAGGGCATCTCATTTACAGTGATGTCTGCATGTCCATACTTGTTACAAAATTGTGGCTTTTTAAATAACTTGAACCACCTCTATTGGTTCCCTCTGCAGGGAGGTTTTATTCAAAGTACCTCATTGTGTGTGTGTTTATGTGAAAGAAAGCACAACTACTGTATTGTGGCTTTTGAAAATGCCTTTGAAAGGATTTCTTTATGTTCAGGATTGCCTATGAGGTTGGCAAATGTCACAAAAGAAAAGCTTTTGCCAGATAACCTGCCAAGAACAGCTTCTGTTCAACTGCCTGGGAACTGATATCAGACTTCAGGAAGCTTTTCAAAGCTCTGTGTTCCACCCTCATTAGAGATACTCAAACCCTCTCTAATGAAATAGCTCTTCTGAAATGACATGATACCCTAAATAGCTTTGTTTGAGAACACTTTTCAAATATCATTACCTGTCCATTTTAAAGAATTTGTCTTATTATAGGGTTAAACTGGGTAATTACATTTGAGATAAATTTCAAAATTAGGTTTAAACCCAATAAATCCTGGAAATGTTAACTTCAGCATATGGCTAATTATCTTCCTGGTTGGTGCAGGTAGCACTTCATTTTCCCTGCATCACCAGGCAATACCACCCTAGAATGCACTTTCACTTGTCTGTGTCAGGTACCGATAGCTCCATGGTGGAAGAGGCACCAAGAATGCAGCTGATGATGCATGTCAATGCCTTTTAGCATTACACTTTGTGAAGACCATGTAAGAGTTTATTTAAAGCATTTTCTTTGTTCATTCTAAAATTGTTTTACTAATTAAACCTGAAGTTTTCTAATTACAAGTATTTTCTCCAGCTTTATTTCAGGCAAGTTTCACATTTAAATATTAACAAATGCTCCTTTTTGTATTACGAACTGCTTAAATGTTATACTCATCAGCCAACACCTATGATTAACAGCACCTGTGGGGGGGGTTTCTAGGCATTGACAACACAAAATAAATATTGTTTATCAAGAATATATCTCTCTAAATATCAAAAGTTGAATAGTATTTTAGTTTGTTTTTTCAAGTGATTTACATGTAACTGGCGGATAAATTTGAATTATTGGGTTTCTCCTTATTAGCTGCAGTGTATGTCAATCATGACAAGCCCCACCTGAGTTATTTTTCTTCATCTGAGAGATAGAGAACCATTTTCGTGGCATAAAAGTAAATTGTTTGCTTTCAAACTTAGAAGCTGCATAAATAAACTTTTGAATAATTCACAAGGTAATTATCATTTCTACATGGAAATTTATGTTGATCAAAGATTGGGAAATTGGTGGAATGATGCTACAAAAAGGACAAGGAGTAGTTTAGGCTATATTCTCCTGCCCACCCCCGCCCCCAATTCCAACACAGTGGGGTTAAAATTCCTCCCTTTGTGTATAATTTTGCTTTTTGACAATCATTTTTGCTAAGAGACCATGTACGTTGGATAATTTTGAATTATGTTGGACTGTATCCAAGCAGTCAAGTTACTTAGTGATAAGTTTACCTTCTCCTGCAAGATCAAAAAAGAGTATTAATCCTTGAGACTCTGACTCTTACTGAAATATTTTTCCATGGACGATGACCACCCTTTGGTTCCTCAACAATAACAACAACTTGTATTTATATAACGTCTTTTAACATAGTAAAACAATCCAAGGCGCTTCACAGGAGCATTATCCAGCAAAATTTGACATCGAGCCACATAAGGAGATATTAGGACAGATGACCAAATTTGTTTTTAAAAGAGGTAGGTTTTAAGGAGCATCTTAAAGGAGGAAAGATGGGTAGAGAGGGGGAGAGGATTAGGGAGGAAATTCCAGAGCTTAGGGCCCAGGCAGCTGAAGGCACGGCTGCCAAGGGTGGAGCGATTAAAATCAGGGATGCACAAGAGGCTAGAATTGGAGGAGCGCAGAGATCTCGGCAGGTTGTACGGCTGGAGGAGGTTACAAAGATAGCTAGGGGGCAAGGCCATGGAGGGATTTGAAAACAAGGATGAGAATTTTAAAATTGAGGTGTTGCCGGACTGGGAGCCAATGTAGGTCAGCAAGCACAGGTGTGATGGGCGAACGGGACATAGTGCGAGTTAGGATACGGGGAGCAGAGTGATCATTCTTTATATATAATTATAGACACACACACTTTCCAGCACCAAAGCTGGAGAAGCAGAGAGGTATAGGGAGAGAATTCCAGAGCAGGGGGCCGAGGTAGCTGAAGGCATGGCTGTTAATGGTGGATCAAAGGGTTGGGGGGGCTGAGTCAGAGGAAGAGAGAGAGTTCAGGGGTGGAGCTTCTAGGGATGGAGCCATGGACAGATCTAAAAAAAAAGGATAAGAATTCTAAATTTGAGGGGCTGGGAGATCAAGAGCCAATTTAGGTCAGCAAGGACAGGGATGATGGATGAGTAGGACTTGGTGTGGGATAGGATACAGGCAGCAGAGCTTTGGATGAGCTGAAATTTAAGGAGGATGCGAGGCTGGCCAGGACAGCAGTGGAATTGTTGAGTGACAAAGAAACAGGTGAGGGTTGCAGCAGTAGATATTCTTTTATTCGTTCATGGGATGTGGGCATTGCTGGCAAGGCCAACGTTTATTGCCCATCCCTAGTTGCCCTCGAGAAGGTGGTGGTGAGCCGTCTTCTTGAACCGCTGCAGTCCGTGTGGTGAAGATACTCCCACACTGCTGTTAGGGAGGGAGTTCCAGGATTTTGACCCAGTGACGATGAAGGATCAGCGATATACTTGCAAGTCAGGATGGTGTGTGACTTGGAGGGGAACTGGCAGGTGGTGGTGTTCCCATGCACCTGCTGCCCTTGTCCTTCTAGGTGGTAGAGGTTACGGGTGTGGGAGGTGCTGCCGAAGATGCCTTGGCGAGTTGCTGCAGTGCATCTTGTAGATGGTACACACTACAGCCACAGTACGCTGGTGGTGGAGGGAGTGAATGTTTAAGGTGGTGGATGGGGTGCTAATCAAGCGGGCTGCTTTGTCCTGGATGGTGTCGAGCTTCTTGAGTGTTGTTGGAGCTGCACTCATCCAGGCAAGTGGAGAGTATTCCATCACACTCCTGACTTGTGCCTTGTAGATGGTGGAAAGGCTTTGGGGAGTAGGAGGCGAGACACTCGCCACAGAATACCCAGCCTCTGACCTGCTCTTGTTGCCACAGTATTTATGTGGCTGGTCCAGTTAAGTTTCTGGTCAATGGTGACCCCCAGGATGTTGATGGTGGGGGATTCGGCGATGGTAATGCCATTGAATGTCAAGGGGCAAGGGTTAGATGCTTGCTTTTTGGAGATAGTCATTGCCTGGCACTTGTGTGGCGCGAATGTTACCTGCCACTTATCAGCTCAAGCCTGAATGTCGTCCAGGTCTTGCTGCATGGGAGCATGGACTGCTTCATTGTCTGAGGAGTGGCAAATGGCGCTGAACTCTGTGCAGTCATCAGCGACCATCCCCACTTCTGACCTTATGATGGAGGGAAGGTCATTGATGAAGCAGCTGAAGATGGTTGGGCCTATGACACTGCCCTGAGGAACTGCAGCGATGTCCTGGGGCTGTGATGCTTGACCTCCAACCACCACAACCATCTTCCTTTGTGCTAGGTATGGCTCCAGCCAGTGGAGAGTTTCTCCCCCCCCTGATTCCCTTTGACTTCAGTTTTACTTGGGCTCCTTGATGCCACACTCGGTCAAATGCTCCCTTGATGTCAAGGGCAGTCACTCTCACCTCACCTCTGGAATTCAGCTCTTTTGTCTTTGTTTGGACCAAGGCTGTAATGAGGTCGGGAGCCGAGTGGTCCTGGCGGAACCCAAACTGGGCATCAGTGAGCAGGTTATTGGTGAGTAAGTGCTGCTTGATAGCACTGTTGATGACACCTTCCATCACTTTGCTGATGATTGAGAGTAGACTAATTGGCCGGATTGGATTTGTCCTGTTTTTTTTGTGGACAGGACACACCTGTGCAATTTAGCACATTGTCTGATAGATGCCAGTGTTATAGCTGTACTGGAACAGCTTGGCAAATGGCGCGGCTAGTTCTGAAGCACAAGTCTTCAGCACGATAGCCGGGATGTTGTCAGGGCCCACAGCCTTTGCTGAATCCAGTGCGCTCAGCCGTTTCTTGATATCATGTGGAGTGAATCAAATTGGCTGAAGACTGGCTTCTGTGGTGGTGGGGACATCAGGAGGAGGCCGATATGGATCATTCACTCAGCACCTCTGGCTGAAGATGGTTGCAAACGCGTCAGCTTTTTCTTTTGCACTCACGCACTGGGCTCCACCATCATTGAGGATGGGGTTATTCATGGAGCCTCCTCCTCTCGTTAGTTGTTTAATGATCCACCATCATTCACGACTGGATGTGGCAGGACTGCAGAGCTTTGATCTGATCCGTTGATTGTGGGATCGCTTAGCTCTGTCTATAGCATGCTGCTTCCGCTTTTTAGCATGCATGTAGTCCTGTGTTGCAGCTTCCCCAGGTTGGCACCGCATTTTTAGGTATGCCTGGTGCTGCTCCTGGCATGCTCTTCTACACTCCTTATTGAACCAGGGTTGGTTCCCTGACTTGATGGTAATGGTAGAGTGAGGGATATGCCAGGCCATGAGGTTACAGATTGTGGTGGAATACAATTCTGCTGCTGCTGATGGCCCACAGCGCCTCATGAATGCCCAGTTTTGAGCTGCTAGATCTGTTCTGAATCTATCCCATTTAGCACGGTGGTAGTGCCATACAACACGATGGAGGGTGTCCTCAGTGTGAAGACGGGACTTCGTCTCCACAATGACTGTGCGGTGGTCACTGCTACCAATGCTGTCAGGGACAGCTGCATCAGCGACAGGTAGATTGGTGAGGAAGAGGTCAAGTAGGTTTTTCCCTCGTGTTGTTTCTCTTACCACCTGTTGCAAGTCCAGACTGGCAGCTATGTCCTTCAGGACTTGGCCAGCTCGGTCAGTAGTGGTGCTACCGAGCCACTCTTGGTGATGGACATTGAAGTCCCCCACCCAGAGCGCATTCTTTGCCGTTGTTACCTTCAGTGCTTCTTCCAAGTGGTGTTCAACATGGCAGGAGTACTGATTCATCAGCTGAGGGAGGGCGGTAGGTGGTAATCAGCAGGAGGTTTTCTTGCCCATGCTTGACCTGAAGCCATGAGACTTCATGGGGTCCGGAGTCAATGTTGAGGACTCCCAGGGCCACTCCTTCCCGACTGTATACCACTGTGCCGCCACCCCTGGTGGGTCTGTCCTGCTGGTGGGACAGGACATACCCAGGGATGGTGATAGAGGAGTCTGGGACATTGGCTGAAACGTATGATTCTGTGAGTATGACTATCTATGACTAGTATTGCTTGACTGGTATGTGGGACAACTCTCCCAGTTTTGGCACAAGTCCCCAGATGTTGGTGAGGAGGACTTTGCAGGGTCGACTGGGCTGGGTGTGCCATTGTCGTGTCCGTAGCCGGTGCCGAGGTCAATGCCGGGTGGTCCATCCGGTTTTATTCTTCTTGTTTTTCGTAGCAGTTTTTTTACAACTGAGTGTCTTGCTAGGCCATTTCAGAGGGCAGTTAAAAGTCAGCTACATTGCTGTGGGTCTGGAGTTACATATAGGCCAGACCAGGTAAGGATGGCAGATTTCCTTCCCTAAAGGACATTAGTGAACCAGATGGGTTTTTATGACAATCCGATAGTTTCAGGGTCTCCATTACTGATACTCACTTTTTTAAAGTTCCAGATTTATTTAATTAACTGAATTTAAATTCCCCAGCTGCCGTGGTGGGATTTCAACTCACGTCTCTGGATCATTAGTCCAGGCCTCTGGATTACTAGTCCAGTAACATAACCACTATACTACTGTTCATATGGGTTAAGGTAGGGGTGGAGGCAGGTGATGTTATGAAGGTGGAAGTAGGAAGTCTAGTGATGGAGAGGATATGGGGTCGGAAACTCACCTCAGGGTCGAATACGATGCCAAAGTTGTGAATAATCTGGTTCAGCTTGACACAGTGGCTGGAGAGGGGAATGGAAACAGTGGCAAGGGTACAGAGTTTGTAGAAGGGGCTGAAAACGATGGATGTCAGACAAGCAATTTGACAATACAAAGGCAGTGGAGGCAGTGAGCGGTAGAGCTGGGTGTCATCAACATGCATATAGAAGCTGATCCCAGGTCTGCAGGTGATCTTGTCAAGGGACAGAATATAGTTGAGGAAGAAGAGACGACCAAGGATAGTTCCTTGGAGGATTCCAGATGTAACAGTGCAGGGGCTGGAAGAGAGGCAATTACTGAAGATGCTCTGACTATGATCAGATAGATAAGAATGGAACCAAGCGGGGGCAGTCAATGGAGGAGAAGTGTTGGAGGAGGATGGTTTAGTAGATTTTGTCAGAGGTAGCAGAGAGATTTAGGAGGATAAAAAGGAATAATGCAGCATGGTCACAGTTATAGAGGATGCATTTGTGATTTTGGTGAGGGTTGTTTCACTGCAGTGGCAAGAATAGAAACCTGATTGGAAAAATTCAAATAGGAAGTTGAGGGAAAGATGGGCACAGATATGAGAGCTGTAGAGGAAAGGAATGTTGGAAATGGTAGTTTGCAAGGACAGAGGAGTTAAGGGTGGATTGTTTTGAGGAAAGAATGATGACATTGTTTTTGAATGGCAGGGGGCAGTATCTGAAGAGAGAGAATCAATTACAATGTCAGCTAGTACGAGGCCAAGAGGGAAGTTGGGTGGTCAGCATTTTAGCGGGAATGGGGGTCAAAGGAACAGGAGGTGGGTGTCATGAATGAGATGAGGGAGAAAGAGTGAGACACAGGCTTAGGGCTAGTATGGAGGGAGCCTGAGCGAGAGATTTGGCTTGGTGGGCAAGGGGAAGCAACAGAAGCAACAACAACTACTTGTATTTATATAGTGCCTTTAACATAGTAAAACGTCCCGAGGTGCTTCACAGGTGTATTATAAGACAAAAAATTTGACAACAAGCTACATAAGGAGAAATTAGGGCAGGTGACCAAAAGCTTGGTCAACGAGGTAGGTTTTAAGGAGTGTCTTAAAGGAGAAAAGAGAGGTAGCGAGGCAGAGAGCTTTAGGGAGGGAATTCTAGAGCTTAGGGCCTAGGCAACAGAAGGCACGGCCACCAATGGTTGAGCGATTATAATCAGGGATGCTCAAGAGGCCAGAATTAGAGGAGCGCAGATATCTCGGGGGGTTGTGGGGCTAAAGGAGATTACAGAGCTAGGGAGGGGCGAGGCCATGGAGGAATTTGAAAACAAGGATGAGAATTTTGAAATCGAGGCATTGTTTAACCGGGAGCCAATGTAGGTCAGCGAACACAGGGGTGATGGGTGAACGGGAGTTGGTGCGAGTTAGGACACGGGCAGCCGAGTTTTGGATGACCTCAAGTTTACGTAGGGTAGAATGTGGGAGGTCAGCCAGGAGTGCGTTGGAATAGTCAAGTCTAGAGGTAACAAAGGCATAGATGAGGGTTTCAGCAGCGGATGAGCTGAGGCAAGGGCGGAGATGAGCGATGTTACGGAGGTGGAAATAGGCGGTCTTAGTTATGCCGCGGATATGTGGTCGGAAGCACATTTCAAGGTCAAATATGACACCAAGGTTGTGAACAGTGTGGTTCAGCCTCCGACAGATGCTAGGGAGAGGGATGGAGTCAATGGCTAGGGAACGGAATTTATGGCGGGGACCAAAAACAATGGCTTCGGTCTTCCCAATATTTAATTGGAGAAAATTTCTGCTCATCCAGAACTGGATGTCAGACAAGCAGTCTGACAATTTAGAGATATGTGAGAAGTCGCACAACACCAGGTTATAGTCCAACAGCTTTATTTGAAATCACAAGCTTTCGGAGCGCTGCTCCTTCGTCAGGTGAAGTGAAGAGATGCATATAGGCACAGCATATATAGTCAGAGAACACTGCCAGATGATTACAGTTAATCTTTCGAACTGCCCTTTATCACACCTCGGCACAGATGCGGCCGGACCTGCTGTGATTTCCAGCAAAAAAAGTTTTTTGTTTTCCATACAGACACCAGCATCTGCCACATTTGACCCCTTGTGACCCCACCTCAGTGTCTTTGATGTAATGTTTTGCTGACTGACCTGGTTGGACACCATCCACACCTTTGACTGCCGTGATTATCTCTCTGCCGAGGTGTGATAAAGGGCAGTTAGAAAGATTAACTGTAATCATCTGGCAGTGTTCTCTGACTATATATGCTGTGCCGATATACATCTCTTCACTTCACCTGACGAAGGAGCAGCGCTCCGAAAGCTTGTGATTTCAAATAAAGCTGTTGGACTATAACCTGGCGTTGTGCGACTTCTCACATTTGTCCACCCCAGTCCAACACCGGCATCTCCACATCATCAATTTAGAGATAAGCAACTGAATGTGTGGTCTCTATTCTGAATAGCCATCAGGAACAGTAATTGTAGCTGATTTTTTTTGGCCTCCTTTATCCAATGGTACTGAAACTAATTCTGCCTGAGCTGATATCAACCAATTTATACAAACCAATGATCAAACCTTGACTTTGGTGAACTGTACCAGGACATTTGGTGCATGCAGCTATTTTACTATTCAATTTGGAGCTTCCACCCTAGTCAGAAATATTCTATGGAGGGTTTTGTCAAATGTTATTTGACAGGCAAAAGGGGATGAAAATTAATAAATCCACAGGAATAATGTTATTTATCCCAGAGTGCTAAACTGTGGGTTAGCACCTTGGGATGAGTGACCACAATATGATAAGGTTTAAGATCCAACTAGAAAGGGAAAAGGGCAGTACAAAAAAATCAGATTGGATTCGGGCAGATTTTAGAAAGAGGAGGAACGAGCTGGCTGAGATGTGGTGGAAGGAGAAATTGGCTGTAGAGCAATGGTGGTATGTTTGTAGAAAAGAGATTGCAAAGGTACAGAAGAAGTATATTCCATTTAAAAAAAGGAAACTACAAGTAGTTTTAGGATGCCATGAATAAATAAAGCAGTTAGAAACCAATTAAAATTGAAGAGGGCCTATGAGGGCTATAAGAAGAACTAAAGGTGAATGAGAAAATAAGAGGTTAAGAGTGGGATAGGGAAAGCTGAGTGAGTATGGGGAAAACATTTTTTTTTAAAACTCAAAAAGGAACTGAAAGGTAATTGACAAATATATTTGTAAAAGAGGATTGTTAAAAGTGTGTTGGGACTCCTGAATGGAGATGGTTGTCAATTTGTTGAGGATGATCAAAAAATGGTGCAGGTATTTAATAAGTACTTCACGTTGGTCTTTACTATATAGAAGGATATAGGAGAGGAGGTGAATCATGAAGTGGTTGAGAGCGAGATGAGTGATATGAGGGATAAAAGGTAAATTTTTGATAAGTTATTTAGCTAAGAGAAGACAATGTGCCACGCCTGACAGGATACATCCTAGGATCCTGAGGGAGATGAGGGAGGAAATTGTAGAGGCCCTGGAATTTATATTTTTGGGCTCTGTTAAGTGTGGATATGTGCCAGAGGACTGGACAGTGTCCAATATTCTAACCATTTTTAGAAAGGGAAATAGAGCTAATCCAGGTAATTACAGTCCAGTTAGCTTAACAGCCGTGTTAGGGAAAATTTTACAGTCTTTAAGGATGAAATGACCAATTATCTAGATAAAAGGAAAATAGTTAGATGTAGCCAGCATGGATTTCAAAAGGGATAATCGTGATTGATAAACCTCATAGAATTCTTTGCGAAGGTAACAGACATGGTAGATGGGGAAAGAAAGTGCATGTAGTGTACATGAACTTTAGGAAAGCCTTTGACAAGGTAACACATGGGAGATTGCTAAAAAGATTAAGGGTATGGAAGGATAGCAAACTGGATTAAAAACTGGTTAGAAGGGAGAAAGCAGAGAGGAGGAGTTACAGGCAGCTTTTCAGAGTGGTTGGAAGTGGGTAAAGTTATCCCTCAGAGTTCAGTTCTAGGGTCACGTCTGTTCACTGTGTATCAATGATTTAGATATAGGTCTAGAGGGAGTGGTGTTGAAATTTGCAGATGATACCAAAATAGGAGATTTAGGGCAGGAGTTTCCGCTAGATTGTGCTGGTTTTTTCAGCGCAATTCACCCGAAATCGGCCAAGCCAGTGCAAAAAATCAAGGAATTTCAAGCACAAATTACATCCAGCACAAATCATATTTCTTCAATCTTTTGTGCTAGTTTAAAAAAACATCACACTGGAAGCTGGCCCAGCCCACAAAACTGGCCACACCACCAGATCGAATTAATCATTGCGAGTTTCCGCTAATTGTGCCCGTTTGCGGGCCTTTGAGGAGGCTCTTTACAATTTTAAGCCGCAAAGACACTAATAGGCATGTTTTGAAAGCTTCTACATTTAAAAAAAATTATGAAGAAACTGACTACTGTACACCAATGTAACTAGTAAATGGTTCTGTATAGATTTTTAAAGTCATTTTCAGTTATTTAAAATCGGGTTACTCACAGGAGGTGGACTAGACACTCTTAATAAAAATGCTTATTTTTGTGATAAACCCATTTTCAGCTGTATTAATAAAACTGCACCATGTTACCACTCAAATATATTAAGGAATATTTTTTAATGCAAAACTTGAGGGAAAAAAACTTCTTAAAAATGGCACAATTTTGAAAGCAATTTGCACCCGAATCACCGATTGCGCCCAAAGCGGAAACTCTTGGCCCTAGTTAATTCTTTAGAAGACCAGATTAAACTGCTAAGGGATATTGATAGGATGGTGGTGGGAGGATGGTGGTGGGGGGTGATGGGCTAACAAGTGGAAGATGGAATTCAATGTCAGCAAGTGCGAGGTGATTCATTTTGGCAAAAAAAACTCAGTAAATTACACTCTGAATGGAAGTAGGTACAGTTCTGTGGAAGAGCAGAGGAATCAGGGTGTAGGATCATAGGACATTAAAGTCAGCACTGCAGGTTGATAAGGTTGTAAAAAAGCTAATAGAATTCTAAGTTTTATCTCAGTAGGTATAGAATATTAAAGCCAAGAGGTTAAGATGAGTCTTATAAAATCTTAAAACCTCAGAATAGTGTGTGCAGTATTGAGCTCCACACTATAGGAAGGATATTGAGGCTTTAGAGAGGGTACAGCACAGATTCACTAGGATCCTGTCTGGTATGATAAAATACAAATAGGAAGATTAACTTGAAAAATGTGTCTTTTTTCATTTGAAAACACAGATTACGGGCCGATATAATAGAAGTTTTTTAAATTATGAAAGAGTGGACAGGATAGATAGAACCAGACTGTTTTCAGTAGTTGAGGGTTAAGAACAAGGGGCCATAGATACAAGATTCAATGTAAGAAATTTAAAACAGAGTTGTGAGGCTGTGGAATTCACTTCCAGGGTTAGTGGTTGAGGCAGAAACTATGGCCGTGAATTTAATCGCGCTGAGGAGGCGGGTCCGCTGTCAAAATCGCAAAGATTGACAGTGGATAGGAAACCCACCTTCACGCGAGTCTCCCTAGTGTCGGGTCTGTCTGCGCAGAACTGACCTGACACCAAGGGGCGGGGGAGACAATTCACTGCATGACAACACATTACCAGAAACTTCACATGGACATTGGCTAAACCTCTCAAGTGCCTACCATCGTGTGTTGTTAGTTGGTATGCTTACAGTAGGATGAGGATGAGTGTGGGGTGGCTCGTGAGATGGGGAAGTGATAAAGTAGATAGAGGGGGTTGGGTGGAGGTGCAAGGTAAGTTGTTGTCCTGGGGAGGTCTCTTCCACCCTTGGAAGGGAAAGAACCTCCCTGAATGCTGTGACTTCCTCCATAAGCATATGGAGGGAGTCATTGGAGAGCCTGGGTGCAAGCATTCACCTTTGTGCAGTGATTGTCAGTGTTTGCAGCACCTCAATGCTGTCAAACACTGACAGAACAACTGTCAAACTCCATGTGGACATGGTCCCTTTAAGGAAACCGGCTGATGACGCGTCATCAAATGACGTCATCAGACCCGCTTTCTGTTAATTGGCTAGTAGGTGGGCTTTAACAAGGCCAACAAAGGTAAAATGACGTCTGCAGAGCGGAGGCAGCTAGGAGCAGGACCGGAACCTGGAAACCAACTGTCCCGCCCCCATCCTGCCTCCAGAATTAAATTCGCGGCCTATGTCAACATTCAAGATTACATTGGATAGATGGATGAAGGAAAAGGGCTTGAAGGATTATGGGAACAGGGCGGGTAAATGTGATTAGAACTATTAACTCGCATGAAAGTTGACTACTGACCAGGACTGGTTGAGCTGAATGTAACTTCTATGTATTTATATGTAAGTGGGATAATGCTCTTGTCACACTACACCTTGAATATTGCGCCTAGTTCTAGTCAGTGAGACACAAGAGATATTCAAGAACTGAAGGCAGTGTAGAGAAAAGCAACAAAACTTATCCCTGGGACAAAGGTCTGAGTTATGAGGAAAGGTCGGAGAAATTTGGGTTTTTCAACCTAGAAAGGAAGCATCCGAGAGGTGATCTTCTAAAGGTATATAAGATAGTTAAGGGAATGGAAAAGAAAAGTTCAGACTATTACAATCCCACCACTTACACCATCCAAGTTTATCACAGAAGAATGCGTATATCGGGCAAATGGCGCTAACCTTTGTTATCACCATAAATTTCTCAAATTTTGTTTGATAATCACTCCTGAAAAGAGCCTTGGGACATTTAACTTCTATTAGCTGTTTGCACCTTGTTAAAGAGCACTTACCTTAGTGATGTGTCTGTCATTAAGTCCTTTCATAATTTCTGTGACTTGGATAAGGCAGCCCTGCCGTCTCCAGTCGATGATGTGTGACTACTTGTCCTGCGCAGTGTTGCCTGCCAGCTCCAGGATCTCAGATGCCAGATACTCAAGGACGGTGGCCAAGTAGACTGGGGCCTCGGCCCTGACTCTTTCGTATTGGGCTTTACTTTTAGAAGGAGGCGAGTACTCTTTTGGACCACAGTACAGATGTTTATAATTTGCTGTGCGTAATATATATGAAGATAAAGCAGCAAGCAACGGATTCAGCCAAAACTAGTGTTAAAAAAGCACTTTTAAAATTTCTTGGTTACACCGTACACCGTGTATAACGGGCAAAACAACTTGCCCACTGTAAGCGGTGGTGACTGTACTTCAAATTAAGTTGTGATAGTAGGTCAAGGGACACAGGTTCAAACTAATGAAAGTAAATTTAGGATTGAAATTATGAATTTCTTCTTTACACAGAAAGTGATCAACATATGGAAGAGACTTCCAGATAGATTAGTGGGGGCCGAAAACTCTGGAAGCATTTAAAGATTAATTAGATGCTGCAATGTGGAACTTTAGGCTCTGTCTGGTTAGATGAACTAAGATGGACAAATGGCCTTCTTCATCCATAATTATCTTGCGTGATTTTTCTTGGTGATATCAGTGTTCACTATCAGCAATGGACTTTGCTTCTTCAATGCTACTGATTAAGACGGCACTAAGAAAGTTCTTTGCTATACTGAATGGCCTTAAACAACTAAAATAAAAACAGAAAATGCTGGAAATACTCAGCAGGTCAGGCAGCATCTGTGGAGAGAGAAACAGAGTTAACGTTTCAGGTCGATGACTCTTCGTCGGAACAACTTAAACCTTAAACAACTTATCAATTAGCCAAGCTGTATGCTCAATTGACACAAGTTGAATGTTAACATGGAGTAATTTGTAGAATTAACCTCACTGGAGCATTCATCTACTGCCAGATAGTCATGACAAAAGGTCATTTCAATTGAGGTACTGTCATGCTGATGACACTCATTAAACCCTATCCCTGTAAAGTTCAGCATCTTCGGGGGAGAAAATTTAAGGCAATATTCCTAACTTTTAACTGACCACTGATTGAAATCATTACAATGCCTGATGTAATTCATTTTGGATGGTGGGTCCAATAAAATTTACTAAAATATTTTATCTATTCTGCTTCTTCAGGAGGAATACAGCTATAAAATCATCTTAGTTAGGAGTCTGAGAAAAGCCTTCGGAGGTCTATACAGACTGTGTGTAAAGTGTTGTGTAAAAATATGACTTAATTCTTAACAATTGCTAACACTGCTTATTAAGACATAGATGAACTAAGCTTAAAATCTGGAAACCTGCGACCCTGAGCTTTGCAATAATGGAGTGGTTTCATTGTGTTAAAATTCTTTCTGATTACAGAGTTAAAATCATAGCAAACAGACTGGTCCCCATTTACACTGCCAGTTCTGCATACATGCTTTTGGAACAAATTTAGTGGACATTGCCAACTCTGAATTCCAGAAGCATCAGAGCTGGCACAGAAACTTACCACCCCTGAGGAGCAGCTTTTTGTCAGTCTGAATCTGGAGGAGCAGAAGAATAAGCAGTAGCCCACTCTCCAGATGGAATCTTTGTGGCTAACATGTAGCAAAGTTGCTTAGCAACAAAAGCTGTTGCTTCCCACCCCCTTTATTTTTGCATAAATCCAGTAAGAATCTAATTTATGTCTCGTCTGTCAAACCCTGTGATAGATAAACTTAAGTACATTTGTTTTAAATGGATTACTGGCTCCCATGACTAGTCTGTTTTGTTCCATGTGTAGTACTGATAGCTTAGCAATGATGTCACAGGATAAGTGGGGAAGGATTTAGCTCAGTGGTAGCATCCTTAAGCCTCTGAGTCAGAAATGTCTGGGTTCAACCCCCGCTGAAAGACTTGAACACATAACAAGCTGACACTGCAGCACCATATAGAGGGCCTAACGTTTCAGAAGAGACGTTAAACTGAGTCCCTGTCTGTTCAGGTAGATGTAAAAATATCCATTGTACTATTCAAAAGAGAAGGAGAGTTCTCCTGGTGACTCAGCCAACATTTATCCCTCAACCAAAAGCAAGATTAATTGGTTATTATCTCATCGCTGTTGCAGTTGCCTACAAAAGAGTGACTTTGTTTAATTGGCTGTAATGCACTTTGGGATATCCTGAGAACATAAAAGGCATTATATAAATGCAAGTTCTTTGTTTAATTTACATAGACTGGTGCTATTTTTCATGCCATTTCAGTGTTTTTGCTGTGCAAAAATACGGGGTATCTTTTTGTTTTGGGCATTATAAAGGGGCAAAAGCCTTTTCTGTCAGTCCGCCCCAACCCCCGCCCTCATCCATGTACAGTCGTAGCCTGCTGTGCCCAGCTCTTCAACAAAGCCTGGAGTTGGAGATGACTGGTGAGGGGCCCCTGGCTGCTCTGGAGGCAGAAGTACATGGAGGAGAGCATAACGATGACCATCACTTAGGGGACTCGTCATCGATTGCTGCAAGGGGACGTCTTCTCTTCAGTTTAAAACAATTACTTTAGTCACTACTGCCTTAACTCCCTACTCCTCTAATAAAGGACCAATTCTTCAATCCAGTACCCATCAGGGCAGGGCCGGGACCGATGTCCTAGGGGGAGTGTTTGCTAGTGCTGTTGGGGAGGGTTTAAACTAAAGTGGCAGGGGGTTGGGAACCTGAGCAGGGAGACAGAGGAAAGGGAAACAAGGATAAAAGCACAAGACAGGAAGGAGAAAAACAAAAGTAGAAGGCAAAGAACTCAATGGTTTAAATCAAACATGGTCACAGTAAATAATAATTCATATAGGTCTGAGAGCGTTAAAAAAACAAGCCTGAAGGCTTTGTGTCTTAATGCAAGGAGCATTCGGAACAAGGTGGATGAATTAGCTGCGCAAATAGAGGTAAATGAATACGATTTGATTGGGATTACAGAAACATGGCTCCAGGGTGGCCAAGGCTGGGAACTCAACATCCAGGGTTATTCAATATTTAGGAAAGATAGGCAAAAAAGAAAGGGAGGTGGGGTAGCATTGCTGGTTAAAGAGGGGATTAACACAATTGAAAGGAAGGATATTAGCTCTGATGATGCAGAGTCTGTATGGGTAGAACTGAGAGATAACAAGGGGCAGAAAACGTTAGTGGGAGTGGTATATAGACCTCCAAACAGTAATACGGAGGTTGGGGACGGCATTAAAAGGGAAATTAGAGAAGCATTCAGTAAGGGCACAGCAATCATCATGGGTGACTTTCATTTACATATAAATTGGGCTAACCAAATTAGTAAAAATACTGTGGAGGAGGAATTCCTAGAATGTTTACGGGATGGTTTTCTGGAACAATGTCGAGGAACCAACCAGAGATCAGGCCATCTTAGACTGGGTATTATGTAACGAGAAAGGATTAATTAGCAATCTTGTTGTACGAGGCCCCTTGGGTCAGAGTGATCATAATATAAAAGAATTCTTCATTAGGATGGAGAGTGAAGTAGTTGAATCAGAGACTAGGGTCCTGAATTTAAATAAAGGAAACTACGATGGTATGAGGCGCAAATTGGGTAGGATTGATTGGGGAATGTCACTCAAAGGGTTGACGGTGGATAGGCAATGGCAAACATTCAAAGACTGCATGGATGAACTACAGAATTTGTTCATCCCAGTGTGGCATAAGAATAAAACAAAAAGGGTGACTCAACCGTGGCTAACAAGGGAAATTAGGGATAGCATAAGATCCAAGGAGAGGGCA
This sequence comes from Squalus acanthias, assembly GCA_030390025.1. Classification (NCBI taxonomy): domain Eukaryota; kingdom Metazoa; phylum Chordata; class Chondrichthyes; order Squaliformes; family Squalidae; genus Squalus; species Squalus acanthias. Next base: position 25,720,008 of record CM059427.1, on the reverse strand, counting down.
TATAAATTGGTCAGAAAAAGCGGTAACCCTGAGGATTGGGAGCAGTTTAGGATTCAACAAAGGAGGACAAAGGAATTAATTAAGAAGGGGAAAATAGAATATGAAAGTAAGCTTGCAGGGAACATAAAAACTGACTGTAAGAGCTTTTATAGATATGTGAAGAGAAAAAGATTAGTGAAATCAAGTGTAGGTCCCTTGCAGTCAGAAGCGGGGGAAGTTATAATGGGGAACAAAGAAATGGCAGACCAATTAAATGCATATTTTGGTTCTGTCTTCACAAAGGAGGACACAAATAACCTCCCAGAGATGTTGGAGAACATAGGGTCTGATGAAAGGGAGGAACTGAAAGAAATCAGTATTTGCAGGGAAATGGTGTTAGGGAAATTGACGGGATTGAAGGCCGATAAATCCCCAGGGCCTGATAATCTACATCCTAGGGTACTTAAGGAAGTGGCCCTAGAAATAGTAGATGCATTGCTGATCATCTTCCAACATTCGATGGAATCTGGAACTGTACCCATGGATTGGAGGGTAGCTAATGTTACCCCACTATTCAAAAAGGGTGGTAGAGAGAAAGCGGGGAATTACAGACCAGTAAGCCTTACATCGGTAGTGGACAAAATGCTAGAGTCCATTATAAAGGATGTAATAGCTGAGCACTTGAAAAAAGTGACAGGATCGGACAAAATCAACATGGATTTACAAAAGGTAAATCGTGCTGGACTAATCTACTGGAATTTTTTGAGGATGTAACTGGGAAAATAGATAAGGGAGAACCAGTAGATGTGGTGTATTTGGACTTTCAAAAGGCTTTCGATAAGGTCCCGCATAAGAGATTAGCGGGTAAAGTTAAGGCACATGGGATTGGGGGCAAGGTATTGACTTGGATAGAGAACTGGTTGGCGGACAGAAAGCAGAGAGTAGGAATTAATGGGTCTTTTTCCGAGTGGCAGGCAGTGACTAGTGGGGTACCGCAGGGTTCGGTCCTTGGACCCCAGCTATTCACAATATACATTAATGATCTAGATAAGGGAACTAAATGTAATATCTCCAAGTTTGCAGATGACACAAAGCTGGGTGGGCGTGTGTGCTCCGAGGAGGATACGGAGAAACTCCAGGATGATTTGGACAGGTTGGGTGAGTGGGCAGAAGCGTGGCAGATGCAATATAACGTGGATAAATGCGAGGTTATCCACTTTGGTGTCAAAAACAGAAAGGCAGACTATTATCTGAATGGCAATAGATTGGGAGAAGGGGAAGTGCAACGAGACCTGGGTGTGCTTGTGCACCAGTCGCTGAAGGTAAGCATGCAGGTGCAGCAGGTGGTGAAGAAGGCAAATGGTATGTTGGCCTTCATAGCAAAAGGGTTTGAGTATAGGAACAGGGATGTCCTGCTGCAGTTGTACAGGGCCTTGGTGAGACCACACTTTGAGTACTGTGTGCAGTTTTGGTCGCCTTATCTGAGGAAGGATGTTCTTGCCATGGAAGGAGTTCAGCGAAGATTCACAAGGCTGATACCTGGGATGGCAGGAATGACATATGAGGAGAGATTGGGTCGATTGGGCTTATACTCGCTGGAGTATAGAAGAATGAGAGGGGATCTCATCGAAACATATAAAATTCTGACAGGTCTGGACAAACTAGATGCAGGAAGAATGTTCCCGATGGTCGGAGAGTCCAGAACCAGGGGTCATAATCTAAGGATAAGGGGTAAGCCATTTAGGACAGAAATTAGGAAGAATTTCTTCACCCAGAGAGTGGTGAACCTGTGGAATTCTCTACCACAGAAGGTAGTTGAGGCCAAGTCATTAAATATATTCAAGAATGAGTTAGATATATTTCTTAAAGCTAAAGGTATCAAGGGATATGGGGAGAAGGCAGGTACAGGGTACTGAGTTTGGATGATCAGCCATGATCTCATCGAATGGCGGAGCAGGCTCGAGGGGCCGAATGGCCTACTCCTGCTCCTATCTTCTATGTTTCTATCCTAGAGCAGGAATACATCAGTCCTTTTCTGTCCCTACATGACCATGCCAATAGGAATTACCTGATTGAATAAGTCAGCATCAAATTAGTGAACCCTTTTCAGTATGTCTCAAACAAAGCACAGCATAATGCACATTCTATTTTAATGCAACAAAGTCCACAGTGAACAGAAGTCAAGCTACTCTTTCCTAACACCATGCTTACCCTTGGTGGCTAAACATGCTTTCCTTTCTCCTATTCTAGTTCTTCTCTTAGGTGCAACCTGAGGGCCAGTATCACGAGAGGTGGTTGGCTGCTCATGTTTTACAAAAGGCGGATTGGGTCGGAGGGGGGCCCTCCTCTCATAGTAGCTTGCTCCGAGAGGCCTGGTGTTGCCTCCTACGTTCCACTGGTGTGGTGCTCGGAGGGGAATAGGTGAAGGTTGAAATGTGCTGCTATGGTGAGAGATGCCTACCTCAGACAAATTGCATCCAGCCATTGCCATCCCAGTAGGCCCTGTATCTGTGCATATTAAAACCATTACACACTCTCACCCTGGCCATTCCCCGGTACGGCCCTCAGCTCCGCTCCCTTAAGTCCAAGGGACGCAGACTTCAACGGATATGGTGGACAACTGGTTTAGACATTCACTGCCAGATCTGGCTGGACCACATCGTGCCTGGGGTCCTGCTCTCGTCTGCCAAAACTGCTCACTATTCCAGGATCATTCTGGAATGCAAAGATAACCCCCCTGGCTTCTTTTCTCTACTGCAAACCGTTTTCTTAAACCCCTCTCCTCTGTCTCCTCCACCCTCACCTCCAACAAGTGCGAGCAGCTCATTGATTTCTTTGTCTCCAAGATTGAGACCATCTAATCAGCTGCCTCTGCCACTTCCCTTCCTTCCCCTAGCCCACTGGGCCAAACTTCCTCTAAGGTTCCCCCCCTACCCTAGCCCTGAACTCGCATCTTTCTCCAGTTTCTCTCCTGTCTCTCCTCATGCCCTCTCCGAGCTCATCTTGTCCATGAGACCCACTTCCTGCTCCCTTGACCCTATTCCCACTAAACTGCTGATCACCCAACTTCCTTTTCTGGCTCCCATGTTAGCTGATATTGTTAACGGTCCTCTCTCCTCAGGTACTGTCCCCCTCTCCTTCAAATCTGCCGTCATCACCCTTCTCAAAAAAACAACTCTTGACCTGTCAGTCATTGCAAACTACTGCCCCATCTCCAACTTCCCTTTCCTCTCCAAAGTCCTTGAACATGTGTCACCTCCCAAATCAGTGCCCTTCTTTCCCAGAACTCCATGTTTGAATCCCTCCAATCAGGTTTCTGCCCGTCACGGTACCAAAACGGCTCTTATCAAAAAGTCACAACTAACATCCTTAGTGACTGTGACAAACATAAACTATCCCTCTTTGTCCTTCTTGACCTGTCTGCAGCCTTTGACACAGTTGACCACTCCATCCTCCTGCAACGCCTCTGCATCGTCCAGCTGGGTGGGCCTACTCTCGTCTGGTTCCATTCGTATCTATCTAATCGCAGCCAGAGAATCACCTGCAATGGCTTCTCTTCCTGCTCCAGCATCATTACCTCTAGTGTTGCCCAAGGATCTATCCTTGGCCCCTCCTATTTCTCATCTACATGCTGCCCCTCAGCGACATCATCCAAAATAACAGTTAGTTTCCACATGTACGCTGACGACACCCCACTTACTTCTCTCGACCCCTCCACTAGCTCTAAATTGTCAGACTGCTTGTCCGACATCCAGTACTGGAAGAGCAGAAATTACCTCCAACTGAATATCGGGAAGACCGAAGCCTTTGTCTTCGGTCCCCGCCACAAACTCCCTTTCCCAGCCACTGACTCCATCCCTCTGAAACCAGACTGGTCGCAATCTTGGTGTCATATTTGACCCTGAATTGAGCTTCAGGCCACATATCCGCGTCATAACTAAGACCGCCTATTTCCACCTCCGTAATATCGCCCGACACCGCCCCTGCCTCAGCTCATCTGCTGCTGAAACCATCATCCACGCTGCTGTTACCTCTTAACTTGACTATTCCAATGTACTCCTGGCTGGCCTCCCACGTTCTACCCTGTGTAAACTCGAGGCCATCCAAAACTCGGCTGCCCGTGTCCTAACTCACACCAAGTCCCGTTCACCCATCATCCCTGTTGTCACTGACCTACATTGGCTCCCGGTTAAGCAATGCCTCGATTTTAAAATTCTCATCCTTATTTTCAAATCCCGCCATGGCCTCACCCCCCCACCCCCGAGATATCTGCGCTCATCTAATTCTGGCCTCTTGAGCATCCCTGATTTTAATTGCTCAACCATTGATGGCCTTGCCTTCAGCTGCCAAGGCCCTTAGCTCTGGAATTCCCTCCCCAAACCTCTCCACCTCTCTTTTCTCCTTTAAGATGCTCCTTAAAACCTACCTCTTTGACCAAGCTTTTGGTCATCTGCCCTAATTTCTCTGTGTGGCTCGGTGTCAAATTTTGTTTTATAACACTCCTGTGAAGCACCTTGGGATGTTTTACTACGTTAAAGCCGCTATATGAATACAAATTGTTGTTGTGTCTCCACTGATCAGAGAGCTGGCCGGTCTAATGGCAATTATAAGATCCTGAAAGAGCCAAGATACAGCAGTCTGTATCTTGGAAGCCAAAACACAGGATATTGTTAATCCTGTCTGCCACTCCCACCAGGGCAGTATTCTGTACTTCAGTGGAGGCACCAACAGATCCTGGGCCACTTCTTACGTAGGAGTCTGTTGTAGATTCCAACGCTGTCGCCACATGTACCATTGATGTCTGTACAAAGAAAAAGCTTCGCTGAGGTTGCTGTAAATGAGAGCTGTAGATGTGAATCATACTGGCTGTTGCCTTAAATCCTTGGATACTGACCTCAGATCCTCCACATAGGTATGTTCCTTGATTTTTTTTTTCCAGATTAAGTACCCATGACTTCTGGACCTTATGACTCAAGCTTTTTGGCCACTACTGGGAAGGTGGTACATCCTCACCTGTTCCCCACTCCTCTGGTCCCTGGTGCTCTGTAAATCATCCAGTGCATCCAAATCATACAGAAAAGTATTTGAACTGGTGCATGGTAGGGAAAAGGCAAGTGATGCAGGGAGTAGGCAAGTGATGCAGGGTGTAGGCAAGTGATGCAGGGTGTAGGCAAGTGATGCAGGGAGTAGGCAAGTGATGCAGGGAGTGAGATCCGGGGGCCGTGGCAGAGGAACACGGGGCACAAGGTCATTGCAGGAACTCGTTAGTTTTGATCCAGACTTTCTCTTCCTATTCATCATGATCATGCTTCCTCTCCACTTTAGTCATTCCAATAAGTGTGCTAGTGCCCTGGGAGCCCAAGCAAGAAAAGTGAGCGTGGCTGGTGTGTTACCTTGTTTGCCCTGGTCAGGTCATTGAATGTCTTTTGGCACTGGTCTGTAATCCTGGGGGTGAGAGTTGGCAACCAGTGCCAGCTCCCTCCACATGGTACAAGACAGAGTTTTTGCAGGTTTTCTCTCACAGACATCCAGCAGCCCATCTCCTCTCTGCTGTTTGATCGAGGAGGGTTTGCAGATCCGACTCATTGAAGTTGTAGACTCTTTTTACAAGACCTCTTGCCCTTGCTATGCCCTTGTTCCTTCTCTAGTGCCTCTGCCAGCTGATCCTGTGGTACACATTCTTGGAAAGTGGCATAAAAACTCATGTGACATCCAGTCAAGCTACTCAATGTGAACTGAGCAAGCCAACTACTTTTGTACTTACCTGCTGCTCCCATCTTCAGCCAGAACTCATTTTCTAAAGCTGCACTCTAATTTTCAAGCACACTCGCACATTGCTCTTGTTTTATAAGGGGTTTACAAGGTCCCCATCCTTCTCCATTGCTTTCTTGCGAGATGCCTCCCATCTTCCACCCTCCGAGAACTCTGCGTTCCTCCAATTCTGGCCGCTTGTGCATCCCAGACTTCCTTCGTCCCACCATTGGTGGCCGTGCCTTCAGCTGTCTGGGACCTATCTCCCTAAATCTCTCTGCCGATCTATCCTCCTTTAAGATGCTCCTTAAAACCTACCTCTTTGATCAAGCTTTTGATCACCTGTCCTAATATCTCATGTGGCTTGGTGTTTGATAACGCTCCTGTGAAGCAACTTGGGACATTTTACTATGTTAAAGGTGCTACATAAATGCAAGTTGTTGTTGTTTACACCAATGACTCCTTCAATGTATAGGGAAATGAGGTGATTCATGAAATTCTGGTGCAAACAGCTCTCCAAACCACCGGCAGGTGCAACTCACCTCACAATGATACAAATATGGTGGAAATTCGTGTATTAAACATTAAAATATACTATGTGCCAAAGCTTTAGTTTAGCTAACTTTAAATGAAAATATTGACCAAAGCAAATACCTAATTGAATCTATTACAGAAACAGCACACTAATTTGAGGATATTGTATGTGTTCATAGAATCATAGAAAGTTACAGCACGGAAGGAGGCCATTTCGGCCCATCGTGTCCGCGCCGGCCAACAATCCAGCCTAATCCCACTTCCCAGGTCCGTAGCCCTGCAGGTTAGAGCATCCCAAGTGCGCATCCAAGTACTTTTTAAATGTGGTTAGGGTTCCTGCCTCTACCACCCTTTCAGGCAGTGAGTTCCAGACCCCCACAACCCTCTGGGTGAAGAAATTTCCCCTCAAATCCTTCCCCCAATTACTTTAAATCTGTGCCCCCTGGTTTTTGACCCCTCTGCTAAGGGAAGTAGGTCCTTTCTATCCACTTTATCTATGTCCCTCATAATTTTATACACCTCAATAAGGTCTCCCCTCAGCCTCCTCTGTTCCAAGGAAAGCAGATCCAGCCTATCCAGTCTTTCCTCATAGCTAAGATTCTCTGCTCCCGGCGACATCCTTGTAAATCTCCTCTGTACCCTCTCTAGTGCAATCACATCTTTCCTGTAATGTGGTGACCAGAACTGTACACAGTACTCTAGCTGAGGCCTAACTAGTGTTTTATACAGTTGAAGCATAACCCCCCCTGGCTCTTATATTCTAAGCCACGGCTAACAAAGGCAAGCATTCCGTATGCCTTCTTAACCACCTTATCTACTTGGCCTGCTACCTTCAGGGATCTGTGGACATGCACTCCAAGGTCCCTTTGTTCCCCTACACTACTCAGTGTCCTACCATTTAATGTGTATTCCCTATCCTTGTTAGCCCTCCCCAAATGCATTACCTCACACTTCTCCGGATTGAATTCCATTTGCCACTGTTCTGCCCACCTAACCAATTTATTGATATCTTCCTGCAGTCTACAGCTTCCTTCTTCAGTACAACCACACAGCCGATTTTAGCATCTACAAACTTCTTAATCATACCCCCTATATTCAAGTCAAGATCGTTGATATATACCACAAAAAGCAAGGGACCTAGTACTGAGCCCTGCGGAACCCCACTGGAAACAGCCTTCCAGTCACAAAAACACCCATCACCTTCTGCTTCCTGTCTCCGAGCCAGTTTTGAATCCAACTTGACACTTTGCCCTGGATCCCATGGGCTTTTAACTTCGTGACCAGTCTGCCATGTGGAACCTTATCAAAAGCCTTGCTAAAGTCCATATACACTACATCAAACGCACTACCCTCATCTACCCTCCTTGTTACCTCGTCAAAAAATTCAATCAAGTTTGTCAGACACGACCTTCCCTTAACAAATCCATGCTGACTATCCTTGATAAACAAAGATTTATCCTGTCCTTCAGAATTCTTTCCAATAATTTTCCCACCACCAAGGTTAGGCTGACTGGCCTGTAATTACTCGGTCTATCCTTTTCTCCCTTTTTAAACAAGGGTATCACATTAGCAGTCCTCCGGCACCACACCTGAAGCGAGAGAGGATTGAAAAATGATGGTCAGGGCCTCTGCTATTTCCTCTTTTGCTTCGCTTAACAGCCTGGGATACATTTCATCCGGGCCTGGGGATTTATCCACTTTTAAAGCTGCTAAACCCCTTAATACTTCCTCTCTCACTATGTTTATTATTGTCAGTGATATTTAAGCAATACTTTTGTTGCAGAATTAATCTGCGTCATTAACTCTCCAATGTTTCCATGACTTTCTTTATCTCTACTCTACTGGAGGCAGATACTCATCACAAGACAGGCCTTCTTTATTTGAACCTTTCAGTCCATTTGAGCTCATCCTTCCATTATATCAACCCTATACTCTTCCTATTATACTGTATTTCTTAAATGAGTCCAGTGTCCTGGTCTCAACTAACCACTGTCCTGGGAATTTGTACCAGTTATTGATTACCCTCTGCATAAAGAAATGCTCCCCCAACATCTCCTGATTTTGAAATAGAAAATGCTGGAAATACTCAGGTCAGGCAACATCTGTGGAGAGAGAAGCAGAGTTAACGTTTCAGGTCGATGACCTTTCGTCAGAACTGGAAGAAGTTAGAGATGTAACAGATTTTAAGCAGGTGCAAAGGCAGGGAAAGGGGGGAGGGGAGGAAAGAACACAAGGGAAGGTCTGTGATAGGATGAAAGGCAGGAGAGATTAAATGACAAAAGGGACGATAGTACAAAGCAAAAGGAGATGGTAATGGCACAAGAAAAGAAACAAAAGATGAGTCTAGAAGAGGTGTAAATGGGAATGGCAGAAACATCAACAGCTGCTGTGAGAAAAAAATAGGGGCAGAGATTATAGTCTGAAATTGTTGAACTCGATGTTCAGTCCAGAAGGCTGTAAAGTGCCTAATCGAAAGATGAGGTGCTGTTCCTTGAGCTTACGTTAAGCTTTGTTGGAACAGTGTAAGAGGCCAAGGACAGAGGGGTCAGAGTGGGAGTGGAGCGGAGAATTAAAGTGACAGACGACCGGAAGCTCGGGGTCAGGCTTACGGACTGAACGGAGGTGTTCCGCAAAGTGGACACCCAATCTGTGTTTAGTCTCCCTAATGTAGAGGAGACTGCATCGTGAGCAGCAAATACAGTATACTAAATTGCAAAAAGTACAAGTAAATCACTGTTTCACCTGGAAGGAGTATTTGGGGCCTTGGACAGTGGGAAAGGAGGTAAAAGGGCAGGTGTTGCATCTCTTGCACTTGCATAGGAAGGTGCTGTGGGAAGGGAAGGGGTTGTTGGAGGTGATTGAGGAGTGGACCAGGGTACGGTCGCGGAGGGAACGGTCCCTTCAGAATGCTGGGAGGGGAGGGGAAGATGTATTTGGTGGTAGAATCACGCTGGAGATGGAGGAAATGGTGGAGGATGATCCGTTGAATGTGGAGGCTGGTGGGGTGAAAAGTGAGGACAAGGGGAACCCTATCATGGTTCTGGGAGGGAGGGGAAATGTCGAGGGCCATGTCAACCAAGGTAGAGGAGAACCCTCAGTTGAGGAAAAAGGAAGACATATCAGTATGGAAGGTGGCGTCGCCAGAACAGATGCGATGGAGACCGAGAAACTGGAAGAATAGAAGAGTGCTTACAGGAAGCGGGGTGGGAGGAAGTGTAGTCCAAATAGCTGTGGGAGTCAGTGGACTTATAGTGGATGTTTGTCGATAGCCTATCCCCAGAAATGGTGACAGAGAAGTCGAGGAAGGGAAGGGAAGAGTTGGAGATGGACCATGTGAAGGGTGGAAATTGGAAGCAAATGAAATTTTCTGGTTCAGGACGAGAGCAGGAAACGGCACCAATACAGTCATCAATGTACCGGAAAAAGAGGTGAGGGAGGGGATCGGAGTAGGACTGGAACAAAGAATGTTCCACATATCCCACGAAAAGACAGGCATAGCTAGGACCCATGTGGGTTCCCATAGCAACACCTTTAATTTGGAGGAAGTGAGTGGAGTCAAAGGAGAAGTTGTTCAATGTGAGAACAAGTTCAGCCAGGCGGAGGAGGGTGGTGGTGGATGGGGATTGGTTGGGCCTCTGTTCAAGGAAGAAGCAGAGCGCCCTCAGGCCATCCTGGTGGGAGAGGAAGGTGTAGATCCAATAGAAAAAGAAAATGCTGGAAATACTCAGCAGGTCAGGCAGCATCTGTGGAGAGAGAAACAGAGTTAACGTTTCAGGTCGATGACCTTTTGTCAGAACTGGAAAAAGTCAGATGTAACAGATTTCCAGCATCCACAGTATTTTGCTTTTGTATCTCCTGAATTTACTATTCATAAACTGTACCTGTACCCTCTTGACCTGCTGACCTGGTCGTATGGTCTGAGGTGTAATTTCTTTACTTCCTAACTATCTGATACATAAGAACATAAGAAATAGAAGCAGGAGTGGGCCATACAGACCCTCGAGCCTGCTCCGCCATTCAGTAAGATCATGACCTTATGTAGAAAATAGTATAGTTCACAACTGCTGTGCTAAACAATCTATATTAAAAATCACATCTATGCACACTTTTTGTATACAAAACCTTGCCACATTTTTGTGTTAAGTTTTTCCTCCATTATAAATCCCCATGTCCACATTTATAATGCAAATTGCCTAAGTAAATTTGTCATGCTGTAATGACACCCTCCAGCTCATGTTGATGCTGTCACATGCCCATCCCAATTTTGCATCTCAGTTCCTTAGTCTGTACTGCAGAAATAGCCCTATGCCCCAACCACTACTACTGTGCTTTCCAAATTGCTGTAAATTTTGCTATTTTACTAAAACAAAATCAAATTATTGTATAAAACTAAGGTTAGAATGTAAGACTTTAAAATGGAATTACAGCTGTATGCCCTGGTCCAATTATCTCCTACTCTCTAAACCTGCTTCACTGAAGTCGACAAAACGCTCGAGTTCCTGGGGTGGAAATTCCTTTAAGGCCCTATTTTGGCCCTGAAATGACCACCATTTTCAGAGCATGGGCCCAACCAAGGGGCCAAAGACCAGCCTGAAATTGGGCTTCGGGCCTCATTATTATTATTATTTTTTGGGTGAGTGCCCGGCAATTGTTACACCGTCACAGGCAACTCACCCATTTTAAGAAACTGAATATTTGGTCACTTGCCCCGCTGTCAACAGCCCGATGGCAAGTCCAGTGATGGGGTGGACCGGCAAAGGGTAGGGGGCTGATTGGGAGCACTGTTGTGATGGAAATGTGCTCCTGCACCTCCTGGCTCCAAGGCAATGATGTTTACATTTTTTTAGAATAAAAACTTACTGGTCACCGATGAATCCTGAGCAGAGTAGGCCCAGTATCTGCTCTGCTCATCCATATGCAATTTTGGCAAGAAGGCCTTATTTACATATCCAAGGGGCCAAACACCTGTTTTAGAGGGCACTCAGTGACGCATGAAAAATGGCCCAACCCATTATAGAGTCATAGAGTTATACAGCACAGAAAGAGGCCCTTCGGCCCATCGTGTCCGCGCCAGCCATCAAGCCCTGTCTATTCTAATCCCATTTTCTAGCACTTGGTCTGCAGCCTTGTATGCTATGGCATCTCAAGTGCTCATCTAAATGCTTCTTGAATGTTGAGGGTTCCTGCCTCTACCACCCTTTCAGGCAGTGAGTTCCAGATTCCAACCACCCTCTGGATGAAAAAGTTTTTCCTCAAATCCCCTCTAAACCTCCTGCCCCTTACCTTGAAACTATGCCCCATGGTTATTGACCCCTCTACTAAGGGGAAAAGTTCCTTTCTATCTACCCTATCTATGCCCCTCATAATTTTGTACACCTCAATCAGGTCCCCCCTCAGCCTTCTCTGCTCCAAGGAAAACAACCCCAGCCTGTCCACATAGCTGAAGCGCTCCAGCCCAGGTAACATCCTGGTGAATCTCCTCTGCACCCTCTCCAATGCAATCACATCCTTCCTATAGTGTGGCGACCAGAACTGCACACAGTATTCCAGCTGTGGCCTAACTAGCGTTTTGTACAGCTCCATCTTAACCTCCCTGCTCTTATATTCTATGCCTCGCTAATGAAGGCAAGTATCCCATATGCCTTTTTAACCACCTTATCTACCTGTCCTGCTGCCTTCAGGGATCTATGTACATGCACACCAAGGTCCCTCTGATCCTCTGTCCTTCCTAGGGTCCTACCATTCATTGTGTATTCCCTTGCCTTGTTAGTCCTCCCAAAATGCATCACCTCACACATTTCAGGGTTAAATTCCATTTGCCACTGTTCTGCCCATCTGCCCAACCCATCTATATCGTCCTGTAGCCTGAGGCTTCCCTCCTCGCTATTTACCACTCCACCAATTTTCGTGTCATCTGCGAACTTACTGATCATACCTCCTACATTCATATCTAAATCATTAATGTACACTGCAAACAGCAAGGGACCCAGCACCGATCCCTGCGGTACACCACTGGACACAGGCTTCCAGTCACAAAAACAACCTTCGACCATCACCCTCTGCCTCCTGCCACTAAGCCAATTTTGGATCTAATGTGCCAAATTGCCCTGGATCCCATGGGCTCTTACCTTCTTGACCAGTCTCCCATGTGGGACTTTGTCAAAAGCCTTACTGAAGTCCATGTAGACTACATCAACTGCACTACCCTCATCCACACACCTAGTCACCCCCTCGGAAAATTATTGGGTCGCACATCTTTTAGGTGTACTTTGGGCATGGGACATTTGTCCCCGAAATTAGCCCACATTGCACCCGTTTTACGAGTGTCAAATGGGCTCAACAAGGTCCAATTTCTAACCCCGGGTGCAATGCCATGGCAGATTCACCAGCGATACAAGTAATATTCTTAAGAGGTTCTTTTCCTTTTCTCTCCATCTACGAAAGTTATCTGTCTTGACTATCTTTCTTCGGAGACTACAGAAAGACTCACCAATTTGAACAGGACAGGCTGCAAATCAAAAATAAAAGCTGCTAATCGAACACATTTGAACAAATTGTCCAAGTTGTTTGTATTGAATTGAATGGCTTGATCCCTTCCCTCAGACATCAGGTATAGAAAAATGACGAAAAGCTAACAATTGTATTAAGTTGCAACATTTCTCTGCACAAAGCTGGTTTTCTAACTCTCTGTATTGTGACACTCGGTCAACAGGGTGCCAGAGGGAAGAGTATGGTACTGGTTGTGTGGGTAGCAACAACATTTAGTACCTTACCCAAATTGGTAAGAAATTCAACTATATGAGCTGTTGGAACCAAGGCTAATCCCATCCTTACCTGACGTCCAGAGATCATTAGATATTGATTAGGAGCAAGTCCCCATCGTCATTTGGTTCCCTAGATGAGATCAATTAACAATGTAAGGATCAAACCTTAAACTTTAAGTGCCAGAGTACCTACAAAAATTTACCCATGGAGTCAGATGAGGGAGGGGGATAGTATTTGTAATTATTTAAAAAAGATTTAGTACATAAGTGGAAGTTTACAATATAATGCAGAATAAATGAAAACACAAATGAATGATATGCAAGTCACTTAAATATTTACTTGCTAATTAATTAACGTGTGCTTGGTATAGTTAGCAGGGAAGTGTTAAAAAAACTAGCAGCTTGAGAGGGTGCATATTATACAGAATAGCAAATATTTGGGAATAAATTACAAAGCAGATATTCAGTCTTCGATAAGTCAGTATTTCTAAACCAATCAAACTTTGTTTGTGCTATTTTGTGATTGTATCAGAATTACTTTGGGTTTTGTAAGTTCACCATACTACTGGGTGGTACTTTAACAAACATCTGTGTTGCAAAGTAATTACACCCAAATACAGTCACTGGATGGCAGTATGCAGCACTACTGTGGTTTCTGTATATCCACGGCTAGGAATCAGGTACACCATGAAAAACTGCACCACAGGATCACCGGTTTGTCAAAAGGAAAAGGAAAAATTAAAAAAAAAAGGAAAATTAAATCTAAACAGTAAAAAGGCAGTAGTTCAGAAAAGAAAATTAATGAATTGAAGAAAATGAATGTTTTGACACTCAATTCACATTTTGTTTACAATTAGTTTTCAAGCTAGATCATGTAGATATGTGAACTGTTCTCATACAAATGTTGCATAATTAGTGAAGTTACCTTAAAAGGTTAAATACAAATGTCTGCACCTATTGCACAATTTAAATTACAAAATTTGTCAGTTATTCAATTTGCTCAATCTTACAATTGTGCAGTTATCAAAAGTGACCCAAATCATCATCATCTTCTTAGGCAGTCCCTCGGAACCGAGGATGACTTGCTTCCACATTAAAAACGAGTTCTCAGGTGACTGATGAGTCCAATGCGGGACCTACAGTCTCTGTCACAGGTGGGGCAGATGGTGGTTGAAGGGGCGGGTGGGTGGGGTGCTTGGGTTGACAAATATGGTTTTTGTGGCTATGATGGAAACCTTTTTCACTTCAACTTTTATTCCTGAATGATATTCCGTGTAGAACTGAGATACAGAAATTCATCCCACTCGGACAATGGCATCTTGAGGAGAAAGGATGTTCATGACCTTGGAATTCTCCAAATAAGCATGGTGATTTATCAAGCCCACTGGAGAACATCTTCTTTAAAATCAATTGCACATTTGTTTTGGGTTAACTGAAAACTGAACATTTATTGTATCAATATATACAGCAGTTCATAGCACCAGAAAAGCGCAGAGCTAACATCACAGTCAACTCTTATTGGGGATCTACATGCTGCCCCTCAGCGACATCATCCAAAAACACGTCAGGTTCCACATATAAGCTGACGACACCCAGCGCTATCTCCCCACCACCTCGCGACCCCTCCACTGCCTTTGATTGGTCATGCTGCTTGTCTGACATCCAGTATTGGATGAGCAGAAATTTCCTCCAATTAAATATTGGTAAGACTGGAGCCATTGTCTTCGGTCCTCGCCACAAACTCAGTTCGCTAACCCCCGACTCCCTCCTTTCTCCCTGTTCGAGGCTGGACCAGACTATTCGCAACCTTGGTGTCGTATTTGACCCTGAGCTGAGCAGAGCTTCCGGCCCCATAATCTCTCCATTACCAAGATGGCCTACTTCCACCTCAGTAACATCGCCTGTCTCCACCCTGCCTCAGCTCATCTGCTACTGAAACCCTCATCCATGCCATTGTTACGTCTAGACTCAACTATTCCAATGCTCTCCTGGCCGGCCTCCCACACTGCACCCTCCGTAAACTTGAGCTCATCCAAAACTCTGCCGCCCATATCCTAACTTGCACCAAGTCCTGTTCACCTATCACCCCTGTGCTCGTTGACCTACATTGGCTCCCGGTCTAGCAACGCCTCGATTTTAAAATACTCATCCGTTTTCAAATCCCTCGATGATCTCGCCCCTCCCCATCTCTGTAACCACCCCCAGCTGTACAACCCTCCGAACTGTGCTCCTTCAATTCTGGACTCTTATGCATCCCCGATTTTCATTGCTCCCCCATTGGCGACCGTGCCTTCAGCTCCCTAGACCCCAAGCGCTGTAATTCCCTTCCTGATCCTCTCTGCCTCTCTATTCTCTTTTAAGACGCTCCTTAAAACCTACCTCTGACCAAGCTTTTGGTCATGTGTCCTAATAACTCATGTGGCTCAGTGTCAAATTTTGTTTGATAACGCTGCCGTGAAGCGCCTTGGAACATTTTGCTACGTTAAAGGCAATATATAAATTCAAGTTGTTGTTGTTATTGTTCCACAGGCATTAGCAGCACTAAAATACCTTGCCAAAGTGGCCGTTCTTCACATTTGAGCACAGGCCGAGTACCAGCACACTATTCAACTATATAAGGCACAGCCAAGCCAGATCTTGTCTTCAAATTTTTACTGGATAGTGATCAGGCTGATTTTTTTTTTTCCAGCCCACGTAATTGTGGTCAATTGTTGTGGCCAACTGTTGCTACCAAATTGCTTCCCCACGGAGATCAGTAAATTCAGCACAAACCATGGTTTGAACCTGGAGCCTTCAGGTCTGTATGATTTAGTACTACACTGGCCAGTGCACTAAGCCAAGGTTTTTCTTTAAACCTTGAGTGCTGAGAACATCAGGGTAATTTATTTAAATTAATAATTGTGCCCAATAGTGCTGTGAAGTACAGTTAGCAAGATTGCTGTACTACCCTGGCAAAATTGTGCTCTGATAAACTCCAAGCTTATCAGTCCTGTTTTACAAAGCAATTTCACAAACCACTATTCTGCAAGGAGATTTATAAAATCAGAGTCAGAACTATTTTGTGATATTTTCTTGCTGAAACTTAACAGGTATACATTGAAAATCCAACAGATATTTTACATTTGAAAACACTTAGTTTTGTTTTAAATGTTAATAGCCAGGTTATTAATTTAATGCACATTCACCAGTTCATTATCTTCTACAAAACATTTAACCATTCACTCCAATGTACATTTTGAGAGATTACAGCCAATGCGTTTTTAAATCTATTTAAACTGTTTTATGTAGTCTTGTTAGCCACCCTTCCCTAAAAAAATACAATTAAAGCTGCATCATCTCTATTTTGGTTATTAAAAAGGAAATATTTTAATCATATTTACCATATGCATTACTTCTTATTTTAATTCTAAAAGATTAAAGCTGTTTGGGCATTAGTTAGTTACATCCCCAATAGGACAAAAGAATTAAACTTATTTATAAGTATTATTAAGGTCTCTATAATTACCAGAAACAATTTCTAGAACATTGTACCGATCAAAATAAAACCAGGGCCACTGGATGGGGAATTAAGGTTAAAATAATCATCAATACAATCATTTAAACATAGTGATCCAGTCATAAACAGTGCATTGCAGAAATGTTACTAATCTTCGGTATGATCTTTCTCATTCTTTGAGGCTAGTTCATCCTCCAAAATGGGGAATCATGAGAGATTGTTCCAGCCATTTGTTTTGTCTACAAAACCTCATTCTGAATGCTCATCTGGGCTCTTTAATGAAGGAGGGAGCAAGGTGCATATGCACACACCCTGCAAAGTAACAAAGCTCAAAGCACTACAGGTCAGAGAAGGAAAGGAGGGAGCTTTATATGTGTATGATGAACTACACTCAAAAAATGAGGATGGCCACACCAAAACGTAGGTAATTTATCAGAAGTACAGAAATTGTAAATTACTTGTCATTTTGAACATTCAGAAAGACAGTAATGTTTGCAAAAGCATGTGTAATACTCTATACTGCCGCTCACATTGTGCCAAGATAAACCTGTTGCACATTGGCTCATGATGTAGTCATACCCTAGGCAGAATAAACCTTTACCTTGCCTGGTGGATCTTGCGCACCTAAAATGCAACATGAAGCAGCATATTCCACCACCCATTCAGAAACCCAATGCTTGGCAGTGCACATTCCTAAAGGTTTGTTACTAAATAACTAACTACAAGATTTCCTTGATTTCACCCTTGTAAAAAATCCAAAGCTCTACAAAGAGCAAGATTTGTTGTAATACAAATACAAGCTGGACTATAAGGTTTCACTGGTAACACACAGAGGATAGATAGAGTGATGCCATCCTTCAGCATTCACATCAAGCCTTCGTAAAGAGCCGAGCATGACATGTAACTTGTTAATTTCAGGGATAACACAGGACTACTGTGAGGATGAAAAGTCTTAAAAGGGACGATGTCCTACAAATCCTTATTTAGATAATAATCTGCATACAAAAAGTAGCCAAAGTGAGAATTGTTTGCCCCTATATAACTTAAATATGTTACGAGCATTAGGAAAGCCAAAATCAGATTTCAATCAAAACAGTACTGAATTGATATGTTTCAATACAGATATTAGTGAAACAAAACACACTCCAAAAACCAGAGAATAGAAAGGAAAACTGAAAAAAAATCCCTACAAAATCTATTTTAAAAGGGCTTACAAAAGAGTAAAACACTACTCAATATCAACATGAAGTGTGGAAAAATAGCTGAAAAATGACAAGTTGAATATTTGCCTGCTGTAGAACAGTCGAATTGATGCTATTGCATGAGAAAAACCAAGGTGTAAAGCCTTGTATGCATCGATGGGGCTGAGGGATGAGAAGGCAGCAAGCACATGACTTATGAGGATAACAGTCTTAAAGGAACAGTATCTTACAAATCCTTATTTGGATGATTATTCATTTTTATTCAGTGGATACACAAATGAGAAAGAACGATTTTCCCTTCCTTTTCGTCACTCAAATTTTTTTTTTTTTTAGCAACGATAGGGGAAAAAAACATTAACTTTCAGAAGAATACAAATACAGGT
This sequence comes from Squalus acanthias, assembly GCA_030390025.1. Taxonomy (NCBI): domain Eukaryota; kingdom Metazoa; phylum Chordata; class Chondrichthyes; order Squaliformes; family Squalidae; genus Squalus; species Squalus acanthias. The sequence goes on along the minus strand of CM059427.1, from coordinate 25,701,899 downwards.
TTCATAATACAAAACTATTAAATTTTGCAGTAATTATGTCATCATACAACTGAAAGTAGCTTCCTGGTTGCAGATATTGGCAATAACACCCACCGCCAAAAAATGCTCTCCACACAGCAAGTCAGACTTGATTTTTAATGATTAGTACATAATGGTTCTTTGCTTTCAGTTTTTACTTCAGAAAATTAAATTCAAATGAAAATCAAGAAAAAAATGAATGATGCATTTTCCAGGTAGAAATTCAATGCTACCAAAATTTTGCAAAAATGACTACATGCTTATTTGCATAGTTGCTTCCCAGTTAGATAGCACTTTTAAAATATTTGTTTCTAATCTTATTTATAAATTTTAAATAAAATTAGAAAAAATACAAAATTCTATAATATTTTCTCTTTAGATTTTTTTTTTAAATTATTTTTAAAAATCCTTAATGTCTGATAAGGGAATCCAGGTAGCTTCAGGACACCAGCTTTGAATTAGATCAAACTAGTGCTATATGCTAACTGGATACAGCATAGAGGAGATTGCAGATGAAATAGAAAGATTGGGAAAAAGATGAGGCACCATGGAGAAAAAGAAATTTGAGTGGAAAAGAAAGGGGAAGATGACCAAACTGGCAGCAGAGGGATGTAAGTAAATAATCATCCGTTGTGACTTACCTTTTGATGGCATATTGGAGAGGAGATGAGGGAATATACTAGACTATACTGGATGATATCTTGATGTGCAGCTGAAAGAGGTGCACAAAAAAAATTCTAGCGGCATTCACAAAAATCGTTAAATTTGAGGGAACAGCACAAGTTGGGAGGTTTTTCAATTTTTGGGTGATAAATATCAGGGAAGTGTACAAACTGAAATCAAAGAACCATAAAAGTAACACAGCTATACACAGCTACACATTTGTCAGTGGGAGAGATGATAATTAAAGTAATCTCCCCCAAAATTTAACAGATAACAAGCCTCTCAAAGCTTGGCCTTTGTGGTTTACAGTATTAGAACTCTTAATGCGATTTTCTTGTAATCACACCCCAATCATCCATTATTCTTTGGATAAAAAACTGATCGCTCATATTAACTCAGTGGAGAGAATTAAAGAACATATACAAAACAGTGCCACCCCTTCCGTGCAATGGATATATAAAGTACAGAATTATAAAATGTAACATTGTACAGTTTGCACTGTAAGTACAAAAATCTATCGCAATCTTACCCCTTTGTGAAATGCACATTAAACTCTGGAGCCATTTATCCCATTACGTGTTTCACTCTTGCACCATATTCTCTAAAACTTTGTACATAAATGACTGTGTAGTGTGACTTTCCTTGCAATGTAAGTTTGCATCACATTCAGAAATTCGAGATACGTTTTAATACCCTTTATCAAGGTATTTTATGAAATTTTAATGGTACACTAGGTTTTATTAAAATATTAATTTCATTTATTACCGTTATAAGGCCAGAGCTAGTTAAAACTGCATAGAATTACAAACCTACAAAAAAATTTATTAACAATATATACAGAAAATTACCTACTCCACTAAACACACTAGAAAATGTACCATAAATTTATCTCTAATAAAAAATGTCAAACTAACATACATTGGAGTTTCTTTGTATATCTGAATCAATTATTTTGTGAAGTATACAATATACTACAACACTGAAATAGCACAACTGTCTAAAATATTTGTGATCTCAATCGCACTTACAGTCCCATTTAACAGATTGTTTCTACAGAGGAGGCCTGTTTACCAGATTTTCTCTGTTGATCTTTTTCTTTCTTTTGAATCTTCTCTCTTTGTTTTTCTACTTTCTCTTGTGCTTTCTTAATTTCTTTAAGCTTTTTCTTTATGATGGCACGATCATTTTGACTGGCAACACCTAAAGCCTGAAAAGTCAATCAAAGCATAACAAAATGTAGTAATTTGTAACCTTATTGTAACACTTGATCTTACTACATGCAAAATCTATATATCATACTAAACTCTCTACAAATTGAATGTTCTACTTTTACGTTGACAGGGCTAGTAGTGCAAGTATGGAAACTAGGTTCTTCATTCACAATGGAAAAAGCCTAGGCTAGTATACTCTGCATCTACTGAATGCAAGATCTTTCAGGTGGGTGCACCAACTGCTGCAATCAACTTGTGGTGCAACATTTTCCAAGAAAGGTAAAAGGCCATCCTACTATCAATAACCACAATGCAGGCTAGTTTAAAATTGATCCCACTGAGGTTAACTGGAAGGCAGCAATCTGAAGTAATCCACAAATCACCACCAAGCAGGGTGGTCTACATTTGATCTGGGCTGTCAAACACTGAGAAAGAGGCAGGCTGGCAGGCTTTTTCAGCTGGAGGGGTGGGGAGGGGGAGGGGGCGGGTGGTTGGAGGGGGAATGTGGCTGATCCAGAAAACTCTCTTAGCAAAAGGCGGGGAGGGGGCAGGAAACCATTGCAACAGGGGACCTTCTGTTTTGCTTCCTCTTTGCCGGTCTTCCTAAAATTGACATACAATTCCAGCTCCTGGTCCAGTTTGCAAGATACAGAAGCATACTAATCTCTCTCAACAGTGGGGATTAGAGACGCCTACCAACAGTCAGGAAATGAAAACGCTCTATACAGTATTGCTGCTGCCAACTCGGACCACGCAAGGGGAAAGCACCCAAGGCCATGAGGAAAAGTTGGAGGCTCAGGGAAGAATAAGGCTGTGTTTCAAAAAGAGAGACTTTATTTCACCCCAAAATAATGAACCTTTCTAACGACTAAGGAGAGTTTGCTCACTGTTGAAAAAAAATCAACTCCTGCTTTTATGTTCCTTTTTTAAAAATGGAATACAGTAACCCTACCACTTGTAATATATTATAGATTTATTAAATGTTCCATCTAGGAAAATTGGGACTCCACATTTAACAAATTATATTTATTAATAATTTCAGTAAAATCTAAAGTTACATCTGTGTACTAATCAGTTTCTATTTTATGATTAATAACTTATGATTTTAAAAAGTCACACTCTTATGCACATTGCGCCCCTTTGTATAAAGGGCATGTGGCATAACCAAGGCATAAACACACCCATGAAGGTCCTTTGCTTTCCAACTGCGGTGTTTGACACTGCTGGAAACTTGAACCAGTGGCCATTTACCTTCTTTGTGAAGAAGGCAACTCTTAGCTATCTTCGGCAAGAAGGTGCAGGGCGAATTTATGACAAAGGACGACAGCCAAGTTGGAGTGGCTAATGACATCTATGCTATGAGTGATCAGGCCAAGGCACTCAGCCACAAAAAGGATATTGCTAAGCATGAAGCCCAGGACTGAACTTGTGTCTCCTAGCAGGGAAAACCTGATGGCAGATGATATCTGGTCTCTACAGCTGAAGTCAAAGCCACAAGCTAGTACCTGGTAGTCACCACTCCACCAACTTGCCTCCTGTGGTTTACCTCCATGGCACTGCCCTAGCTTAATTCGACTCCTGCTTGTCCCAACACAATCAGCACATTTCCTGTAATGGCATTTCAACATCCTATTATGGCAACATTGGGTGTGGCCCAAGGCTCTATACGTAGCCCTCATCATTTCCAAGTCTACATGCTGCCTCATAGTGACATGAGTCTTAGGCATGGGTTCAGCTTTCAGAAGTATGCTGACAAAAATCCAGCTTTACTCCTCTGCTACCATACTTGACTCCTCAACCAGCAGTGTGCTGTCTTGAGTGCTTCGTTAACATGAAGTTCTGGTTAAGCAATAATTTCCTTCAACTCAACATTGGAAAGACCAAAGGCACTATGTTCGGTTCCTGCCTAAAACTCCACATTTTACCACCCGACTCACTCTCTCTAGCAATTCCCTCAGATTAAGCCTGACAGTTTGCAATCTGTGTCCTGCTGGAACCTGAACTGAAATCCCATATCCTTGCCAACACCAAGACTGCTGATTTGCATCTCAGCAACATTGCCCACCTCTGCCCTTACTTCCCCACTGCTGCTTAAATGCTTACCCAAACCCTTCTGAACTCAATTAATAAAAGGCACCCTTTGTTGGTCTCCTGAGTTCTACCCTTTATAAAGTACAATTGGGCCCTGTGCTGGCCAACATTCACTGGCTTCCTATCTATCTAAGCATCAATTACAAAATCTTTGTCTTCATCTACAAATTTTTCCATAGCTTTGCCCCTCCCTACCTCTGCAATCTGTTCCTGTATGCACAATCTGCTCCCAATTCTGCCATCCTTTGCACCCCCTGCTCTACTTTCAACTAAAACTTCAGCAGTTTCAGCTTCATACTCTGAACACTCTCTCTAAGTCCCACTGCCTGGCAGTCTCTCCCCTTCAATACCCTCATCAACATCAACCTCTTATGCTTACTTTCAATCAACACCCCAATTCTTCTCCCTGCATTTCTCAGTCTCTGGCTATTTTACACTGTTGGGATGTTTTATTATGTTAAAAATGCTATATAAGTGAAAGTTGTTCAGGTTACTGCAAAGGGAAGGAGAGCAAAAGGCCTTTAACGTGGTACCTAGAAGCACAGAAGTTTACAATACAGAAGGATTCCACGTCTGTGCCAACTCTTTCCTAGAGCAGTGTTCCATTGCCCAGTCTCTTCCTCTGCTTCAAATATTCATCCAGTTTTCTCTTAAAAGATGCAATTATCTCTGCCTCAATCATTCCCTGGCAAAGCATTCCATGCTCCCAATGACGCTCTGCGTAAAGATATTTCTCCTCATTCTGTGACAGTTTTAAATTGATGACCCCACGTCACTGACTTCCCAACCAGAGAAAATAGTCTCTCTATTCACCCTATCAAAACTATTCATAATTTAAAAAAGCTTTATTAAATTCCTCAGGCTTACTTGCTGCAGTGGAAATAGTCCCAGTATTTCAATATCCATAACTATATTTTTCAATTCCTGCCATCATCCTGGTGAATTTACACCAAATGCTGTATGGCTTTAATGTCCTTTCTATATTGGGGTGCACAAAACTGCCAGTACTGTAACTGTAGCCTTACGCTTTACACAGATTATGGCCTGGAGTTTCCGCTCGATTGTGCTAGTTTTTTCAGCGCAATTTGCCTGAAATTGGCGTAGCCAGCGCAAAAAAAACCCCACAGAATTTTAAGTGCAAATCGAGTCTCCGCGATCTTTTGCGGTAGTTTGAAAAACATCGCGCTAGAAGCAGGTCCCGCCCACAAAACTGGTCATGCCCCCAGGGTAAATTAATCACCATTGGGAGTTTCTGCTAATTGCACTTGTTCGTGGAGGCTCTAAAAATTAAGTTGGATCTTTTGGGTGCAAGGACACTAATAGGTACGTTTTAAAAGGTTTTGAATGTAATTTTTATGAAACTGACTACTGTACCCCAATATAACTAGAAAATAGTTTTGAATATTTTCTAAAAAGTCATTTTCAGTCATTTAAAAGCAGGTTACTCACAGGTGGTGGATTGACACTGATTAAAAATGCTTATTGTTTGTGATAAACCCATTTTCAGCTGTATTAATAAAACTTCACCAAGTTACCACTCTTAAATATATCAAGGAATATTTTTTAAAGTAATTTTTTTTTGCCCGATTGCGTTGGTTCATGGCACATTTTGCATTCGGCGATATGCAAATAAGTTTGAGCAGAAACATGGGGGAGAAAACACTTTCAAAACAGACGTAATTTTAGGTGCAATTTGCGCTAGGATCGCCGATTTTGCCCAAAGTGGAAACTCTACCCCTATTTCTTTGCTTTCCCCTATTCAGAAAATCAAAAGTACTATTGGTCTTATTTTATGGCTTTATTTACCTGTACTCGCACTTTCAGGGAATTATAGAAGAATCCCCAGGAGTCTCTGTTCTTCCACACCCTAGTGTCATTCCATTGATTGTATACTCAGAATCCTGGTTTTTCTTCCCAAAATGTATTATCTTGCACATATTCACATTAAATTGCATCGGCCACCTGTCTACCCATTCCGCTAACCTGTATGTTTTCCTGCAGTCTTTTAGTTGTTTATCAAATTGAGATTATGTTCCCTATACTCAAATCTTCTATATATACACACCAAGAACAAAGCTCTGACCCCTGAAAGACACCACTTCCAACCCTTCACCAGTCCAAACAACCCTAACTGTCAACCAATTTTCTATTTGTGCTGCTATAGTTCCTCTTAGATCACACCCCTGAATTTTTCTGACAAGTTCCTTCTAAGCTACCTTATTGAAGGCCTTCTGAAAATCCATATATGCCAAATCTACTACATTCCTTTATTTATCCAGTCATTTCTTCCAAAGAAACTCTATTAAACTTGTCGACCCTGCTTGCTGTCCTTGATTAACCCATGCGTTTCTAAATACTTACTAACTTTACCTCAAATTATCAATCCTAAGGGTTTGCCCACAACTGATGTTATACTAACAGGTCTACAGTTACCTAGTTTATCCTTCCCTCCCTTCTTTAACAAAGTATTAGCTTGGCTACTGTCCAGTTCAATGAAACAATTTCCATTTTTGAGGATTGAAAAATTGTAGGCAGTTTCTGCTATCTTCTGACTTTTTTCAACAGCCAAGGGTGCATGCCATCAGGGCCCTGCAACTTACCCCGTTTTATTTATTTATTTTTTAAAGAACATTTCCTTTTCTAGGTATCTCTAGCAATTTATGTTAAACTTGTAAACAGTGATGCAAAATCTTTACCTAACTACATCTCCGCCAACATTTACCTTCATCCTATTAGATTCTCTCGTTCATTACGAGCAGTCCTACCCTCTCCAACAATCTTTTACTTTTCATCATCTTATAAAAGCCCTTATGATTTCCTTTAACATTTGTCTATTAGCCTTTTTCACAGACAACACTTTCTACATTCATGACTATCTTTAGTATTGTTAGCCCTAATTTCATCATATGCCTCCCTTTCAAGTTTCAGTTGTTTTAATCTCTCTAGTATCAAAATTCTGATCTTTGACACACCCCTTAAGTTTTATTTATTTTGTACTCTATCAATCTCATTCAAAGAATTCCCACTGATCTATCAACCACTTGCTGACTTTCTCGTCCAGTTAATTTGAGACAGATCCCTTATCTGACTGAACTTTGCCTTTTTCTAGTTCAGCACACTATCTTTGATTCTTCATTATCCTTTTCTATTCCTAGATTGCACTTAACCATATTGTGCTTGCTATTTCCAATTGTTCTCTTACTTATCAATTTGTTGGCCTGCAAAGTACACCTATTTCTTAACTCTATCCATATGGATTCCATCTTAATGTAACCCCCTAGAGCATCCTTACATTTTAGCGCTATGCTAGAATCCTTTACACTGCCACCTTCTACACCAGCCCTCCTCTCCATTTCTCCTGAAAATGTACCTAAGAATAATAAGTTCCCAGTCCTGTCCAAAGCTAAGTCAGATCGGGCCAGAAATTCGGGTCTCCACGGGTGAGTACGTGCTGGGTACTCACCCGTAGACCCAACGAAAGTGTCGGTTTTGCGCATGCACTGGAAACTGGAACTTCCGTTCCCCTGAAGGAAGGGGTTCAGAGGTCGAATGCGTGCGCCGGAGAGGCAGCGCGCACGCAGCGAACTTCGTTTTTTTTTCAGGTTTCTCCATGAAGGTAAGTATGGAGAAGCTGCGCGGGAAAAAAGGAGGAGCAAGGCCTGCTTTTAACAAGGTAAGTGGTGAATTAAGTACAATTTAAACATTTTTTCAACAGGTTTATCTTTTTTACATACTTTAAAGAAAGGTAAGTTTATTTTTAGCACCGTTAAAAAGTGTAATTAATTTTTTCAAAAATTTAAATTTTTGTTTAAAGTAGTTAATTTATGTAATTTATAGTTATTTTAAAAATGTGATTAAAAAAAATTATTTGAAGTTTTAGTGAGGTTTTGGGGCCGATCTCTATTCATAGATTTGACAGGTCTTCCGGTCAAAATCTATGAATGGAGATTCCCTGCTCCGATTGGCTCTCCATGGCCCACGTGATCCCAGGGGACACTTCGAACTAACTGTGCCCCTGGGATACGCAAGCACTGCGCGCCGGCAGCTACAGGAGGCCCAGGAGCCGAATTCCACGTGGGCCCGAAGCACAACGGCAGGTGCAGTATGCAAGTACGCGCGCGATTCTTGCACCCGCGGGAAGCCGGAGAGCCAAATTTCTGGCCCATTATATCTTATCCCTCCATTTATATTACAAATCTGAACATCTGTGTGCACTAACTGTCCGTGCCACATTTTTGTCCTACATTTTGTGTCAACTTTTCCCGTTATAATTTGCTATACCCACACAGTTACCCAGAATCTTACCTAAGACACACTTTCTATGTGAGCCTATACAATGAATGCTAACCGACTATCTGGCTTTGGAGCATCACAGCCAAGTCTAATCCTACTGATGTCCATACATATAAGCATTTTCTAGCATGAATCAATGACGAGCTATCAGTAGGAAAAGTCAGCCTGATTTTTTTACTCCATATCCTGAGGATGGAAGGATTGAGCCTGGGAGCGTCCTGGTCCATACAACCACACTTCATGCTTCCACTAATGTAATATTCAACGTGCACATTCAGTAGATCCACTACTGTAATACAGTTTATCTTTAATAAATCCAACAAGATTTAGCAGGCATTGTGGATGAACTTGTAATACTGTACCTTAAGTCTACTGCTATCTAGCTGCATGAGTTGTTCTCCATCAATGTTTTTAGATACAAATTCTGTAGTGTATTGCTCTAAATTCATTCCCATCAGCCAATGACAGACTTGTTGGGTTGTCCACTCAGAAACAGCTCGATTTTGCCACTGGTTTTGTTTCCCTGTTGTTGCTTGATCATCAAGTATCTGTTTGGACAAGATAAATAAAATCATAAGAACAGAAGAATTAGGAACAGGAGTAGGCCATACGGCCACTCGAACCTGCTCCGCCGTTCAATAATATCATGGCTGATCTTCGACCTTAACTCCACTTTCCCGCCCGATCTCCATATCCCTTGATTACCCTAGAGTCCAAAAATCAATTTCTCTCAGCCTTGAATTTACTCAACGATTCAGCATCCACAGCCCTTTGGAGGTAGAGAATGGGTGCAGTATATAGTCTTTTCATCCTGTAAATGGGGCACAATGCAATTCTAAGCTCCTCACTTACAAAGCTTTGGGTGATCAGAAATTGAGATAGGTCAGTTCTGGGGAATGGAATACTTTTCATTATGAGCACTCAGTACCAGACCCACTGCTATTCCCTTCTCTTATATTTTCATATAGATACCACTACCAATGATAAAAATTGTTATAAAACATATATGGCTACAAATTACAATACTTCTGTTAGTGTATATATTGAAACATTTATACTATTATATACTTTTTATGTGCCTAGCAATGTTGAAAGACTATACATTGTGCCATTTGCTATTATACATTATGGTATTACTTCTATGTGTGGTGCTAATCTACAGAACAAACGGGAAACTGTTCAACCACCGTCGCCTCCAGTCCAGATCCAAGGTCGTCCCATCCTCTGTCATCGAATTACAGTATGCAGACGACGCTTGCGTCTGCGCACACTGAGGCCGAACTCCAAACCATCGTCAACACCTTCACCGAAGCGTACGAGAGCATGGGCCTTACACTAAACATCCGTAAGACAAAGGTCCTCTACCAACCTGCCCCCGCCACACAGTACTGCTCCCCGATTATCAAAATCCATGACGGGGCCTTGGACAACGTAGACCACTTTCCATACCCCGGGAGCCTACTGTCAACAAGGGCAGACGTCGATGACGAAGTCCAACACCGCCTTCAGTGTGCCAGTGCAGCCTTCGGTCGCCTGAGGAAGAGAGTGTTTGAAGACCAGGACTTCAAACCCAGCACCAAGCTCATGGTCTACAGAGCAGTAGTGATACCCGCCCTCCTGTATGCTTCAGAAACATGAACCATGTAGAGCAGGCACCTCAAAGCACTGGAGAGGTACCACCAACGCTGCCTCAAGATCCTGCAAATCCATTGGCAGGATAGGCGCACTAATGTCAGTGTTCTCGCTCAGGCCAACATCCCCAGCATCGAAGCTTTGACCACGCTCGATCAGCTCCGATGGACGGGCCACATCGTCTGCATGCCTGATAAGAGACTCCCAAAACAAGCGCTCTACTCGGAGCTCCGACACGGCAAGAGAGCCCCAGGTGGGCAGAGGAAACGCTTCAAGGACACCCTCAAAGCCTCCTTGAAAAAGTGCAACATCCCCACCGACACTTGGGAATCCCTGGCCCAAGACCACACAAAGTGGAGGAGAAGCATCCGGGAAAGCGCCGAACACTTCGAGTCTCTTCACCGGGAGCAAGCGGAAGCCAAGCGCAAACAGCGGAAGGAGCGCACGTCAACCCAAGCACCCCACCCATCCGCCCCTTCAACCACCGTCTGCCCCACCTGTGACAGAGACTGTAGGTCCCGCATTGGACTCATCAGTCACCTGAGAACTCATTTTTAGTGTGGAAGCAAGTCATCCTCGGTTCCGAGGGACTGCCTAAGAAAAAGAAGATTACTTCTATTACTTAAAATGAAAAAAGAAAACGGTAAAGTATGTGCTGGTGTGAAGTAATGTAACATTTATCTACAATTCTCTCATTGATGCAACATCTCAAAGAAATATCAACGTATTATTGTCACTGGAGGTGAGATTCTGAAGACCTACATATTCAGTTCAAGAGCAGTAAGTCCCATAGCACTTGTAATCCTAAACTGCCAGATACACATAGGCAGAGAAAAGTGTGTGTTTATATAGTGCCTTATCACGTCTCAAACAATTCAAAGTAGCTTACATTCCAATTAATTACTTTGAAAGACATCAACTTATGCAGGCAAATGTGGCAGGCATTTTTGCACACAGCAAGATGCCATTAAAAGCAATGATATGACAAGTTGATCAGTTTTTAGTTGAAGGAAGAATGTTGACCAGACACTAGAAGGACTCCCTATTCTTCTTCAGTCAAATAGGGTTATTTACATCCACCTGAACTATTCAAACAAGCATCTTAGCATTTCATCTAAAGAATGGCACCTCGAACAATTTAGCACCCTTTCAGAACTGTACTGGAATATCAACTTAGATTCAAGTCCTAGAGTGGAGATTAAACCCACAAACTCTGACTCAGAGGCAAGATTCTAGCAATTGACCTAATCCAACAGCTGTTAGCTTTGACAGAACCATCAATATGTTGGCCAAAGAAATAGCCACTCAAGTAGACTGCACTATAACTTTTCCAGGTGGATGCTACCCCTTCACCCAATATTCTAACCCCTATTTAGTAATTGTTTCTTGTGGGAACAAAGTTCCAAGTGAACTAAAATACCTACCAAAATGAATGTAAACTTCAAATTTTATCTACACAGAAAGCTCAACCTCTACACATTAACCAAATTATACTTACTTTCCATATAAAAAAAATGAACAAAATGTTTCCTGATTTCCTGAGACAAGTGATGCTGAAATGTAATTTTCAGCAAAGGATGGAGTTGAAGAATTGCCTTATATAAATGCCAACCAAGATAAGATAGATCACTAAAGCGGCAGCTTACTAAATCACCAAAATAAGGGCTTGTAAGGTCAAAGTGTCAAGAAATTTATGATCATTTGAACATATAGATTCCAGCATTTATGATATTAATTTGTTCGAAATGCTGCTTGGAATTGACTCTGCACACACCTTTCATAAAACTAGACAACAAGAGGTGCATACCAACTGCCGTTCCTGCCCAAGGCATTGAATAAAGATAGCAATCACATGAACACTTAACAAACCAGGAAAAGGTACTTAGGGCACGATCTTGCCAGCCCTGGGTAGACGGGACTGCTGGGAAAATGGCAGAATTTGGGGGCAGGTGCCCATCCCGCTTCCATGCCATCTTGCCAGGAGGTGGGTGGCCGACCCGCGTCGGGTCCCGTCTCCTTGGAGGCGGGAAGGGGATTACAGCCACTTAACTGCCTGTTAACAGGCAGATAAGAGGATTATCCCCATTTTACCCACACAAGTGCAGGCTTTTTGAAGGCTGCGAACCCGCCAGGGTCACCGAGGCGAGCAGTGGGTCTGCGGGGCTCGGAGGGGTGCAAAAGTGCGCTGTGAAGGTAAGTGATGGGTGCAAGTGTGGAGAGGTAAGTATGTGAGGTAAGTGGAAAGTGTTAGAAAAAGTTTACTTACCTTTGTTTCTTCCTGCAGGCTTCAATCGTTGGGGATGCGGAGAGTCTCGCATCTCTGCGGCAGAGATGACAGATGGCTGCTACATTCGTCAATGCAACAGCCATCTAATTTCTGCTCACAAAAGAGGTTTGGTGAGTCTTGAATTCATGAACTCATCAAACTACAGAGAATGTCAGTGTTTGACAGCTTCACAGAGCTGTCAAAAATTTTTGACAGATGAAACGTCATACGCTGACGGTCTCTGTAACTCTGGGCGGGCTTAACAAGGTCAATCAAGGGAAAATAGCGTGGGTTGGCCAGAAGTCGATGGAGGTGGGACTAAAACCCGACAAGTGGGAGTCCCACCTCCAAAAGTTCCCCATTGGCAAAATCCAGCCCGTAGTTTCAGCAACCTTTGCAAAATATTTGAAATTACTTAATTATCACATCCCAAAGAGTTGTAATAATGATCCTGGCAGTTGGACGAATGTCTTCCATTTAACATTATAAGCATTCTGGATACATAAAGTCAACATTATTGAGCTGGCCTGCTCATAGTCATACCATCTGGCTCTTCAGCAAGACCTAGACCCATGTCTCAGCTAGCAAGAAATTATGCAAATGACCATGACTGGTGAAAACCAAAGTTGGTCCATTGCAGTCAGATACGGGGGAATATATAATGGGAAATAAGGAAATGGCAGACCAACTAAATGCATACTTTGGGTCAGTCTTTACGAAGGAAGACACAAAAAACCTCCCTGGGATATCGGGAAAAATAGGGACATTGGCAAAGGAGGAACTGACGCAAATCAATATCTCTAAGGATATGGTGTTAAGGAAGCTAAAGGGATTGAAGGCGGACAAATCCCCAGGGCCTGATAACATGCATCCTAGGGTACTGAAGGAGGTGGCCCTAGAGATAGCGGATGCACTAAGCATGATTTTTCAGAATTCATTAGACTCGGGAACAGTGCCCATGGATTGGAGGGTAGCTAACGTTACCCCACTATTCAAAAAGGGGGGTAGGGAAAAAGCAGGTAATTACAGACCTGTAAGCCTTACATCAGTTGTGGGCAAAATGCTGGAGTCCATCATTAAGGATGAAATAGCCGAGCACTTAGCAAATGGGGACAGGATAGGACAGAGTCAACATGGATTTACAAAGGGTAAATCGTGCTTGACTAATCTATTGGAATTTTTTGAGGGAGTAACTGGTAAAATAGATGGGGGAGAGCCAGTAGATGTGGTGTACCTGGACTTCCAAAAGGCCTTCGATAAGGTCCCACATAAAAGATTAGCATGGAAAATTGAAGCTCATGGGATAAAGGGGAAAGTATTGACGTGGATAGAGAACTGGCTGTCAGATAGAAAACAGAGAGTTGGAATAAACGGCTCATTTTCTGAATGGCAGGCAGTAACAAGTGGGGTACCACAGGGATCTGTCCTGGGTCCCCAGCTGTTCACAATTTATATTAATGACCTGGATCAGGGAGTCGAATGCAGCATTTCCAAATTTGCAGACGACACTAAACTAGGAGGGGGGGTGGGCTCAGAGGAGGAGACCAGGAAGCTCCAGAGCGATTTGGACAGACTGGGTGATTGGGCGGATAAATGGCAGATGCACTATAATGTGGACAAGTGCGAAGTTATCCACCTTGGGTGCAGGAACGGGAGGGCAAATTATTATTTAAATGGCAATAAATTGGGAGAGGGGGAAGTACAGAGAGACCTGGGTGTTCTTGTACACCAGTCACTGAAGGCGAGCATGCAGGTGCAACAGGCGGTCAAGAAGGCAAACGGTATGCTGGCCTTCATAGCAAAAGGGTTGGAATACAGGAACAGGGATACCTTGCTGCAGCTGTACAGGGCACTGGTGAGACCACACCTCGAGTACTGTGTACAGTTTTGGTCGCCTCATCTGAGGAAAGATGTTCTTGCCATGGAGGGGGTGCAGCGGCGATTCACCAGGCTGATACCAGGAATGGCGGGATTGACCTATGAGGAGAGACTATGTAGTTTAGGGATGTACACACTGGAGTTTAGAAGATTGAGAGGGGACCTCATAGAAGTGTATAAAATTCTGACAGGTCTAGACAGATTAGATGCAGAAGGAATGTTTCCCTTGGCGGGTGAGAACAGAACTAGAGGACATAATTTAAGGATAAGGGCTAAACCATTTAGGACAGAAATGAGGGGGAATTTCTTCACTCAGAGAGTGGTGAACCTGTGGAACTCATTGCCACAGAGGGCAGTGTACGCCAGCTCATTAAATATATTTAAGAGGGAATTAGATATATTTCTACAGGCAAAAGGGGTTAAGGGTTACGGAGAGAAGGCGGGGACGGGATACTGAATTGAAGGATCAGCCATGATCTCATTAAATGGCGGAGCAGGCTCGAAGGGCCGGATGGCCTACTCCTGCTCCTATCTTCTATGTATCTATGTATCTATGATGTCCTCGGTTAGAAACTTGGAAAATAAACTTTACTTTGAAAACAAATGCAGCAAAACCACACACGAATTTCCCATTCCAGGAGAACTGAGTGACACTGTCCTTCCTGGTAATAGTCCACTTTCCTCAAATGAAGTTTTCCTCCACATTCCAACTACATCAACCTTCTTTCCTTCTGGATTGTTGCTTAGAAATTCATGTTATAAACTAATGCAACAAATAAATGTATCTTAAACAGGAAATGAACATACTCCACCATGAAGTGTGAAACAACAGATATAATCTGCACTGAAATGTTGACAACCTAAGCAGAAAAATACATCTTGCAGATATTCCGATCCCTACGGGTGGGTACGCGCTGTGTACCCACCCGTAGGGACATTGGAAATGCCGGTTTCAGGCATGCACTGCGCATACGCTGGAAACTGGCATTTCCGATCTGTCAAGAAAGCTCTTGACAGATCCTCCGGTTGCCCGGGAGAAGGGCCTCTGCGGGGGGAGAGTTCCGCTTTCTGGAGACCCTCCGCCCGCAGAAAACCCTTACAATTCTTGCGCCTGGTAAAAGCAGGCGTAAGGCCTGCTTTTACCAGGATAAGAGTTGAAAAAAAGTTGAAAATTTTTTTTTCCCACTGATTTATCATTTAAAAATACTTTAAAGAAAGATAAGTTTATTTTTAGCCCCGTTAAAAACTTTAATTATTTTTTTCAAAAATTTAAATTTTTGTTTAAAATAGTTAATTTATGTAATTTCAAGTCATTTTAAAAATGTGATTAAAAAAAAATAATATTTGAAGTTTTACTATGTTTTGGAGGTGATCTCCATTCATATAATTGACAGGTCTTCCTGTCAAATGTATGAAGGGAGATTTCCATCTCTAATTGGCTCCCCATGGCCATGATCCCAGGGACGCTGCGAACTACCTGCGCCTCTGGGATACGTGGGCCCTGCACACCGGCAGTTTGGAGAGGCCCAGCAGCGGAACTGTGCGCCTCCCGGGAGCCCTCAGGTAAGGGCGCAGATTTTTCCAGATCGCAGCCTTCCGCCCGCGGGAGGCCTGCGATCGGAATATCTGGGCCATTATCCTGTGCTCACAAGCTAGCAGAAAAGACTTCCTCAAATGTATAAAGAAAAGACAAGAAAAAGGTTGGAATTAAAAAAAATATAGCTTTTATTTAAAATACAAACAGAAGATGAAATCTAGAGAAAATAACTGAAAGAATAGGAACAGAATTGTTTTCTGTACACTATCTTTGTGTTACTCCAAACTCAAACAGGACAGTTATTCCATTAAACTGCTCTGGGAGTAAAGCTGGCACCATCTCACATTTTTTGCATAAACTATTTCTGCAAAGGAAGTGAAGATACATAACAACGATAGTGTCTTTCAGTCCCCTATACATTCCTTCCAGTGCTAACATACAGCATCAAAAACAGTTGCAAAGACATCAGGACCACTATTCTATTAATTATTCAAATACAAACCTGCATGCACTTTCATTGTAAGAAAGGGACAAATAGCAATTATTTCCAACTTACTTTATTTCTAGGCTTCTCTTTGTCCTGTTCACAAGAGATGTCATGTGAACTTGAAGGTGAGTGAAGGCTGCTGTTGGAAGAGGCAGCTTCCTTACGACTATCCCCAAACCAAGAAAAAGGCATGCAAGTTGGTATGGATGTGACTGAATCTGCAGCAGAAAGGTTACCACCTGAGCGCTCAAGCATTTCTTTTGATCCCCTGTCACACAAAACAGACAAAATATTGTATAGAAATCATCCTTTATATGTTAATATGAATGGAATAACAGAATAAGAGAACTATATGCAACATCCCAATCCTATCAAAACTATTAACAACTTTGTAAATGCAAGATGCATGCAAACTCTACTGTTAATAATTTAGTCAACCATCAGGTTACACAATTCTCTCAAATATTTGAACATTAACTGCTTTAAATATTCAGATTTGAAAAGATTAACTACAGTATTGTGTAATTATAGCAGAATACCTGCTATCAAGTGAAGTTCTACGATCTTCTTTATCTAATTTCTTGCCTCTTCCGCCAGATTTTCTTAATCCACTTTTTTTTAAAAAGGGGCGGGGGAAGGAGAGGAAAAAAGTTATACAATAGAAATCATTGTACATATTCACAAGCGTAGCTAATCAATGGATATTGCCTATTAACAATAAAAAAATGTTCTGAATTTTCAATTTTTTTTTTCTAAATATTGTCTCGCTTTCTTTAGTTCCCTCTGTGACTAAAATCATGTTCTACCAAAAGGTGCTTTCACACTGCTATTTCTTTACTTTGTATCACAGAAGAAAAAGTGGGTCTATGATTCTGCTGCTGAGATAAGAGTCAGATTTAGGAGTGCAAATCACAGGGAGCCAGCACACAGACAGTGTTCCCCACAATCCTAATTAACCAAGTGAGTGAATGGGTACTTGCCCTCAAGCCTCCAGCAATACTACTCTGTGAAAGTGGCCCAGGTGACTCACCACTGTCATTTTTTTTTCTAAAACCCAATACCTCAGCAGGTTTTAAATCAGTTTTAAAACTCAAAAAATCTAGGTTAAGGACCAAGGCCTAATACCAAGCTCAGTACACGGTTTATATATTTTATTTGAATTGAATTTGCTTACTTCAAATGTATTCAGTTAGTGTTGGAAGCCAGACTTTAAAAAAAAAAATCAGACTACAGAGATCAAACAATACTTATAGATGAGATTCAACAGTGAATACTGGCAGACTATTCAATTATTTAACAGTCAATCCCGAATCAGTTTTCAGGCCACACACATACATTTTCAACAGGGATTCTGGAAAGGGATCAGGAATGGGATCTGTGGCCAATCTTTACTTCCCTAAACTTGACAAAGACAAGAATTTTGAAATTGACACGCTGGGGCAACAGGAGCTTGGATAAGATGGGCAAAGGGAGTGCAGATGAGAATGAAAGAGGAGGCATTCTGGATAAGTTGAAGTTTGTGGAGGGTTAACATGGAGAGGACAGCTAGAAAGGTGTTGGAGAAGTCGAGCCTTGAAGAAATAAAGGCATGGACTAAAGTTTCAGGAAGGGAAGGGAAGGGAAGATGAAAGAAATTGAGTTTAGTCACAGAATGGATATGGAGGGGGAAACTTAAGCAGGCCAAGGTTCAACACTTTCTGACTGCGCTTGAAATGTCACCTGACGGTCATATTAATTGCATCCAATATTAAATGATTACAATGACAATCCTACAAAAAGATTTCCCGTAAGCAATAGAGATCATACCCAAAATCAGCAAATCTTCTTTTGGGTTTTCCTGATGTATTTTCATTTCCGTAGGATGGTTCTTCTTCACTTTTCTTGTCTTCTGTCAATATAAAATAATTTAGCCTAATTTTTCCCCCATTAATATTTTTGTTTTTCAAAGTTATCAGTATAATAATCAAGAAAGTGCACAAGGCACAGCGGTGTATGGTAATCAAAAAACAGAAGTACAATTTGAAAAAAATGCTTCAAACTATACATGCTAAAAGTTACAAGCGCAGTTAATACAACAAATAACCACTAAATCAAACACTACAAACGGAATAGGTTTTAGGGCAACCACAGGTTGTGACTGACGCTATGTAAATGCAAGTCTTTCTTTCTCACACCAGAAGGCTTCAGTTTCAATGAATCTGACTGAATTAATATGATTTTCATCCTGCACCAACTCTTTCGGAGGAAAAGAGAACTGGGATTGGGATCCAGTGCAGAGACTAACACAGTTCATTGCACGCACAATTGTAGAATTTTTCCCTTCTCCTGAAGTTGATAATGCATGCTGGATAATAATTCCACTGGCACCAATCACTCTCCAAAATCCTATACAAATGTCCATTTTTTGTGGGTGAACCTAGACAATGAATGCTGACAGGCTACTGAATCATGCAGCGCATCACAGCCACCATTTCTATCATCCTATGTGCACTTTCCAACAAGCATCACTGGATAGCAATCAGAAAGATGGCTCTTATTTTCCTCTCACTAGCCCAGAAGTACTGAGGCCAACTGAAGTGTCTCTAGGTTGAGATCAGCTACTTTGCTCAGATTAATTGAAACTGAAGCCTTCTTGTGTGAGAAAGGAAGATGTGCATGTATATAGCGTCGGTCACAACCTCAGGACGTCCCAAAGCACTTTACAGCCAATTAAGTACTATTTGAAGTGTAGTCACTGTTGTAATGCAGAAAATGTGGCAGCCAATTTGCACACAGCAAGTTCTCACATACAAAGTGATAACGACCAGATACTCTGTTTTAGTGATGTTGGTTAAGGGATAAATATTGGCCAAAACACCAGGGAGAACACCCTGCTCTACTTCGAAATAGTGCCATAGGATCATCTGTCCACCTGAGGGGGCAGATGGGGCCTCGATATAACATCTCATCTGAAAGACAGCACCTCCAACAGTGCAGCACTCCCTCAGTACTGCACTGGCATGTTAGCTTAGATTTTGTGCTCAAGTCTCTGGAACAGGAATTGAACCTCCAACATTTTGATTCAGAGGCAAGAGTGCTACCTACTGAGCCACGACCAACACCGAACACATTAACCTTTCTACATGTCCTGGGTGCAAAGCCAATATTTGTTAAAAGTGCAAGTATTAACCCATGTGGCTTCATGTAAGGTAGTCTGTTTGCAGCTAGCAAATGCTATGGCTATGGTTCTGAAAGTAAAAATCCAGGAGGTCACATTAACAATATGCGCTCAAAAGGAACTTGTATTAGTTTGCGAAGAATGAAACCAAAATTCAATGCTGGTATCAAAAAAAAGCGTACAATATTCCTCGCAACCTTTCTGAATTTCAATAGCAGGGTATGTTAAAATTTTACATCCACCAAGGGATCAGCAGGCAAATAAACACCAATGGAGTTTTGTTTAAGACTAAACAAAGATTGTAGATAAACTGAAGATTTAGGAGTTACAATCATCTCAGCATGGATAAACTCCTCTGTATTATAAGTCTTTAAAATGGAAGATTTTCAAAATAGTTTATTTTTCTCTCTCCCTCTCCCTCACCAAAGCTCAAACTGAAAGTATTGAAAATTCTTGGCTCATTCGTAGGTTGAAAGTGCAATACTATCCATAACAAAATTTCTCAAATAAAAAAGGCATTTCGATTGGAAGCAAAACTTTAAATACACCCTATGCTAAATAAAGGATGAACAATGGAGAAATCAGATAGTCTAGAATGAATTTCTTTTTAAAAGTGACAGGCACACCCTTATAATACCCTGTTGCATCATCCAATTTGACCACAAGGATAAAATATGCATAATGTATATGATCCACAATTTAGGAAGTGCAACTGAATAGTAATTTATTTTAATCAGTGTACAACTATCTCTCAGAATTACTGGACATGCTCATAAAAGCAGTCAATGAAGTTTCTACATGAACATTTCAGCTATATAGTGACCACAGAGCATTATGTTGGCTTACCGTTGGTCTCTTTTCCTTTGCCTTTTGATTCTCGTTTCTTTATCTTTGTAAGAAATGATGTGGGAGAACTTGAAGGAGCTGCTACTCTGGAAAGAGACTGTTTTGAGCTTGTACTGCTCTCGACAATCTTGTGAACTGGAGAGGAGCAAGGTGACGCAGATGAGCTTTGATCATGCAAGCTGGTTGTGCTCTCTACATCAGACTTTTCATCTAATGCTTCATCTTTAGTAGATGTCTCAGGTACAAGGACAGGTGCATTTTCAATAGCTTGCAAAGAATCTAAGCTACTCAGAACACATGAAGCTTCTGCTTGCTGAACATCTTCATTCTCCTCCTCCTCCTCCTCATCATTCTGAAAATTGAAGTGAAATAGTATTAACTAGTTAGCTAACATTTGCAAAGAGGATTAAAAAAAAACACTTAATGTTAGGTAAAATAGTCATACTTCAAAGAAAGGTATACCACTCCATACTATAGCTGGTTCATGCAAATAAGAAAACCAGAAGTGTGCCACTTCAAAAAGCTTTTCCTCTTACACCTCAACCTTCACTAGCTTCTTTTTTTGACGATAAAAAAGTATCTCAAACAAGATTTAGCAATGGATACTCAAATTCAATTTCTCCATGTAACGATTGCAAAAAGGGAGATTAAGCTACTTAAGGAAAAACGGATGCTTTTCTCCAGAGATCAAGAGTGAAGTAAACATCTATTGAGGCACATAGCAGGTCAATATAAAATACTAATTTCCTTTTTCCAACTCTTAACTCTGAAAACTTTAATTTGAAAAATGGATGCTATTGCAACATTGAAGATCTCAAGCAATAGCTGCTCTAAATTGGGGTCGTAATAGGATGTCCAGTAACTTGATGCCATCCTACAACACTGAAGCTCAAAGATAGTATCTGCTTGGCACTGGGTTCACTATGATGTCCAATGACCTGATACCAGAACCTCTTCTCTCTCCTCAGCTGAGAAATACCAAAATACCAAACATACCTTAGAAAATAGAAAAGAAACACTTTTGTGGGGTACTGTTGGGAGAAATGAATTACAAGCACTAGTTTATTTGCCTAAATCCAACTCTGACTTATCAACATAAAAGGAAACACGTTTCAGTGTATACTCAAATTCCTGTAACATCTTGGACAGCTTGTTTTAAGGTTCTACAACAATTTTATATGTACGCTAGTATTACAAATGTGAGGGCTGTAACCCAGAATCTGATTCATTAGTTCTCCCCAAGTTTCTCACCAAGAACCACCTATGGACAGCTGAAGACATAAAGGAGGGCCTCACACTGTTTTGATAAAGAGAAGCATGGAATCACTTTCTAGGGGCTTCGAGTCACAAATGGTGTTGTTACAAAAGTCTTGGGTGGGCTATGTATCAATGCCTTGAGAATGGCAAAGAACACTGATATATTAATAGTATTGTATACTGAGTTTCCAGTACTCACGTTACAGCACAAAGCTTCAAAAGATGGAGATTTCCTTGAGGATGCTCATTACCTTCAAAAGTGGCTTTTCATAAGTGCTACAGAAGGGTTTACAAGAAACATGTGGCTGAACCTAATGGGCCAGATTTTGTTTGTGCCCCATTAGTTAAGACTTGTTCGTGCACATTTAGGTTTTAAAAATTTTTTGCCCACAAAGTCGCTGGAAATGTGAGCTCAAAATAGCACAGCAAGAACAACAGGGCATCTGGGACCTTGGTGAATAAAGAGACAAATGGTGTATCTCCTTAACCAATGAGATTTAAAGATTAATAAACAGAGGAAGGACTGAGAAGGAGATTAAATTAGAGTGGGTGAATTTAATGACAAATCAGGTACAGAAAGAGAAATAAAGCAAGGGAAAGAAAGATTGGATTATGAGAGAGAGAAAAAAAGAGGAAAAGTAAGACATTTTTAAAATCTCCTAAAACAATTCACAACCTGAAGGAATGAGACTCCACACTTATAATTGTTTACTTTCTGGGCAAGAGAAGTCGATTGGCAGTCATCAACAATTATTATGTAGTTAAAAGGGTACTTATGCTATTAATTACTGAACTTGCCTTCCTTGGAGAGTTTAATGGGAAATTAATGTGTAAATGCAGCAACGTCATGAAAATTACAGGAAAGTTAAGTGTGAGGTGCCGTTTTCGTGAAGCTAACGGCATAGCGACGCAAATCGACCAGCAACTTGTGGCAATTCGCAATTCACATGGTATCTCTTCCTCGCTATAAGTTGCTGACCAATTTGCGCATTGATAACGGCGTGCATCGTTTAAAGGCCATTATTTTTTCAGCAAAATCTGGTCCACAATAGAGTTTTCTTGCTGCTGCTTCTGTTTAATCAAATATGATAACTAGCCATACAAGGAAGGTGCTAAATGAGGCTGATCAATTCCTATACCTAGTGTTGCTGCTGCTTCATGCACAAGCTCATGTCTACTTAACCTTCTGGCGTTATTTTGTAGAAATACTGTACTCAAACCTTACACTATAAAGCACTGACAAATTTCGTGAGACAAAAGTTGCAGAGTGGGAAGGGGGAGAAAACACCAGTTGTAGCCTACAATGGCAGAAAACTGCTTTCTGCCTGTTGTATAAAAAGGTCCTAAGGATTTTTACAAATAAGGAATGAAGTTTATGCGCAACAAGCTGAAAATACAACTTGCCTTAAACAAAACATGAAAAAGATTTTCGTACAAATGCTAGGTCTGTGACCCAGAATTTGATTCATTAGTTCTCCCCAGGTTTCTCACCAAGAAGAACCTATAGACAGCTGAAGACATAAAGGAGGGCCTCATGCTGCAGTCTACTTCAGTTATGAATATACACCATATGCAACATGGTATGTAATGTCCTCTAAATAATGGCAAAAGTAAAGGTACCCAATTAAAAAAATATACACTGAAATTACACAGATAAATGAACTACAGGTACTAATATACATATGTCTGATATTTTAATCTCAGTAGTTTGCCATTTATCAGTTGTGGCTTTACTACAAAAAAAGTGGTTTCTTAATTAAGTAGGATAGGAAATATCCAGAGGATTCGAATTTGAAGAACAGTTTATTGCATACATCAAGAAATATGCAAAAGCAAGGTAATGTCGATCAATTTAGTTTTACCATATTGGTCAAATTTATAACCTAAAATGCAACCAAAAGTAGCCTCATCATGAAGAAGTCTTGCACATAATATTGCCTGCAGAATATTAAAAAGATGGCTTTAGAATCTTTTACATACAATACTGAGAAAACTGGGTTACAATCAGACTGCAAATCAAATTCTGGATTGCTGTTGCATATGTAAACTCAATGGTCTAGAATTCACTGTCATGGCGAAAATGACAACAAGCACTATAAATTAGACTGTTGGGCTCCCCGATTCTCCAGTGATGAATTCACAATAAAATTTGCTGGAAAAATAATTAGAATACGCCCCCGCGAACATAGCGGTGGATCTGGAACTGCGCAGCAATGTCTGGTACACATCCAAGGTACCAGGGCTTGAACCAGAATGAAACAGGTTATTTAATGTTTTCATAAAAGTGAAAGTGCTGAATAATTTGTGTAGGTTTCCCATTTTCATATTTTAATAATTGATTGTTATAAATTGAATTAATTTTCATTGCTTATAATCGGGATGGCACAAAAGGACACCAGTCTGCGAAAACAAAGGCTGCTTATTGTTGTTGCAAATCCTGGTGTCTTGTAAATTTCACTTCTGATGGTCTGTTTTGTTAACAAGTGGCTGGTTGCTTTATTTTAGACAAAGTTATGACATTAAAGCAAAGTTAGTTTGATGGAGAAACACTGAGGCTGTGACTTTCTCACACACGCAACCCACAATTCTATATACCGGTTTATTTCACGCCCATTCTACCCAAAACATGTGAATGAATGCGTAACTGATTTTGAGCCCTCCAGCGTCATTTTGTAAAGATCTAAGTAGCTGTGGCGATCACAGTGGCATTAATTCAGCAAATTTGATCTTGCCATTGATTTTAATGGGGGGGGGGGGGGCTGAAGAGCTATAATAAATAGCTGTTCAACTTTTTCGGCGAGGGTCACTATGTAGCAGCACAAAAGACCCAGCAAATTATGGCATGACACAAGTCACTCAACATATTTTCCTGGAATATCTACACCACAATAATGGTGTATGAAGTAATGGCACAAGTTTTCAGAAATTCAGGCCCATTGGGAATTTTAACTTTTAAGGATATTTATTTATAAAAGTTGAATAATTTTCCAGATAGGGAAACAATATAGATAATAAGATTGTTCCTAATAGTTTTCAGAAGAAAAGTACAGGATATGACTATAGCGCCTTCATGTTTTTTGTCCAAGATGATATTTAGGAAACCACTGATCTTAATTAGCAAACATGATGTGGAGATGCCGGCGTTGGACTGGGGTGGACAAAAATGAGAAGTCGCACAACACCAGGTTATAGTCCAACAGATTTATTTAAAATTACGAACTTTCGGAGCTGTCTCACAGTAACTCTACCTGAGGAAGGGGGCGACAGCTCCGAAAGCTTGTAATTTTAAATAAATCTGTTGGACTATAACCTGGTGTTGTGCGACTTCTCATTAATTAGCAAAGACATTAATTTCCAAATGCACAGCACACCACTAGAACAAGCGTATTAAACTGCTTGGTGCTGGCGTTTTATTTTTTGTTCTTTTAGTTTATTAGTTTTAAGAAAAAAATCCTATCACATGATCTTCAGCCAGTAGAAAATAGAAATGCAAGATATGCAGCAAGCCTTGAACTTCATCCCATCACTTCCATGTTCTGCAACTGGCAGATAAAAATCTCAGCCTGTATATATGTATGCACTACAGCCTGCTCTTCTTGAATCAAAGATGCTTAATTCAAATTTTCAAAAGGCTTTCAATAAAGGTGTCACACAAGAGCCTTGATTAAAAATTCAGGCTTATAAGAAGAAATGTAACAGCGTGGATAGAAAGTTGGTTGACAGACAAGAAACACGGTTAGGGTAAATGGGTGTTGCTCAGAATGGAGAAGGGCTGGAAGTAGTATATCCCAAGGGTCAGTACTGGATCCATTTTAGTTCTCCAAAACAAAAGCAAAATATTGCGGATGCTGGAAATCTGAAATAAAAACAGAAAATGCTGGGAATTCTCAGCAGGCCAGGAGAGAGAAACAGAGTTAATGTTTCAGGTCTGATGAAAGGTCATCGACCTGGAAAGTTAACTGTTTCTCTTTCCAAAGATGCTGCCTGACCTGCTGAGTATTTCCAGTATTTTCTGTTTTTATTCCACTTTAGTTCTCTGTGTATATAGATAATTTGAACTTAGGTATAGAGGAAAAACTGATGACACAAAAATAAGAGGTTTGGCGAACAGTAAATGCTGGAGGACGTTTAGCCTGTGGTGTGATTGGAATTGCTAAACATTGAAATTGTTAAAGAATGAAATTGTTAAAGAATGAATTTAATATACCTGTGGGGGGTGGAGAATTGACACGGTGAAAGACTTAGGAAGAGACAGGTTGGCAAAATGGGCAGACAACTGCCAGATGCAATTTATTGTGGATATGTGTGAGGTAATACATTTTGGGAGGAAATTCAACAAGGAACGAGAGTGTACACTTAATGGAAAGACACTGGAGGGTGTGTTCAAATATATAATTCCATGAAACAACGAGTACAGTAGATAAATCCATTAAAAAGACCAGTACAATTCTGGGTTTAATACTAGGGGCATAGAGTATAAGAGTAAAGAAGTAATGATGAATTTACAAAAAATGGTTAAGTGTCCAGTTTTGAGCACCCCATTATAGAATGGACATTAAAGCCAATGAAAGTGTAGATTCACCAGGATGATACTAGGGATGGGAAACCATAGTTATGAGGAGAGACTTGAGACACTAGGACTATTTCCACTAGAGCAGTAAATGCTGATCAGATTTAATGGAGGTTTTTAAAATTATGAAGAATTTTGATCAACTGGATATAGAAGGACTATTTCCTCTGTTTGGAGAGCAGTAATGAGGGGTCATCAATTTGGACTCTAAGGGAATCAAGGGATATGGGGATCAGGCAGGAAAGTGGAGTTGAGGTCGAAGATCATCCATGATCTTATTGAATGGCAGAGCAGGCACGAAGGGCCATATGGCCTATGCCTACTCCTAATTTTTAGTGTTAATTCTAAAATACCTAAGAACATGAGAGAGAAGAGAGAAGTTAGGAAAAGTAACTTTACACAGAGGGTTGTTGGAATATGGAATACTTTACCAAAGGGAGTAGTAGAGGCAGAAACCATTGCAGGTAACATTCGTGCCACACAAGTGTCAGGAAATGACTATCTCCAACAAGCAAGAGTCTAACCACCGCCCCTTACCATCACCGAATTCCCCACCATCAGCATCCTGGGGGGTCACCATTGACCAGAAACTTAACTGGACCAGCCACATAAATACTGTGACAACAAGAGCAGGTCCGAGGCTAGGTATTCTGCGGTGAGTCTCACCTCCTGACTCCCCAAAGCCTTTCCACCATCTACAAGGCCCAAGTAAGGAGTGTGATGGAATACTCTCCACTTGCCTGGATAAGTGCAGTTCCAACAACACTCAAGAAGCTCGACACCATCCAGGACAAAGCAGCCCGCTTGATTGGCACTCCACCCACACCACCTTAAACATTCACTCCCTCCACCACCGGCATACTGTGGCTGCAGTGTGCACCATCTACAAGATGCACTGCAGCAACTCGCCAAGGCTTCTTCGGCAGCACCTCCCAAACCCGCGACCTCTTCCAGCTCGGACAAGGGCAGCAGGCGCATGGGAACACCACCACCTCCAAGTTCCCCTCCAAGTCACACACCATCCTGACTTGGAAGTATATCGCCGTTCCTTCATCGTCGCTGGGTCAAAATCCTGGAACTCCTTCCCTAACAGCACTGTGGGAGTACCTTCACCACACAGACTGCAGTGGTTCAAGAAGGTGGCTCACCACCACCACCTTCTCAAGGGCAATAAATGCTGGCCTTGCCAGCGACACCTACATCCCATGAACGAATAAAAAAAATAAAAAAATTTCTGAAGGAAAACTGGATAAATATTTGAAGCAGAGGAAGATACAAGGCTATGGAGAAAGAACAGGGCTCTGGGAATTGTTTTGGACTGTCGTAGCAAAGAACCTCTAGACACAATAGGCCAAATGGCCTCCTTCTGTGTGGCAAACTTTTATGGTTCTAAATTATCTGATAATTCATTTTTAGCACTAAATTCCCAATTTGTTTTGTTATCTACTTTGCTTAATTCAAATTATTGGAAAATTCATTTTTTAGTGCAAAAAGTGACTAAATTGACTATTAGAAATGATGTCAAAAATATCTCAAATTATATTGTGTTTACCTGTATACTTTCACAATCATCACCAGCTCCAAAAGATTCCTTTAGTTTGAATCTAGATGGAGGCTGTCTTTTAACTTTAAAAGCAAGTTGCGCTCTTGCTTTGTGTGAACTTGTATCTAATCGCTTGGTTTCTGGAACAGCCTCGTCAAAATCTGAAATGTTAAAATAGTTTGTAAAGTCATTTACAATTTTAGAACTCAGTAAAATGCCTAATTTTTGGACATGACATTTTAGAGTTAAACCCAAGAAAAAAAAACTTACTCTAGCCCATTGTGCCAGCATGGCTTAGATGGTAGCACGCTTGCCTCGGAGTCTGGGTTGGGGGCTCAAACCTGACTCCAGAACTTGACCATATAATCAAAGCTCCAATTAAGCACAGGAGTGCTGCATTGTTGGAGATATAAACCTTTGAATGAGACAACAAAATAAGATCCCCATCTACTTGCTCCAGTGGTTCAGATGGATGTAAAAGATCCCATGGCACTAATTGAAGAGAAACAGGGACTTCTCCCAGTATACTCTCCCAACCAGCACAAACAGATTAACTTGTCCTTCATTACATTGCTGTTTGTATGATCTTGCTGTGTCAAAACATCTGCCACATTTGTCTACATAACAGTAATCACTATACTTCAAAGTAACACATTGTACGTGAAGCACTTTGGTATCCCACCCTGGGGGTCAAAACCCCACAAAAATGTGTAAACCCTCATCTACTCCCGCCCCCTGACTGAAAGTACCCCTGTTGGCTCCCCCCGCCACTGAGGCAAATACTGACCCCCATCTGGCCCCCCTCCAACTTAGCCCTTACCCCTCCCCTCCCTCTCCTGTCCCCCTTCTCCCCTCCTCACCCCGCCATCTGCCTCCTCTCCTGCTTTAGTTCAACTATCTCCCCACCCTCTAACCCTGCTGGGCCTGAAAAGTACCCATAGTCTGTGCAATGCCACAGGATATTGACTAGTATTTCTAAAAATAAATTTCAATTTCTTGTAGCTGTTTTTTTCCTTTAAATCACTCATATACAATAATTTTGTGAATGTACAGCTCTTATTTTAGGAAAATACACATTTTACTTAATACAGTCCGAAACAAAATTCTGATTAAAACTACAGAAGTCACGTATAATTAAATTCAATAGATTCTCTATATTCCAGTAATACATATATATACACAGCTACTGCTTACAACATGAAGCACTACAGGATTTGTTTTCTTTTTGTGTAGAATATATAAATATTATAAGGTTGTTCTATACACAAGGTGGAATAACTACATGTTCCATCTTTCTGAACAACAATTGCTCAAGATTTATATAAACATTTAATTTTGTGTTTAAATATATGGATACGTGTAAAGAATTGTTTATTTTACTTTTGGCAGGGCTCACTGCTTTTTTTTGTAACATATATTACGGCCATTACATACAATGAAAGAAACACAACATCACTGCAGTTCAAATCACATAATATAGCAGAACTTCAACTCAAATGACATATGATATGATCATCGGAGACAACTGAGTCAGCCTTGGTAAATGCTACTAACTTAAAAAGGTCAGCTTGCTGAAAATGAAATAAAAACACCCCGCAACTTTGCAAAAATATTACAGTGAGTTTCAAGGAGTACAGTTTAATAACCATGGATTGTTACAGTGCAATTTTAGGACCACAATGTATGTATCCCTGGGTAGTACACTACAGACCAAAATGATCATGAGACACATTGTCCAATACCTTTGATAGTCTTAAATCCATGCACCTTGGTAAAACAACACTACCATCTGGTGCTCTTACATTAGCTAAAAATATGTACATTTATCCCATGGGCAAAATCATAGTGGGTATATGGCTTTGCCTGTGGAATACATGTAACAGAGAAATTTTCCCATCAGATTCTTTTTAACATAGAACATAGAATCTAGGAGCAGGAGTAGGCCATTCGGCCCGTCGAGCCTGCTCCGCCATTCAATACGATCATGGCTGATCATCCAAATCCAGTACCCTGTCCCTGCTTTAATCCCCACAGTACACATATCCCACCCTACCCCCGTAACCCCACGTATTTAATTCCCCCTAACATATCCCATCCTATCCCCATAACCCCACATATTTAATCCCCCCTAACACTAAGGGTCAATTTATCATAGCCAAATCAACCTAACCCACACATTTTTGGACTGTGGGAGGAAACCGGAGCACCCGGAGGAAACCCACGCAGACACGGGGAGAATGTGCAAACTCCACACAGACAGTCACCCGAGGTCAGATTCGAACCCGGGTCTCTGGCGCTGTGAGGCACCAGTGCTAACCACTATGCCACCGTGTTTTGGGACAGGTATTGGGAGACAAGACTATCGCAGCATCTTTCATGGTGTGAAACTCATCTATTACCCAAGATAGCTTTGGATCTTGTTAGTGGTCTCTGAATCCCTTTCTCTGATAAAATAGTGCTGCTTTCTCCTACTCTTGCTGTCACAAAACACATCAGGAAGGACATAAAAGGAAGACTCCAGTGCACAATGGGCAAGCTGAGGGGGATGATCAGTGGATAAATATCTTAAGCACTCCAAATGCCCACGAACACAATTTAAGCTTACTTTAACATGCAGACATATAGATATAATTAACCTGTGTGTTGCTCTCAAACTTCATTATTTTAATTTAAGAGAATCCTTTTAACTTGTTTAATAATTTATCTTAGTGCACCAACTTACCACAGATTCTGAAAGTGTTGCTACATTCCCATTCCACAGCAGCTTTAGGAGCTTTTCAAAAAAAGAGAAAACATATTTTAATGGTGACATGTTTAATGATTAGAAACACTACTGATCAAAATGTTTAATTATAAAAATTTTTTTTGGAGTAGATGGAAGAAGTTACTACATTTTCTGTTCACCTCTGGATTTTTAGCCTGGGGTTCATTCAAACCAAGGGCACAAAATTAACCATTCTCTGCTAGCTCCAATGATCCTTTGCTAAGTGCCTAAACACAGATCCCATAGCACAAAACTACACACAATTTGGCTAACATACCCGACAGATGCGAGAAGTGGAAGAAGACATATTGTTGTGGCAGACTACCTTGCATTTGGCTGTGTTGTGCTTGATTTGAGAGTACTAGATGCAAACTCTTGATGCCAAAAGTTTAAAAAAGTGTGCTCCATCCCCAGTACAGGTATTCACTGCTTGTTCAGCGCAAGTAGTCAAAAAAAGATACACACATATTTAAAAATATTTAGAAATGTACCTTTTCTACACATTGCATCCTTCACACACTACTGGGGACGGGGAGAAATCAAAATAAAGTCATTTTGGAGGCATCCCCACATACTATGCGTGGGCTTTCTACACCCTGGAGCATCAATTTGCTTTTCCCAGGTAAACTGGTCTCACTCCTCAAAGTCAGAAGTCCAAGCAGCTGGACTCCTAGGAAAGACTAAAGAAAGACTTGCGTTTATATAGCGCCTTTCACGACCTCATGACGTCCCAAAGAGCTTTACAGCTAATGAAGTACTTTTGAAATGTAGTCACTGTTTGTAATGTAGGAAACGCTGCAGCCAGGTTCCATAAAGAGCAATGTGATAATGACCACATAATCTGTTTTTTTCAGTGATGTTGATTGAGGGATAAATATTGGCCAGGAAACCAGGGATAACTGCCCTGCTCGTCTTCAAAATAGTGCCATGGGATCTTTTACGCCCACCTGAGAGAGCAGACGGAGCCTCGATTTAATGTCTCACCTGAAAGACGGCATCAACATTGCAGCAGTCCCTCATTACTGCACTGGAATATCAGCCTAGATTTGTGTGCTGGAGTGGGACTTGAACCCACAACCTTCTGACTCAGGAGGCGAGAGTGCTACCAATTGAGCCACAGCTGACACTAGAAGGGTGTTGATGTTTTGCACAAGAAATGGCACAATCTCACAGGATTTGTCAGCAGGTATCCCTGCTGAAGCAGTGGCAAAGAGGGGCAACACGGTGGCATAGTGGTTAGCACTGTTGCCTCACAGCGCCAGGGACCCGGGTTCGAATCCGGCCTAGGGTGACTGTCTATGTACAGTTTGCACATTCTCCCCGTGTCTGCGTGGGTTTCCTCCGGGTGCTCCGGTTTCCTCCCACAGTCCAAAAGATGTGCGGGTT
This sequence comes from Squalus acanthias, assembly GCA_030390025.1. Taxonomy (NCBI): domain Eukaryota; kingdom Metazoa; phylum Chordata; class Chondrichthyes; order Squaliformes; family Squalidae; genus Squalus; species Squalus acanthias. The sequence continues at coordinate 25,670,300 of CM059427.1, read as the reverse complement.
AGGTTGATTTGGCTATGATAAATTGACCCTTAGTGTTAGGGGGGGATTAAATACGTGGGGTTACGGGGATAGGGTGGGATATGTGTCGGTGCAGGCTCGATGGGCCGAAATGGCCTCTATCTGCACTGTGGGGATTCTGTGAAGATCTCGAACATCTAGTCTGCCACAATGAAGGGAGTTCACCTGCTCAGAAAATGGAGAGTTTTGAACATATTTAAATCCATCTTCAATCTCAGAGTACTGAACAGATTCCTCCACAAGGAAAAATTTAAGATAATGGTCACTTCCACAGGTCATGCCGCCCAAAGACTGGCTGGCCACAACAAACTTTAATGGTGCCGAGTTTCACATCACCAATTAGCCACGTCATTGCAGGTTCAGCTATGAGTGCAAGGTGCGCCTCTTTGGCTTTCCCTCGAATCTTCAGTCTTCATGAAATGCCTGTCTATTGCCACAATGAATTTCAGGATGTTTGTTGCTTAAGATTATTGATTCTGGAATTTCTTACAGGGAAGATTGATCACATGGTGATCCAGCAAATGCTCACCACGTTAAAGAGCATGGTTTAATCATCATCAACTATAAAAAGTCTAATCTAGAACATGACATTCCTGCCCTTTCTAGAGAGTTTTGTAGTCCTTCAGCCTTGTGTACCCTCTTCGTTAGTTGAAGATTACATCACTGCTATGGTCTGTTCGTGATGGCTATTTTCACCATTTAGAAGCCGTGATGGTTTATGAGATCACTGGAGCTGAACTTTCTTTGCTGACAGTTTCCTGTGTTCCAACTGCATTGACAAATCAAGCTTCAGCTCTGGTGGGCCCAGGAGCCAAAGGTTTTCTGGGGATTTGGCTATAACAGCCAGCTACTCAAATAGTGGCCCACATACAGGATAACTGGGCTTAGGGCATGTTGGACAGTGAATGAATCTACCTAGAATATCAATATTGAACCGCTAATGCATCTCATCCTCAGACATTTTCATACACTATCCAGTATATCAACAAATAGGGTAGGACTCAATCTTGGCCTTTCCATCAAGGAATTATACTGATTATTCTTTGTTGACCATATCATGAATGATATTCTTGCAACTTGTGGCTAGGATGGACAACAGGACAGCCGATGCTTTGAGACAATAAGCAGTCCACCTGCACAAGTAGAAAATCCATACGAAGGTAGCCTAGAACATATTCCACTTTGCGTTTACCCATCAACAGACCTATTTGCATCATCAAACAATAGCAAATTCCTGTGTCTATACTGAAGAATAAGTCAGTGTGAATGAAACTGGATGGTTTGTCTTTTTCATGGACATGTACATTAGAATCATACAATCATAGAATGATACAGCACAGGAGACCATTCAGCCCATCATGCCTGTGTTAACTCTTCGGTAAAGCTATCCAAACAGTCCCACTCACTTGCTCTTTTCCCATAGCCCAGCAATTTTTTTCCGTTCAAGTGTTTATCCAATTCTCTTTTGAATGTTACTATTGAATATGCTTCCACCACCCTTTCAGGCAGTACATTCCAGATTACAACAACTGTGTAGAAAAAATGTTTCATGTCACCTCTGGTTATTTTGCCAATCACATGCTGCCACTGTCCTTTTAACACCATGGCTTTAATTTTGATAAATGTGAGAAGTCGCACAACACCAGGTTATAGTCCAACAGCTTTATTTGAAATCACAAGCTTTCGGAGCGCTGCTCCTTCGTCAGGTGAAGTCTATTATGTGGTACTCTGTCAAACGCCTTTTGAAAGTCTACATACACAACATCAGCCACACTACCATCATCAACCTTCTTCGTTACTTCATCAAAGAACTCAATCAAGTTAGTCAAACACGATTTGCCTTTAACAAATTCCTGCTGATTTTCATTAATTAGCCCGTACTTTTCCAAGTGCCAATTAATTTTGTCCCGGTTTATTGTCTATAATAGTGTCCCCACCACAGACTTTAGGTTGACTGGCCTGTAGTTGTCGGGTTTATCCCTCTCCTCTTTTTTGAACAGGGTGTATCATTTGCAATCCTCCAGTCCTCTGGCACCACCTCCATATATAAGGAGGATTGGAAGATTATGGCCAGAGCCTCCACAATTTCCACCCTTACTTCCCTCAGTAACCTTGGATGCATCCCATCCGGACCGGGTGACTTTTCTACTTTGAGTACTGCCAACCTTTTAAGTACCTCCTCTATCTATTTTATCCTATCCAATATCGCTACTGCCTCCTCCTTTACTGCTACATTGGCAGCATCCTCATCTCTAGTCCTTTTTGGTCCCTAATTGGCCCCAACTTCCTTTGACGACCCTTTTACTATTTGTGTTTATAAAAGACTTTGAGTTCCCTTTTATGTTAGCCACTAATCTATTCTCATACTTTCTCTTTGCCCCTTATTCAGATCTCCTCTGTACTTTCTATATTCAGCTTGGTTCTCTACTGTATTATGAAACTTACTTGTGCCATATGTCTCCTTTTTCTGTCTCATTTTAACCTCTATATTTTTAGTCATCCAGCTCTAGCTTTGGATGCCCTTCCTTTCCCCCTCATGGGAATGTATCTACCCTGTACCTGACCCATCTCCTCTTTGAAGGCCTCCCATTGTTCAATTACTGTTTTGCCTAACAATTTTTGATTCCAACCCACCTGGACCAGATCCCATTTCAACTCACTAAAGTTAGCCCTCCTCCAGTTAAATATTTTTATGTTTGATTGTTCCTTGTCCTTTTCCATAACTATTCTAAACCTGATGATGAACACTGTTCCCCAAATGTTCTCCCACTGAAACATGCTCCACATGCCCCAGAACTAGATCCAGAGCTGCTTCCTTCCTCGTCGGGCTGAAAACACACTGATCAAGACTACCTTGCACTATCCCCATCTGATCCCTCCTATTTCTGAACTGTTCTTCACTCCAGTGCTATTTGTTGTTCCTAGTCCTCGCTGCACCTTGTTTTTCCTCTCTGATATTTCAGGCTGGTGCTCACCCCCCCGCCAAATTAGTTTAAACCCACCCCCATAGCACTAGTTAACCTTTCCGTGAGGATTTTGGCCCCAGCTCTGTTGAAGTGCAACCCGTCCACCTTGAACAGGTCCCATCTGCCCCAGAACTGGTTCCAATGCCTCAGGAATCTGAAGTCCTCCCTCCTGTATCATTTCTCCAGCCACGCATTAACCTGTCTTATCCTACTATTCTTATACTCACTAGCGTGTGGCACTGTGAGTAATCCAGAGATGATTATCTTTGAAGTTCTGCTCTTTAATTTCCTCCCAAGCTCCTGAAACTCTGACTATAGGACCTCAACCCTTTTCCTTCCTATGTCATTGGTTCCCACATGGACCATGACTTCTGGCTGTTCCCCTTCCTGCTCAAAATGTTCTGCACCCTCTCAGCGATATCCTTTACCCTGGCATCAGGGAGGCAACACATCATGAGGGACTCACGTCAATTTGTGATGGTACTGCACTATCATAGCTCCAGTTTCAGTGTATATAGTGAATCAGACGTAAATAATTTGCCATACTGATTGTGGGGTATTTATGATATACCTAGTTTCCCCCTCAAAGATTTTATCACATTTCCATTTAGAGCAAGAAATTGTGATCCTGAATTTTTATTCCCCTTCTCACTAATTGGTGCTCAAAAACTTTTTCCTTGTGCGGATGCTCATAGAGATGTATCATACTTCACGGACTATATCAAACTAGTATTTCTAGAGACACATAAATAACAAAAGGAAATTAAGATAGAGATAGGGCCACTAAGGGATGCACAAGATAAACTCACAGGTAATGACAGTGAAATGGCAGAAATATTGATTTGTTAGTTACTTTGCCTCAGTTTTTACCAAGGAGACAAACATGGTGGACATGACATTAGAAGAGATCATCAAAAAGGACATTTAAGATAGATAGGAGGGAGATAATTTATAAACTAGACCAACTTAGAGAGGATAAAACCCCATGGCCTGATGGATTGCATCAGAGGCACTGGTGAAATTCAATAAAAAGGAATAGTGCCAGAAGACTGACGTTCTTCCTATATGCAAAAAGGGAGCTGGAATAAACTTGCAGAATGGTGGTGTAAATGGCAAATGAATTTCAATATTGTTAAGTGCAATGTGGTGCATTTTGGTAGGAGGAATAAGGAGGCCACCGACTCCTTGGAAAATAAGGGTCTAAATGAGGTAGAGACACAAAGGAACTTAGAAGTACAGATTCACAAATCATCGGCAGGACAAGTTGAGCAGGCTGTTAAACATATGGGACCCTTGGCTTTATTAATAAAGGCATAGAGTACAAAGGCAAGGAAGTTACACTAAACCTTTATAAAACACTGGTTAGGCCTCAGCTGAGTAGTATGTTCAATTCTGGGCACCACACTTTAGGAAGGATGTCAAGGCCTTTGTATTGTGTTCAAGGCCTTGGAGAGGGTGCAGAAGGGATTTACTAGAGTGGTACCAGGGATGAGGGATTACAGTTATGTGGAGAGACTGGAGAAGCGGAGGTTGCTCTCCTCAAAGCAGAGATTTGATAGAGGTGTTCAAAATCATGAATTGTTTCCATAGAATAAATAAGGAGAAACTGTTTCCAGTGGCAGAAGGGTCGGTAACCAGAGGACACAGATTTAAGGTGATTTGCAAAAGAACCAGAGGCGACATGAAACTTTTTTTTTTACACAGTGAGTTGTCGCCATCTGGAATGCACTGCGTGAAAGGGTGATGGAAGCAAATTCAATAGTAAAATTCAAAAGAGAATTGGATAAATACATGAAGGGAATAAAAAATTGCAGGGCTTTGGGGAAAGAGCAGGTGAGTGGGACTAGTTGGATAGCTCTACCGAAGAGCCGGCACATTGGGCCGAATGGTCTCCTTCTGTGCTGTATCATTCTATGATTCTTCACGATTAAAAGTAGCAACGCATGTTAACAAAACCATAAAAAGTGCAAACAAGTCACTGGGGTTCATTTCTAGAGGAATAGAATACAAAAGCAGAGAATTTTTATTAAACTTATATAGAAAGTCTTGCATATAGCACCTTTCACGACCACCGGACGTCCCCAAAGTGCTTTACAGGCAATGAAGTACTTTTTGAAGTGTAGTCACTGTTGTAATGTAGGAAACGCAGCAGCCAATTTGCACACAGCAAGCTCCCACAAACAGCAGTGTGATAATGACCAGATAATCTGTTTTAATGTTGTGGATTGAGGGATAAATATTGGCTAGAACACTGGGGATAACGCCACTGCTCTTCTTCGAAATAGTACCATAAGATCTTTTACATCCACCCGAGAGAGCAGGCGGGCCTCGGCTTAATGTCTCATCCGAAAGACGGCTGACACAGAACCTTGGTTATACCACACTTGAGTACTGTGCATAGTTCTGGTCTCCAAATGACAAAAGGGATATAGAAGCATTGGAAAAAGTCCAAAAAAAGATTTACATGGATGATACTAGAACTGAGAGGCTCTTTTCTCTAGATAAAAGAGCGAGAGTTGACCTGATAGAGGTCTTTAAAATTGTGAAGGGGTTCGATACGGTAGATGTGGAAAGATTGTTTCCACTTGTGAGGGGGGGGAGGGAGGAGTCCAAAACTAGGGGCTATGAATATAAGCTAGTCACTAATAAATCCAATATGGAATTCAGGAGAAACTTCTTTATTCAAAGTGGAATTCACTACCACATGGAGTGGTTGAGGCGATTAGCATAGATGCATGTAAGGGAAAGCTAGATAAGTACATGAGGGAGAAAGGGTATGTTGAAAGGGTGAGATGGACTAAGGTGGGAAGAGGCTGTTGGACTGAATAGCCTGCTTCTGTGCTGTAAAATTATATGTAATTCTATGCAAACTCCTCCAATAATCATGGCAGTTATTTATCTTGTATGGTTTCAAGCCATTCACTGAGCTGCAGCTTGTAGCATGAATTTTGCATCATCACCATCTTATTGGCAGAAGACACCTGGGATCATTGAAAGGTCATGCCACTGTTTTTACAGTTGCCAATGTGCATCCTTGAGCCAAGTTTTCATAGATAGTATCTGTAATGCAACTATTGAATGATTTACATACTTTTATCAAACATGTTTAGACTTATCAGCCATGGAATCCACCAAATTTGGCAGATCTATCGTTGCTGGAGCTCATTCCCACACGAGGAGCGCCCTCCTCCATATCCTACTTATTACTGTCGTCAGCAGTGTGTGGAGAATGTGATGTGTAGAAGACAGAAAGATTATTTACACTATAGGGCATTCTTCATTCTTAGTCCACACACTATGCTGCCAATCAGCTATCCCTTCAGGCCTTGCAGAAGGTACAGTACAGGTAATTTATGTTTTGAGATATCTTTGGATGAAATGAACGCACACCGCACGACATCAGGAAATGTCCCTCGTGCTGCATGGGAATGCAAAGAGTCACATGGGGACATCTCCTATGTGTCAAAAATAAGGTTGCCCACAATGCAATTTAATCACAGCAAAAACGTGTCCCATTCCAGTGGTCTGTGGAGTCTGCTCTTCAGAGAATGAAGGCAACTCTACAAAAGGTCTTCACCCCTTTTATGTATTCTGACTTACTTTGGTTTGTGTCATCTTCCTCTTTACTGTAAATGTCTTCAAACTGCTCTCGACTCCCAAACACCAGTTTCGCTTTGCGCAGTTCATTGTTGCTGTGCAATGGAGGCACCTGTATAGTTGAATGCAGTTCATTTTCCAGTTCTAGTATCTAAAGAATACACATGTGCATATGTTCAGTTATTATTTTTCAGAATCTGTACACAAAGGGGAACTGAATTTTAATTGTAGTTTTAACCTTATCATGTAATGCTTTCAGCTGTTTTGCATGTTCTTTTTCTTGATCTTCCAGAACTTTTCTGTGGTCCTCTTCCTTTTTAATAAATTCAATCTCTCTAAAATAAAAAGTAAATTCTGAGATCACTTTCGTACAATATTGATTTTACAACTGTTGCAAAAAAAAATTGGTTTTGTCTTTTTATTGCACAAAGCACAGTACAAGGGCTTAATTGTTTCCTTACCCCCTGCAAAGGAAAATTAATTGAAAACCCAGAATATTTATCTAACCTTACATTTTCCATTATTCATCATTACCTTTCTTGGCATAAGATTTCTATATTTCCAACAGCTCATCAATGATCATGTTCCACAGAGCATTTAATATATAATTGTACTTATGTTTATGATCCTCAATTTTGCTCCCAACCAGATAGTGATCCTGTCCTTTTCTTAAAAAAAGGTGTTAACCAATACATAATTCACTGTTTTTACTAGGTGTCTAATCCATATCAACTTTTCTGTCCAGATACCTTTCAGTGCTATCAACCTTGTACCAATCTGCACTAATCACCTGGACATATTGGTTGGTATCAGCAGAATTTTTTATTTTAAAAAAAATCAGTATCATTCTCCTGTACAGTGGATAGATTGTTAATACTTTATCACCCTGTGCAATATCCTTTGGGCACTCTTAGGCTTGGGTTTTAGGACTGCTCTAAAACCAATTTTATGGTATATGGCAGTCTACGCCTATTATTTGTTATCGCAGCAATGAATTCCACTGTGTTTGGGGGGGAGGGGGGGGGGGGTGCTTTGAAACCAAAATATAATACAATAAAGCAAGCATAAATGATATTTCACAATGTATTTACTACAACAGTTCACATGCATTGCCATTTTACTGTTTAGGTACATAAAAAGCTTACTTTTGTTGGTATTCCTTTATCAGTTTCTTAGCCTTGTTATATTTCTTCTCCAAAACATCATACTGAGATTGGGTCTCTTTCAAGTGTTCATTTACCGTTTTGCAAAGATTTTGCGCTTCTAACCAATATCTTTCCACCTTTCGCATTTTCTCCTTATTCTCTTCAACACTTTGTTGAAGCTGCATCTTTGTAGCTTCCCATTTAATCTTCTCTGCTTCAGCAACTTCCAGCTAATGTAAATGAAGAACATCTGTAAGCGCTAGAACAGTCCACATAAGCCTGTAATTTTCAAAAAAGTGGTTTTCATTCTTAAACTATGAGTAGAAAATTCTACACACCCTTTCTGTCAATTCACTGATTTCTGCTGCAGTTATGGTGTGTTTAATTTGAAGCTGGAGGTAAATATACAAATTGAAAATACAATTAGACTAATGCTGTAAATTACTGCATAGGTAAATTGAACCTGATATACAGGCATGGACTGATGACTTTTACCATATTACTGACACTGTGAAATGCTCCATAGCTAGATAGAAGGTGGATTGCCCGAAACTGGTTTTCTTACTCAAGTGTCCAGTTGGACATTTTTTGTTAAAAAAGTTTGCAATCAAGTACCACATGACATATTCAAAGATACCTTCAGGTGGTTCAAAGTCAAAGATCTGCCTATCTAGGTAGTAGGACAATTTATGTTTTAAAAAGGTACATTGCTCTACATTTGTTACATTACAAATTGCTGAAACTCAAGTGAGCCCTTAAAGTAAAATGGGGTGAATTAGAACAAATTTTCAGCATAGTGTTGTTTTAAGTTAAGGTACATTGTTTTGTTTTAATCCAATAGATGGAATACACATATAGTAAGCTTGCTTTCTAAAAGAGCTCTATATCTAGCACAGAGCACATTTATGTAGTACAAATCTGGCAATAGGTTTGAGGTTTTTTTTTTAATGTATGAACACAGGGATAGTACAATACAAATCTCTCTTGTTCCTATCAAAGCAGGTGAATAATGGTACAATGAGATGTCCCAGCTAGTGGAATGGAGGGTTTCTTAAGTCTTAGCTGCTTGCTCTCCAACTCTTAAAATTTTTTTCAGTGCTTGCTGTAAATCCTGTGACCCTGCTACACACGTCAATGGAAACACTCTGCTGAAAAGCCGAACATAGATTATGACATAACTTAACTCTTCAAATATGGTACACGATTTTAAAACTATGATTTTAATCTTTTTGAGTGTAATATGGACACATGTAAAATCTTCTTGTGTAGTTTTAATCTGCTTTTTATATTTTGGATATCATTATGGCTCTCTCCCTCCACCTCTTTTAATGACCTACAATTGATTAAAACAGCCTTAGCCAGTGTTATTTTTAAATGTTTTTCTGTGCAGAGATGCCCAGCAATAACAAGACACTCGCAGGAAAAAAATGCTTCTATTCTAACTTCTGAAAGACAGTGCCAGCTACATAAAGAAAATATTGCTAATGCTGAATACATTTAATCATAATAGAAACATAAATAGCATCCTAAGCCAACAATTACAGAAAATTCCAGAAGTCTGATGATCAATAGACAGAAATGACTAACTATAGCGTCCAACTACTCCAGTTTGAAAACCTACAGCCTGTCGGGAGAAAGGGACATCACTGGGAATAAAGGAACTTCCAAAAAAAAATGTAAATAAAAAGTCACTCAGATGCAAAGAGGAAACTAGAAATGAGCAGAAGTACAGAAGCCAAATGAAACAATAAGGCAACGGAAAATTGTGAAGTCCCTTAAGGATGCAAAGGAGGTCAACTAAAAATAGTTAGCATACTAAATGATTACTTTATGGAAGTATTCACTAGAGAAGACATTATTAGCATTCCACCCATCATAGGAGGCTATACAACCAAATTTAATAACCAACTTCACTTGCATGGAGGTCGTAGACCAATAATTCAAGAACAATAATTCCTTCAGTACAGATGATATATACACAACGGTTTAAGAATAGTTCAGCCAAAGCACTCTTCAATGAGCTGCTAGACCCCATAAAGAAATAAGTGCAATGCCAGAAACCCCTCAACAATTCAGAATGTTCTACAGCAACTACAAGCACTTGGAAATTGTCTAAGGTGAAAAAAAACCACGATCTAAAGCTAGGAAAATGTCTCCCAAAATTTTCTACTGCTTTACCCAAAAGCAGCTGAGGATCCCTTTAAGCATCGCTGGAAATGGCTGCCTCTCGACATGTACCACCCATGGTTTGTGGGCGGGAGCAGGAAATGGAAATAGCAACACGGGCAGGTGCAAAAATGGCATTGTAAGTCCTAACTGAGTTATCTGACCCCATTTAGCATATATATGTTTCAGGTGGGAACTCTAGTCAACTGGATCAAGGTACACTCAAAAATCAGGACAGATGGGAATTCAGCGCTTCTGCTCCATGTGCTATTTTGGTCCCACTACCGCTCTGTATAGCAATTTAGGAAGCAGCGAATGGTTGGTTGGAGCATAGGAATTTTTCTGCAGTACATGCTGAGCAGCTAGGAGATGCAAAACTGAGGCGATATTGTCATCACTGGTGGGAGGGTGCAATAACAATGTGACAATTTTATATAGGCATTTTAATGGCCTGGAATTCGCGGTTGTAATGATAGCGAAACTGTCAGTGCTCACCATCATTACTATGTAAAACTGACTACAACTTCTGCGACCACACATGCGCAGTTAAATGTGGAAATCAAGAAGTTGCTGTCAGTGATACCCTGCTCCTCCTCAGAGTACGCGGTTGCAGTCTTCGCAGTTGCAATCAACACAGAATCAGTGATTTGACGTGAACTTCAACTTTTTACACACTATTCTCGCTGGAAAAAACCATTGAAAATGTTAAGCCTTGTTGAATGAGGTGTAACTGAGTTTTTAACAGCATACTAAAATCATACTTACTGCTGAACAACCTCTCTGGCCCTGAAAAACTAATTTTATAAATGTGGACTGTCATTCCCTACATTCTATGATAAAAATTCCATGATTTAATCCCATGCGTATGTCCCAATCTTTATTTGGCATTCTATAAAATGATTAAAAAGTGAATTATAATCTGTGCTCTTTACATCAGAATAGGGGCAATCTATGCTCTAGAGTCTGCTAAATCTTTATGGGCAGCTTTCTTCAAGGTCAGAGGCAAGCGCCGTTCCTTCGCCACTGACCACAAAATCCGGGCCAATATAAATGTGGCCATAGGAAATTATAATGGAAAAATTTGAAACAAAAATGTGACAACTGAATGTGCAAGGAAATGTAAGATTTTTAATGTAATTTATCAAACTGTTGCTTTTTGATGCTCTGAAGTTTAAATATAACAAGTCAATCTCTTATGGCATTGCATACAGTAAATCAGAGAATATGGTCACTCTCTTACCTGTCTTTATTTTGCAGTTTCTTTCCCTTGTCTCTCCACTTCTACTTCTGTCTATTTCTCTCCCCTTAACTGTTCTTTTTGCTTCTCTTTGTCTTTTTATTCTTTCCTTTTGGATGGGAGGTGGTGGGTGTAATGGCAGATCAAGGAGCCACCAATGGCTGCAAACTGCATTTGGGGTGGGGAAATTGCAGGGAAAATGTAACCCACAGCAACTCCTTTCCCAACGTGTCCCCCAGTCACTTGTATTTCTCCACACCTCTCGCTCCCCTTGTGTCCTATTCCCTTTCCTATCCCATCCTCACTTCCATCGCTAACCCTACCTCACCCTTTGAACTACCATTTATCATCTCTGCTCACTTGGTTCTGCCGTCATTCACCTTACTCTTAATGCTCATTCCACTCCAATTTCCACCTCTTACCCCCAAGGGTGGGTGGCAAGAGGCTAGAGGCCCCATCACCAATATCCCCCCTCATTTTTTTTGGGTTGTGTGGCCCCTTTAGGGGGCTGCGTGGGTCATTCACAGGTTCGCACATCTGCAAAACTTAACATTGAAAAAGCTGGCCCCAGGCTGCACGGGACTGGCAGAGAGCTGCGCAGCCGCGCAGCTTATAGGGAACGTTGCTCATCACCCTTAATCAACTTGCCCGCTCCCTTGTCTTCTGTTTCCTTAAAGAGGCTTTGTTTCCTTTCAAAATTCAATTGCTTTTTCTTTAAAATTCAAATAAGAAAGAGAAACTATGTCTGTCTTTCTTTCTAACTTTCACATTCTCTCATATGCATTATAGAAATTAGAATCTGTCTGAGATGTAACCCATTGCCTTTAACCTTTTCTAACTTAACAGGACACACTTGGTTTCAATTTATGTTTATTTTTGAAAATTGAAGTAACATTACAAGAAAGACACGCTTTCTCCCCTTACCCCTGTCTGTCTGTCTGTCTCTCTATATGATCAGTCTTTCTTTCTTTTTCTAAAATTTAAGCACACAAATCAAAAACTATAACAGGTGCATAATCAGAAGACTGTCATTGTTTTTTCTCTTTCACACATTCACAGATAACACATACCCTCTGATTGTTTTTCAAAATAACACTGCATATGAATTTTACCTCAGTAAAGGTTTTGAAATTTGTCCTCTAGCTTTTCTTCAAATAATTTTGAAATACTTGAGCAGAAGCTGCTGGAAGCTAAGGGAAAAATATTCCTCAGTACAACTGACTGACTGGTACAGGTGCATCTTGGGAATTAAGGTATGGTGCACATGCTCAGACTACACAATTTAAATTCAACTCTCAGCTGTGGGCAAAAATATAAACTCCAAGCTTACGCTTTTGGGAGAGGCTGAGTCCTTCAAGTAAAAACTTCAATGAAGGTACTAAAAGACACAAAAGATAATTCAATGTATGAATTTAATCATGTTTTTGTGAAATATGCATTATAGATTGATGTATTCCATCTCCACAAAAAACAAAATCTAAATGCCCATAGTAAATCTGCATATAGTATTACATCATGTTTTATGAATCACCCAGTACAGGCAGTGTAGTGATGCAAAAAATCTGAACCCTGCTGCTTCAGTTTAACTGTGAAAATGTGAAACGTATCAAAGAACAAATGCAATATCTTTACCTCTTTCAGTTTAACAGCAAGTTGTGAATCCATGTCTGATGGTAAATATGGATCTTCATTTTCAGGTAGTTCAGAAAATTCAACTGTCCCTCCAGCTCCAACTTCATTTGAAGTCATTATTTCATCTTCAGGAAATTCTCCAGACTTAAAAAATCAAAGAGATAAAATGCCAAACAAGTTCACATGACTACTTCTCATCAGGTATTTGTATTTTGTAAATGGTCATGTTTAGGTGTTATCTTTTCCACAAAAAGTACTCTTTTTTACCTCCCCCACCTTCCTTAAATATTTAACACCAAGTGTACATGTATTAGCTTTTTGCATGTTATTACTTTCAATGACAATATTCCATTAACCTGAACAAGCCAAAGATCCAAGTAAGCACAATTAACTGTTTGCACTGGGATTTCAACTTGGCTAAAATCCTCAAAATGTTAAATGAACAGAAGCAAAGAGATCAAACTCATTATCACACGCATACCATTGAGAAGATGAATCATCTTACCTGTTCATTATCACTTGTACTATACCGCTCCAAAAGTGCCTCCTGGCATCTTTCCTGTTCTAATGTTTCACTGATAAGCCGAGCAACCTCACTCTGTTGTCCAGGTTTTTCTCGACCAATACGGAAACTATATAAAACATTTTCACAGTTCTTTGTTTATATCTTTGATTTTCACATATTTCAGAACACATTTGCTTTTCTCCTCTATGATACATTAATAAATTTATATATACACAATCACACACCAATATTCTACCACTCTGTGGCACAGAACATTGGTACTTATTGCAGCACTGCACTGCCCTCAGTATGTCCATTTTTGAAAGAAAGAAACACAGTGCCTAGTGAAAGGAAGTCCAGTTGCAAATTAGATTCTTTATTGTTTAGGTCTTATTTATGGACACATAGCATTTTATGAGAAGTCATTTATGAAGTTTGGTTAAAATAAGATAAAAACTCAAAGAATTTGTTATGACTGCTGTTTATAGTGGGAGAAAATGAAGGCAATAATGTAGCAATGGGGTAATCTAATAAATATAGTAAAGGAAGATTAAGTGGTACTGGTATGAAAATACTGAGTGACATCCACTCTCCAATTTTATCCAGGTACTTGCATCATACTGATAATGAAAAGGAATCAGTTATGCACGACCACCAGTGCCATTGCTAATTTCCTTTATTATAACCACTTACCTAACTACGCCTTTAGTGTTCTTCAATACAGTAGCTGCAAAGATTTGTGTAACACCAACCAAACTAACACCGTCCACTTCAACTATCTGATCATTTACTTGGATTCTGCAATAAAACAAGAACATATATACTTATTATCTATGATACAATATATTTTAACTTGAATATGAATTTCAAGCAACTCTAATATGAGCAAGCTATACTTACTGACACCTTGCCAGTATGATTCTACAAAATAAGGCAATTTTCTCAGAGAAACATTTTAAGCAAACTGTATAAAAAGGCTATTTTCACTTGTCATCTTTTGTAATAACTGATCTTGCAGTTTTAGACACTCAGATTACATTGCTGTTTTGAAGTGCATCACACTTAAATCTGAGTCGCAACAAGAAAATCATAAAACATTTACAAATTATGAAAATGTCTAAAACAATGACAGGTTCTGTTAAAGGAGTATGAGCAGCTAGGGGTCAAATTAAAAAACAGAACCTCAAGGGTATTAATCTCTGGATTATTACCTGAGCTACGAGCGAATTTGGCTAGGACAAATAAAATTAGAGAGTTAAATGAGTGGCTCAAAGACTGGTGTGGGAGAAATGGGTTTTGCTTCCTGGGACACTGGCACCAGTACTGGGGCAGGAGGGAGCTGTTCCGTTGGGATGGGCTTCACTTGGCTAGTGCTGGGACTAGAGTCCTGGCGGATCATATAACTAGGGCTGTAGAGAGGGCTTTAAACTAACTAGTGGGGGGGAGGTTCCTAGAGAGCAAATAATAAAAATGACAACAGAGAAGGTAGCAGCAACTTAGGTAGCAGTGGGGAAATTAAAAACCAGAGTGTGTCAGGAAGGGGCAGAAGGTATGGAGTAAAAGGTAAAGTAATAAAAAGGGCAAAAGCAGGAACTAAGTGTCACAAAACATATTTGAAAGTTCTCTATCTGAATGCACGTAGCATTCGTAACAAAATAGATGAGTTAATGGCACAAATAACTACATATGGGTATGATCTTGTGGCCATTACAGAAACATGGCTGCAGGGTGACAATGCCTGGGAATTAAACATACCAGGTTATTTAACGATCAGGAAGGACAGGCAGGAAGGAAGGGGAGGTGGGGTGGCTATGTTAATAAAGGAAGGAATCACTGTAATATAGAGAAATGATATTGGGTCAAAAGATCAGGATAATGAAACAGTTTGGGTGGAGATAAGGAATAATAAGGGGAAAAAAACACTAGTGGGCGTAGTCTATAGGCCTCCGAACAGTTGCAACTCTGTTGGACGGAGTATCAATCAGGAAATAGTTGAGGCTTGTAATAAGGGAACATCTATAATTATGGGGGATTTTAACTATCATATTAATTGGACAAATCAAATTGGGCAGAGCTGCCTTGAAGATGAGTTCATTGAGTGTATTAGGGATGGGTTTCTTGAGCAGTATGTAACTGAACCGACCAGGGGGCAAGCAACCTTAGATCTGGTCCTGTGTAATGAGACAGGATTAATTAAAAATGTCCTAGTAAAGGATCCCCTTGGAATGAGTGACCATAACATGGTTGAATTCCATATTCAATTAGAGGGTGAGAAGGTTGGATCTCAAACAAGCGTGCTAAGCTTGAATAAAGGAGACTATGAAGGTATGCGAGCAGAATTTAGTAGAGTGGATTGGGAAAATAGATTAAAGGGTAAGACGATACATGATCAGTGGTGTACATTTAAGGAGTTATTTTACAACTTCCAGAAAATATATATTCCACTAAGAAAAGGGTGTAAAAGAAAAGACAGTCATCCATGGCTAAGTAAAGAAATTAAGGATAATATTCAACTAAAAACAAGGGCTTATAAGGTAGCAAAATCTAGTGGGAGGATAGAGGATTGGGAAAACTTTAAAAGACAGCAAAAAATAACAAAAAGATTGATTAAGAAAGGGAAGATAGATTATGAAAGTAAATTAGCAAAAAATATAAAAACAGATAGTAAGAGTTTTTATAGTTATATAAAAAGAAAAAGGGTGGCTAAAGTAAATGTTGGTCCCTTAGAGGATGAGACCGGGAAATTAATGGTGGGAAATATGGAGATGGCAAATACACTGAATGAATATTTTGTATCAGTCTTTACAGTAGAGGACACTAAGAATATCCCAACACTGGACAAACAGGGGGCTCTAGGGGGGGAGGAGCTAAACACGATCAAAATCACTAAGGAAGTGGTACTTGGTAAAATAATGGGACTCAAGGCGGATAAATCACCTGGACCTGATGGCTTACATCCTAGGGTCTTGAGGGAAGTGGCGGTAGGGATTGTGGATGCATTGGTAATAATTTTCCAAAACTCCCTGGACTCAGCAAAGATCCCGGCAGACTGGAAAACTGCTAATGTAACACCCTTATTTAAAAAGGGCAGTAGACAGAAGGCTGGAAACTATAGACCGGTTAGCCTAACATCTGTGGTAGGTAAAATTTTGGAGTCCATTATTAAGGAGACAGTAACGGGACATTTGGATAATCATAATTTAATAGGACAAAGTCAGCATGGTTTTATGAAGGGGAAGTCATGTTTGACAAATTTGCTGGAGTTCTTTGAGGAAGTAACACACAGGGTGGATAAAGGAGAACCAGTGGATGTGGTGTATTTAGACTTCCAAAAGGCATTTGACAAGGTGCCACACAAAAGATTATTGCTTAAGATAAAAAATCACGGGATTGGGGGTAATATTCTGGCATGGATAGAGGATTGGCTATCTAACAGAAGGCAGAGAGTTGGGATAAATGGTTCATTCTCAGACTGGCAATCAGTAACTAGTGGTGTTCCGCAGGGGTCAGTGCTGGGTCCCCAACTCTTTACAATCTATATTAACGATTTGGAGGAGGGGACCGAGTGTAACATATCAAAGTTTGCAGATGATACTAAGATGGGAGGGAAAGTAGTGAGTGAGGAGGACATTAAAAATCTGCAAGGGGACATAGACAGGCTAAGTAAGTGGGCAGAGATTTGGCAGATGGAATACAATACTGGAAAGTGTGAGGTTATGCACTTTGGCAGGAAAAATAGTAGAGCAGGTTATTATCTAAATGGCAAGAAACTGGAAAGTACTGAAGTACAAAGGGATCTGGGGGTTCTGGTGCATGAAACTCAAAAGGTTAGTATGCAGGTGCAGCAAGTGATTAAGAAGGCCAATGGAATGTTGGCTTTTATTGCGAGGGGGATAGAATATAAAAATAGGGAGGTATTGCTTCAGTTGTACAAGGTATTGGTGAGACCGCACCTGGAATACTGCATACAGTTTTGGTGTCCATACTTAAGAAAAGACATACTTGCTCTCGAGTCAGTACAAAGAAGGTTCACTCGGTTAATCCCGGGGATGAGGGGATGGACATATGAGGAGAGGTTGGGTAGATTGGGACTCTACTCATTGGAGTTTAGAAGAATGAGAGGCGATCTTATTGAAACATATAAGATTGTGAAGGGGTTGGATCGGGTGGATGCGGGGAGGATGTTCCCGATGATGGGTGAGACTAGAACTAGGGGGCATAGTCTTAGAATAAGGGGCTGCTCTTTCAAAACTGAGATGAGAAGGAACTATTTCACTCAGAGGGTGGTAGGTCCATGGAATATGCTGCCCCAAAAAGCTGTAGAAGCTACATCATTACATAAATTTAAAACAGAAATAGACAGTTTCCTAGAAGTAAAGGGAATTAAGGGGAGGAATTGGGACAGGAGTCTAGGTTCGGATCGGTCATGGCCCTGTGGGTAGCGTAGCGGGCCCAGGGGCCGTGTAGCCTGATTCTGCTCCTATTTCGTGTGTCCAATTCTGTTAGGTTCAGGAGATGGTTCTGTGATAGTAGATTGGCGGTTAGGATCAGATCAGCCATGATCTTATTGAATGGCGGAGCAGGCTCGAGGGGCCGATTGGCCTACTCCTGCTCCTATTTCTTATGTTCTTATGTTCTAAAAGGCAGGAAATGACTAACAGTGGCGTGGAAATTAAAGTGAATTCACTGAAAGGATCTGAAACTTTAGTGACAATTATAAGTAAGAAGCAGCAATGAAAGATAATGGAATCCACTATACCAATATAGTACAGTGAAAACATAAATTTAGAACTCCTTTTCATGGGAATATTATTGAGATCTGAATCCCTTTCTTAGCTTTAATTTAACTTCTGTTGGAATGAGAAAAATATACATTACAATGCAGGTTTACAAGAGTTGAATGAGGGTGGACTGAATTCAACAATTGCTGCAATACTTTTTATTCTTCCAAGTATCAGCATTTTAAAAGTAGTTGCCTCTTATACAAGGATACACAAGGTTACTAGTCTCATTTCAAAAAATGATCTACAATTTTAAGATAAACGAGATTAGTTTATGAAAAAAGACAGCAGGACAGTGTAAATCAGTCAAACGGTATAACGTATTTGATCTAAAAATTTAACTTCTGCATCAATTGCAAAAAATGTACATGTTTTACTCTTAATTTCTTAATATTTTTTCACAGATGCTATAAATGTAAAGGAGATAAATTAACTGGTTAACATCTTACCGTTTGTCTCTATATGCAGCTCCACCCTCAGTGATAGTCTTCACAAAAATCCCCAGCTTTTCAAGTCCTTGATCTGCTCCAACACCCATTCCAATAATGCTAATTCCAAGACCACCTTCACCTAAATTTCAGATGAATTTATAAACCGTGTTCATTTGTTGTAAATCAATGACAATGTGCATTCATATAGCATCTTTAAAGTAGTAAAATATTCTAATGTGCATCAAAAAGGTGGTGGTGGGGGAGCGGGTGGGAGTCAGATATCAAGAAGTAGTTGGGGGGGGAAGAGTTAGGTAATGTGGCTTAAGCCAGTGTCAAAGAAATATATTTTGAGGAGAATTCTGAGGATGGGGAGAGATGTAGGAAGGCAGATGGGTTAGAAAGTCAATTCTAGAGTGAAGGAGCTTGATAGCTGAAAGCTGTGACACCAATGTCTAAAGCAATGAAGCAAGATTGAGTCTTGTGGCACACAGATTTTGGGTTAGATAAGGAAATGGTTGTATCATGTAGGGAGAAAAATTATTAGTAGAAGCTCTGCGTTTTATATTAAAAAAAATTTGATTATAGTGCTGAGCCTTAAAAATAATATTTGGTTGAAGATTCGGAACATTTAGGATAGGTCTGGCCACATAAAAGCTAGTTAAACCTAACTCACTACGGAAAGGCAGTGTGCAACAACAGGTTGGTATTTTACACACATTTCTTTCCTCCTCGGGAATTATTGACAGAAAGTAATAATACAAATATAGAATGTTAATTCCCTATCAAAAATGTAACCATCCTCATTCTTTGAATAGAGCTCAACCTACACATTCAAATAGATCTTCATGTCACCTAACAGAACACCACCGAAACTTTTGTGCGAGTGACCCAGGTTGCTTTCTCCCCATTATACTGTGGCACATTATTATAAGAATGTGGAGGAGAAAAAAAGATATTATACTTTCACTTTAGATAGATAATACCCAATTAAAGGTATTGGAAAGGATTTAAATATCTTTCCAATTGCAACTATTGATTGGCATGTTAGATTACATATTTTAATTATCGGTTAAATATTTTCTAAACAAAGATACGTTTCTTTTAAATAATAAAAAACTTGAAACTTGATCCAGATGCAGAAAAGCTTCAACCAACAAAGCAGCTACTTAAAAAAACCTACCCTTCTCAATTTCAACAGGAAAAACATCCATTTTTTCCACCCTCTTCTCCAACTCGTATTCTGCTGATGCTGCCACAGGGTCAACTTCCTCATTACGCCTATCATAGTCATCATTTGAGTAGGTGCTATAAACCTGAAAAAGATAACGTACACTGAAATTGCAAGTGTTCCACAGGGTCATTTCATATCAAGTCAACTAATGGGAGATCCCCTCCAATGTTTTCATACTGTAATTATGCTAAGCAGCTTTACAATTACCAGGATAATGCTGCTGACCAAAAATGTATTGATACTACCCCATAAGCAATTGCTTTCTTTATATCTTCCAATGTTTTCATGTAGGTATACAGTGCAACACGACACTTAAAATTATTTTCTACTTGCCTGTTTATCTGTCTTTATATGAACTGCTCAAGGACTCGCATACATAATTTAGTCTGACACTCCATTGTCAGTAGTGCAGTCTGTTAAACCAAGGCCCCATCTGCCTATTCTGGTGGATGTAAAAGATTCCATGGCACTATACAAAGAAGAGCAAGGAGGTCTCCCGGTTTCCTGGCCAACATTCTTCAAGTGACACTGACAAAGAGAGACTAACTGGTCATTCACCTCATTTGCTGTTTGTGGGACTATTCTGTGTGCAATTTGGTTGCTGTGTTTGCCTATGCAACAGTGACTGCACTTCAAAAGTAATTTACTGGTTGTGAAGCACTTTGGGATACCCTGACAATGGGATATGGTGTTATATAAATGCAAGCTCATTCTTTTCTTCCAACTTATCTTTATCATCTACATAAGTCTATATAGCTCAGCAAGTTGAAAGTTTGGCACTGGCAAGCCCATTGGGGCCTAGCATCATTATGAAATAGTGAAGATGCGTCCCTATTCTGGACTTAATTACAACTTTTTCTGCCCTCCGATAGATTTAGCTTCTTCAGTCTCTATTCATAGCTCAACAGCCTAAAACCTGGAATCATCTTTTCAAGGTTCTGTTGAAGGGTCATAGACCTGAAACGTTAACCCTACCTTCCTCTCTCCACAGATGCTGCCAGATCTGCTTAGTCTTTTCTATTTTTATTTCTGAAATCATCTTTGTTGTCCTTCACTAAGTTTTTATACTGCCAAAATATACATCTTTTCCTTAATACAATAACCACAACTGAATACAATATTACATGTGTGATCTTATTAATCCTTTAGTGTTAATGGCATTTTCTTGGATTTGCCTTCTATGAAGCTACTTATTCAACCTAGCATTTCTTTCCCATTACAACTGTTACAGCATATACTGTGAGATTTTCAATGCTTAGTCAACCACTACAGCTAGATTTTTACTCGATTCACCTCATCAAATGATACATGTTTCATTTTGTAACCATGTTTTTGATACCAAATATCAAACGCCATATGTAATTTATCAGGCTGATTGTCGAGTTTTGTAGATCTCTGTATTTTATTCCTTTTCCTCAAACATTCAGTTTTCCCACACAACTTGAACATTCTATACAAAGAAGGGTCTGAAGCTAACCCTTAGAACAATAGAAGCTTGCAGCACAGGAGGTGGTCATTTTGGCCCATTATGTCTGCGCTCCATCGTCCTGTTCAATAGATTTCCTACCTAGTTACTTTGAGTAGGCTTCCCTTCTTAACTCTCTTTTGCCTTTTTACAGTTCAGCACCCGTATCTTTGACTCTTCATTATCCTTTTCTAATTTCACATTGAACTTAACTACGTTGTGGTTCATTATTTCCCAATTGTTCTCAGATTCTCATCAGATCTTTTTTTAAATTTGTTTATGGGATGTGGGCGTCACTGGCAAGGCCAGCATTTATTGCCCATTCCTAATTGCCCTTGAGAATGTGGTGGTGAGCTTCATTATCTGAGGAGTTGTGAATGGCGCTGAACACTGCCGTCATCAGCGAACATCCCCATTTCTGACCTTATGTTGGAGGGAAGGTAATTGATGAAGCAGCTGAAGATGGCTGGGCCTGGGACACTGCCCTGAGGAATTCCTGCAGCGATGTCCTGGGGCTGTGATGATTGACCTTCAACCACCACAACCATCTTCCTTTGTGCTAGGTATGACTCCAGCCAGTGGAGCGTTCTTCCCGATTCCCATTGGCTTCAGTTTTACTAGGGCTCCTTGATGCCACACTCGGTCAAATGCTGCCTTGATGTCAAGGGCAGTCACTCTCGCCTCACCTCTGGAATTCAGCTCCTTTGTCCATGTTTGGACCAGGGCTGTAATGAGGTCGGGAGCCGAGTTGTTTGCCCCACTACTAAATCAAGCCATGCGTCGTTCATCATTTGACTAGAAACATACCGATCAGCAAGCAGTCCTGGGCGCATTCTAAAAAGTGTTCCCCATCTTTCTCACTTGCATTACCTTTATCCCAGTCTATTTTAGGACAGTTAACAGCACTCAATATTATTGCCCTGTTGTTCTTCTATATCTCCGTGAACTGTCTACAAATTGTTTCCTCTATCTCCACTGCTTGGTGGCCTGTAATTCACACTTGCAATTGTACCATCTTCCTTCCTATTCCTGAATTCTATCTATATGGATTCTGCTTTAACACAATCTCCTCGAGCATCCTTACATTCTAGCACTGCCATCCAGACAGTTTTCCCCCCTCTATTTTCCTGAAAATGTTATAATCCTCAAGATAGTAAAATGGTCACACTCATGCAAAAAGAATTACAGCCATTGATTATTACCCACTGCCTTCTAAAAATTGGAAGTAATTTTTTTTGTATATACACATATATAGAATTTTTATTTATTCACAATTTTTATTTTAATAATCCACACAATCCACAATCACCTATCAATTCTGTTGAATCCTCAAAGAATTCCAATAAGTTTGTTAAGCAGGACCCTGAATACTTAAAATGTATTCTGATAGCTCTTTTATAATATCCCCTGCCTTCATACTATAATTAATCAAAACAGCCCTACAATTACTGAAATATTAATAATGTTATAGTCTTCAGATATTAAACCCTATAAGTAATTGTTTTCCTTATAATGCTCTCCAGTGTTTTCATACAATTCTGATTTCAGCAAATTAGGATCACAGCTATGAACCTACATGCGTCCACTCTGTGGTGATGTGCTCTGGTGCTACAAGTAACTATGTTACTGTGCCTAGCCACAATGCAGGTGTTCAACGTAAATGTGGTGATGAGAAGCAACACTACCGTTAGGGTTAAGGTGCTCTGGATTATACATTTGAACCTTTTGACCATGAACAATTTCTAAATATAATTAAAGTAGAAAAGCAATGGAAAGCACACTACAGAGTGAGCTGACAATGGAGCGAGAACAGTACTTCTAGAGCGGGAGTTTGGCTGGAATGAGCAGGGGGAAAGAGGAGGAGCAGAGTAATTTAATTGAAATGCAAGTACATAAAGAATAAAAACTTAACACATAACTATAGCTTAATTAAGATTTGTCAAAAGGCATCGCAAGAAGAGACATTGATGTACCGTTCATGCAGGATGTAGAGTTTTGAATTGCAGACATTAACTCAGACAAACACATCTGTGGGAAGTGTCTCCAACTGAAATTACTTGAGTTCAAGATCGCAAATGCGAAATTTGAGAAAGTCCGAAACATCAGAAAAAGTGAGGGGTTTTAGAGTTTCAGTGGGTAATCACCCCACCGTGATAGGGAGCCGGCAGCGGTCGAGGAAGCAGTGGCGACTATCCATAGGTCAGGGAAAGCAACAGGCTAGAGCAGGAATACCTAGAGCAAATTATCCTCTCCAACAAATTTAAAACACTGTCTTTCTGTGGAGACGATGAGGATCTGCCAGGACAATCAAATGGTTTACAATGGCACCAAAAACATAAGGGCCCGGATTTTGCGGTAGAAATAATGAGGAGGGTATCAGCATTCACCATTATTAAGGAGTACATCAGACAGCATATCCGCAAATGCAGAGTTAAACACGGAAATCAGGAAGTTGCTGTCCAAGTTGCCCTGCTCCTCCAGAGGCTTCACTACACCGGTATCTCGCCGAGAGACTTGGTATTCAAATACATGGAAGGGCGTGAATTTGCGGTACTTACTTGATAGGTTCCCACTAAACACGGCAGAAAAAGTTAGGGCTTGTCCATTCAAATATAAATGTATTTTTAATGGCGTAATTAACAGTAATTAAGTCTTAATTACTGCCAAACAACCTCTCTGGCACTGAAAAATTACTTTTACAAGTGTGCAGTCTCATTCCTTCAGATTTTAGTTATTGTTGGAGATTTAAAAACTTTTTTTTACTTTTTCCTTCTGTCTCTTTTATCTCTTAATCCTATCTTTCTTTCCTCTCCTTATTTTGCTTTTGGTACATGATTTGACATTGAATTAACTATTCTAAAATTCTTCCTGGTTTAGGCTCTGCATGTCTCAGTAAGGATTCTTCAATCTAATTGGTTAAGGAGACACACCATTGCTTTCCTTGTTCACACAGGTCCCAGATCCCCCTTAGAGTGAGCCACACACTAATAACTGCAAGTTCCAGGGCAAAAGCCCACACACAAAGTCTGTGGGCAAGTGTAAACGTAATGAATGGTTAGTGCCATTCAGTCACTGCTGACCGCAAAATCCGGACCAAGCTGACTCAGAAAAAGGGTGGTGGGGGGGGAGGAAGTAGATCAGCAATTCAGTTAGAAATGCAGTCATAATAAGCAACACGACAGTCAAGAGGTAAGGACATTATCTTTTGCAGTCCAGACAGAGTGTCCCAGATTCTTTGCTGCCTTCCAGATGTTAGGGTAAGGAACAACTTGCATTTATATTGTCACGGAATACATCCCAGGGCGCATCACAGGCGCATAATCAGACAGAAAATTGACACTGAGCCATAGAAAGAGATATTAGATAGGGAGATTAAAAGATTAATCAAAGATAAATTTTAAGAAAGTCATAAAGGAGGAGACAGACGTGGAGAGGTTTAGGGAAGGGATTCCAGAGTTTCGGACCTAGATGGCAGAAGGCATGGCCCCCAATGGTGAGGTGAAGGGTGTGGGGATGTGCAAGAGGCCAGAGTTGGAGGATCACAGAATACTCAAAGTGTTGTAGGGCTGGAGGAGGTTACAGATATAGCGTTTGGGGGGGGGGGGGGGGGGGGGGGGGGGGGGAAGGGAGGAGGTCATGGAGGGAATTTGAACACAAGGATGAGAGCTTTAAATTTGAGGCAGCGGTGGACTGGTAGCTAATGTAGGTCACCGACACAGGGGTGATGGGTGAATAGGACTTGGTGGTAGTTAAAAAAGGAGCAGCAGAGTTTTGGATGAGTTTAAGTTGATGGAGGGTTGAAAATTGGAGGTCAGCTAAGAGAGCACTGTAATATTTGAGTTTGGAACTAACAAAAACATAGATGAGGGTTTCAGCAGCAAAGAGGCAGAGGGTGAGACTGTCGATATTAGTGGTGGAGGGAGGCGGTCTCTGTGCTGGAGAAGATATGGGGTCAGAAGCTCAGCTCAGGGTCAAATAAAGCGCCGAGGTTATGAACAGTCTGAGGCAGTGGCCAGGGAGAGGGATGGAATTGGTGGCGAGAGAATGGAGTTTATGGCAAGGGCAGAAGTCAATGGCTGTGGTCTTCCCAATATTTAATTGGAGGAAACTGTGGCTCATCCAGGACTAAATGTCGGACAAGCAGGCTGACACCACAAAGGCAGTGGAGGGGTAGAGAGAGGTGGTGGTGGGACAGAGCTGGGTTGCATCAGCCTACATGTGGAACCTGATGTCGGTCTTTGGTGGATGTCGCAGAAGGGCAGCATGTAAATGAGTAATAGGAGGAGGCCAAGGACAGATCTTTGGGGGACGCTAGAGGTAACAGTGTGGAAAGAAACATTACGGAAAGGATGGAAAAATGTTGCAGAAGGGGAGGGAGAGGAGCTGGTCATCATGGCCTAGGTGCGAGCTAACGATATAGGAAAGGAAGAGCCTAAAGTTCTGCAAAAGGAGTTTGAGCGATTCGGAAGGAGGATTAGGCGCAGGACTTCAAGTATTGTAATCTCCAGATTACTCCCTCAACCGTGTGGTACAGTAGGGATGATTAGTGTGCTCAACACATGGCTAAAGGGGTGGTGTCAAGAAGGGGGTTTCCGTTTTATGGGGCATTCACACCAGTTCTGGCGAATGTGGGAGCTATCCCGCAAGGATGGTCTGAACAGGAAGGAAGCTAATGTACTTGGAAGACAAATAAATAAGGAAATGAAAAGTAATTTAAATTAGGAAGGAAGCAAGCAGGGAAAATAAAAGCCATTAGAAAGAGCAAGTAGAAATAGATATGGTTAATATACAAAAAGAATTTAGCAAAAGGAAAGCATGCAGAGGAATAGAGAGTAGAAGAGGTAAATCAAATCGATCAGTTATAAGGAAAAGACTGAAATAAACCAAAACCAACTTGAACAAAAAAAGGAAAAGGAGTAGCATTAAATACAAACAAAAAAAAAGATAAAATGCATGCACTGCAATGCTCACAGCGCAAACCTGGGAATTAGAAGAAATCATGTTACAGGAAGATACAGAATTAATAGCACCAACAGGAACTTGGCTAAAAATTGGGCAGAAGTGGAAAATAAACAAGTCAGGTTATAATATTTTTAGGATGGACGGAATAGGTAAAAAAGGAGTGGCAATACTTCTGAAGGAGGGAGTACATGCTATAGAGGGGACTGGTATACACAAAAAAAAGGTTTAGCGTCAATGGGCCAGAATTTATTGTAGTTGGCGAATGAATGGCCCTTGCCCGTTTAAATTCCATGAGCTTTTGCATGGCAAGTTGTTGCAAGTGGGAGATCAAAACGGTGTGGCGCCTTCTACAGGGCATCTGAGACCTGTGTGCATCTCCTTAACCAATCAGAATGAACTATTTTTAATATACAGCGAAGAGTCTGAACGAGGAAGTGCAAGTTAGAGTAGTGAATTTAATGTCAAGTCAGGTACAGAACGCAAAATAAAGAGGGTAAGAAAGATTGGATTGAGAGAGCAATAAAAGAGACAGAAAGAAAAAGTTAAAAAAAGTAATGAAAATTTTTATTTAAAAAAAAAATCTCCAACAACAATTAAAACTGAAGGAATGAGACTCCACACTTGTAAAACTTAATTTTCATTCCCAGAAACGTTATTTGGCAGTAATTAAGACTTATCGCACCGTTAAAAAGGGTACTTAGACTGAATGGACAACCCCCAACTCCTGTGGCAAGTTTAATTCATATCTATCATGCAAGTACAGGAACTTCATGCCATTCAATGCATTTCAACGATGAGTCAGACAGCGAGATGCCTTTTTCAGGAAGCTAACAGCACAGCGGCGCATCTCAGACAGCAACTTCCGTATTTTCGCGTTTAGTCACGCATCTGTTCTCGCCTGAAGTTGCTGTACGATTTGTGTATAAATAACAGTGAGCGCAGTTAGCCTCACCGTTACTTTGACAGTAAATTCTGGCCCCATATGATTAGAGATCAAAAGACAAAAAGGGATTGTTACATTATTGGAATTGTTCTGTAGACCTCTAATTGTTGGAGGAAAGTGGAAAAGGTAATCTGCAGACAGATCAGTGAGATGAATAGGAACAATTATTCTTCTAGGAGATCTTAATTACTCACTCACTGATTGGAAGAGGGAGGGAATAAACAGAGAAAAGGGAATGGAATTCCTAAAATGTATGCAGAACTCCTTCCTCACACAGTATGCTCATATGCCTGCAAGGGGAGAGGTGTTAGCAGTAATGAAAAAGATCAGGTCGATCAATTAAATGTGGATGAGCACTTTAGCAGTACTGACCATAATATGGTATGCTTGAAGGTTAAAATAACAAGGGAAAATGTTAGTACAAAGAAAAGGACGCCAAACTGGAATGAGGCTGATTTTAGAAAGATCGGGAGTGAGCAAGCTGAGGTGAATTGGAAAGATAAATTGGCATACAGGACTGCAGATCAACAATGGAATGCTTTTAAAAGAGGAGATTGCAAAGATTCACAATAAAGTGGTTAGAAGTGGGTTCTATTCTGGGTCTCCTTCTGTTTACTGTGTACAGCACTAATTTGGATATAGGGCATGGGGAAGTGGTGTCCAAATTTGCAGACAACCCTAAAACAGAAGACACAGTAAATAATTATTAGGACCAAAAGAAGCTGCAAGGAGATTGACAAAAAATGTCAAAATGGGCAAAAAAGGGGCAGATGGAAGTCAATGTGAAGCGGTACATTTTGGTAAAAAAATAATTTTACTTTGAATGGGGGACGGCTGGGTGATATGAAAGAGCAGAGGGATTTGGGGGTTCAGATTCACAAGATGTTGCCACATTGATCAGTATGTTTCCTGCCCAACGAGGAAGGAGGCATTGCTGGATCTAGTCCTGGGGAATGAAGGTCTACTACAGAATCTCACAGTCGAGGAGCACCTTGGGAATAATGATCATAGTATTGTAAGGTTTAGATTAGTTATGGAGAAAGCCAAGGAGCAATCTAGAATAAAAATATTTAACTGGAGGGCTAATTTCAGCAAATTGAAGGGGGATCTGGCCTGGGTAAATTAGAGTCAAAGACTGGCAGGCAGAAATGTAATGGAGCAATGGGCAGCCTTTTAAAAGATGGTCCAGGTACAATCCCCACCAGGGGGGAAAGGGAGGACAACCAAAGCCAGAGCTCCCTGGATGATGAAGGAGTTGGAGAGTAGGATGAAGAAAAAGGGGGTGTATGATAAATGTCAGCTTGATAATACAAGGGATAATCAGGATGAATATAAAAAGTACAAAGGAGAAGTGAAAAAAGGGGACAAAAAGAGACATTACAAGAATAGATTGGTGGCTAACAAAGGGGAATCCAAAGGTCTTCTATAGGTACAGTAACAGTGAAAGGGTTGTCAAGAGAGGTGCGGCCGATTAGGGACCGAAATGGAGATCTATTGGTGGAGGCAGAAGGCATGGCTGAGATACTATATCAGTACTTTGAATCAGTGTTTACCAAGGAAGAGGACTTTGCCAAAGCTACGGTAAACAAGGAGGTTGCCGAGATACTGGATGAGATAAAAATAGATAAAGAGGAGGTACTAGGAAGGTTGGCCGTACAAAAGCTTGTTATTTCAAATAAAACTGTTGGACTATAACCTGGTGTTGTGCGACTTCGTACTTAAAATAGATAAGTCATCCAGTCCGGATAGGATGCATGCTAGATTGCGGAAGGAAGGGTAGAAATTGCAGAGGTGCTGGCTACAATCTTCCAATCCTCCTTAGATACAGCGGTGGTGCCAAAGGTCTGGAGGATTGCAAATGTTATACCCTTCCTCAATAAAGGAGAGGATAAACCTGGCAATTACAGGCCAGTCAGTTTAACATCAGTGGTGGGGAAGATTTTAGAAACAATTTTTGGGGTATGGTAGCATAGTGGTTATGTTACTGGACTAGTAATCCAGAGGCACGAGTTCAAATCCCACCACAGCAGCTGGGGAATTTAAATTCAGTTAATTAAATAAATCTAAAGCTAGTATCAGTAATGGTTACCATGAAACTCCAGATTGTCACAAAAACCCATGTGGTTCACAAATGTCCTGATAATCTACATCCTAGGGTACTTAAGGAAGTGGCCCTAGAAATAGTAGATGCATTGCTGGTCATCTTCCAAAATTCGATAGACTCTGGAACAGTACCCATGGATTGGAGGGTAGTTAATGTTACCCCACTGTTCAAAAAAGGTGGCAGAGAGAAAACGGGGAATTATAGACCGGTAAGCCTGACATTGGTAGTGGGGAAAATGCTAGAGTCCATTATAAAAGATGTAATAGCAGAGCACTTGGAAAACAGTGACAGGATCGGACAAAGTCAACATGGATTTACAAAAGGTAAATCGTGCTTGACTAATCTACTGGAATTTTTTGATGATGCAACTGGTAAAATAGATAAGGGAGAACCAGTGGATGTGGTGTATTTGGACTTTCAGAAGGCTTTCGATAAGGTCCAGCATAAGAGATTAGCGTGTAAAGTTAAGGCACATGGGATTGGGGGCAAGGTATTGACTTGGATAGAGAACTGGTTGGCAGACAGAAAGCAAAGAGTTGGAATAAACGGGTCTTTTTCCGAGTGGCAGGCAGTGACTAGTGGGGTACCGCAGGGATCGGTCCTAGGACCCCAGCTATTCACAATATATATTAATGATCTAGACGAGGGAATTGGATGTAATATCTCCAAGTTTGCAGACGACACAAAGCTGGGTGGGCATGTGTGCCGTGAGGAGGATGCCGAGAAACTCCAGTATGATTTGGACAGGTTGGGTGATTGGGCAGAAGCATGGCAGATGCAATATAATGTGGATAAATGCGAGGTTATCCACTTTGGTGTCAAAAACAGGAAGGCAGATTATTATCTGAATGACAATAGATTGGGAGAAGGGGAAGTGCAACGAGACCTGGGTGTCCTTGTGCACCAGTCGCTGAAGGTAAGCATGCAGGTGCAGCAGGCGGTTAAGAAGGCAAAGCAGTTAATAAAGCATATGGAATCCTGGGCTTTATAAATAGAGGCATAGAGTACAAAAGCCAGGAAGTTATGCTAAACCTGTATAAAACACTAGTTCGGCCCCAACTGGAGCATTGTGTCTAATTCTGGGCACCACACTTTAGGAAGGACGTGAAGGCTTTGGAGAGGGTCCAGAAGAAATTTTCTAGAATGGTTCCAGGGATGAGGGATTATAGTTATATGGATAGACTGAAGAAGCTGGGGTTGTTCTCCTTAGAGCAGAGAAGGCGAAGAGGAGATTTGATAGAAGTGTTTAAAATTGTGAAGGGTTTAGATAGAGTAAATAAAGAGAAACTGTTTCCAATGGCTGAAGGGTCAATAACCAGAGGGCACAGATTTAAGCTCATTGGCAAATGTACCAGAGGCGACTTGAGGAAAAACTTTTTACGCCAACACGTGGATAGGATTTGGAATGCACTGCATGATAGGGTGGTGGATACAGATTCAATAGTAGCCTTCAAAAGGGAATTGGACAAATACTTGAAGAAAAAATTGCAGGGATATGGGGAAAGAGCGGGGGAGTGGGACAAACTGGATTGCTCTTCGAAAGAGCCGGCGCAGACTCGATGGGCCAAATGGCCTCCTTCTGTGCTGTACTATTCTATTCTATGATTACTAAAGCATAAATAACATACATCACTTCAGTTCTTTCATTACCATGAAATCAACTACATATAGAGAATACAATGTGTAGCCCCATTTATACTTGATCTATGGATTCTCATTTGTTGCAAAACTGCAGCTAACCTCTCAAAATTGGTTATTTATAAACTGGACAATTATTTACTTGAACTGTGCTTTTCATAGACAGTTAAAACATGCACTCTTTCAACTTTGGGCTACAAAGCAGGAAATTCACATCAGGATGGTTATTGTGAAAATTCTGCAGTTTTCTATGGATATGGAAAATGAAGACTAAGAACACATTTTAATATCGATGACACATGAAATGAATCTGGCGAGCTCTGGAAGATTATATTCTTTTGGCAATCCTGATGCAAATTGATTGCAATCACTACCGGATGTAGACAGTTTTTTTTTAAATTTAACCGAAAACGTTATACTTTATTTGATTAAAATATAGTAGTTTGACTGAATTTATGTAGTGTTCGTGTATATGCCAAGATCTGTAACGTTCCTTCTTATTTAGGCCAATTATTCCACCATCAAATGAAACAAGCCCGAGCAGAACAGTAAGCTTATTGTAATAAACTGGCAGTTGCAGTATAACTAGTAACAATGCCAGACATGGTAATGGCAGTCATGTGATGTTCAGTTTTGACTGATATAAAAATCAAACAAAAATGAGAAGAATGGCATTTTCAAGTACAAAAATGTGTAAAGCTCACAAAAATCTTCCTTGAGGACTATCAATTAAAAAGTTAAATAAACTTTAACTGAGCTTTTGTGGGTTTTCAGCAGAACTATTGTTTTAAACGCTCCACTGGTAACTGACCATTTCCGACCACTCTGCAAACTGTTTTCTTGGCTTACTTAAACAGTTGGTTAAGACAGTGAATAGCTGGGCCATACAAACCAGGAAGGCCCAAGGTTTGATTCCAGTCTTTGCTGAGTTAGCTGAACCCAGCCTGGGCAGCAGTAGAGGCACTACCTTAGCACCTCTGGATTAAGGATGGTGAAATCTATTATTAAGGACGCGGTAACAGGGCACTTATAAAATAATAATAGGATTGGGCAGAGTCAACACGGATTTATGAAAGGGAAATCGTGTTTGACGAATCTGTTAAAGTTTTTTGAGGTTGTAACTAGCAGAATAGATAAGGGGGAACCAGTGGATGTGGTGTATTTGGATTTTCAGAAGGCATTTGATAATGTACCACACAAGAGGTTATTAAACAAAATTAGGACTCACGGGATTGGGGATAATATACTAGCATGGATTGAGGATTGGTTAATGGACAGAAAACAGAGAGTAGGAATAAATGGGTCATTTTCGGGTTGGTTCTAAACTCCCCAGCCAGGGGAAACATCCTCCCTGCATTTACCCTGTCAAGCACTAAGAATTTTGTATGTTTCAATGAGATCACCGCTCATTCTTCTAAACTCCAGAGAATATAGGCCTAATCTAATCAATCTCTCCTCATAGGACAAACACCCCCATCCCAGGAATCAGTCTGGTGAACCTTCGTTGCACTCCCTCTTTGGCAAGTATATCCTTCCTTAGGTAAGGAGACCAAAAATGTACACAATACTCCAGGTGTGGTCTCACCAGGGCCCCATATAATTGCAGTAAGACATCTTTACTCTTATACTCAAATCCTCTTGTAATAAAGATCAACATACCATTTGCTTTCCTAATTGCTTGCTGTACCTGCATGTTAACTTTCAGTGATTCGTGTACAAGGACACCCAGGTCCCTCTGAACACCAACATTTCCCAATCTCTCACCATTTAAAAAATACTCTGCTTTTCTATTTTTCGTACCAAAGTGGATAACTTCACATTTCTCCACATTATATTCCATTTGCCATGTTCTTGCCCACTCACTTAGCCTGTCTATATCCCCTTGAAGCCTCTTTGCATCCTCCTCACAACTTACATTCCCACCTAGCTTTGTATCGTCAGCAAACTTGGATATATTATATTTGCTTCCCTCTTTCAAATCATTGATATAGATTGTGAATAGCTGAGGCCCAAGGACTGATCCTTGCGGTACCCCACTAGTTTCAGCCTGCCAACCTGAAAATGATTATGTTTATTAGCAGGAAAAATGTTCCAATACATATTTCAGTACAGGAAACAGAAATAAAAATTCTTAGAACCTCAAGGTTTTTATGAGATTGCAGGTCTATTTATAGAGGATCATTGAAACACACCAAATGAATCACAAACACATCTTATTTATATCACACATTTAACGATTTTAGTCATTTTGGTTTTTTTAATGTTACTAAGCCAACAATTACTTTACTTTGTGGGAACTTACCAACTATATAAGATTGCTGCATGATCCAAAATATAAACCATCTATAACATGATGCAATTATGAAGCAGCTGAGTGCAATGCCCCAACAGCTGGCTGATGTGCATATTACAGACCAGTAACAATTAGGAGAGAAGGGTTTTTATTTTGTCGTGCATTAAATACTGAAACAGATCAAGCAGACCCTCAGCTGTGTGTGCTTTGTGTGATACCTATCACACTAGATGCAAATAATTCCTGGTTTTAGAAATAATTCAAAAACAAATTAGCAACCTACAATGCACATGTAGTTTAACATGCTCCACCTTACATTACCACTATATAATTCAGTATTTAAAAAATTGAGGATAACTTTGTTATTTGTGTCTCTCTAAGTGTCTGTTTTTTTGCAGGTGTCCTTTTTTTTGGGAGTCTCCATTTATACAGGTTTCACTGTATTGAACTCACAAGTGATATTCCTCTGAAATAAAGCTAAGTTTAGGGCAAAGTAGAGAGTTGGATGGAGGGGACAAAGTAGAGGAACAGAATGATGCAAGTGCACTATAATGTTGTCCTTTCACATTGTTGGAATGTTTGAATCAAACCTGCTGGAATGAAAGATTCATCTCCACAGTTCAGAAGTAAAACTAGTTGGGGAAGCTGCTAACAAGTTCCTAGCAAATCTGTATAAAAGACTCCAAATTTAACAATCTTACTTGGAGCTTGGAGATCCAACTATTTCACCCCAAAATTATGAAAGGGATTGATAAACTTTTCAAAGTTTTCATGCTGATGAAAGATTCAAAAATTAAATTGGCATAATTTATAAATCTGTCTACTCCTGATAATTTGAAGTCATTTTTATTACTAAAAAAACCCAAATTATCCACTAATTTGTAGTAAGCAACGTAAATAATACAGCAAAATGGAATTTAGAACTCAAAAGTATGAATTATCAGGAGAATTGAAGTAAGCAACTTCAAGTTAAGAAAAGTAAGGATACAGTGCCATGTGGTGGGAAGGCAGAGGTCAACTAAAATGTAGTGTGTCAAATGGCCTTTTCCGGTATCTAAATTACCTATATTGTTCAAATCAGAAAGAGATGTACAGTAATAACCTTTCACTAGCACATTTTGTACATTAGCAATCACATTAAAAAGTGCCAATGATAAATTGCAGTGTTTTGCAAAGGTTTTCCAAAAAACAATTGTCTAATAGCTGAATGACCAATTCTAGGAATGCCAGCAACTACAGACCTAAAGCACTACATGTCTATCTAGAAAACCAAAGCTAAAGTGTTACTAATGCCAGCTATGCAAATTTGGGTGAGAGTTTCACCAATCTTAACCTAGTCACCTGTGGAAGGTAGACAAATGGTCCAAGGCGCTTCTCAAACTGATCAAGAATATTCCTTGGTAGATTATGAATAGACATGGATGTGTTCTCTCGACTGGATCATACACCGTTCCAACTGAACAGATGTGTGTTGCTAACTTCAGGCTGGGTAGATAATATTGGATTTTGAAAAAAAGACAATGAGGGAGTTAAGAGATAAAAACTGAAAATGCAGTAAAAACAAAAGACAGATTAACATTTTGTTATAAGACCCTTCTTCAGAACTGAAAGCTGAAAGATAGGGTTGAAGATGAAAAAAAGGAGAAGCGATGGTGAAGAAGAAACAGATACTTCAATCACTAAGGAGTTGTTAATGGGTTCAGTCATCTGCAAACTTCTAATAGAGAAGCAAGAACCTGTTAAAAGATCATCACTGAAGCAATGAAAAAAAATAAGAACAAAGATTGTCAAGTTGGTGAAAAGCATAAAATCTGAAATTAAAGACATGAAGCATATGGTAGGTCCACCAGTCCCAAAAGGAGACACTACTATGCTAGACGCAGATCCCTCTTCATGTCAGTGCTGTGCTCTGACAGAATTATATCCTTTTTCATCAACCAAGGTAACCCTTGAACAGCGACTGACAGACCCTTAATTGTGTGCACCCTATTTCCCATGTCTCTGCTCTCACACCATCACCCTCCTCTCACAACCATGACAGAACTGCCCCCCACCCCCCAGTCTTCACTTTCCACCCACTAGCCTCCACATTTGCCAGATTACCTACTATCTACAACATGATCCCAACACCATGCATATTTTCCATTCTACTCCCTGCTTTCTAGGTGGACCAGTCCCTCTAGGATACCCTTGTTCATTCTTCCAGCACCCCAAGTTCCAGCTGCCCTTCTTCTGGCATTTTCCTATGCAAATGCAGCAGCTGCAATATCTATCCGTTCACTATTATCCAGGGCCTCAAATATACAGCAATGTAAGAGTATTTCCTCCAATGTAGAATGCTGTATTTGCTGCTCATTTCTTCTAAACTAGGAATATGAAATGCAGATTAGTTGACCACCTCCAAGGGTGTGGCGAGAATGAGGAACTTAAAGAAATTATTAGTAAAAAAACAGTACTAGCAAAATTAATGGGACTAAAAGTCGATAAATCCCAAGGACCGGATGACCTACATCCTAGGGTTTTGAAAGAGGTGGCCATTGGGATAGTGGACGCATTGGTTGTCATCTTCCAAAATTCTATAGATTCTGGAACGGTTCCTGCAGATTGGAGGATAGCAAATGTAACCCCGCTATTTAAGAAAGGAGGGAGAGAGAAAACGGGGAACTACAGACCTGTTAGCCTCACATCAGTAGTTGGGAAAATGCTGGAATCTATTATAAAGGATGCAATAACTGGGCACTTAGAAACTCATAGTAAGATTGGGCAGAGTCAACATGGATTTATGAAAGGGAAATCCTGTTTGACAAACCTATTGGAGTTCTTGGAGGATGTAACTGTGGAGTAGACAAAGGGGAACTGGTAGATGTGGTGTATCTGGATTTTCAGAAGGCCTTCGATAAGGTCCCACACAAGAGGTTGGTGAACAAAATTAGGGCACATGGAATTGGGGGTAATATACTAGCGTGGATTGAGAATTGGTTAACAGACAGAAAACAAAGAGTCGGGATAAATGAGTCTTTTTCAGGATGGCAGGCTGTGACTAGTTGGGCACCGCAAGGATTGGTGCTTGGGCCCAGCTATTCACAATCTATATCAATGATTTGGATGAGGGGACTAAATGTAACATTTCCAAATTTGCTGATGATACAAAGCTAGGTGGCAGTGTCAGTTGCGAAGAGGATGTGAAGAGGCTTCAAGGGGATCTCGACAGGCTCAGTGAGTGGGCGAGAACATGGCAGATGGATTATAATGTGGATAAATGTGAAGTTATCCACTTTGGTAGAAAAAAACAGAAAGGCAAATTATTTCCTAAATGGTGAAAGATTGGGGAATGCAGATGCTCAAAGGGACCTAGGTGTCCTTGTACATGAGTCACTGAAAGCGAATGTGCAGGTGCAGCAAGCCATTAGGAAGGCAAATGGTATGCTGGCCTTCATTACAAGAGGATTTGAGTACAGGAGTAAAGAAGTTTTACTCCAATTATATAGGGCCTTGGTGAGACCACACCTGGAGTACTGTGTACAATTTTGATCTCCTTACCTAAGGAAGGGTATACTTGCCATAGAGGGAGTGCAACGAAGGTTCACGAGATTGATTCCTGGGATGGCGGGACTGTCGTATGAGAAGAGATTGAGTAAACTAGGCCTGTATTCTCTTGAATTCAGAAGAATGAGAGGGGATCTCATTGAAGCATACAAAATTATTACAGGGCTTGATAGGGTGGATGCTGGGAGAATGTTTCCCTTGGCTGGGGAGTCTAGAACCAGGGGCCACAGCCTCAGGATAAAGGGTAGGCCATTCAGGACTGAGATGAGAAGAAATTTCTTCAGAGGGTGGTGAATCTTTGGAATTCTCTACCCCAGAGGGCTCTGGAGGCGCAGTCATTGGGTATATTCAAAACAGAAGTCGATAGATTTCTGACTAGTAAGGGCATCAAGGGATATGGCGATAGGGCCGGTGAATGGAGTTGAGGCAGAAGATCAGCCATGATCTCATTGAATGGCGGAGCAGGCTCGAAGGGCCGAATGGCCTACTCCTGCTCCTATTTCTTATGTTATGTTCTGTCTGAAAGTGTGTCTTTGGCCTCCTTGTGGCTCTCCACTTCAACTCTTTCTTCATTTCCACTGTCAACTCTCCATCTTCCAACCGAACTCAACACAATCATCAGGACCTCACCTTTCTCTGTGCACTCTGGTCTTAACACTGACTTGTTATTGGTCAGCCTTGGCTCAGTTGGTAGCACTCGCTTAGGAATGTAGGAACATAGGAACAGGAGTAGGCCATTCAGCCTCTCTAGCCTGTACAGCTATTCAATTAGATCATAGCTGATCAGTACCTCAACTCTATTTACCCACCTTTATTCCATATCCCTTATTACCCTTACGCAACAAAAATCTATCAATCTCAGTCTTGAAAATTTCCCTTTTGGGAGAGAGAGTTCCAGATTTCCACTACCCTTTGCATGAAAAAGCGTTTCCTGATTTGACTCCTAAATAGCTTAGCTCTAATTTTAAGATAGTGCCCCACTTGTTCTGGATTCCCCCACCAGAGGAAATAATTTCTCTATCTATCCTAATGGATCCTTTTATCATTTTAAACACCTTGATTTGATCACCCCTCACAGCCTTCTGAACTAAAGGGAATACAAACCAAGTTTATGCAGCAACTCCTCATAATGTAACCCTTTAAGCACCAGTATAATTTTGTGAATCTGCACAGTACCCTCTCCAAGACCAATATATCCTTCCTGTGGTGCGGTGCTCAAAACTGAATTCAGTACTCCACTTTTGGATCAGACAGTAAACTAATGCCCTGTTTGCGCTCTCAGATGGATGTAGAAGATCCCATGGCACTATTCAAAGAACAGCAGGGGAGTTCTCCCAATGTCTGCACAGAACAGGATTAAACGGAGTGGACTTGAACAGAGAGCTTTATTTGGGAATTTGGAAAAAGTGGGAATTCGGAGAAGAGGGGGAAGGAGTTGTTGCTTTTTGCCTACACTACTTGTAGTGCTTTGTGTTACAGGTCGGTATTTAATTTCAGTACCCTTAACTTAAGCTAGATCAAGTAAGTAGTCAAAAACTACGCTGTAAACTAAGTTATCTAAATACAAATTTAAAGTTAATTTAATTTAATTAAAAAAAGGTCATATATGGATGGCACTGCAGGTGATGTGCTGCAACTGCAGCATGTGGGAATTTGTGGAGTGCATTGTGATACTCGGACAACCACATTTGCAGTAAGTGAGGAACTTCAGCTCAGAGTTTTTGAGCTGGAGTCTGAGGTGCAGACATTGCGGGGCATCAGGGATGGGGAGAGTTACCTGCACACTTTGATCCAGGAAGCAGTCACACCCCTTAGGTTAGGTAGTGGTACAGGTCTGGTTAATGGTCAGGGACAGGAGGGTGTGACTGCAACTCAGGCAGGTAAAGGGACCCCAGGTGCAGTACTGGAGGAGCCTCAGTCTTTGCCCTTGTCCAACAGGTATGAGGTTCTTGCTGCCTGTGTGGATGAGGGAAACACCTGCAGGATGGATGAGCAGGCTGACCATGGCACCATGGTGCAGGAGGCCATTCAAGTGGGGGGAGTGAAAGGGAATGCAGTTGTGGTAGGGGACAGTATAGGCAGGGGGATAGATCGTGTTCCCTGCAGCTGCGACCGAGAGGACCGAGGGTTGTGTTGCCTGCCCCGGTGCCAGGGTTAAAGACATCTCCTCGTGGCTGGAGAAGAATTTGGAGTGGGTGTGGGAGGGGGAGGATCCAGTTGTCATGGTCCACGTAGGAACCAACAACATAGGTAGAACTAGGAATGAGGTTCGTCTGGGGGAGTTTGAGGAGCTAGGATCCAAATTAAAAAGCAGAACCTCAAAGGTAATGATCTCTGGGTTGTTACCTGAGCCATGTGCAAATTGGCATAGGGACAAACAGATTAGAGGTTTAAATGCATGGCTCAAAGAGTGGTGTGGGAAGAAGGGGTTTCAGTTTATGGGACACTGGCACCAGTACTGGGGAAAGAGGGAGCTGTTCCATTGGGATGGGCTCCATTTAAACTGTCCTGGCGAACCAAATAACTAGGGCAGTAGACAGGGCTTTAAACTAATGAAGGAGGGGGGGGGGGGGGGTAGGATTCAGGAAAGAGTAAATTTAAAAGCAGCGAGAGAAATGTCAAGGCTCTAGAGCAGAGTAGAGTTTTGGGTAAAAATAAGCAGAGTGGGTCAGGAAGGGACAGAGAGACTAACAAAGGTAATAAGGCATCAGTGACTAAGGTGACAACAGGGAAAAATAGAAATAAGTCAAAGCTAAAGGCACTATATCTGAATGCGCGAAGCATTCGCAACAAAATTGATGAATTAATAGTGCAGATAGAAATTAACAGGTTTGATCTAATAGCCATAACGGAGACGTGGTTATAAAGTGGCCAAGGTTGGGAACTAAATATTCCAGGATACTTAACTTTTAGAAGAGATAGGCAAAATGGAAAAGGAGGAGGGGTAGCCCTGATAATAAATGATGGGATAAAGACAGTAGAGAGAAAGGATCTTAGCTCCAAAAACCAAGAAGTAGAATCAGTTTGGGTGGAGCTAAGAAACAGCAAGGGGCTGAAAACATTGGTGGGAGTTGTTTATAATCCCCCAAACAGTAGTTGTAATGTAGGGCAGAGTATAAATCAGGAAATTAGAGGCACATATAACAAGGGTAATACAGTAATCATGGGGGACTTTAATCTACATATAGACTGGGCAAACCAAATTTGCAGCAATAGTGTGGAGGATGAATTCATGAAATGTATGCAAGATAGTTTTCTAGATCAGTATGTTGAGGAACCAACTAGGGAACAGGCTATTTTAGATCTAGTATTGTGCAATAAGAAAAGGTTAATTAATAACCTTGTAGTAAAGGGGCCTTTAGGGAAGAGTGACCATAATATGGTTAGAATTTTATATTGAGTTTGAAAGTGATTTAGTTAAATCTGAAACTAGGGTCTTAAATCTAAACAAAGCAAACTATGTAGGTATGAGGGGCGAGTTGGCTACAGTAGATTGGGAAACGACATTAAAAGGTATGACGGTAGACAAGCAATGGCTAGCATTTAAAGAATTAATACACCATTTACAACAAATATACATTCCTTTAAGGCATTAAAAACCCCACAAGAGGTCCAACCGTGGCTAACAAGAGAAGTTAAAGATAGTATTAGATCAAAGGAAGAGGCTTATAATGTTGCCAAAAAGAATAGTAAGCCTGAGGATTGGGAGGATTTTAGAATTCAGCAAAAGAGGACCAAGAAATTGATAAAGAAAGGGAAAATAGAATATGAGAGTAAACTAGCAAGAGACATAAAAACAGACTGTAAAAGCTTCTATAGGTATGTAAAAAGGAAAAGATTAGCTAAAGTAAATGTGGGTCCTTTACAGGCTGAGACAGGAGAAGTTATAATGGGGAATAAGGAAATGGAAGAGAAATTAAACAAATATTTTGTGGCTGTCTTCACGGAAGAAGACGCAAAAAACTTCCCGGTAATACTGGAGAACCAAGGCTCCAGCGAGAATGAGGAACTGAAAGAAATTTGTATTCGTAAAAAAATAGTACTGGAGAAATTAATGGGACTGAAAGCCGATAAATCCCCACGACCTGATGGCCTACATCCTAGGGTTTTGAAAGAGGTGGCTAGAGATAGTGGATGCATTGGTTGTCATTTTCCAAAATTCCATAGATTCTGGAGCAGTTCCCGCGGATTGGAATGTAGCAAATGTAAACCCACTATTTAAGAAAGGAGGGAGAGAGAAAACTGGGAACTACAGACCAGTTAGCCTGACAACAGTAGTAGGGAAAATGCTAGAATCTATTATTAAGAACGTGGTAACAGGGCACTTAGAAAATAATAATAGGATTGGGCAGAATCAACATGGATTTATGATAGGGAAATCATGTTTGACAAATCTGTTGAGTTTTTTGAGGTTGTAACTAGCAGAATAGATAAGGGGGAACCAGTGGATGTGGTGTATTTGGATTTTCAGAAGGCATTCAATAAGGTGCCACACAAGAGGTTATTAAACAAAATTAGGGCTCATGGGATTGGGGGTAATATACCAGCATGGATTGAGGATTGGTTGACGGACAGAAAACAGAGAGTAAGAATAAACGGGTCATTTTCGGGTTGGCAGGCTGTAACTAGTGGGGTACCGCAAGAATCAGTGCTTGGGCCTCAGCTATTCACAATCTACATCAATGATTTGGATGAGGGGACCAAATGTAATATATCCAAGTTTGCTGATGATACAAATCCAGGTGGGGTTGTGAGGAGGATGCAAGGAGGCTTCAAATGGATATAGACAAGTTAAGTGAGTGGGCAAGAACACGGCAAATGGAATATAATGTGGAGAAATGTGAAGTTATCCACTTTGGTAGGAAAAATAGAAAAGCAGAATATTTTTTAAATGGTGAGAGTTGGGAAATGTTGTTGTTCTGAGGGACCTGGGTGTCCTTGTACACAAATCACTGAAAGTTAACATGTAGGTACAGCAAGCAATTAGGAAAGCAAATGGTATGTTGGCCTTTATTACAAGAGGATTTGAGTATAAGAGTAAAGATGTCTTGCTGCAATTATATAGGGCTCTGGTGAGACCACACCTGGAGTACGGTGTACAGTTTTGGTCTCCTTACCTAAGGAAGGATATACTTGCCATAGAGGGAGTGCAATGAAGGTTCACCAGACTGGTT
Source organism: Squalus acanthias (assembly GCA_030390025.1). Classification (NCBI taxonomy): domain Eukaryota; kingdom Metazoa; phylum Chordata; class Chondrichthyes; order Squaliformes; family Squalidae; genus Squalus; species Squalus acanthias. The sequence goes on along the minus strand of CM059427.1, from coordinate 25,628,466 downwards.
CCTGGGATGGGGGGATTGTCCTATGAGGAGAGATTGAGTAGACTAGGTCTATATCTCTGTAGTTTAGAAGAATGAGAGGTGATCTCATTGAAACATACAAAATTCTTACAGGGCTTGACAGGGTAGATGCAGGGAGGATATTTCCCCTGGCTGAGGATTCTAGAACCAGGGGTCACAGTCTCAGAATAAGGGTTCGGCCATTTAGGACTGAGATGAGAAATTTCTTCACTCAGTGGGTGGTGAATCTTTGGAATTCTCTACCCCAGAGGGCTGTGGAGGCTCAGTCGTTGAGTATATTCAAGACAGAGATCGACAGATTTTATGAATATTCAGTAAATCAAGGGATATGGGGATAGTGGAGAAGAGGTAGAAGATCAGCCATGATCTTATTGAATGACGGAGCAGGCTCGAAGGGCGAATGGCCTACTCCTGCTCCTATTTCTTATGTTCTTATGTCCTGGCCAATATTTATCAGTTAATCAATGCCACCAAAACAGATTATCTGATTGTTTATCTTATTGCTATCCATAGAAAACATATATAAAATACCTAGGATATACAGCACAGAAACAGGCCATTGGGCCCAACCAGTCCACGCCGGCGTTTCTGCTCCACTCGAGCCTCCTCAAGTTTTTCCTCATCTAACCCTATCAGCATAACCCTCTATGCCCTCCTCCCTCATATGCTTGTCTAGCCTCCCCTTAAATGAATCTATCCTATTTGCTTCAACCACTCCCTGTGGTAGCAAGTTCCACATTCTCACCACTCTTTGGGTAAAGAAGTTTCTTGTGGTCCTTGCTGTTCACAAGTTGGGTGTTGCATTTCCCTACATGACAACAGTGACTACATTTTAAAAATACTTAATTGGCTGTTAAGTGCTTTGGGAGATCCTGAGGTTATGAAAGGCGCTATATAAATGCAAGTTATTTCTTTAGTAACTTCAGACCTTAGCTACATCTCCCATTTTCTTTTCAACTGGGGCTTCTGGGGATGTGAAGTAGATACGTTAGAATTTGGGTGTGGACACCACCAAAACACAGCTCTAAAGGGTTCTGCACCACGGATTTTGGCCTGTTTTCTCTCTTTTCAGGTCTAACCAACCAATATGTGCTTTCAATATTTTCTGTTTTTCATATCTTTCCTGTGCTTTTTCATCATTATTTCACTATTAACATGTTCTTTATTTCCTACCTTTCTGAGATGTTCTCATATCATTTAATGTTCCTGCTACTCTATTAAAGCAGTTTGAAGGTGATTCAATCCATGAACTCCTCTTGGTGACTGGACTATCGATTGTCTTTTCTCCCCACTCCCTTTCCTTTTTTTGTCTTCCACCCGACAAAGGGGTTTGTTTACCTTTCAGTTCTGAAGTAGGGTCTTACACCAGAAACATTAGAGAGCTGAATGACCTACTTTGCATTTTCTGTTTTTATTTTAGTTTCCTAACATCTGCAGTTTTCCCCCCCTTTAACTTGAAGTTTAAAATATAACTATAAACCAATCACCCCTGGACTACTTGATTGCAGCAAATCTCTGTATACAAAACTAGGTATGCAATTCCCAACATTATCAATACAATCCTATATATTAAATCAGAAGTTTTAATTCATCATGAAATTGTATTAACTATTGGAAAATTCTCAATCACATTGTTTCACAAGCAAACATCAAATTGCTGACTGGTGCAGACCTAACAATTCTATGAGCAACCTTCTTCCCATGCATTAAATAAAAACTTAAGTAAAATGTCACAGCAATTAATTACAACTATTAGTTCAATCCTTGTCTACTAACTTCCAGTGTTGTACTAATATTTCCTCTTCATGACCAGGCCTTAAATACTCAGAGTTTCAGTTTGACAGTTGACAACTTTTTGCAGTAAAAAACAAAGGAGTGATCAATGTTCAGTAAACTTTACTTAAGTTATTTACACATAGAAAACAAAATTTGAACTCCATCCAGGGGTTAGAGTACATAGGATGCATTGTGTGATGTGCATCTGTGCACAGTATACTGGAAATTACTCTAATAGCACACACTATATCATGCATTTACAATGACTTGCTTGAGGTATTAGAGCTTGTGTGGCCCAGATATAAAGTCCTTTCAGCATTCTTAAAGAAAGTTACCATGGAAACTTAATTTGAACAATGCCCCTTTATATCCAAAATGCAGTAGGTGTAACTACTGTTCACAATGGAAAACCAAGTTTCATTCAAGCTGAAGTTATAAAGGATTACAACTGTGCCTTGCATATGGAAAATGCAGGTCCATTACAGTCCAAATTAATATCTTTTAAAAATGTGAAATGGTTTAGTATACCAGACCATAAGCTTGATTTTATATTTGTTTCTACTGTGTGCAGAAGCAAACACTTAGTGATCTTATATGCCATTGTACAAAACAAATTAGGTGGCACAACATGATCTTTAAGTGGCCAGCTGCATATATTAGTTTTAGTCTGTATGCACCCCCTACATGTTGATGCATCTATTGCCACATTCTGCCTGGAACAACAACTACAGGAAACTCTTTATTAACCGGCACCGACGGGACCGGCGTGGTGCCGGTTAATCAAAAAGTCCGGATAACGGAGAGTTATATCTACCAACGTACGAGAGCCCCGTACACATTGACATGCACCTGCATTCGGAGCTCCGTCTCCCCGGGGACCGCCAGCTGACCATCTGTCGTGTCCGCTGCCTACCCGGGCTGCACATTCCCCTCCCAATCTACACGCTCCGATACAAGGCAAACGCCTCGGGGTTTTTTAAAAAGTTAATCTTAAACGAGAGATGAAGGAAAACCCTGGTTACCTACTCAAGAATTTTGCCGGTTAAGAGAGATTTCCGGATATTTGGGTGTCGGTTAATAAAGAGTTTCCTGTACTTGTATTTATATAGCGCCTTTAACGTAGTAAAACGTCCCAAGTATTAGAAGACAAAAAATTTGACACCAAGCCACATAAGGAGAAATTAGGGTAGGTGACCCTTGGTCAAAGTTTTAAGGAGCGTCTTAAAGGAGGAAAGAGAGGTAGAGAGGTGGAGTGGTGTACGAAAGGCTGATATTTAGAGATATTTAGTAGATGAGAATCATATATGTATAACTTCAAGTGTAGCCATTGACCAAATAATATTACCCATAATTACTCCTGGGTAACTAAAAAGCTAAGACTTGTTCAAAATGTAGCTGCACAGTCAAAAGCAGTTTTGACTAAGTTTTGATAACAAACAGCCACAGACTGCGAGTGAAGGTTAAATCATTAAATAACATATTATAATGCTGTATAGAACTTAGAATTCGCTTAACAAAACTAATTGCAACAATATTTAAAGGATAATTAGAATAAGGACATAAAATGAGAGAGATCATGGAAGTTAAGGTATCTATCTGGTTGATTAAAGTGAGGTAGTTTGGATACCTCAAGACTAGTGAAACAGCGCTGATATGGGCCCTTGGTATAGAAAGGCCTTGTACCAGGGAAGCTAGAAATGAAAGAGATAAAGTAAATTCCAATGGAGTGAAAAACTATAAACAAGATAACACTGAACATGGCAAAGTTGGTGGAAAAATACTGGAAAGGCAGGATGCTACTTTAGTCTGAGTGACAATGGTATTTTGTCCATTAGAACCAATTAAAAAAGGTGATTTTGTTAAAGACCATATATGGACACTGGCCAAACCAACTTTTGATAAGAAAAGGGTTAAAACCTCGATACTAAAAGAACTTCACACAGACGTACTGCGAGGACAAAGGAACAGACTTAAGACGACGTCATCTGTGTCCGAGAGGTTCCAGAGACCTAGGGCTGCGAGCTACTCGATAAAACTATCGCCTAATATTAAGTATATTACGCTGTATACTTAATAAATCTTGATCTATTGCTCAAACATACTGGCTGCTGCCTATTGGTGGCTTGTCCAAGAACTCAGAGATCATTAAGATCTTACAGTGGTTTAGACAGGAAATTCCAGAGCTTAGGGCCTAGGCAACAGAAGGCACAGCCACCAATGGTTGAGCGATTATAATCAGGGATGCTTAAGAGGGCAGAATTAGAGGAGCGCAGATATCTATGGGGGTTGTGGAGCTGAAGGAGATTACAGAGATAGGGAGGGGCGAGGCCATGGAGGGATTTGAAAACAAGGATGAGAATTTTGAAATCGAGGCATTGCTTAACTAGGAGCCAATGTAGTTCAGCGAGCACAGGGGCGATGGGCAAACGAACTTGGTGCGAGTTAGGACACAGGCAGCCGAGTTTTGGATGACCTCAAGTTTACATAGGGTAGAATGTGGGAGGCCAGCTAGGAGTGCATTGGAATAGTCAAGTCTAGAGGTAACAAAGGCATGTACGAGGGTTTCAGCAGCGGATGAGCTGAGGCAAGGGCGGAGACGGCGATGTTACGGAGGTGGAAATAGTCGGTCTTAGTTATGCTGTGGATATTTGGTCGGAAGCTCATTTCAAGGTCAAATATGACACCAAGGAACATCTAATGCAAACATCATTGTTAAGTCCGGGCACACACTTTCTCCATTTCTTACCTCCATCAGTTTATATTTTAAGAGGGAAATACTTTGTTTGAAGTACTCTATCCAAAAACACGATAAAAATTCTCGCACTCAAGAGGGTTCAAAAAGCAGCCTACTGCTTGCCATTACATCAAGACTCCTGATCAGCAAAGCTGTGTTGGATAGCATATCTTGTGGTTCTGCCTTATTCCAACTATTATACTGAGCAAATTACACTATCCTTTAAGACTGATCACAGTATAACTCTTGAATGCACAAGCAGTATGCACAGGGAAAAATAAAAAACATTGTAAAGCAAGATATCACAATAAAAAATTAAACCAAAAGAACTAAACACATGCAAAAAAAAGGCAAATAATGCAGTAAGAAATCAGATGTGAAAAATCATAGAAGATCCCAATTTTTAAGAAATTGACACCTAGGTAAAGGACCTAGCCAGTCATGCAAGACACCACTAGCTTTGAAAAAAGTACAAGACGAGGTAAAAGAGGAAGTAGTGATTATCTGATTCTAAGCCTGAGTTTTAAAAGCCTAAAGATTGTGGAAGGAAATAAAAATTCAGGGAGGTGAGCAGTTATATATTTTTGGGGTACCAAGAAACAATAAGTCATGATTTCAACAGTGAAAAACAGCAAGAACAGTATTTTGCAGCATACTAGCAATACGAAAGGGAAATTGGTCACATAAGTATTACTATAGCAGAGATTTGAGAGATAAGAAAAAGACACACACACAAATAATGCTAGACAAGTTTTTTCTTTTATTGGTGGACACATTTTTACAACCTAAAAGATCCTATAAAGGCTAGAAATATGGAGAAAATCAAATCAAGTTTATGTAACACCATGAAAAAGTTGAAACTTCAAAGGATAAATTCTCCAGCAATGTCTACAGATGAAGAATTCTTGAAAACAAGTGCCTACCTCAAATCAGAACAAAAATAAAAAGTAGCAAACTCATTGGACATAACAGAAAGAACTACTACAACAACGTTAATTTATCTAAAGTAGAAAAACATCTCAAGATGCTTCACAGAGGTGCAAAGACAAAATGAACAGCGAGCCAAAGAAGGGGATCACTGGAGGGGTGAGAGGTGGGTTTTAAGAAGGGTCTTAAAGGGGAAGAGAGAGGTGGAAAGGAGGGAGGAAATTGCAGAGCCTGGGGCCTAAGCAGGTGATGGCACGGCCGACAATGGTGCGGCCAAGTAAGTGTGGGAATGTACAAGAGGCCAGAGTCAGAGAAAGTGTGTGTTTGGGGGTGGGGGGTTATACCATTGACAGAGATTACAGTGGGAGAGAGGGTAGAAGCTATGGAGGGAGTTAAAAACAGTAGAATTTTAAATTTTAGGCATTGTGGAACTGAGAGTCAATGTAGGTCAGTGGTAATGAATGAGTGAGACCTAGTGCAGGCAGAAGTTTAGATAAGCTAAATTTTATGGGGTGGGAGCAAGATGGGAGGTCGGCCAGGAGAGCATTGGAATAGTCAAGTCTGGAGAGAATAAAGGCATGGATTTGTTCTTTTATCTTTGATTCTAGAGTAGTGAGCAGTTTTGCAAGAGAAGAATGAGGCCCGCTAGAGTTTGTGATCCAGTCAGATCTGATAATGGATGACTAAGCCAGCTGTGCGCAAGATACATTGAAGCCCTGTGCTCCTTGGACTTGAGGCAGCAAAGCTGGAAGCTATACCTGGCAGGGGGGGCAGAAGAACCAGAAAGTTTTATTGGGGGCAAGGGTGTGGATGTGAGGGAGTGGTTGAGCAAAACTACAGCTGCAGAGTTATTGTGGCAAATGCTAGGCAGCTGAGAGTTTGAAAGTGCAACTAGGAGGACGAGTTTGTTCCAGGGGTGGATGCAAAAGGAAATGGGGTTGGCAGGGGTGGTGAGAGATACAAGGAAGTGGTCAGGGATTAGGACCACAAGAGCTAGTAAGATCGAGCAGGTGACCATGAATATGGGTGGGACAGTTTATATGGAGGGAGAGGTTTAGGGAGGACAAAACAGGGAGCCAAATACAAGTTTGACTAAATCCCTCAGAAGGTTAACCACCAAGCTTATTTTTGATATAAGCAAGTAATCTGAAATAGGCAACAGTCAGATTTGCAGGGCTATGGGGAAAGGGCAGGAAAATGGGACTAATTGGATAGTTCTCTGAAAGAGCCGGCACGAGCACAATAGGCCAAATGCCTCCTTCTGTGCTATATCATTCTATGATTCTGTTCTTTTCTTGTTTCGCTACCCCTTCTCGTAGAAGAAAAACTGATATGCCGTAAGATCATAATGCATGAAAGGCTATTTGGCCCATCAAATGTCCCAAATAACAGGTTTCAAAAGGTGCTATTCCTGTATGTTTTGAGCAGAGGGGTACAGATTTTATTTTATTGCACTAACTCATTAACTGACCATTCCTAGGGTGTAATAGCAAGCCTTCACACTTGTTTCATTGAAGCAACTGACTCGCAACAGTACTGCCGTGATGTGAATGGAAAAGATTTTAAATCACAACAATTTGAAATGCAAAAAACCCTAATTTGAAACATCTGTAGCAATTCAAATTTCCCAGGCTTCAGTAGCATGTATGCCAGAATGCTCGACAAAACTAATTCAGCAGGACAGCACAATTGGTACTGCAACTAGCTACGTCATAAGTGTGGTAGATGAAGTGTGCACACCAGCTGGGCAAAAACAGGTGCCTTTTCCACAGGAAAGAGGCAAGGGAAAAAGCATTTCATTAGTTTTTAAAGGAACACGAAAAAGTCACTAGGCTTAAAAAGCCAAGTCTATTTTCAACAGATCCTATACCCACCTGCATGACTTATCATCACCCTGCTCTCTCCTGAAATGCACTTTATTAAATCAATTTATACTGTTTGCTTCAAAGGCTTTCCCTAGTAATCTATTCCACAAGTCTATTATTACGCTTTGTGCAATACAAAAGTTCCACCTGATTTCCGTTCTTGCTCATTTATAAACTTGCGTTCCTTTGCATTTGAAACCATCACCATATGGATTAGTCTTTCATCATTCTTGCACCCCTCCTAACAGCTGATGCTAGAGCAAAGACTCATCGATCCTTTCAACTGAGAAACACTACATATTGCAGACAAACCTGACAAGGGAATATTAACCTAATAAACATTATATACTTTCCTTAAAAGGATAAAGAAAAATGAATGAAAATATAACTGCAGCTATGACTCAACCGCATTAGACAATTCTGATATTCAACCTCATCTCACTCTTCATGGATTCTTAAACTCTAGCTTCCTCGAGGTTTTGTCAATCATAGCAACAAGTGTATGGGATACCAGCATTATTGGGTTACAAGAGTCAGAAGCACCTTCACGTTTTAGTGTTTTTACGCGAGATATTCTCTCAGGTTCTGCGTCAGATTCTTTTACGTCTTTAAAGCTGCTTCAACGAGAAGCAATGTTAACATTATACGTGTTGCTACTCACAGTTGGGTGGGAATTTCCGGTGGGGGTGTAATTGGGAAGTTATACCTGAAATTACACCAATTTGTGCTCCTATTTTACCAATATCAATTTACCTATAAATTTCCTGCCAATATCAAACACCGGAAATTCCACCTCAGTGAGTCAGACGATACACTTTTTTCTAATAATGAGGTAATTGTGGCCGAAAGTCAATTTCTACTTTTATTACTTGGTGTTCTAGGATTTTACTATTAGTTTGGGGAAATTGAACTCCATCACCATGAAATTCATACCATAAATGAGTGCTATTTATTTCATTTACCCAAGTTTTTTTTTTACATTTTATCTCTTATTTTGAAAGTTGAGAATACACAGCAAGATGGCATGCAAGGTGTATCAGATGGAGATAGTATTGAGGAAGAAACTGGGGTTTAGCTGCACTACTGAGCCATCCTCACTTTGATGGCACAGGGTGGGGGTTGGTCCTGGAGTTTGGTATAAGAACATAAGAAATAGGAGCAGGAGTAGGCCAATCGGCCCCTCGAGCCTGCTCCGCCATTCAATAAGATCATGGCTGATCTGATCCTAACCGCCAATCTACTATCTATCACAGAACCATCTCCTGCATCTAACAGAATTGCACACACAAAATAGGAGCAGAATCAGGCTACACAGTCCCTGGGCCCGCTCCACTACCCACAGGGCCATGACCGATCCGAACCTAGACTCATGTCCAAATTCCTGCCCGCTCCCCGTAACCCTTAATGCCCTTTACTTCTAGGAAACTGTCTATTTCTGTTTTAAATTTAATTAATGTTGTAGCTTCTACAGCTTTTTGTGGCAGCATATTCCATGGACCTACCACCCTCTGAGTGAAGTAGTTCCTCCTCATCTCAGTTTTGAAAGAGCAGCCCCTTATTCTAAGACTATGTCCCCTAGTTCTCGTCTCACCCGTCATCGGGAACATCCTCCCCGCATCCACCCGATCCAACCCCTTCACAATCTTATATGTTTCAATAAGATCGCCTCTCATTCTTCTGAACTCCAATGAGTAGAGTCCCAATCTACCCAACCTCTCCTCATATGACCACCCCCTCATCCCCGGGATTAACCGAGTGAACCTTTTTTGCACTGCCTCGAGAGCAAGGATGTCTTTCCTTAAGTAAGGACACCAAAACTGTATGCAGTATTCCAGGTGCGGTCTCACCAATACCTTGTACAACTGAAGCAATACCTCCCTATTTTTATATTCTATCCCCCTAGCAATGAAAGCCAACATTCCATTTGCCTTCTTAATCACTTGCTGCACCTGCATACTATCCTTTTGAGTTTCGTGCACCAGGACCCCCAGATCCCTTTGCACTTCAGTACTCTCCAGTTTCTTGCCATTAAGATAATAAATTGCTCTAGGATTTTTCCTGCCAAAGTGCATCACCTCACACTTTCCAGTGTTGTATTCCATCTGCCAAATCTCTGCCCACTTACTTAGCCTGTCTATGTCCCCTTGCAGGTTTTTTATGTCCTCCTCACTCACTACTTTCCCTCCCATCTTAGTATCATCTGCAAATTTTGATATGTTACACTTGGTCCCTTCCTCCAAATCGTTAATATAGATTGTAAAGAGTTGGGGACCCAGCACTGACCCCTGTGGAACACCACTAGTTACTGATTGCCAGTCTGAGAATGAACCATTTATCCCAACTCTTTGCTTTCTGTTAGATAGCCAATCCTCTATCCATGCCAGAATATTACCCCCAATCCCGTGATTTTTTACCTTAAGCAATAATCTTTTGTGTGGCACCTTGTCAAATGCCTTTTGGAAGTCTAAATACACTACGTCCACTGGTTCCCCTTTATCCACTCTATATGTTACTTCCTCAAAGAACTCCAGCAAATTTGTCAAACATGACTTCCCCTTCGTAAAACCATGCTGACTTTGTCCTATTAAATTATGATTATCCAAATGTCCTGTTACTGTTTCCTTAATAATGGACTCCAAAATTTTACCTACCACAGATGTTAGGCTAACCGGTCTATAGTTACCAGCCTTCTGTCTACTGCCCTTTTTAAATAAGGGTGTTACATTAGCAGTTTTCCAGTCTGCCGGGACCTTAGCGGAATCCAGGGAGTTTTGAAAAATTATTACCAATGCATCTACAATCCCTACCGCCACTTCCTTCAAGACTCTAGGATGTAAGCCATCAGGTCCAGGTGATTTATCCGCCTTGAGTCCCATTATTTTACCGAGTACCACTTCCTTAGTGATTTTGATCGTGTTTAGCTCCTCTCCCCCTATAGCCCCGTTTGTCCAGTGTTGGGATATTCTTAGTGTCTTCTACTGTAAAGACTGATACAAAATATTCATTCAGTGTTTTTGCCATCTCCATATTTCCCACCATTAATTTCCCGGTCTCATCCTCTAAGGGACCAACATTTACTTTAGCCACCCTTTTTCTTTTTATATAACTATAAAAACTCTTACTATCTGTTTTTATATTTTTTGCTAATTTACTTTCATTTTGGGGAGAATGAAGGGGGTGGATCACAACTGGATTCCTGGTATCAGTCAGTAATAAGAGGGGGTAGACTGGATGCAAGTTTCTAAAATCACTAAAGTCAGTGTTTTCTGATAGAGACATGTGCAGAACCAATCAGAAAACACTGAATTCAGTGTCTCCTCTTTCTCAGGCAGGTGTCACTAATTATGTCTACATTTCCTAATTATAAACAAAACATAAGTAACACTATTCATAGCCTGTTTGCCAGAGACGTTTTCAAAATTAAACCCATTTATTGAGAAAAAGTTAGAGTAAAATTTGGGCCGGATCTTGCTGGAGCGGGGTATCTTGCGGTGCGCACCTTTAGTTAAGCCTTTTTTTCGACACCCTTCAGCTCAAAAATGTTTTGCGCCATAACTTGCTGGAAGTGCGAGATGATAATGAGGGCAACAGGGCATATGAGACCTTAATGAACAACAACACCAACAGAGTATCTCCTTAACTAATAAGATTTAAAGATCAAGAAAGAAACAGGGGAACAATGGAGAAGGATGGTGAATTAGAGTTAAATCAGGTACAGAAAGAGAAATAGAGGGAAACAATGATTGGATTATGATAGAGAGAAAAAAAAAGTAAGAAAAAATTAAAAATTTACACTGACATTTAAAAAATCTCTAACAACAATTGACTACATGCAGGAATGAGACTGAACCATTTAAATTATTCACTTTCTGGGCCAGAGAGATGAATTGGCAGTCATTAACAATTATAAAAACATAAAAACACGTCGTTAAAAGGGTACTTATGCTCCTAATGATCAGGCTTAATTTTCTGGGGCAAGTTTAATGGGCAATTAATGTGCAAATCCAGCAAGTTCTTAAAAACATGGGGACAAATGCCACTTGTGCAAAGCAAACAGCGGAGCGGTGTAAATCGACCAGCAAGTTCTGGAGATTCGCAACTCACGTCTTGTCTCTTAATCCTCCAAATTAGCTGGCTGATTTTGCACATTAATAATGGCGTGAGTCATTAACACGCCGTTATTTTTCCAGCAAGACGCAGCCGATGATGTATGTCTCTGAGCTTGCATCTTTTCTGATGTAAAAGATGGATAGCTTGTATTTAAAAAGTTGATTGAAAACCTACTCAAATTCATCATCCAATTTGCAGTCAAATAATTTTCAAAAAGCAAAAACATTAAGGGACAGAGAGAATTTGACTTTCCACTGAGAAAAATAAAATAATTTAATGTTAATAATTTGAAGGTAAGCAATAAGTTTGTAATCAATGAGGTCATGTTTGAAACAGGGCTGTTTTTTTCTCCCTCTCATACACACAGTCTCTCTATTTAAAAAAAAATATATAACTTTATCTTAATACAACGATTGAAATTTGTCCATTAGCCTTTCTTCCAATAATTCTGAATCACAACCAAGCAAAAATTACTGGAAGCCAAAGAGAAACATTACAACACTGGGACTAACTAAAGTCCACTGATGTATCTTGAGAAACTGTGCACATACTTAGACAGCAGCATCTGATCTTCTAACAGAGTCACAGCTCTGGCAAAAATATCAAGCCCAGGCTTGTGGGAGAGGTTCAGGCTTTCATTATGAAGGTATTGTATGGAGACACGAAAGTCAATTCAATGGACAGATTTAATTATGTTATTCTGAAATATGTAATTATTTAACTTTGCATTGTGCAAATCACTAGGAGAGGGGGGTCTGGGAACACTAGATGAGAGGGGCCTGGGGTAAGAGTCCTAAGATCTGAGAGCAATGAGAGGAGGGTCGTTGGAATTGGTAGCATTGAGGAGTGAAATCCCAAGGTCTGGGATCAAGGAGCGCTAGGTTTTGGAGCACTGGGGAGGTAGGGCAGTGAAAGTCCTGGGAAGGGGAAATCTTATTTATACAAAATTACTCTCGAGCCCCAAAATAGTTCAATAAAAAAAGTTTTATTGAATTTGTAACCTTTTGACTGAAAAAAAGTATATTCTAAATAAACAATTTTAGTTTGCTGTCAAAGAAATCATTGTTGCTAATCATCTGTGTCTTATTCACAAGTGTTGTCTAAAATTTTTTTTTTTTTTTTTAAATTAGGAGAGCGAAGAGGGGGCATGAAAAAACACTGGCGGGCAAAATAAAGGAAAATCCCAAGGTGTTTTATAAGTATATTAAGGGCAAGAGGATAACCAGGGAAAGAGTAGGGCCCATTAGGGACCAAAGTGGCAATCTGTGTGTAGAGCTGGAAGATGTGGTGAGGTTTTAAATGAATATTTTGCATTTGTGTTCACTATGGAGAAGGGCGATGTAGGCATAGAAATCAGGCAGGGGGATTGTGATATACTTGAACAAATTAGTATTGAGAGGGAGGAGGTACTAGCGGTTTTAGCGGGTTTAAAAGTGGATAAATCCCCAGGCCCAGACGAGATGCCTCACACAGCAGCCTGGGATACAAGGGAGGAGATTGCATGGGCTCTGACACAAATTTTCAGAACCTTTCTGGCCACAGGGGAGGTGCCAGAAGACTGGAGGACAGCTAACGTAGTACCATTATTCAAGAAGGGTAGTAGGGATAAACCAGGGAATTACAGGCCAGTGAGCCTAAACATCAGTGGTAGGGAAATTATTGGAAAAAATTCTGAGGGACAGAATTAGTCTCCACTTGGAGAGGCAAGGATTAATCAAGGATAGTCAGCATGGCTGTGTCAGGGGGAGATCATGTCTAACCAATTTGATTGAATTTTGAGAGGGGGTGACTAGGTGTGTGGATGAGGGTAGTGCAGTTGATGTAATCTACATGGACTTCAGTAAGGCTTTTGACAAAGTCCCGCATGGGAGACTGGTCAAGAAGGTAAGAGCCCATGGGATCCAGGGCAATTTGGCACATTGGATCCAAAATTGGCTTAGTGGCAGGAGGCAGAGGGTGATGGTCGAAGGTTGTTTTTGTGACTGGAAGCCTGTGTCCAGTGGTGTACCGCAGGGATCAGTGCTGGGTCCCTTGCTGTTTGTAGTGTACATTAATGATTTAGATATGAATGTAGGAGGCATGATCAGTAAGTTCGCAGATGACACAAAAATTGGTGGAGTGGTAAATAGCGAGGAGGGAAGCTTCAGGCTACAGGACGATATGGACTGGTTGGTCAGAGGGGCAGAACAGTGGCAAATGGAATTTAACCCTGAAAGGTGATGCATTTTGGGAGGACTAACAAGGCAAGGGAATACACAATGAATGGTAGGACCCGAGGAAGGACAGAGGATCAGAGGGACCTTGGTGTGCATGTACATAGATCCCTGAAGGCAGCAGGACAGGTAGATAAGGTGGTTAAGAAGGCATATGGGATACTTGCCTTCATTAGCCGAGGCATAGAATATAAGAGCAGGGAGGTTATGATGGAGCTGTACAAAACGCTAGTTAGGCCACAGCTGGAATACTGTGTGTAGTTCTGGTTGCCACACTATAGGAAGGATGTGATTGCATTGGAGAGGGTGCAGAGGAGATTCACCAGGATGTTACCTGGGCTGGAGCGCTTCAGCTATGAAGAGAGAGACTGGACAGGCTGGGGTTGTTTTCCTTAGAGCAGAGAAGGCTGAGGGGGGATCTGATTGAGGTGTACAAAATTATGAGGGGCATAGATAGGGTAGATAGAAAGGAACTTTTCCCCTTAGTAGAGGGGTCAATAACCATGGGGCATAGTTTCAAGGTAAGGGGCAGGAGGTTTAGAGGGGATTTGAGAAAAAACTTTTTCACCCAGAGGGTGGTTGGAATCTGGAACTCACTGCCTGAAAGGGTGGTAGAGGCAGGAGCCCTCACAACATTCAAGAAGCATTTAGATGAGCACTTGAAACGCCATAGCATACAAGGCTACAGACCAAGTGCTGGAAAATGGGATTAGAATAGATAGGGCTTGATGGCTGGCGCGGACACGATGGGCCTCTTTCTGTGCTGTACAACTCTATCTATGACTCTAAGTGAGCGGCTCAGAATAGAAAATGGGCAATTGTTAATATTTTCACATGAGATTTGCCTAAAAAAAGCTTCAAGAATTCAATGTATTTCTTTTAAAGTAATTTAGAAAAGCAAAAAAACACAGATCTTCACAGGGTGAGGGGACACACCCTTTGCTTCAACTCAAAACTACTAATGCATTCTGGGGATTTCTGCAAACTACAAATGCTCAGAATGCACAGATGTGGCTGGAAACTCTCCCAAGCGTTCTGGGAAAAAATATCAAGTCTAAGTCTAGGCTTTTGAAACAGGATTATTTTAATTGAATCAAAAGGGTGGCACTGGGTAACCCAGTGTCACCAGGACAGAAATCAGCACTCAAAGTGTCCCCTCAAACTGAGGAGGGCACCACTAATTAAAACACTCTTATGGTTCAATCAAACTAACAGTTCAAAATAAAACTAGATCACAATCTCATTGTTGTGATCAATAATACAATTCATGCCCTGAAGTGCCCATCAGTCACGGAAGGCCTGGTCCCTCTCCAGTGCCACCCAGGCGCGCACAAGACTGTGAAAAAGAGGCAGGTAGTCAGTGTGACCACCCTCGCGGATCCCACGCATCCTCGCGTTGTGGATGGCTGTTTTGGCCAGGTGCAGAAGCAGACCCACGATTAACTCTTCCGACCTGCCCGTACCCACCCCCCACAATTGAGACAGGCTGAGGCCTTGAAATAAGGGCCCAGATTTTGCAGTCAGCGGCGAAGCAACAGCGATCACCGCTGACCATGAAGAAAGCTGCCCACAAAGATCTCATGATCTCTGTGGCGAAAACTTTAGGTTTTGATGGTAAATTGATTGTAGCGCTGTCAAAAGGGTATCCCCAGCTCGATGCAGCAGTGATTCCATCAAGCTGTCTAAACAGCCAATCATATTGAAGAATTTTCACAGATAGCAAACCAGGAAATAAAAAGCATTGATTCAATTCACCTTTTAATTTTTTTTTTTTATTTTTTTTTTTTTACAGAGAGCAAAATAAAGATTGTGACATCCACATGGGGTTAATGTAGCAGCTGAAATGTCAAACTTGAAAAAAAAATTTTAAATCTAGTAATTTATCATAATTTGACATTCCACGAATCTAAAATGTGTTTTTCAGGGCCAGAACGGTTGTTCAGCAGTCAATACGCCGTTAAAACCCCAGTTACAAGGCTTAACTTTTAATGGGCTGTTTAACAGCACAATTAGATCGGAAAAGCTTAAGTTTTCGTGAGTTCAACTGATTTCATCGATTGCCGGCTATGGCAGCCTGTGGTAGAGCAGGGAATGACTGACCGCAACTTCAGGATTTCTGCGTTTATCTGCGCATGCGCTAAATCCTGAAGTTACGGTCAGTTTCAGAGGGGTAATGACGGCGAACACTGACAGCTCGCCGTCATTACCACCGCAAAATCCGGGCCCTTAGGCCGGATTTTCCGATCGGAGGCTTCCTGTGTGCGGATGCTTCCGATCGGGAAAAATCTACGAACTTACCTGCTGGCTCCGTAGGTCCCGACACTTCTGATCCTGGGCCTCTCCTGGTGCGCGCGCGCGCACGCCGCACGCAGAGGCCCAGGTATCCCAGGGGCGCTTGCGGTTCGCAAGCGTCCCTGGGATCACGTGGGCCATGGGGAACCAATCAAAGAAGGGAATCCCCCTGCAAGCTTTTGACAGGTCTCTCCGCATAGATCTGTCAAAAGTATGAATGGGGATCACATTAAAAAAGTTAAACATTAAATAATTTTTTTTAAATCACGTATTTAAAATTAGTTAAAATTACATTAAATTGAAATCTTGTTTAAAATATTTAATATTTTGAAAAAATAAAGTTTTTTTTACGGGGCTAAAAATAAACTTACCTTTTTTAAAAGTATTTTCAAATTTACTTTTTTTAAACTCATATGCTGGTAAAAGCAGGCCTTACGCCTGCTTTTACCAGGCGTAAGATTTTTAAAGGTTTTCACATGATATCAAGAAACGGCTGAGCGCACTGGATACAGCAAAGGCTGTGGGCCCCGACAACATCCCGGCTATCGTGCTGAAGACTTGCGATCCCGAACTAGCCGTGCCTCTAGCCAAGCTGTTTCAATACAGCTATAACATTGGCATCTATCTGACAACATGGAAAACTTTCCACAATGTGTTATGTCCTGTCCACAAAAAGCAGGACAAATCCAAAGCAGGCCAATTACCACCCCATCAGTCTACTCTCAATCATCAGCAAAGCGAAAGAAGGTGTCGTCGATAGTGCTATCAAGCAGCACTTACTCACCAATAACCTGCTCACTGATGCCCAGTTTGGGTTCCGCCAGGACCACTCGGCTCCAGGACTCATTACAGCCTTGGTCCAAACATGGACAAAAGAGCTGAATTCCAGAGGTGAGGTGAGAGTGACTGTCCTTGACATCAAGGCAGCATTTGACCGAGTGTGGCATCAAGGAGCCCTAATAAAACTGAAGTCAATGGGAATCAGGGGGGAAACTCTCCACTGGCTGGAATCATACCTAGCACAAAGGAAGATGGCTGTGGTGGTTGGAGGTCAATCATCACAGCCGCAGGAGTTTCTCAGGGCAGTGTCCTAGGCCCAACCATCTTCAGCTGCTCCATCAATGACCTTCCCTCCATCAGAAGGTCAGAAGTGGGGATGTTCGCTGATGACTGCACAGTGCCATTCGCAACTCCTCAGATAATGAAGCATTCATGCAGCAAGACCTGGACAACATTCAGGCTTGGGCTGATGTGTGGCGCGAATGTTACCTGCCACTTAAGTGCCAGACAATGACTATCTCCAACAAGCGAGCGTCTAACCACCACCCCTTGACATTCAGCGACATTACCATCGCCGAATCCCCCACCATCAATATCCTGGGGGTCACCACTGACCAGAAACTTAACTGGACCAGCCACATAAATACAGTGGCAACAAGAGCAGGTCAGAGGATGGGTATTCTGCAGCGGGTGTCTCACCTCCTGACTCCCCAAAGCCTTTCCACCATCTACAAGGCACAAGTCAGGAGTGTGATGGAATACTCTTCACTTGCCTGGATGAGTGTAGCTCCAACAACACAAGAAGCGCAACACCATCCAAGACAAAGCAGCCTGCTTGATTGGCACCCCATCCACCACCTTAAACATTCACTCCCTCCACCACCAGCGTACCGTGGCTGCAGTGTATACCATCTACAAGATGCACTGCAGCAACTCGCCAAGGTTTCTTCGGCAGCACCTCCCAAACCTGCGACCTCTACTACCGAGAAGGACATGGGCAGCAGGCGCATGGGAACACCACCACCTCCAAAGTTCTCCTCCAAGTCACACACCATCCTGACTTGCAAGTATATCGCCGTTCCTTCATTGTTACTGGGTCCAAATCCTGAAACTCCCTCAACAGCACTGCGGGAGTACCTTCACCACACGGACTGCAGTGGTTCAAGGCGGCGGCTCACCACCACCTTCGAGGGCAACTAGGGATTGGCAATAAATGCTGGCCTTGCCAGCGACGCCCACATCCCATGATGAATAAAAAAAGTCACCAAAACAAGTCAGTCACAACTCAGTTGACAATTTCAAAATCACATTTACAAAATTCACAAATCTTCTTACTACCATCAAAATTCACTGGTGGTTGGAATGAGTTTGAAGGCAAAAATGATGAGCACTTGGCCAATAGAGGTAATTATTGACAGATGCTCAGTAGTAACAACCTTTAACACAGTTAACCATACAGAATGCCTGGGACAGAACAAATTTCTACTTTGTACTAGTCAATCTCACATGGCATTGTACATGGGAAGTCTTGATAAAGTGTAGTTTTCAAGTGAAACGGGGTTAGAGTGTGAACAGAGAAAATGTTTTAATCAGATATAAAAATATAAAATAACTATTTTCAGTCCCCATTATAAAGTCATACATTCTGGCCTATTTTTATGTAATATTGCTGATGGAAGTCTTCCCCAGGAGGAAATCTGGCAATCTCAAGAAACTGAATGGTGCGGCGTTCTGTTCTTCTACCTCTAGGACTTAATCAAATCCAAACTGTTAGGAACAAGAGTCCAAACAGAAATAGACTTGGCCGGTTTCAATCCAGTCCAAAGCATACAACTGTACATAATAAAATGGAAAGCTCAGAAAGGTCAGGGTATGAGAAATGAAAATGTCAAACTGGTGGGAGTACAGGTTGCTCATGTAATATAGAGATGGAGTATCTACATGTCAGATCTGGGTCCAAGTGTAGACCTCCATTCCTTTTATCCAGATCCCCAAAAATTTCAATATGCTTCTTTAAGCTCTCTACTGACTTCTTGTAGTAACAGATTTTTGTTGGAAGTTGGAAGAGAAGTTATTTATTTCAGAAAGGGTCACTAAACCAATATATCCAGTCTGCGATTCAGGGATGAGGAGGAAGAGGCCTTTTTCCCTTGCCACTAAGATTTTAAGGTTCTCTTCCTCTTTCTATCAATATTATTGTATAACAAGAAAATCAAGTCACCTACCTTGATTGGAGCTATAGAGAAATTAACTTTTCTGTGTAGCTTTGGCTCTTCTTCCTCAGAAAGTCCAGCTATTTCCTCATAGTCATCATCAAGGGTATAGTTAATCTCTTCAGCCAAGTATTCACCATCACACTTGCTTTCATTTCCTTCTTGGAAAGATCCCTCAGTGTCTTTATCGTCTACAAATGCAGCATTCTCTATCCCACAAACTTCTGACCCCAAAAATAACTTTCCACTAACTCGATCTTCCTCTTCAATGTTCTCAGTATCCTCATCTTCCTCCTCTCCTACACTGTCATCTGATTTGTTCGTTATCTCTTCAAATGTCTGATCACCATCTTCTTTGCTATTGGAGGTTTCATATTTCTGCCCGACCTCATGGCTAATGCTCTGAGCAAGATGTGGCTCCACTGATTTCTCTACCTCCCTCTCAACAAAAACATCATCCAATTCAATTTCGCTCTCTGAAGATTCATTCTGAACTTCCACCAATTCTGCCCGAACTACTCCTATCTTGTTTGGACCCACGTTTAGAACATGGCTGTCCAATTCACTGTTGAGGGCACTACTGTTCACATGAACCGTTTTATCAGAGAAATCGAGGGAATCTTCGTTACATCCGTCTGCTTCCAAAAAACGACTTTCGTGCGTCTTGAAATTGCTGCTACATGTCTGTATTTCTGCCTCTTTCTGATCTTTACTTTTCTGTGTAGGTGTATTCACTGAAGTCGAACGAGACGATTTCCTATCATCTCCTGCAGGGGTCGTGCTTTTACTAATAAACGTAGTGCTGGGCGGCTTTTGCTGCCCTGCAGAAATCCGATACTCAGTTGCAGGGGGGTTTGTTTTGTTGTCTTTGTTTGTTTCATCGCTGTCACTATCCACTAGAAAGCTTTCTAATCGTCTAGAAATTGGGCCAGCATTTAGTGACGAGCGAGGTTGATTTTGTTTTAAATCGCCAGCGGCTTTCTGAATTCTTCGATCTCTCAAATCGCTATTGGACAGAGCAGTGTTTGAGTCGCTCTTAACTTTTCTTCCTCCACTTTCTGAAGATGACGAGCCGCTCCTTCTACTCTCAGATGAAAGACTACTTACTGAAACTTTGTTCTCGTTTTTATGAGGGACTTTATCAAACACATTTTCCTCAATTTGCCGCTCAAAAAGTTTTCTCGTTTCTGAGAATTTTTCAGCCATGCTAGTTTTATCCAAATCCCCATCTTCACTGTTCGTTTTATCAGAAGAACTGGACGTTTTTTGACATGACTTGTGGACATTATTATATACAACTCCACTTGATTGCTTTTGTGGAGAAACTGGAAGCAAGTCAGACTTGCTGGTTTCATTAATTTCAGTCGTGTCATCTGGTGTGTTGCCCATTTGTAGCAACATATTTTTTATTTTGTGTACACGATTACCGAAATGCCTTCCTCTCATCTCTTCCCTGTGTTCAGTTTCTCGCTTCGTTTTTTGGACACCCATTTTAGAAATGTTTTCCTGTTTGCTTCCATCAAAAGTGCACCTCAAAGCCTGAAAATCCGCCTTATAAGCATTCCTATGGGGCGAAGCGCTCCTGAACGTCCTCTCTCCTTTACCTTCAGCTTTCATCATATTAGATCAGTTGTTCGACCATTCGGCGACTACGATATGATGGGAATTGTTGGCACAAAGTCTAAGGGCCGCCCCGGGAGGTTACCATCGGCTCCTTCGGACTTCTGGACGAGAAGCCGCAACGACGGCTGGAGCCTCGGCGGTTACTTCAGCGGCTCCAAACTCTCCATCTGCAGAAAGGAGGGGGGGGAAAAAAGCCGAGAAGGGTTACAACTAACGACCGGGAACTTCTGGGCGCTTAAACTCAGTTTGCGCGACCCGGGCGGGGAGAGTCGGCGCTGCAGGGCGGCCCGAACCGACTCAAGACATTCCCAAACTAAACGGCGCCCTGTCCCGACAGGAGACAGCGCCTCCCGCGCCTCGGCCGGCGGTTGGCGCTGTGCGCTTGCCGCCCACCGGGGTGGGTGGGTCGCGCTGCCGCTGCCGGTTTGTCCCCAGAGTTTTACTTTGCCCACAATCAGAACTCCCGTCACCGCTTCAGAAAAGAAGGAAAAGTCTCCTCGATTTCCCAACAACTTGAAGGGGAGGGAAGGGGGGAAACCTATAAACCCTCCTCCCTCCATACCCCCAACCCCCCCTACAGCGCGCCCAAGAGGCATCAGTACCGGGAGTTAGTCTGCACTTTCGGTGCCAGGGCCGGGCCGTTCCCTTCCACCCTCTAACTCCGGCCCATCGCCATTGCCGCTTCCTCCTGCCAACTCTCGAGCGCAGCCGGGGGCGCGCGCACTGCCGCGGCCGCGAGCCCCGAGCCCGGGGGGGGAGAGAGAGCTCGAGCCCCGAGCCCGAGGGGGGAGAGAGAGCTCGAGCCCCCCCGCACTCTGCAGGCACGGCAAGACGTGCAGCTCGCGTTTGCTTTGCTGTTTACCAGATTAACGAGAAATAAGAAATAAACCATTAAAAAAACACACACACACACACGAACCTATGCAGACGGAGCTGCCCTGTTTCGCCGCGTCCACGTCTGATGGTGGCTGGCTGGCTGTTGCTCCTCTTGGATACGTTTGTTTGCCAATAGTTCGCTAGGACTTGTCCTTAGAGACCTGAAGGAGGCATCATTAAAGTTCTTTCAAATGAATAAATATCCCTGTGGAAAGATCTCTCTTTCCCCAGTATATTACCGCAATTTTTTGAAGGCAAGTTTTGATGCAAGATAATTTCACTTTTTCCAAGTAGTTAGGTGGTAATGTCAAAGTCACGATGCAGGAATTTATCATCATTCTATCATTTTTGCAACCAAGCTAAAACTTTCTTATACTGTCATGAGGGACATTTGTTTTTCCAATTTTGTTTGCTACATGCCACCCCATTCCTTCCTTATCAAGTTGTCTGTAATCCAGTACACAGACGTAAACTTGCCGCCGATGTGTCAAGGACGCCGATGGAATTCTACAGATTTTCCACAGAAAAGGTGGAAGGAGCAGTGACACAAAAACACCACCGAGGGCTTAGTATGGAGCAAGCAGTGCATCGAGAGATACGCACCGTCAAGATCCCTTTTAAAGATCATTCAAGTAGGAGGAAATTTGATGAACAAAATTTTTTTGTTTTCTTTTGTCAATCTTGGTAATTTTTCAAAAATGTGTCTGTTTAAAGAAGGAATGATGACAACAGCCGCAGTTTCATCGTTTTAAAGGAAAGGCGTGCGGGGGAGCTGTAGCTCAGTTGGTAGCACCCTCGGCTCTGGGTCAGAAGGTTGTGGGTTCTAAGCCCCACTCCAGAGACTTAAAATCTAGGCTGACGCTCCAGTGCAATACTGAGGGAGTTGCTGCACTATCGAGGTGCGGTCTTTCAGATGAGACGTTAAACCCTGTCTGCTCTCTCAGGTGGATGTAAAATATTCTATGGCCCTATTTTGAAAAAGAGCAGGGGAGTTATCCCTAGTGTCCTGGCCAATATTTATCCCTCAATCAACATCACTAAAATTGAGTATCTAGTCATTATCATATTGCTTTTTGTGGGAGCTTGCTGTGCACAAATTGGCTGCCGCATTTCCTACATTACAACAGTGACGACACTTCAAAAGTACTTCATTGGCTGTAAAGTGTTTTGGGACAGCCGGTGGTCGTGAAAGGCGCCATATAAATGCAAGTCTTTTATTAACGCATGCTCAAAAGCAACCGTGACTATTAGTGACAACTTTTGGCTCTATCATGTTAATTGCTGTAAGGTATATCTAACAGGAATTTCACACTATAGCTGACAAGTGAATAAACTTGCATGTTGATTCAATGGTGCATTTCTTTCTTAACCATTTCCTTGGACTTGCAGTGTTTCCTTTTGTGATTAATATAATTTTGAAAATGATAAAGTAGCCATATCACAGTGATATATTTGATTCAGAAGGTGACTGCATAGATTTACTGATAAATTCTGTGCTAAAATAGCTGAAATTACTCTATGCTTACCATAAATGCTGCCATGCAGATACATTAGGTGCTGAAATGACTGTTTGGGGTTAATATTACAATCATCATAACAGGCTTTGTCATTATAATGATGAGAAGTCATACGTGGAATGTAATCTGTGCAGCTTGTCTGAATATTTTAAATTTCCCTTAAGGGATGGAGTAGCCATTGGATTTTCTGTGGCACCTCCCTTGTGTGTTGATGACCTAATTGTAAAGGCTAGGGTATTTTTAAAGGCAGAAAACGCAGCAGGTCAGGCAGCATCTGTGGAGAGAACAAGGCATTTTGGGTATGGACCTTTCCTCAGATATTAAAGGCAGTCTGGCCCAATCTGCTAAAACAAGTAGTGCTTTTAATGTACCCAAAATCAACAATGAATGCTTGACAATTACCAGAAATGCAAAGAATAGTCATAAATATAATTGCAAATGATATTAACTGGGCCACTACTAATTTAACAAAATAAAATCCATCACCTTAGTTCAGATGTCTTTATGTGTCTTGTTCAGTGGGGAAAGAACTATAATTAGGCAGATTTGAATGATAAAGTGTGTGTGAGGTTAATTATAATTGTATTAGAACAGATGAAGCTGAGTGCTAAAACTGCCTGGTATGATAAACCTGATAAACATGTGTCTTAATTTCTGTTATTGTCATTTTATTTTAAAATACGTTATATAGTAACATACTTAATAAGAAATCTAGCGAGACTAACAGGGTACTAATATACTGCCACTTTTGTGTTGCTGCTTAGAGATTTGAATTTACAGAAGTTGACAGAATCCAATGTCATGAACCCTATCTTGGGCTTGACATAGCATGGAGTTTAATGGCAATGTGCTGTCAAGCTTATGCACTTTTCAACCATTAGCAGAGTTTTTATAATGTTTTGAGAAAGTCCACATTCCCATTCACACTTAAAATGTTCAAACTTTTCCAACTGGAAGTGGATCTCTCCTCGCTACGAGATTGTGATTCCAGACAGATATTATAAATCAGGCATTGCTGGCTGAAAATCGATTCTATAGCAACCAGTTTGAGACTAAGAACATGGTATAAGTGCAGCCTTAGATGTAGCAACAATAGGATAGAATGTTGAAGTGGAAGTCAACTAACAAGAGAATGAAAGGTTTGAATCTGACATTCTGAGTGAGTAGATCTGTGGTTTCACAAATGCTATGCTGGTCTGCCACATGCACATGATTGCAGTTCCTATGTGCTGTATTATATACTAAAACCTGTGTTTTTAACATTTTGAAAATGTAATGGATAATTTTAGCAAAATGAAGCAAAAGTGTCACAAGTTCTCTTAATTGTATGGTTCTTCATTTAATCAGTTTTTGAATAAATACTGAAGAATTGGCTATCATCTTCAAAATATCTGCATTTTTATGATTATCATTTACTCCGTATCTGAGCAATTAATCAGATGAAAGACCAAAGAAGAATTTCAGCATATAGCTGCGTAGTCTTATTACTTTACTTGTTTTGTCAGTGCAATCATAATTAAACTGAAATACTGTATATATTAGCCTGAACAGTTCTTAGCTTCTACATATTAACTTATTTTGTACATTACTTTGTCTAGATGTTGCTATTTGAGGAAGGTTTTGATCAGATTCAGTTCCTGGCACATTCCACTCTGAAAACTTAGCTGAAATGCCTGAATATTGATCATAGGTACACGTTCACAGGCATTGCAGGCAGTACATATGGCACACAGCACAGAATTTTGATATATATTTTAATGTTTGTTTTAAAATAGTAGTGCATCCAATCAGCAATATGATATAGGAATTTAGGAACAGCATTCAGCCTGTTCTGCCATTCAAGCAGATCATGGCTGATCTGTACCTCGACTCCATTTACCCACCTTTGTTTCATATTCCTTGATACCCTCACCTAACAAAAACTGTTGATCTCAGTCTTGAAAATTTCAATTGACCCTCAGCATCCACAGCCTTTTGGGGGAGAGTTCCACATTTCCACTACCCTTTGTGTGAAAAAGTGCTTCCTGATTTCACTCCGAAATGGCCGTGCTCTAATTTTAAAATGATGTCCTCTTGTTCTGGATTTTCCTACCTTAGGAAAGTTTCTTTGTATCTACCCTATCGAATTCCTTAATCATTTTAAATTCCTCGATTAGATCACTCCTCAACCTTCTAAACTGAAGGGGGACTTAGAGATACGCAGAGAGATAGCACTGGAAGGACTCATAGCAAGGGCATACAGAGTCGGGGAATTGAAGGACAGACACAGACGAGAAGTAGTAGCGGAGACAGAGACTGGGATATATATAATCAAGGTATAGAAACATATACTGATTTATACAGAGTTAGGATATAGGCAGAGACTTGTGTATATATACAGGGTGCAGAGGCAGAGACTGACATGTACAGAATCAGGGCATAGATGCAGAGACTGCTGTGTACAGTGACTCGTGTGCAGTCAGGGTACAGTCAGACTGGTGTATACAGTCTAGGTACGATGGTTAGCTTGTACAGCCAGAGACTGGAGTGCACGGTAAATGTACAATCAGACAGTGGTGTGTACAGTGAGGGTATAATTTAACCCTTTAAGCCCTAGTATCATTCTGGTGAATCTGCGCTGTACCTCTTCAAAGGCCATTATATCTTTCCTGTTGTCATTGCATATTCTCTGTTTACAGACCTGGTAAATATATTTCAAGATATAGTATTAAGTAACAAAGGCCTTCAAAAGTGCTCCCACAGGTCTTTCATTTAACTCTTTAATTGAAAACAAATGGGAGAAACAGCAACAACTTGCATTTATATAACACCTTTAACAAAGAAATAAACATGAAAAAGCACTTCCCATATGTGGGAAGGAAAAAAGGAAGACAAAATGTATGCAAAGCAAGTTATGGGAAGCACCATGTTTCCAAATCTTTTATTCAAATCAGTAGCTACTTCCTGATTATGAAGCTGCAATTTACAAACACAATAAGTTGATCATTATGGTCAGCATTTACATTTTGGTTAATTAAATAAATAACGTACAGATCAACAATGAACAGATGCTACATGGTCAATATCATAAAGTATAAGATGACCATAATACATTAACTTGATGCACTGTTGTGGATATTTTGGACTATTACAAAGATATTTTGATAAATATTTTTCATTTTCCTTACCAAGAACAGCAGACCTATTACATTCCCAGCTGAGTTTTTAGGATTGTCTCAGAGGGTCAGTGGGTGATTTGTTCCCAGGACTTTGATTTTCTCATTCTGTAATAGTCACTAGGAAATGGGCATGGAATGACTTGCCTTTCAATCTTCCCTTTGGGGAAGTGCCTCAGCCCTACTTGGTACCTCTATGGCAATCCAGGAAATTTCTGTGTTATAAACAGCATGCAGAAGCCTAGTGCTCCAGACAACTAAGAACAACAGTTTAAAAAAAAAATTAGAAATACCTACTCTGAAGTTCTAAATCACACAGCTGTTCAATTTACAATATTCCTGTGCTGGATAAGGACCAAGTAAAAATACTAGATCTCCACTGGAAGACATGTTGTATTTGAAAATCATATCTTCCAATCCATGGAGGCACTAATACATTAAGTATTTTTTCAGTGTAGTTTGCTTCTTTGAGTTTTGTGGTAATTCTCCAAGTCAACTATTATAGTATATTTTCAGTGTTTATACCAAATATGGGACATTAGGTATCCGAGTAGCACAGGCAATAGAGCACCTATCTCCTCTATATCAGCTGGTTGATATTTTGAGTTCCAGGATTGCTTGTAACTTGAGTCTATTGCCATTACAAGAAATGAGTTCTGTCAGTCTTAGAAGGTTTGCTATATAGAACGCTATGCTACAACAGGATGTTCTGTCTCAAGGAAATGTAAAATAAAAATTATACGGTTAGCGTTCTCCATTGTAATCCATCTCCTTTTGATTATTTATGAAGTGACATTAATGATAGTTGTAAGGAAGTTTATGGCCCTGACCATCTGACTTTGCAGATTAAAAAGAGGCGGTGTGATGTGAGCAGGTATTGTAGGAGGGATAAAAATATGGTAACAAAATCTGGAACATCTTGAATTATGTCTTAGTGAAATGTTGTTTGTAGTACTAACTAATGAAAAGCCACTTGTTAACTTTAGTGTTCTATGTGATTCATGTATGCATAAGGGCTCATTGTAATGTTTGTATGTTACCTCCGGGCAAACATGTTCTTTTCTAGTAGATGAAAGAATTAATATGTAAGGAGCAAGCTGAGATTTAAACATTTTTAAAACTACTTTGATGGTTTATAAAACTTGCAATTAGCATTTAATCCTGCAGCTTTATATTTAAGGAAATGTCCTTATTGGCATCTTCAGTTAACAAAATTAACAACGCATACTCAGATAAATATTTGGTAGAGTGGAAAAAAGAACATTTTAATTTATATAAGGGCTTATTGCATCTCGCATATAATGAATTACTTTTTGAAGTTCAGTTATTGTTGTTATGTAGGCAAAAAGCTCTAATTTTGTACACCACAAGATCCCACAAACACAGTAATGCAATGAATGACCAGCAAATCTGCTTTTGATGGTGTTGGTTCAGGGAAGGATGTTGGTTAGTACAACAGGAGAACTTCCTGCTCTTTTTTGAATAAAGGGATCCTCATGGGATTATTAATGCCAACTCGAACTAGTGAAACAGAAAGACAAAAATGCTTTAGTTTAATAGCTCAACCGAAGGGCTGCACCTCCAACAATGTAGCACTCCCTTAGTTCTGCATTGAAGTGTTAGCTTAAATTATGCTCTGAAGCCGTGGAGTGAACCTGCAACTTTCTGATTCAGAGTTAAGAGTGTTGCCAACTGAGCCAAGCAGATCCAAATCCTAATCAAAGAAAATGAGAGGTAGGACACAGATGAACGGAGTTATAGGCAAGGGGAAAGTGGGAAGGAAGAGAGAAAAAGGGCCAAAAGGGCAAATAAATAGCAATGATATAGTAATGGTAATATTCACTATGCGTAACACATTAGTTACAACTAATGGTACAATTTGCACAAAAGATGCAGTATTTTCTTACTGATCTACAGTTCTGCCATGAATAATAGCTGCATTATAATAGTAATGATCTGCTTATTACAGTCCACGCTATTTTATGTGGCATATGGTGGCTAAATATTGAGCCCTAGGGACCACAGATGGTGCAGCTTGCTTCAAATTCATCATTCCTCTATTTGACTATCTATATGTGTGTGTGTGTGTGTGTGTGTGTGAGTGTGAAGGGGATGGGGAGAGAGAAAATGAGTCAGGAATCCATGAAGTCAGAGAATTCTGAGGGTGCCATGGCAAAAATCTGTTTGATCCCCTTATCCTCAAGAAATTTACTGAGTTGATTGGATTTTGAGATATAGGTCCAGATGGAGATATTTTTCAAGTTTAATAGAAAAATATGCTTATGAGACCAATAGATGGTCTACCCTCTTCTATAGTAACGGAATGCAACTGAATACACCATGAGCATGCTAAGAGTCTAGTATGTAGATGCCTAGTAGTCTCAACCCATGGCTATCCTTTGGGATATCATGGAGATCATCCAGGTTCATAATATCCGCTCCTCGGGAACAGAATACAGTCTACACCCAATAATTTGAAGTCATTTTTTGCACCAAAAAATTC
This sequence comes from Squalus acanthias, assembly GCA_030390025.1. Lineage (NCBI taxonomy): Eukaryota > Metazoa > Chordata > Chondrichthyes > Squaliformes > Squalidae > Squalus > Squalus acanthias. The sequence goes on along the minus strand of CM059427.1, from coordinate 25,599,864 downwards.
AGTTAATTTGAATTAAGCAATTTTGAATTGAAGAGTAAACTGTAAAATCTATTCCTGTTAATTTAAATTACTTTCTTGCTCAAAAAATTCAGATTATCCAGTAACTCGAATAAACTATTTGAAGAAAAGTGCACAGGAGCACAATTTCAATTTGAATTTACAAATAATTAGAATTAAGCAGCTTCAAGTTCAGAGGTGTAGGCTGTATGTAGACAAAGATTCCCCTTTTTCAACAGTTTCTTCAAGTATGAGTCAGGAATCCATGAGGTTGATGAGCCAGCAAAATGCATATGAATGAGAGTGGGTTGTGAAGCCATTGATGGAGCTATTTTATCTGCAGATTTGTGAATCTGCTTGACAATTCTCTTCCCATTTGTACTTTGAGACTGGTCTGTTGCCTAGTTAGCTGCCTTTAACAGAGTGGACATAAGGAACCTAAAATACATCAAACTAATTTGAAATCAACCCTTACCTTTTCATATGAATTAAAGAACTTGCATTTATATAGCACCTTTCATGACCTCAGGATTTCCCAAAGCACTTTACAGCCAATTAAGTACTTTTGAAGTTTAGTCATTGTTGTAATGTAGAAAACTCAGCAGCTAAATTGCACACAGCAAAGTCCCACAAACAGCAATGAGATAATAACCATATAAACTGTTTTAATGAGGGTGGTTGAGGGATAAATATTGGGCAGGACACCGGAGAAAACTCCCCTCCTCTTATTCGAAATAGTGTCACTTCTTCAGTACTGCACTGAAGTAGCCTGGATTATGTGCTCAAGCTTCTGGAGTGGGACTTGAACCCACAACCTTCTAACTCAGAAGCGAGATGCTACCACTGAGCCACGGCTTACATATAATGTATAGAATAACTGACAATAATTATCTGACTAATAGCCAAGAGCTTTTCAATCAACAAAGCACTCCATCAATGATTGCTTTTATTTCACTGACCTTTTTTTCTACTTTTATTAATGTATCTGTGGAAACAGCACAGGAGAAATCTGACAACGCTGCTGTGTCTAAAAATGGTTCAAGAATGAGGAACACAGCAAAGGAATAGCAGTTGTTCCAGTCATTGGAACCACCCAGTGCACAGATGTCTGATTAAAATGGTTCGTGTCAAATGACATTTGGCTGACCTACTTTCTAAGACCTGCTTCAGAATTTTTTTTGTTGTGATTTTTAAGAATGTAACTATGTGTAAGGTACCTCTTAAATATATCACTGATCATTCTAATTGAATAAACAGAAATAAAACAATATATAACCAGAAAGCCCAGAACAGTACAGACCCTTGATGTATTAATACCTTTATGTAATGTTATACGCACATTCATTAAAGATTTTGGTATTTCTTGTGTTAAAATTAATTGCTGCTAGTTCTCCTGTGAGACAGAAGAAACTCGCACATACACGTTTTGTGCATCATTAAGTATTGCCAAAGAAAAGAATGTTGCTGTGTAGTTGCGGGGAGGATGTAAGTCCCATTGGGTGTCAGCCATGGCTCAGTGGTAGCACTCTTGCCTGTGAGTTAGAGGGTTGTGGGTTCACAGTCCCACTCCAGAGACTTGAGCACAAAATCTAGGCTGACACTCCAGCGCAGTACTGAGGGAGTGCTGTTTTTCAGATGAGATGTTAAAACATGGCCTCATCTGCCCTCTCAGGTGGATGTAAAAGATCCCATGGCACGATTTGAAGAAGAGCAGGGGAATTGTCCCTGGTGGCCTGGCCAATATTTATCCCTTAAGCGAATCCACTAAAAAACAGATTATCTGGTTGTTATCACATTGCTGTTTGTGGGACCTTGCTGTGTGCAAATTGGCTGCCACTGTTGGTACACTACAACAGTGACTACATTTTAAAAGTAATTCATTGGCTGTAAAGCAGTGTGGGAGGTCATGAAAGACACTATTTTTTTCTTTTTTAGTCTACATTATCTGAAGAAAAATAAAGCATTGAATATTTAATAGGTAGAAATGTTTTTTGTCACTTTATTTACTTGCAAATTATTGCTGACTCTTTACAGAACACTGGTTTGTGCTTTAAATGTACTCCTTCCTGTAAAAGTGGCAAATATAGACTTTTGCTGTGTTTTGTACTGGCTGGATGATTTAAACACTAGTAGTATTTCAGTACAAAATACTGAAATAAACAAGATCATGATTATTTAGCAAACTTGCAGAAAATTATGAACTGAGTTACTCTGTTATGTGAATTTCTCTGATTCCACTCTTTGAAATTTATCACTTGAAATTCCAAAAATAATTTTGGCAGTTGGTCTAGGTGCGGAAAAGGTGTATATTTTGAAAGTTGGGGGAAAAAGTCCTTCCATTTCCAAAGACCTGATTATAATTGTTGAAAAGATAGCAGCTCCACAATCATGATAGCTCATTTTTGTTTGTATCCAGCTGAGCAAAGCTGCGTATGTCAAATACTGCAGGTAACTTATTTGTGTTTTAGATATAGGAACCACATAATCGTTTTCATTCCTGTGCAGAGTTCTGGCCAGGAAGTTACTCTGGCCGAGATTTTCCGGGGTGTCAGTGAGCGGGATTGGCGGTGAGTTGGGTGTGAAAATGTTTTTTTTTGATAGCGGGTTGGGAACCCGCTGTCAACCCACCACAACACACCTTTCCCAATGTCGGGTCTGTCTGCGCTGAGCAAACCCGACAGGCAGCGGCGGGCGATCCAATTAAACTCATTAGCATCTAGTTGACAGATGATTAACAGGCTTTTTTAACTTACCTTTTGACTTCAACTGCATAACTACGGGAACCACACTGTTCAGGGACCATGGCTGTCAACATGAGGCGGGAGTTCAGTGGCCATTGGTCCAGCTGATTACTTGACAGCTTCAAATGTACAGTAAAAGCTCCCACCTGACAGATCATCACTTTCCTCAGCCACAAGCTGTTTCTCAGTCCATTTCTAGCACAGATTCTGCAGGCTTTCCACTTTCCACTCTCGATCCAGTATCACCTCCTTGGAAGAACTCTCTCTCACCATTGACAGAATGCTTCTGTCATCTCTACTTCACCTGCCGTCTATTCCATCAACATGGGTGCCCTTTATACTGTCCCACCTTGGTCCTCAGAATCCAACCATGATAAGCCCCAACACCAGCAGCACCAGGCACACCAGCAGCACCAACAACAACACCAACCTTCTCAACAATCACCTGATGCCGCACAAGACAGAGGGCATCAGCACCCGAGCACATTTCCGCCAGGGATGGTCTCACCATGGCCAGATTTACTTCACTTGACGCTGTATACCCTGGCTGCCACATGATGCACCAGGTTGGTACCACCCCACACCAACACCATAAAGCATCCCTACAATGTCCAAGCCATTCCCTTCACACTCACCACTATTGTAGGGGGTACCGTTATGTCTCATCATTCACTGCAACTCACTAAGCCACTTCCAAAGGTACACACGAATCTGTCCAAGAACGGAAAGTATTGAAAATAAAGGTTTCAAATGTTTGACAGTACGTTAACATAAACTTTACATGAACATTGGATAAAACACCCAAGTGGCTACCCTTGTTTGTTGTTAGTTGGTATGATTGCACTAGGATGAGGGTGAGTGTGAGGGGTGGCTAGTGAGATGGGGATGTGATAAAGTAGATAGAGAGGGATGGGTGGATGTGCAAGGTATTTTGGTGTGAGTAAGGATGTGCAGGAGTGAAAGAAAGAAAGACTTGCATTTATATAGCGCCTTTCATGACCACCGGAAATCTCAAAGCGCTTCACAGCCAATTAAGTACTTTTGAAGTGGTGTCACTGTTGTAATGTGGGAAACGCAGCAGCCAATTTGCGCACAGCAAGGTCCCATAAACAGCAATGTAATAATGACCAGATAATCTGTTTTTGTTATGTTGGTTGAGGGATAAATATTGGCTAGGACACTGGGGTTAACTCCCCTGCTCTTCTTCGAAATAGTGCCATGGGATATTTTACATCCACCGGAGAGAGCAGACGTGGCCTCGGTTTAACGTCTCATCTGAAAGATGGCACCTCCGACAGTGCAGCACTCCCTCAGCACTGCACTCCCGTGTCAGCCTTGATTTATGTGCTCAAGTCCCTGGAGTGGGACTTGAACCCACAACCTTCTGACTCAGAGGCGAGTGTGCTACCCACTGAGCCACAACTAACACTGTAGGGTAGGGAAGGCAGCGTGATGGGGATGTGATGAGAGGCACAGCAGGATGAAGGTGAGTGTGGCTTTGTACTAATGTTTTGTGATCTAATGAGATCATTGAAAGGTTTGCGCCACTGCACCCAGGTCCTCCAGACCACATCCCTGCTTGTGACCTCCTGTGCAATGTGCAACCAGGCTGTGTTGGGTCTCCTGGGGAGGTCTCTTCCGCCCATCAACGACCCTGGCCGCACTGGACCCGCCGAGGTAAGGAAAATCTCGGCCTCTGTGTGAATCTAGTCAAACAAATATAGTAGAATTCGTAAATCTTTGAATTTTGTTTACATTATCTTTGCATTGGTAGAGTTTATTGTCATGTTTCAGGATCCTTTGACCATTTTTCTTAGAAAGGATTTTGAAAAAGAATTACTTTAAATGAACATAAGAACATAAGAAATAGGAGCAGGAGTAAGCCATTCGGTCCCTCGAGCCTGCTCCGCCATTCAATAAGATCATGGCTGATCTTTGACCTCAACTCCACTTTCCTGCACGATCCCCATAACTCTTGATTCCCTTAATATCCAAATATCTATCGATCTCTGTCTTGAATATACTCAACGACTGAGCCTCCACAACCCTTTGGGGTAGAGAATTCCAAATATTCACCACCCTCTGAGTGAAGAAATTTCTCCTCATCTCAGTCCTACATGCCCGACCCCTTATTCTGAGTCTGTGACCCCCACGGTTCTAGACTCCCCAGCCAGGGGAAACATCTCCCTGCATCTACCCTGTCAAGCCCTGTAAGAATTTTATATGTTTCAATGAGATCACCTCTCATTCTTCTAAACTCCAGAGAATATAGGCCTAGTCTACTCAATCTCTCCTCATAGGACAATCCCCCCATCCCAGGAATCAGTCTGGTGGACCTTCGTTGCACTCCCTCTACGGCAAGTATATTCTTCCTTAAGTAATGAAACCAAAACTGTACACAATACTCCAGGTGTGGTCTCACCAGGGCCCTATTTAATTGCACTAAGATGTCTTTACTCTTATACTCAAATCTTCTTGTAATAAAGATTTTGAAAAAGAATTACTTTAAATGGTGTATTTTGAAACATAGTGTATCCATGCAAGTTTTTTTTAAGAGATGATAGTTAAGGTGCTAAGGCGTTAGTGTTCATGTTGTTTTCTAATAGACTGTAAATAAGTAATTAATTAGCCTATCACAGCAATTAAAAAACACCTCACGCCCATTGAATTGGAAAGTCTTTGACCCCTTTTTATGGCTGTAAACAGTAACAGAAATTAAACAGAAACATTGATGCAAGAGCTTAGGCTTTTGAAATAGGATATTGCACAGCCAGTCAAGATGTTAAAAGAGAAATCTCTGAAGCAGTGAGCCCCAGTAAAAGACTGTGAGAAGGATACAATGCAGTGAGTTGTTAGAAATTAGTTTGTTTAGGTTAGGCAAGACAATCCACTGATAATAGAAAGTATAGTGTGTTCATTATTTTTGTATTATTACACAAAGACAAGTTGTAACACTTGAACTAAGTGACTTTTGCTCTGTATGTTCAGTCGCTGTAAAATAAAACAGCTTAAGGATTTATGTCAAACCTCGTTTCATCATGTGCTTGCTTGGTCTGTCTTTGGAGTGATTGAAACACATACAAAAGACACAAATATTCAGTTCTGATCACAAGGAGGTATTATTGTTACACCCCTGGGTTTTGCTGTTGTTCAAGTCGATCATAGAATCATAGAAATTTACGGCACAGAAGGAGGCCATTTGGCCTATTGTGTCCATGCCAGCTGAAAAAGAGCTATCCAGCCTAATCCCACTTTCCAGCTCTTGGTCCGTAGCCTCATAGGTTACGGCACGTCAAGTGCATATCCAAGTACTTTTTAAATACGATGAGGGTTTCTGCCTCTACCACCCTTTCAGGCAGTGTGTTCCAGACTACCACCACTCTCTGGGTGAAAAAAAGTTCTCCACAACTCCACTCTAATCCTGCTACCAATTATTTTAAATCTATGCCCCCTGGTTATTGACCTCACTGCTAGGGGAAATAGATCCTTCCTAGCCACTCTATCTAGGCCCATCATAATTTTATACACCTCAATCAAGTCTCCACTCAGCCTCCTCTGTTCCAAAGAAAACAACCCCAGCCTATCTAATCTTTCCTCATAGCTAAAATTCTCTAGTTCTGGCAACATCCTTGTAAATCTCCTCTGTATCCTCTCTAGTGCAATCGCATCTTTCTTGTAATGTGGTGACCAGAACTGTACGCAGTACTCTAGCTGTGGCCTAACTAGTGTTTTGTTCAGTTCAAGCATAACCTCCCTGCTCTTATATTCTATGCCTTGGCTAATAAAGGAAAGTATTCCATATGCCTTCTTAACTACCATATCGACCTGTCCTGCTATCTTCAGGGATCTGTGGACATGCACTCCAAGGCCCCTTTGTTACTCTACGCTTCGCAGTATCCTACCATTTATTGTGCATCCCCTTGCCTTGTTAGCCCTCCCCAAATGCATTAGATCACACTTCTCCGGATTGAATTCCATTTGCCACTTTTCTGCCCACCTGACTAGTCCATTGATATCTTCCTGCAGTCTACTGCTTTCTTCCTCACTATCAACCACTCTACAGCTTTCTTCCTCACTATCAACCACGATAGATATAGGGCAGTGTGAGTCAACTCCTATTAAAATAAGATTGCCAGACCACTTAGGGGTGTGACTGCTGCCACTGAACCCAAGCAGATATCTACAGCAGACTCAAATTTGTAACATTTACTATTAAAACTTGAAATGAAGTAATTGCAGCAGAAGTTCCTATATTACAATAGCAGTTTGATACAAACAAACTTGCATCTCTGTGAAACATTGTGGAAAAAGGGATCATTCCGGTCACCCAAATACAACTTTGCACACGATAGACACTTATAATGATAAAAACTACAGTAATCTACTTTAAACTTATTCATGCATATATGTAAGATAGAGTCAAGATTTTATAGATAAAGTATCAATGAATACTAAATTATTTCAAAATGTATGTTAGCTTTCCTGGTTTCACTTACTGCAAGGGGAAGCAATCGTGTATTTAGTGCCTTTTGGATAAAATATAGGTATTTCAGAAAAGGCACAGGTTATTTAAAGTTTCTTGCAATAGCTGATGACAATAGGTTAATAATAGAGGAATTATAGAGGTTTATCTGTTTTGTCAAGTATCAGATTCTGAGCAGAATGTTCAAATTAAATGAAACAATTGGACACCTGGGTGAAACCCAATATAAAATCCCTTTGGGGCAAAATTGGGTCGCGCCCCCTTTGGGGCGTTAACTTCGCCGGGGCGCTACTTTTAGCGCCCCAAAAAAGTTAGTGCCACCGCGCCCAAAATTCACTGGTAGCGCCCCAAGAGGGAGGCGGGGCGCTACTGGAAGCGTCCTGCCTCCCTCTTGGGGCGCTGCGAATGAATACCGCGGTGCTACGTGCCACGATACTGCAGGCCTTCCTCCCCTTATTAAAGGGGAGGGGCCTAGCGCAGCGCAACCCGGGGCCCAGCTAAGCCACCAGGGATTGGAGTGCCGGCAAAAGAGCCCGGCACTAAAGAGGAGTTCCAGGCTCACGGAGCGCAGCCGGCACCCCGCGGGGGGGGCTTCACAGAAGGCCGGGGACAGCAACGGGGGCAGGTGCTGGCAGGCGGCCAGCAACAAAAATGGCCGCCCAGCACCTCCCCTTTAATTTGCGCCGCCCCGGACGCACATACGCCCCCCTGACCCTGTCGAACATAGCGGCTGGCGGTAAATCAGGGGCGCTACCGAAGATCGCGGCCAGGGTGCGAGTGGGGCACTGCGCACGGTGATGATGTCATCGCCGGAGGTGCAGCGCCGCAGGGCGCTAACGGTTACCGCTGCCGATAACCTCCCACTGAATTTCGCGGGAGGCGTTAGCGGCGCCGCGGCCAGGCGCTAGTTGCTTTGTGCCCTCTTAGGGCGCTAACGGGAGGCGCAAATCAACCGAATTTTTCCCCCTTTGTGCCTTACAAAAAATGTTTACTTTTACTTCAATTCAGCACCAACTGCCTCAGTGTAGAATAGCACTGACCAATTCAAACCTATTTAAATGTCTTCCTCAGCGCAAAGGAAAAATGCAGAAAAATGTGATGCAGGTGAATTTTGGCAGCAAAAAATGTTACAGGAAGTGACGAGTTTTCACAATGCAGCTCTTGCAAAGCACAAGTAGCCTCTGAGATGAGATGTAGAAAAATAAAATTAACCTGTTTGGTAGAAAGAAAATCTACTCCTAAAACTGTACACCGCAACTTGAGTAAACAGGACTGGGGATGAATACAAATCTTAATATTCCCAGGCATGTAAAGGAGAGGCACGCATGAAGAAGTAGGGCACAGTAAGAGTTCTCCATCTCCTTCTGTAAGAGGTGATCTCCTTCCTCTGCCACAAGCAAGAGTAAGTAAGTTTTTCTAAGAATAAACCACCTCCAGAAAATGGTGGGCAGGAAGGACAAAGCTAATAACATTAGTACGCATACCTGCTAATACCAGACGGAGCACAAGCATAAACATAGTTAACTGAACTTCCATAAAATCGTTACCTATGGATGAAAGGCAATTAGGAACATAGGAATTGCTAGATGAAAAAAGACCAAGTTCCATCTAGTTTGCCTTTTACCATCCTGATAGTCACATGATACAACGATAATGGAGTTGTTGACTAATCATAGCAATCAATCTCTATCAATTAGTTTATAACTGACCCAGACATGATGCAAGGAAAACTCCAGTGGTGGGGAGCTTTGTGAACTCAAAGCTTAGGGAGGACCAGGGTTCACAGTCTCAAGTTATGTAAGGCCAGAACTAGGTTAGATGTTAGGAGGTGGTTCTTTTCCCAGAGCATTGTACACCTGTAAAACAGGCTGCTGGCTCATAGGGTGAATGATGATTCACTGAATTCCTACAAGCTAGAGCTGGACCTGTTTCTAGCTAGGGCGAAGATCACCTTGCACAAAAGGTAGGTACTGTATGACATTGATCAGGACCAGAGTGGTCTCCTGGACAAATTTTGATTGCCTAAGGGGGTCAGAGTGGAATTTTCCAGATTTCCCCCCCCCAATTGACCTGGGTTTTTATCTGTTTTCTTTGTTTCTCCCAGGAGAATACATGGCTTTTTTTTTGTCGGGGGGGTGGGGTAGTGTGTATATTGTGACGCGCAAGGCATCGCAGATGTGTGGGACAGGCTGGATGGACCAGTGGTTCTTTTCTTGTCCGTCATTGTTCGTATGTTCGTAACCCTAGGTCCAAAATCACCTATTCCTCCCAAGCATGCTACACTTACCACATGTCATGTCTCAAACTACACATATACTGTATCCCACGGTATCCACTCTCAAGTACCCACTTCTTCTCCCATTTGTCCTTTTCCTTTACCCTTGCCCTCTCACCCACCATTTCAGCTTCCCTTCTCCACCAACCAGCACTCCAAAGCCTGTACTCAGCACTAACCAAGCTCTTTGTAGTTTTAAATGCCTTTTGTGTTTGCCTGAAAGGGAGAAATAAGGGTGATGATAATCAGTGGGAACCAGTAAAGGGGAGTGGGGGCGGGTAGGCTGGTAGGATTGGGAGAATGTTGGGATGAATGGGGGATAATGTAAACTAGGACTGACTCCATTGATGCTGGGATCAGATAGGGGCCCTGTTGAAATAATAAATAATTTATTAAAAACATTTTAAATATAAGTTGAAAAAAACTTACCTGAAGGCTGTAAAAGCTTTAGGCTGGTCACTGCAGTGCCACCTAGGCTATAAACACAGCTAGCAGATCTCAGAGGTAAGGAGTCAACAGCGTCAACTACTTGGAGACTAACGGCGCAAAATTCAGATCCATAGCGCCCGTTTTTTGGGCGTTACGAGTGCGAATAGCGTCCGTGGTGCGCGGGCTCACTTATGGAGCGAATCACACGGACGCCATATTGGTGAGGGTGTTAGCGCACGTGCTGTGAATGTCCGCCGGAAGTATGCAGAGCTGTGTTGATTTGACGCCAGCGCTCCCATTTTGGAGCGCAATGCTCCAGCTAACGCCCTCTCTTAACCTCGCGCAGCTGAACACGTGTTCAGCATCTTGAAGGACCCCCCAGCAGCGCTATTTAAATGGATCATCAACTACTTACAGATTAGTTGCTGGTTGATATCTTCTGGCTGTTGCCATGATTCTACAAGTGTTTGGTGCTTTCTACAGTTGTTTCAAGTTGCCAAAGTCTACAGGGAGTCGTGTGGCAGGTGCTGAAGGACCTTTTCCTGACTCCAAGGCTTCTGCACAAATCATTTGCTACCAAACATGGTTGCACTAGTAGGAGTTCTCCTTGGAATACAGCATGATTTGGAGAATGAACAGAGGCCACGAAGCGCATGACAAGCTTCAGGAAGAGGGAGGAGGAGGAGGGCGAGAAGGGCTCTCAGCAGGAGGCCATATCCACCGAGGGTGTTCAGGTTGCAATTAAGAACATAAGAAATAGGAGCAGGAGTCAGCCATTCGGCCCCTCGAGCCTGCTCCGCCATTGAATAAGATCATGGCTGATCTTCTACCTCACCTCTACTTTCCTGCACTATTCCCATATCTCTTGATTCCCTTAATATCCAAAAATCTATCGCTCTCTGTCTTGAATATACTCAACAACTGAGCCTCCACAGCCCTCTGGGGTAGAGAATTCCAAAGATTCACCACTCTCTGAGTGAAGAAATTTCTCCTCATCTCAGTCCTAAATGGCTGACCCCTTATTCTGAGACTGTGACCCCTGCTTCTAGACGCCCCAGCCAAGGGAAACATCCTCCCTGCATCTACCAGTCAAGCCCTGTACAAATTTTGTATGTTTCAATGAGATCACATCTCATTCTTCTAAAATCTAAAGAATATAGGCCTAGTCTACTCAATCTCTCCTCATAGGACAAACACCCCCATCCCAGGAACCAGTCTGGTGAACCTTTGTTGCACTCCCTCTATGGCAAGTATATCCTTCCTTAGGTAAGGAGACCAAAACTGTACACAATACTCCAGGTGTGGTCTCACCAGGCCCCTATATAATTGCAGTAAGACATCTTTACTCTCATACTCAAATCCTCTTGTAATAAAGGCCAACATACCATTTGCTTTCTTAATTGCTTGCTGTACCTGCATGTTAACTTTCAGTGATCGTGTACAAGGACTCCCAGGTCCCTCTGAACACCAACATTTCCCAATCTCTCACCATTTAACAAAAATACTCTGCTTTTCTATTTTTCCTACCAAAGTGGATAACTTCACATTTCTCCACATTAGATTCCATTTGCCATGTTCTTGCCCATTCACTTAGCCTGTCTATATCCCTTTGAAGCCTCTTTGCATCCTCCTCACAATTTACATTTCCACCTAGCTTTGTATCATCAGCAAACTTGGATATATTATTCTCCTACCTGAACCTCAGCGAGGAACTATGTGTGTGACGTCTGCGCTTCAGTAAGAACATCCTCAGTGAAATCTTCTACCTGCTGCAACCACAACTGCAAGCTCAGAGCAGGGCAAGGACACCATTGCCAGTGGCTGTGAAGGTTACCATGACAATGGACTTTTATGCATCTGGCTCCTTCCAGGCTGGAGCTGAAGATAATTGCAACATCTCACAGTTTGCCGGTTACTGAGGACTTCTGTTCAAAAAGAGCTGACTACATTTCATTCTGTCTTACCAGAGACCAGCAGGAGGAGTGAGCACATGGCTTTGCTAGGATTGCAAGCTCCTCATGGTGCAGGGTGGCATTGACTGCACGTACATTGCTTTGCGGGCACTGCATATCAACTCTGCCATATACCGGAACTGAAAGGGATTCCACATCCTCAATATCCAGCTGTTGTGCGACCATAGGCAGCGAATCATGCAGGTCAATGCCCGGTATCCTGGCAGCAGTCATGATGCCTTCATTCTGCGGCAGTCCGCTGTGCCATCTGCATTTAAGCCACCATGACAAACCAAAGGGTGGCTACTGGGGGATAAGGGCCATCCGCTGACAACATGGCTGATGACTCCTGTGCGCAATCCACGCATACATGCACAGCATGCATACAATGAAAGCCATGCTGCCACATGAAATGTGATCGAGAAGACCATTGGCATGATGAAAAATTGCTTCCACTGTCTGGACCGCTCTGGAGGAGCCCTGCAGTACTTGGCAGAGTGGGTGTCAAGATTTGTTGTGGTCTGCTGCATGCTGTACAACCTCGCCATCATGAGGGCACTGCCCTTGCCACCAGCTATACGGCAAGCAGCTGAGGAGGAGGAGGAAGAGGAAGAGAGATGCCAAAATAAAAGCGTCCACAAAATAAACATTCCAAACCATTTTGCAAAGAAATCTAAATGAATCACCTTTGTGTATTCCCTTAGTGCCTGTCCTCCGTGTACCTTTGCCTGTCCTAGTGCTCCTACGCAGTGCTACCCCAGTGGCTGCAGCATGGCTGGTGGAAGGCTGCTGACTTTCAGTGGAAGAGACTGCAAATGGCCTTGGAGGACAACCTCGAGCAGCTCTGCTGCTGACTGCACCATCTCAGTATGAGCTGCAGCAGTCTGGGCTGGCTGACTGATGGGCAACAGCAAGGGCACTGGTGGAGTGGCAGTGGTGAGAGGATGAATGCTGTCATCCTGAGAGAGGACAGCAGGTTCATGCTTCATGGAGCCACTGCCACTCCCCTGTGGTGGCGCCTCAGCAATCCTAGTAATCTGTTGGAGGACAGATTGCTGGACTGCTGTGACACCCTGCAAGTCTCTTTGAACACTGTAATCCAGAGTCATCATGGCAGCAAGCTGACCTTGCATGACAGAAGTTTGAGTTTCCACTGCAGCACTCATTGCTTGTGCTGCAATGGAAGCTGAGACATCAGCCATCAGACGCTGCATCATGGTTAGGTCCATAAGTGTGGTAATGCAGTTGGCCACCACTTCCATGCGGAAAGGATGGGCTCCAAGCTCTGCGCAAAGCCCTGTGCCAAGTTGGTGCTGGACTCCTCCATGCTCCTTGACATTGCACGCAGGCTTTCTGGCAGGCTTCCCAGTGCACCAAACATTTCATGGTGCATACCCATCAGCCTTCTTCTGTAGCCTGCCCCATCAAAGTCCTCATCTGAGTCCTCTGCAGCAGAACCCATGTGCGACCTCTCCCTCCAGTGAGCTGGCACCTGCACTATTCTTTCCCCCTGCTCTGGCTGCAGGCCACTTGTGCCTCTATGCTATCCTCTAAATTATGCGCAGTGTCAATATCTGAGCTAGTGGCTGTGAGTGTCAAAGCGAGTGACGGTGTGTCTTCATCATCACTGTCTTCTTGCTCTTCCACCACTGCCTGGTCAGATTGCAGTTCTTGGGTATCTGAAAGGAGAAAGGCACAAGGGTAAAGTTGTGGGGAGGGGAGGCGGGGAAAGTAAGAGGTGCATGCTTACACCCTGTGCAGCTTGTAAATCAGAAGAGATTGTGGGATGAGGGGGAAGTGGGATGTGAGAAGGAGGATTAGGTATGAGGATACCATCATCTTCTATGGTTTCAGCCCCGCCGCTGGCCACGGCCTCAGCAACCGCCATTCCAATAATGGCCAGCACCATCTCCTCCATGGGGGGTAGGGCATGCAGGCGTGCCTGTTCCCCGCCAGTTAGCTCCTGCTGCCTCCCGTTGTGCAACACCTTGCCCAGCAAGAGAGAAGCAAGTGTGTCAGTGAATGTCATGCAATTTGATTGGGTGATGTGGCTGTCATGGTAGAATAGCTGGCAGTGTTTGCAAGCTGTGAGATGTGGGTCTGAGGCTTGCAGCAATGTTATGTGTGTGAAGGTGAGGTGAAGCTATGAATGTTAGTTATGAGTCCTGATTGATAGAGATTGTTGGTAGGTGAGTGATGTGGGTGTGGTGCATTAAGCTGTGGCTGAGGCTAGGGTATGGCATTTGAAGATGCATTCACTGACCTTGACCACTCATGTGAGGTCATTGAACTTCTTGCGGCACTGCAGCCAGGTCCTCGGGGCTTGACTACTGGCATTGACCCTCCCACAGCTATCTGCTCCCACTGCCTTCTGAACATGTATCTGGAACATGTGCAAGAAACACAGAAAGCTAGCATGCAGGTACAGCAAGCAATAAGGAAGGCAAATGGCATGTTGGCCTTTATTGCAAGGGGGTTGGAGTATAAAAGTAAGGAAGTCTTGCTACAATTGTACAGGGCCTTGGTGAGACCACACCTGGAGTACTGTGCACAGTTTTGGTCTCCTTATCTAAGGAAGGATATACTTGTCTTGGAGGCGGTGCAACAAAGGTTCACTAGATTGATTCCTGGGATGAGAGGGCTGTCCGATGATGAGAGATTGTGTAGAATGGGCCTCTCTGGAGTTTAGAAGAATGAGAGGTGATCTCATTGAAACATACAAGATTCTGAAGGGGATTGACAGGGTAAATGCTGAGAGGTTGTTTCCCCTGGCTGGAGTGTCTAGAACTAGGGGGCATAGTCTCAGGATGAGGTAGGCCATTTAAGACTGAGATGAGGAGGAATTTCTTCACTCAGAGGGTTGTGAATCTTTGGAATTCTCTGCCCCAGAGGGCTGTACATATTGCATCTTTGAGTATATCCAAAGCTGAGATAGATAGATTTTTGGACTCTAGGGGAATCAAGGGATATGGAGACCGGGGGGAAAGTGGAGTTGAGGTCGATGATCAGCCATGATCTTATTGAATGGTGGAGCAGGCTCGAGGGGCCGTATGGCCTATTCCTGCTCTTATTTCTTATGGAGGACCTCCTGGCCCCCTGCGGATTCAGGACATCTCTTCTCCTTTCCACCTCCTCTTCCAAGGCCTCCAGTGCAGTGTCCGAAAACCTTGCAGCCCGCTCTCTCCCATGTTGTGCCATTCTTCATTGTTTCCCAGGTCAGATTCACTTCCTGAACGACTGCCAGAACATGCTCCAGCCACAATGTACCTCCCCTTTAAGAGGTGCAGGCTAGCTTTAAGCAGTGCAGGCTAGCTTTAACTGGTGTTAGCAAGTAACAATTTTGGGCCCCCTGCTGATGCATGCAGCCAATCAACAGTGCAATTAGCGCTGGCTGCATGCTGAAATCATTGAAATGAGCAGGCAGCACACAGTTGGCATGCTGCCTGCATTACATTGACCGGTCGTGGGTTAATTGTGCATTGTGATCCCCGCGCCCGTTTTCGGGGGCTGTGTAATTTAGCCCCCTAAGTGTGGAGGACTCAGTCAGAAATAAGGAAAGCTAATAGTGTGACAGAAATAGCATAATGGAAATAGAATCATTTAAAAAGTATTACAGGAAGTAAGAGTTACACTTACAGAAAGAGCACACTATACAGAAAACTTTTAACATTAATTTTTTGAGAGATTCGGTTTGTTGCCATATATTCATTGGTAACTTTATGCTGATGAATGAAATTTATTTGTAAAGAATTTTTATAAATTTGTAATTTTATAATTTGTTTTTACTGATTGCAGTTTTTTCATTATTTGTTTTTACACATCGGTACTCAGTATAACCAGGGTGACTAGCAACAAATTAACATTCAGGACTGGTGCAAGGAACATAGCAGATTTGCATTAAGGGCTTGGCAGGGCAAGGCATTTTTACAAATACGTGTGGAGGCATGCTAGGCTGTAGCCTCTTAATAGTTGTAATCCAGTTGTTTGGCACAATTATAGCCACTTGGAACAGCTATTTTCTTAATAATATAAGCCCAGCAGAAACAGACACTTTCACAGCCAGGGTTAGGAACCAGGGTCAGGGCTGCATGATATTGTTGGAATTTGTAATGTGTATGCTTATAGTTAGTTTTATGTGTTTATTATGATACAAATTTTATTTTTGTAGTATACAGTGGGTTGAGTCGGGTGCAACTTGGCTGCTCAAGACCCTTGGATGTCGTTTGAGGGATTTGATTGATTGCTTTTTTGATGGTTGTTGTTTACTCATTGGTAGCCTTCTGATAGTGAATGGAAATTTTTATTAAAGTGGTTTTAAGTGTGACAGTGTGAGTCACAAAGCCAACAGCTGCTAGTCCTGAAGTGGGTCTGCACACAGTCAGTGAGACTGGGTGGGGCTGTAAGATACAGGATTTTTTGTTTCATGGTGACCATGGACAACAACAAAAACAAAACAACAACTTGTATTTATATAGCGCCTTTAACGTAGTAAAATGTCCCAAGGCGCTTCACAAAAGTATTAAAAGACAACAACAAAAATTTGACACCGAGCCACATAAGGAAAAATTAGGGCAGGTGACCAAAAGCTTGGTCAAAGAGGTAGGTTTTAAGGAGCATCTTAAAGGAGGAAAGAGAGGTAGTGAGGCGGAGAGGTTTAGGCAGGGAATTCCAGAGCTTAGAGCCTAGGCAACAGAAGGCATGGCCACCAACGGTTGAGCGATTATAATCAGGGATGCTCAAGAGGCCAGAATTAGAGGAGCGCAGATATCTCGGGGGGTTGTGGGGCTAAAGGAGATTACAGAGATAGGGAGGGGCGAGGCCACGGGGGGGATTTGAAAACAAGGATGAGAATTTTGAAATCTAGGCGTTGCTTAACCGGGAGCTAATGTAGGTCAGTGAGCACAGGGGTGATGGGTGAACGAGACTTGGTGCGAGTTAGGACACGGGCAGCCGAGTTTTAGATCACCTCAAGTTTACGTAGGGTAGAATGTGGGAGGCCAGCCAGGAGTGCGTTGGAATAGTCAAGTCTAGAGGTAACAAAGGCATGGATGAGGGTTTCAGCAATGGATAAGCTGAGGCAAGGGCGGAGTCGGGCAATGTTACAGAGGTGGAAGTAGGCATTCTTAGTTAAGTTGCGGATTTGTGGTCGGAAGCTCATTTCAGGGTCAAATATGACACCCAGGTTGCAAACCGTTTGGTTCAGCTTCAGACAGATGTTAGGGAGAGGGATAGAGTCAGTAGCTAGGGAATGGAGTTTGTGGCGGGGACCGAAAACAATGGCTTTGGTCTTCCCAATATTTAATTGGAGAAAATTTCTGCTCATCCAGAACTGGATGTCGGACAAGCAGTCAGACAATTTAGAGTCCGTGGAGGGGTTGAGAGAAGAGGTACTGAGGTAGAGCTGGGTGTCGTCAGCGTACATGTGGAAACTGACGCTGTGTTTTCGGATGATGTCGCCAAGGGGCAACATGTAGATGAGAAACAGGCAAGTGCAGTCCCACCCAGCTCGACGAAGGTGGAGAGGCTTTGGAGAAGGATGGAGTGGTCAACTGTGTCAAAGGCTGCAGACAAGTCAAGAAGGACAAGGAGGGATAGTTTACCTTTGTCACAGTCATAAAGGATGTCATTTGTGACTTTGATGAGAGCCGTTTCGGTACTGTGGCAAGGGCGGAAACCTGATTGGAGGGATTGAAATATGGAATTGCAGGAAAGATGGGCATGGATTTGGGAGGCGACAACACGTTCAAGGTCTTTGGAGAGGAAAGGGAGGTTGGAGATGGGGCGGTAGTTTGCAATGACGGAGGGGTCAAGGTTTATTTTTTTTGAGAGGGGTGATGACGGCAGATTTGAGAGAGAGGGGTACAGTACCTGAGGAGGAAACGATGACAATAACCAACAACTTTGGATTGGCCAGTTCTGACGAAAGGCCATCAACCTGAAATGTTAACTTTGTTTCTCTCCACAGATGCTGCCTGACTGCTGAGTATTTCCAGCATTTTCTGTTTTTATTTCAGATTTCCAGCATCTGCAGTATTTTGCTTTTGGATTTATAGTGTCTTTAATGTAGAAAATGTCCCAAGGTGCTTCACAGAAGTGCAATCAAACAAAAATCAGACAGTGAACCCGATTATAACTCAGGTTCAGTTTTCAGCAGGTGAGCAGAGGTATGAGTTAGAAATTCACCAGCTACTCCAGAAATGAGGCTCGGGGTATTTTAACTCCCAGGCTTCATTTAAATTCCGAACTAATAATCCGGAGACATGAGTCCAAATTCCACCACAGCAGCTGGGGAATTTAAATTCAATGAATTAATAAATCTGGAATAAAAAAAGCTAGTATCAGTAATGGTGACCATGAAACTATCGGATTGTCGTAAAAACCCATTTGGTTCACTAATGTCCTTTAGGGAAGGAAATTTGCTGCCCTTACTTGGTCTGGCCTACATGTGACTCCAGACCCACAGCAATGTGGTTGGCTCTTAACTGCCCTCTGAAATGGCCTGGCAACCCACTCAGTTAAGAGAAATTAGGGATGGGCAATAAATGCTGGCCTTGCCAGCGACGCCCACATCCCGTGAATGAATAAAATAAATTGGAGGTGGATGAGGGGAAAGAACCACAAGCTCCTTTGACAGCTATTTAAGGTATCTACCTGATCTTCTCCTGAGACACTAACAAGTGTTTCCTTACCACACAGCAAAACATTCTTTTTCCCCCTTGACTAAGTAACTACTTCATCTCACCTGGAATAAAAAGGGAAGCATCATAATCAGACCAGCACCTTCCTCCTATTCCTGCACCATCATTCTTCACATCTACACTTGCTTTCCTGCTTCATCACTACTGCTTGGCATCTTAGTGCTGCCCCTTTATCATCTCTCTCCAAGGCAGATTGTAGAGGTAACCAGAGTTCTGCTACGGGTGCTGCTGTCATTATAGTCATAGCAGCACAAAAATATTCACAGGGGTAGGTACATTAAAATAAACCAGCAGAGACCTTCAAAGTAGTACCGGAGGACTGGGGGGTTGCTAACGTTATACCACTATTCCAGAAAGGGGAGAGGGATAAACCAGGAAACTACAGGCCAATCAGCCTAATATCGATGGTGGGGAAGTTATTGGAAACCATTATCAGGGACAAAATAAACTTTCATTTGGAAAGGCATGCGTTAAACAAGGAGTGCCAGCATGAATTTGTTAAATGTAAATCATGTCTGATGAACTTGATTGAATTCTTTGACGAGGTAGCAGAGAAGGTTGATCAAGGTAGTGCAGCAGATGTTGTATATATGGACTTTCGGAAGGCATTCAACAAAATGCCACACAGGAGGCTTATTAAGAAGATGGAAGCCCATGGAATTAAGAGGAAACTGGTGGTATGGATACAAAATTGGCTCAGTGGCAGGAAGCAAGGGGTGGTGGTGGATGGATGTTTTTCAGACTGGGAGATGGTTTGCAGTGGTGTCCCCCAAGGGTCAGTTTTGGGTCCATTACTCTTTGCAATTTTTATAAACAACCTAGACTCGGGTGTAAATAGGGGAAAAAATTCCCTCTGGCGAGTGGGTCAAGAACGAGAGATCATAAATTCAAAATCATTGGAAAAAGATCAAGAGGGGAGATGGAGAGAATTTTTTCACTTAGAGAGTTGTTGGGATCTGGAACACTCTACCTGAAAAGATGGTGGCAGCTGATTCCATAATTTTAAAACAGAGTTGGACGGGTACTTGAGGATGAGCAACTCACAGGGTAACTGACAAAAAGCAGGGATGCAGGACTAAGCACGACTGCACTTTCAAAGAGCCAGCACAGGCACGACAGGCCGAATGGCCTCCTTCGGTGCTGTAAGTTTCTATGGTTCTATGAAGTTATGTTTCTTGCTGGCATCATAGATTACAACACTCTCAATTATTCAAAGACACGTCAATATAAAATAAGCTTCAATAAACAGTTAAAAAAGTAGATAGATCTATTTCTGGCATGTTTTTTTTTTTAAACTGTACTTGTCTCTTTAATGGTGCTAGTGCCTTTAAGGTCCCGGACTTCTTTTCCTCTCTGGCCCTGCACTTCCACGTATGCACAGTGCATGTGATTCATATTTAAATTAGGCCTGACGAGAAGTTCAGGTGCTAAGGTTGTGCTTCCAGCGCTGTGCCCAGATTGCTGCTGGACAGTATCAGAGGAATAATACTCCTCTAATTTCAGTGGAGGTGGTCTTCGATTCATGTTCTCAGTACAGAAACGCCACAGTTTAGTTAATGTGTACAATATAACAACTTAATGATATGACTTCTAATCATGAATTTTATTTTCCTCTAATGCATTTTGCCCTTCTAGCACCATTTTCACTTTTTTTTTAAAAAAGCTGAACTTTTTTTTTTAAATGGGAAAATCTTCTTGTGGATGTTGTCAGGATTGTGAAAATTAATTGTTGACCTTGAATTTAAATTCAGAGCAGAGATTGGTTAAGAACATAAGAAATAGGAGCAGGAGTAGGCCATACGGCCTCTCGAGCCTGCTCCGCCATTCAATAAGGTTAAATTTGCATTATACTACCTGATAGTTAAATGACGAATTTCACTCTCTGTAGAAGCAAATTACAGTACTTCATAAATAGGTAACAAAATAATGTAACTCTGTTACAAGGCATTGCAAAACCTGTGTAATCATACCAGTGCATAATATATACACGCTAATTACCCTTGGATGTTGCTTTGCTAAATTTACCTTTTTTCTTTTCCATATAAATGTGACCTACATTAAGTAGAGTACTGGGAATTTTTTTGAAGCAGGCCTCTTTCTCTGTAATAAATCACGTTGAAGCGATGCCGTCTTGTCATTGCAGTATAATTTTCCAACTGTAGACTGAAGAGATGCTGCATTGTGCACTGTAACCTATTTTCACTTTCCATTGGTTTGTATTTCTTCCAGTAACAAACTTGTTGAGCACTTGATGTATACTTTTGTAAAGTGCACAGTATATTGTTATTCAATCAGTACTACATTAAAGCTATACGATTCCATTATTTTATTTTCAGAATATAAACGCATTTATATAATGATCCAGTTGAAAGAGTTTTTTTTTTAATTCTTCAGTTTCATTTTGAAGGTAAAAAAATGCAATAAAATAGCATTAACATTTAGAATTTTATAATTTATACTGTATGTGCTGTTTTCTTCTAATCAACTATGGATTTTTATCCAATAAATGTGGGGGTAGATTTTCAAGTTACCACCCAGGCCTAAAACTGGTGTTGCAGATTGGCCACCTGTTATTGATTTCAATAGAAAATGAAAATCGGGAGGTTTTTTTTTTTAAACGGGTGGCCGATCCATAACACCAGTTACCTACTTGTGCGGTAAATTACAAATCTACCCCGTGCAGTCTTACATAAGAACACTTATTGTGGATATTGTCACACATTATCCGCAGCAGTTTGTATTACTGTTGCCATGATGTAGCAGCTTAGGCATGGTATCAGTACAATATTGATAATAAATATATTTGAAAATGTTAAAATATAAGCAAAGTCAGGGATGAGAAAAGGTCATTCAGCCCACCAAAGCTTACCCTTGAATACTGCTCGCAAAGGGTAGAGAGCCAAGAATCTGATGAATTTCACATATGTTGTTAAGTTTTAGGGAACGGATGTATATTAATATTAAATTTAGCAGTGTGTAGCTTCTGAGACAAAGCAGTATGCTTGCAGGATATGAATTGCATGAAACAAATATTATTTTGATTTAAATTACCTTGCTTAAATGTGTACAGAATATAGTTGACTGAAACAAGCCTAATTATGTGCATCATTCAGAAGGTGCTCAGCATGGTGGAGCTGAATGGTCAGCAACAGAACATATGGTTTGCATTGTTAACAATTTCAACTGCTTCTGTTGTGCATCACTAAAATGCCTTTGCATCATTCCAACTGCATCAAGTACCCCATTCCAATCTGGTATTATGGGATTAGGACCTGTCTTGTACGCAAGTTAGAGAGGACCCTTAGCATGACATTCACGTTCAACATAACAGACACATGGCAAAGCAAAATTGTCCTGTTGCCATCCCCCCACCCACAAATTACATTAGTGTAATTAAATAAGTAAAAGGCAGATGGCTTCAACAACAACCTGCATTTATATGGCAACTTTAATGCACAAAAATGTCCCAAAACACATCACAGAAACATAATCAGACAAAAGTTGAGAGTGAGCCAAAGGAGGAGGTATTAGGAGGGGTGACCAATACCTTGGTCAGAGGTGGATTTTAAGGAGGATCTTGAAGAGATGGAAGTGGAGAGAAAGAGGCGTTTCGGGAGGGAATTCCAGAGCATGCGACTGGACAGTTAAAGGCACAGCCACCAAAGGTGGTGCAAGGGGTCGGGGTAACATGCACAAAAGGCCGTAAGTCAGAGGAATGGAGAGCTCTTGGGAGGGGGGTTGGTGGTTGTAGGGCTGGAAGAATTTAAGGATTTATGGAGAGGCGAGGCAATGAAGGGAGAAAAAAGGCAGATAAAAAAAAGAAAACATTTTGAACGATTGTGGGAACACAGTGGCAGATTGTGGAATCACAGGGAGATATTCTCTCGCTATAAAATAGCAACTATTGTGTGTCACGCAGCATGACACCTTTAAGTTGAAAGAGGTTTTCACATCACCACCTACAGGACTAACAGGTACTTATAATGGGTTTAACATGCGCCCCCAAGTACTGAATTTAATATATAATACACCTGTGACTTCTTACAAACTTGATATTGTAGATAAGAGTGATGGTCTGACCCCAATGAACCCACCTCTCTGACTGAATAAAATAATTTGTTTTTAACCACACACTGCCATTGAGGGCAAGGCAGAGATATGGAGAGATGTGCTTACAACAGTGTAACTTCTGACTCTGAGTAACCTACAGGAGATCTGCTTATAATTTCCACACCTAGCACCAGTTGGGAGCAGAGCGAATGGCTGAACCACTCAGTTATTATCAAAACAATGAATGTTTGAGATAAATTATGTATGTAAAAGTCTTGGCCCCAAAATTCCACGGTGAAAGTTATTTAGAAAAAGGGAGCGGATTTACTTATTTAAATACACTGAAAAATATTTTCTCTCAAAATAATTTTCTGGTTTTAATTAATTAATTTTTATTTTGAGGAAAGACTATTTGATTTTTTAAATTTGTGGTATTCTATATCAAACAGTAATGACTAAATATTAATTGGATTATAACAGGACATCAATAGTTCTGCTTCCATTCTGTACAGTGCATATATTAAAAAGTATCATAGCTAACCATGACCTTGTGCCTTGTTGTACATCAGAAATGGAAAAACCATGAAACTCAAATAATCATAATAATTATGATTCATTGCTAAATTTACATCAACAATTTAAAACCATAGTCCGTTTGATAAATGGAAACTTGCAGTTTACTTATTATCTTAATGAATGACTGCTGCATGTAAACACCATTTTATGAATCATGTTGCAACATTTAGGCATAATCATACTTTTCCTTATAAGGAATCATTAGGACTGGTATGGACTGTATTTTTTCAAGGGTAAAAACATTCAGAAGCACTTGGCCAAATTGAGTAATGACATATAATTTCCCTATCTAGCACCAGTTGGGAGCAGAGCGAATGGCTGAACCACTCAGTTATTATCAAAACAATGAATGTTTGAGATAAATTATGTGTTCAAATTAAGATCAAGAATGTAAACACTGATGTCATAAATATCACAATGCCTACCATCACAAAGCACTTCTTAAACTTAACAGATGTGACTAATGGATAGCAAGGGATTCATTTCTGTAGATTTGAAATCAAAGCACAGAAGCAGGCCTTTCAAACTTAAGGACTCAATGTAAAAGTCTGATATCAAATGAATTTGGGAAATCTCAACTCAGTTTCTAGTGACTGTGCCTCCACAACACAAAACAATGCAATACAATTGGCAATTTCACTCATAGGCCACAAATTTAGCCTCCTCAGGCGCCCCCCCCCCCCCGGCCAGAGATATTTGCGCTCCACTAATTCTGCCCTCTTGAGCATCCCTGATTATAATCGCCCAACCATTGGTGGCCCTGCCTTCTGTTGTCAAGGTCCTAAGCTCTGAAATTCCCTCCCTAAACCTCTCCGCCTCTCTTTCCTCCTTTAAGACGCTCCTTAAAACTTACCTCTTTGACCAAGCTTTTGGTCATTTGCCCTAATTTCTCCTTATGTAGCTTGGTGTCAAATTTTTTGTCTTATAACACTCCTGTAAAGCGCCTTGGGACGTTTTACTACATTAAATGCGCAACATAAATACAAGTTGTTGTTGTTGTAGCCATAGATGACTAAAGTAGGAGAGCATTCCTTTTCCCAGTACTGGCATCCCTCACCTTTATGAGCAGCAAAGTATAAATTTATTAAGTTTCATAGTTTATGCCAAGTATAAGTGCAATAACTACTGTTGTACACATAATATACAACTGAAAGAAAAGGCAATCTTAATTAAGAAGGTTAGAACATCAACATATGACCCTTCAAGCATAAGGGTAGAGCCATTACAGTGGTCTTTTTCTCTGCTGAATTCAGCTGTTAAGTGTTAATGCACCCATATGCCTTCTGATTTTATGCATGCCTGCTATTCAGGTAAACACAAACCATAGTTTAAGTATGCCTTCTCCTTCAGGCAAAGGAAAGGCATGCCAACTCATTGTTTACATGTCACAACTATTCACAAATATGCAGTGATCACTATGGAGTCAGCACAGCTATGTAGGTCATTACCTTCTCTGTAGCTCACAGTGCTGCGTCTTGTTCGGGCACCAGTGTGGGTGGTTTGCTGGTTCACTATAAAAGGTGCAGGTCAGATGGGTTTAATATTTAATGCTTAATAATTATGGTTGTATTTTGCTTACTTGTGCAATAAAATAAAAAATCGACCTTTTGCTTCACACCTGTGCCTGCTTGATTGTTCCTGGCAGTGTTCAAAAAGTACCACTTGATGTGAAATGAAGTGCTTATTGGCCTTAGTATATTCTGTTGGTTAGATATTCAGATAGTATTTAAACAGTGATTGTGTATGCTACAAGCGAAAGGATCATTCAGATCAAGATTATTCAGAATTACACATCAGGTCTCTTTAGCTTGTATAATAACATCTAAATATGTCTCCAGTCTATGCATAGGTAGCAAGCACTTCAATGCTTCTTGAATCCCTTTCAGCACAAAGAAGTGAAATCCAAGGTTAATACTAATGATTTTCTATTCGTAAAAATTTTAAGCTTTTTGATGCAATAAATCACAAAGTCTGCAGGATTTCAGTGAAAACTAGAGGAAAGAATATGTGCCTGCCTGTGAACATTAGGGGTCAAAGGTTGCAATAATTGCATAAGATTTGTATTTTGGAAAGAACTGAATAAAATATTACAGTAATAACTTTAAACACTGATGTTTTTAAAATCACTTCTCTATCTTAGAACAGTTGCAAAACTTATTGTATGTAAATTTGTAATGCTTAATATTTAGAACTACAATATTTTTCTAAATTCAACTTCTTTCAGAATTTACAAAAAAAAACAGTATCCCTGATGGATAGAAGTGCTGGAGAGAAGCTCCAAGCATTCAACAATTGCTGCCTACATAAGATAACAGCAGTGAAATGGGAATGAGTTTGTAAACAATAGAAGCATAAGAAAATGCACAGGACTTTTTATTTGTTCACCAGATGTGGGCGTCGCTGGCAAGGCCAGCATTTATTGCCCATCCCTAATTGCCCTTGAGAAGGTGGTGGTGAGCCGCCGCCTTGAGCCGCTGCAGTCCGTGTGGTGAAGGTACTCTCACAGTGCTGTTAGGGAGGGAGTTCCAGGATTTTGACCCAGCGACGATGAAGGAACATAAAGAACCTGTGAACGTAGTTATAGCACATAGATTACTCTCACTGAAGTATGTTAGAGTCACAGCCATCCAAAACAAGCAGATACCACAAAGAGGAGATTCTTCTGTCCTTGGGAACCATATCATGAAACAGGATTTGAGTCACATACACCTCCTTCAAATGACAGAGACAAAACTAAAAATATATTTGGATTTACACAGAGGAATGTTTGAGTCACTTGTACTAGAGATACGACTCACCTACAGAATGGGCACAGTAATAGTGTGTTTTATCAGCAGGAATGCAGACAACACAAATAACCCACTCCACCCATACTTTAATAGATAAATATGACTGAGAAACCATCACACCTGAAATTTGTTACTTTGGTTAGGCTGGGTAAGAACCAAGTTTTCTACATAAAAGTTTAGATACTTTCCCCTGATAAATGTGTGTAATTTTTCCTGTTTTGTATAGAATAATCACACCGTAAAAGTTATTCAAGAGATACAGTCGTTGGCAATATTGACTACCATTTCATTATAACATATCTTACAATGGGAGGAGGTAAAGAGCCCCTTGAATAAGTAAAAACAATGTTTCAAAATGTTCAGCCAATATAATAACGTTATTCACACTTGTAGCAGTAAAATAGAAACATAGAAGATAGGAGCAGGAGTAGGCCATTCGGCCCCTCGAGCCTGTTCCGCCATTTAATGAGATCATGGCTGATCATCCAAATTCAGTACCCTGTCCCTGCTTTCTCCCCATATGCCTTGATCCCTAAATAAAACTAGATGTTATTGGTGCCCCTGAGCAAGATAATTTTGCTAATAGTTAGGGGTATTGAATTGGTCTAGAATTAAAGAATTTTACAGCACACCAGGCCATTCAGCTCTACACCAGCTCTCACAAAACTATCCACTTAAATCACATTCTCCTGACCTTTCCCCATACCTGTTAAAAAATTTATTTTTCAATTACTTATCCACTTACCATTTAAAAGCTTTATGGATTTTGCTTCCACCACTTTCAGGGAGGACATTCCATGTTAGAATCATAGAACTTTACGGCACAGAAGGAGGCTATTCGGCCAATCGTGTCTGTGCCAGCTGAAAGAGCTATCCAGCCTAATCCCATTTTCCAGCTCTTGGTCCATAGCCTTGTACTTTATGGCACTTCAAGTGCATATCCAAGTACTTTTTAAATGTGATGAGGGTTTCTGCCTCAACCACCCTTTCAGGCAATAAGTTCCATACCCCCCACCACCCTCTGGGTGAAAAGATTTCTCTTCAACTCCCCTCTAATCCTTCTACCAATTACTTTAAATTTATGCCCCCTGGTTATTGACCTCTCTAAGGGAAATAGGTCCTTCCTATCCACTCTAGCTAGGCCATTCATAATTTTATACACCTCAATTAAATCTCCCCTCAGCCTCCTCTGTGCCAAAGAAAATAACCCCATCCTATCAATCTTTCCTCATAGCTAAAATTCTCCAGTCCTGACAACATCCTCGTAAATCTCCTCTATACCCTCTCTAGTGCAATCACATCTTTCCTGTAAGGGTGACCAGAACTGTATGCAGTACTCTAGCTGTGGCCTAACTAGTGTTTGCCATTGCTTAGAAAAGCAATGGCAAACATTTAAAGAAATAATTCATAATTTGCAACAAATATACATTCCCTTAAGCAATAAAAACACCATGGGAAAAATGGTCCAACCATGGCGAACAAGAGAAATTAAAGATAGTATTAGATTAAAGGAAGAGGCTTATAATGTTGCCAAAAAGAGTAGTAAGCCTGAGAATTGAAAGGGTTTTAGAATTCCGCAAAGGCAGACCAAGAAATTAAGAAAAAGAAAATAGAATGTGAATAAACTAGCGAGAGACATAAAAACAGACTGTAAAAGCTTCTATAGGTATGTAAAAAGGAAAAGATTAGCGAAAGTAAACGTGGGTCCCTTACAGGCTGAGACAGGAGAAATTATAATGGGGAATAAGGAAATGGCAGAGAAATTAAATAAATACTTTGTGTCTGTCTTCACGGAAGACGACACAAAAAACCTCCCGGAAATAGTGGAGAACCAAGGGTCTAGCGAGAATGAGGAATTGAAAGAAATTAGTAATAGTAAAAAAAAAATAGTACTGGAGAAATTAATGGGACTGAAAGCTGATAAATCCCCTGGACCTGATGGCCTACATCCTAGGATTTAAAAAAAGAGGTGGCTGTAGAGATAGTGGATGCATTGGCTATCATCTTCCAAAATTCTATAGATTCTAGAATGGTTCCCGCGGATTGGAAGGTCGCAAATGTAACCCCACTATTTAAAGAAAGAAAGACTTACATTTATATAGCACTTTTCTCGACCACCAGATGTCTCAAAGCACTTTACAGCCAATGAAGTACTTTTGAAGTGGAAGCACTGTTGTAATGTGGGAAGTGCGGCAGATAATTTGCACACAGCAAGGTCCCACAAACAGCAATGTGATAATGACCAGATAATCTGTTTTTGTTATGTTGGTTGAGGGAGAAATATTGGCCAGGACACTGGGGATAACTCCCCTGCTCTTCTTCAAAATAGTGCCATGGGATCTTTTATGTCCACCTGAGAGAGCAGATGGGGCCTCGGTTTAACGTCTCATCCGAAAAGATGACATCTCTGACAGTGCAGCACTCCCTCAGCACTGCACTGGAGCATCAGCCTAGATTTAGGTGCTCAAGTCCCTGGAGTGGGACTTGAAACCACAACCTTCTGACTCAGGTGAGTGTGCTACCAACTGGGCCACAGCTGACACATTTAAGAAAGGAGGGAGAGAGAAAATGGGGAACTGCAGACCAATTAGCCTGACATCAGTAGTAGAGATAATGCTAGCATCTATTATTAAGGACGTGGTAACAGGACACTAAGAAAATAATACAGGAAACTCTCGTTTAAACGGCACCTAAATATCCGGAATTCTCTATTAACCGGCAAAATTCATACTCTGAAAACAACACCTCAATAACTGGAAATGTTGCCGAGTCCAAGTTAGTCAGTGGGGGTAGTTCTCCAAACTGCCACTACTCGGCTTCTTGGCGCTGTCGGAAGTCATTAAAGAGTTATGGATTACCCTCAACTGGCAGTACTGTACTTAATGAAGCATCTTCCACCATCCATTTAACACAACATTCTGTATGTGAGTACCCAATTACTGTATACTGCACATTTCTTGATTTTTAAAAATTGTTTGTTAAAAATAGCCTCGGTAGATAACCCTTTCCGTCATCTGGAATTTTTAATCAACCGGCACCACCCCGGTCCCGTCGGTGCCGGATACCAAAGAGTTTCCTGTAATAGGATTGGGCAGAGTCAACACGGATTTATGAAAGGGAAATCATGTTTGACAAATCTGTTAGAGTTTTTTGAGGTTGTAACTAACAGATAGATAAGGGGGAACCAGTGGATGTGGTGTATTTGGATTTTCAGAAGGCATTTGATAAGGTGCCACAAGATGTTATTAAACAAAATTAGGGCTCATGGAATTGGGGGTAATATACTCGCATGGATTGAGGATTGGTTGATGGACAGAAAACACAGTAGGAATAAACGGGTCATTTTCGGGTTGGCAGGCTGTAACTAGTGGGGTACTGCAAGGAACAGAGCTTGGGCCTCAGCTATTCACAATCTATATCGATGATTTGGATGAGGGGACCAAATGTAATACATCCAAGTTTGCTGATGATACAAAGCTAGGTGGGAATGTAAGTTGTGAGGAGGATGCAAAGAGGCTTCAAGGGGATATAGACAGGCTAAGTGAGTGGGCAAGAACATGGCAAATGGAATATAATGTGGAGAAATGTGAAGTTATCCACTTTGGTAGGAAAAATAGAAAAGCAGAGTATTTTTTAAAGGGTGAGAGATTGGGAAATGTTGGTGTTCAGAGGGACCCGGGTGTCCTTGTACACGAATCACTGAAAGTTAATATGCAGGTACAGCAAGCAATTAGGAAAACAAATGGTATGTTGGCCTTTATTACAAGAGGATTTGAGTATAAGAGTAAAGACGTCTTACTGCAATTATATAGGGCCCTGGTGAGACCACACCTGGAGTATTGTGTACAGTTTTGGTCTCCTTACCTAAGGAAGGATATACTTGCCATAGAGGGAGTGCAATGAAGGTTCACTAGACTGATTCCTGGCATGGGAGATTGTCCTATGAGGAGTGATTGAGTAGACTAGGCCTGTATTCTCTAGAGTTTAGAAGAATGAGAGGTGATCTCATTGAAATATACAAAATTCTTACAGGGCTTGACAGGGTGGATGCAGGGAGGATGTTTCCCCTGGCTGGGGAGTCTAGAACCAGGGGTGAGATGAGGTGAAATTTCTTCACTCAGAGGGTGGTGAATCTTTGGAATTCTCTACCCCAGAGGGCTGTGGAGGCTCAGTTGTTGAGTATATTCAAGACAGAGATCGATAGATTTTTGGATTAAGGGAATCAAGGGATATGGGGATAGTGCAGGAAAGTGGAGTTGAGGTAGAAGATTAGCAATGATCTTATTGAATGGCAGAGCAGGCGCGAGGGGCCGAATCGCCTACTCCTTCTCCTATTTCTTATTTTCTTACACAGTTCAAGCATAACCTCCCTGCTCTTATAATCTATGCCTCGGCTAATAAAGGAAAGTATCTAGTATGCCTTCTTAACCACCTTACCTACCTGTCCTGCTACCTTCAGGGATCTGTGGACATGCACTCCAAGGTCCCTCTGTTCCTTTACACTTCTCAGTATCCTACCATTTAGTGTGCAGTCCCTTGCCTGGTTAGCCCTCCCCAAAGGCATTAGCTCACACTTCTCTGGATTGAATTCCATTTGCTACTTTTCTGCCCACCTGACCAGTCTATTGATATCTTACAGCAGTTTACAGCTTTCTTCCTTACTATCAACTACACGGCCAATTTTTGTATCATCTGCAAGCTTCTTAATCATGCCCCCTACATTGAAGTCTAAATCACTGATATATACCACAAAAAGCAAGGGACCTAGTACCAATTCCTGTGGAACCCCACTGGAAACAGCCTTCCAGTCACACAAACACCCGTCGACCATTACCCTTTGCTTCCTGCAACTGAGCCAATTTTGGATACAACTTGCCACTTTCCCTTCGATCCCATGGGCTTTTACTTTTCTAACCAGTCTGCCAGTGGGACCTTGTCAAAAGCCTTGCTAAATTCCATGTAGACTACATCAAAAGTGCTACCCTCATCAACCCTCCTCTAACTCCTCAAAAAATTCAATCAAGTTAGTCAGACACGACCTTCCCTTAACAAATCTATGCTGACTGTCCTTGATTAATCCGTGCCTTTCTAAATGACCATCAATACTGTCCCTCAGAATTTTTTCCAGTAATTTGCCCACCACCCAGGTTAGGCCGACTGATCTGTAATTACTCAGTCTATCCCTTTCTCCCTTTTTAAAGAATGGTACAATGTTAGCAGTCCTCTGGCACCACACCTGAAGCCAGAGAGGATTAGAAAATGATGGTCAGGGCCTCTGCTATTTCCTCCCTTGCTTCTCTTAACAGCCTGGGATACATTTCATCCAGGCCTGGTGATTTATCTACTTTCAAAAATGCTAAACCTCTTAATACTTCTTCTCTCTCTATGTTTATCCCATCTAATATTTCACACTCCTCCTCCTTAACTACAATGTCCCTCTCTTCTGTGAAGACAGACGCAAAGTATTCATTAAGAACCATACCCACTGACGTAAGAAAACTACTAGGCACTTGGTCTAAGCGTTAAACAAAGCTTTAATCAACTGTTTTTCAACATGGAGATCTAGTTGTGTACTTGACTAGTTCCTGTTGAGGAATGTCCCAAGCAAGCTGGGCCCATGCCCGAGTATTTATACTCTCCCTGGACAGCGCCACCAGCAGGCCACCCAGTATTACCTCATACATGAATGACAAGATTCATTTCACCCATGTCTTCCACCGCCACACACAGGTTACCTTTTTGGTCTCTAATAGGCCCTACTCTTTCCTTAGTTACCCTCTTGCTCTTTACGTATTTATAAAACATCTTTGGGTTTTCCTTGATTTTACTTCAATATTTTTTCATGCCATCTCTTTGCTTTCCTAATTTCCTTTTTAATTTCACCCCTGCATTTTCTATACACCTCTGGGCTTTCTGTAGTATTTAACTCTCGGTATCTGACATAAGCTTCCCTTTTTTGTCTTATCCTATCCTATGTCTCATGACGTGCAGGGGGCTCTAGATTTGGGAGTCCCACCCTTTTTCTTTGTGGCAACGTATTTGCTCTGAACCCTCACTATCTGCTCCTTGAATGCCTCCCACTGCTCTGACATTGATTTACCTTCAAGTAGCTGTTTCCAGTCCACTTTTGCTAAATCAAATCTCAGCTTAGTAAAATTGGCCTTTCCCCAATTACTCCTGGTCTATCTTTGTCCTTTTCCATAACTACGCTAAATCTAACTGAATTGTGATCACTACCACCAAAATGCTGTCCCACTCATATCCCTTCCACCTGCCCAACTTCATTCCCGAACACCCTTGTCCAGAATCGCCTTCTCTTGTTCTAACAACCCTCTACATGAAAACAATTCTCCTAACCTCTCCTTTCATTCTTGCCATTGTGATCTTAAATTTATGTCCTCTATTGACTGACTCACTGACCAGTAGAAATAGTTTTCCCAATTTACCTTATCAAACCCCTCATAATTTTGAGCATGTCTATCAGATCTCTTTCTGATGAAGAGCCCCACTTTCTCGGTTTTCTCCTTATAACTAAAGCCTCTCATCCCTAGTAACATACAGCACAGAAGGAGGCTATTCAGTCCATTGTGCCTGTGCCAGCTCTTCGGTAGAGCTATCCAATTAGTCCCACTACCCTGCTCTTTCCCCATAGCCCTGCAATTTATTTACCTTCAAGTAGTTATCCAATTCCCTTTTGAAAGTTACTATTAATCAATTTCCACCATCCTGTCAGGCAGTGCATTCCAGATCACAACAACTCACTGGGCAAAAATGTTTCTCATGTCGTCTCTGGTTCCTTTGCCTATCACCTTAAATCTGTGACCTCTGGTTACAGACCCTTCTGCCACTAGAAACAGTTTCTCCTTATTTATTCTATCAAAACCATTCATGATTTTGAACACCTCTATCAAATCTCCTCTTAATACCTTCTCTGCTCTAAGGAGAACAACCCCAGCTTCACCAATCTCTCCACACAATTGAAGTCCCTCATCCTTGGTAACATTTTAGTAAATCTCTTTCACCCTTAAGGCCTTGACATTCTTCCTAAAGTGTGATGCCCAGAATTGAACACAATACTCCAGCTGAGGCCTAACCAGTATTTTATAAAGGTTTAGCATAACTTCCTTGCTTTTGTACTCTATGCCTCTACTAATAAAGCCAAGGATCCCATTTGCTTTCTTAACAGCCTTCTCAACTTGTCCTACCACCTTCAAAGATTTGTGAACATACACCCCAAGGTCTCGCTGTTTCTGCACCCTCTTTAAAATTGTACCATTTAGTTTATATTGCCTCTCCTCATTCTTAACAAAATGTATCACTTCACACTTCTCTGCATTAGTTTCATCTGCCATGTGTCTGCCCATTTCACCAGTCTGACTATGTCCTACTGAAGTCTGTTATGATCCTTATCATGGTTTACTACATTTTCGAGTTTCGTGTCATCTGCAAACTTTGAAGATATGCCTTGTCCAAGTCCAGATCATTATTGTATATCAAAAGAGCAGTGGTCCTAATACCAACTCCAGGGGAACACCACTGTATACTTAAACAACAGAAAACGCTGGAAAAACTCAGCATGCCAGGCAGCATCTGTGGAGAGAGGAACAGAGTTAACGTTTCAGGTCGAAGACCTTTCATCAGAACTGGAAAAAAAGCAGGAAATGGAACAGATTTTAAAGCAAGTTTAGGGGCTGGGGAATGGGGATGGGGATGAAAGAACAAAAGGGAAGGTCTGTGATAGGATGGAAGGCATGAGAAGTAAAGAGGCATTAAGAGATATTCAAGGCAAGAGGAGATGGTAATGGGACAGGTTAAGAGACAAAGGATGGCTCTAGATGAAGTGTGAATTGCGCTGGCAGAATGAAAGACAGCTGCCATGTGGGAGGGAAGAAAAAAGATTGTATACTTCCCTCCAGTCTGAAAAAACTGTTCACCACTACTCTCTGCTTTCTGTCCCTTAGCCAATTTTGGTAGGTATATACCATTTACCTAAACCTCGATCACTGATAAACACTGCCACAGGTAAAAAAATGTGTATTATTAGAAACGTTATGGGAATAAAATTCTACAACTTCAATTTTTTTCTTACAGTAGGACACCTGGAAGCTGCCATGTTGCAAGGCCATCCATCAAGGACAGATGGTAGAATTTGGCAATGTTCGTTTCTGATATTGGAGATGGGTGCTGAGGCTCCTGGAAAAAGACCAATCAAGCATTAACTTGGGGATCGATCCAGTTAATGCTCCATTTTTCAAATATTTGAAAGGCTTGTCATCCAAAAGTCCATTTAAGAGCTGGTGCTAAGCTGGATGTAGTATTTGCCAAACCCATAGCATAGTAACAATAAAGTTTGTTCTGTTACAGCTGCTACCATCCTTTCAGATAACTCAGAGAAAAGACAGACTTGCATTTATGTAGCACCTTTCACGACCACTAGACATCCCAAAGCGCTTTACAGCCATTGAAGTACTTTATGAAGCGTAGTCACTGTTGTAATGTTGGAGCAATGAAAGATTCAGGAAAATCTGATTTCCACCCATTTCAATTAATTAACTCACCTGTGTCTAGATAAATTTTCCCTGTTTTGTACTCATGCTGACTCTTTGTTAAAATTAATGGAGGGGAACTTGCTCCGCTAACTGCTGGTATAAGGGACTGGTTCTTTGTTAATGTAATTTGCTGATATGCAAATATCTTGGAAAGGAGAAGGTGAACCAAGCAAGCCTATCAAAATACTCAAGATTTTTTGGATTTAGTTTTCCTCTACCATTTTGTTCCATAGCTGGTTGACTACAAACTTAAAATTAGGTTTAGAAGATAATCAAAACATTAATAATTACATTTAAAACTTCACAGTAAGATGATTAAAATGAATAAAATGAATAAAATTCTTTGTGTCTGAGTACCTTCATTAATGTTTTTAACTTGGAGGTCCAAAACTTTCTCAAAACCCTGGGCTTGGACTTGAAAAGTTCCTCCGAGTTGTTTCAACAACAACAACAACAACAACAACTTGTACTTATATAGCACCTTTAACCAGAGTTACCAAGTACACCGATGTCTGTCATTCTGAGGATGCCAGTCTCAGCATGTACAGAGAGTACAATTTCCCACAATACATCAGTAGGCTTCTCTCAGTATGTTGGATCTTTCTGCTCAGGATGGATAAATATATGTATCCATTCATTTTCCAAATGATTCAATGAAAACTGAAGAGTACATTTTGAAAGCTTTTTTCCAGCTATAACTTTCACAAAACGAATATTCACTTTAAACAGGGAGGCTGTCTATGTGTGTGCAAGAGAAAAATAGAAGTTAGTATGATTATATTTGAATTCCAAAACAATAATTATTTACATAAAATCTCATTTTTTGGAGTGTAAATCTTGACATGTTTTTGCATAGGGTACAATACAATGTTTTTCCATATTATTTTAAAACATTGGAAGATGAATTTTAGAAGTTGTTTGAGGTGGTTCAACAGCCAATTATAATTAAGTGCATTCCTTTTAACTTCAGAAGATGACCTCAGAGAAATACAGACAGGAGTAGAAATTGACAAGTGCTACGCCTGATTTCTGGGCATGAAATTAGGGTTGGGGGACTAATTTTGGGCAAATTGGCAGCCAGTGGCTTCTGAGTGCCAGCCAACCACCTAAAACAGGTGTTAGGACCCTTGATTATGGTAATCAGCAACTAACACCTGCTTCAGGACCCTGATGCCACATTGGGCAAAAACTGAGCGGAGCATGTGTCACATATGCAGTGCTCAATTTTACTGTGCCTATGGCAGCCTAACCAGTGGTCCTTAAAGAGACTGCTGGAGGCCACTGAAGATGTAAATTTTTCTTTTACTTACCTGAATGTGTAGCCAGGAAAAGCAGGAGTGCTC
Source organism: Squalus acanthias (assembly GCA_030390025.1). NCBI lineage: Eukaryota > Metazoa > Chordata > Chondrichthyes > Squaliformes > Squalidae > Squalus > Squalus acanthias. The sequence continues at coordinate 25,563,982 of CM059427.1, read as the reverse complement.
CTCCTGGCTCCACAGGACTACTGCGAGTCACTGTCGGCCTGCATTCGCCCTCCTCCCCTTCACCTCCCTCCCCAGGACCTACCCGAGGGCTGAGGACAGTGTCACAGCCATCCCAAATAGGTGAACTCCAAACTGGCAAGCTGCATCGGGATGCCAGATTGTTGTCCTCAGTTCGCTAGTTAAATGTAGATGAGACCTTGGTGCTGAATTTGGCATGGGACAGCACGTTGAGAGCTCACTACACTGATCTGCAGTCCAATTTGGCCACAAATCCAACTTCTAGCTCAGGGGGGAAATAGGATGATCGGAAACCTGTGACTGAATTGTTTATAGTAAAGATTTCAAAACAATTATCAGTTTGCAAAAACATAAACAAGCTTTTACACTGCAACCCAAGGTTAGATTAATGAAATCTCAGCCCAGTCGATTTGGACACTAAGGGAATAAAGGGATATGGGGGATAGAGCCAGAAAGTGGAGTTGTGGTAGAAGATCAGCCATGATCTTATTGCATGGCAGAGCAAGCTCAAGGGGCCGCATGGCTTACTCCTGCTTCTTATGATCCTGCAAAGTCCTCTGCGTTAGCCTCTGGTGCCCAAGTTAGGAGAGCTGTCTGATAGGGAAGTGGGGTGGTCCTGTCCTGTCGTGGATTCTATGCAAGTCATCTGCATGCAGTTACTGGGTCTGACCACTGAGCGGCCCCGTGGAGCTCATCTCCGAGCCTGCGCCATATTCGGTGCGAGGTGAACCTTCCGGTAAGTTTAAAATTTAACAGAATTGCTGAACTTAATTTATCGTCCATAGAAGCCACTGTCTTCCCCTCCCTCTAGTTTATATTTGTCCTCAACATTTATTTTTCGATCACTCTCTTCCCCACCCACCCGGCGCACATTCACGTTTTATTCACCGGTTGACTTCTTTCTCATTTATTTTCTCTCGGCTGTGCCATGGTGGTTCCCGCTCCCGCTCCCGCTCCCGGGGCATGCAAGCCAGCACCTTCCAGCCGCTCGACCCACCTCGCCCGCGATAGGCCGGGCTCCCGTGCGTCCAACCGCCGCTTTCGCCAATCCCCCGGGGCGGATCTCCCGCTTGGAGTTACGCCAAGTGAGTGGGAGTTACGCCAAGATGGCGGTGGTTGGCCCACACCACCCAACCCCAGAGCTTTAGTTTCTGCAATAATCTGTTGACTCAGAATGCTACCACTGAGCCCAAAATGGAGATAATCAAGACTTAAACCATATCACCACCCCCCTCCAAAAAAAACTGAGGTGAGTTAATCCTTAACTTGAAGAAAGAGACGTTGAACTGTTATTAAACTACACTACCAGCCTGAGGCAACTCAGGAGTTAAAGCAAAAATACTGCGGATGCTAGAAATCTTAAATAAAAACAGGAAATGCTGGAAAACACTCAGCAGGTCAGGCAGCATTTGTGTACTCTTTTGATGCACACACAACCAAATAAACTGTAACTAAACTTAAAACATTAAAGGAAACTTAATAAATTAAAATTTGGTTCCCAGTGGGGATAATGCACTCCAGTCCCTGGGGTGTCCACCGGCGGAAAACGCATGCTCCATCTCCAGGGCCACTCGGGCGCGAACGTGGCCGCGGAAGAGAGGCAAGCAGTCAGGCCGAACGACCCCCTCGACCGCCCGCTGCCTGGACTAGTTGATGGCCACTTTGGCCAGGCCCAGACCTACGAGGAGGTCCGCCGATCTGCCCGCTCCCCTCTGCACCGGGCAGCATCTGTGTAGAGAGAAACAGAGTTAACGTTTCAGGTCGATGACTTTTCAATCAGAATGGGGAAAAGTCAGGAGTTATACTTTGGACTGCCTTTGGCTGGGATTCACATTGTCCACCAGGTGAGAGCTTGCACATGTGTGCTTACACATTGGAGCAAAGGTCCACTACCCCGTGGCTATTTTTTGACACAAATATTGTGCAGACAACGGCATCAACTTGTAACATGAAAAAGATTCAATACTAATTTTATAAAAAAATGTCCCAAGAGTTTTTAAACCTGGCTTCACATTTGATTGGAGTTATATTCCACCTGTTGCCAAGCTCATGTAATGCGTGATGGATTCCTGGAAGCTGTTTGGCTTTAGTGCCACCCGAGTAAAATTGCGACCTGATTCCTAAGTTAGACTACCATTTTCAGGTTGATGTGCACCTGAAACTGCTTTGCATCAATGCAAAAAAGTGGTAGTATAACTACAACCTAAGATGACTTGCCAAATACAATAGATCAGAAAGCTATGACAGCAAGTAGAAATATGTTGTGCTCAACATAATTCTGCAAGTATAGACCAGAAATGATTGAAGTTACTTTACATGCAAAAGGAATGTATGGGTGCAGCACTCACCAAGTCTAGGCATGTTACCAATTAAAAGATTGCATTACCAGTATCTTTCATTAGACAAGAAAGGATCTAAACAATCATACACCATGTTTTATATGCAACTTATACATATATCTAACTGAATATATGTGAATACTTTCTGCCCAACTAAACCACTCTCTGCTGTCACAATTTCTTGTCACTTTTTGTCAATATTTAACATTGAAACTGCCTAGGGTAATAATTTACAATTGAGAGCTCATGATTTTTTTGGTGCCTCTCCCATGTTTGCTTTTCTGCTTCCAGATAAGTAATTTAACTTTATGCAAAGCTTTTAGCTTTCTATATATTTTAAATACTTTATGCTTATATTTTAATTAATTTTGAAACTTTTTTTGCCTCTTCTAGGTCTCCAGCTCCATTTCTTTGGTGACCTGCCCGCCTGCACCTGCACTCCTATGATACTCCACTATTGGGCTGTGTTTTGTTTCCTATTTTCTGCCCCCTGCCTTCTCTGCAATAAGGGCTGCTCCATGCCCTCAGGGAACCTTTCTTTATGCTCCCCTGCTTGGTCCAGCAAGATCTTCCCCCACCTGGCCCACCCCAATCTCAGTTCTCCCACGACCCACCACCCTGTTGCTGCAAAGTAGCCCGCTTACAGCTCTGCCATACTCCTGCTCCCTGCCCAAACCATTCTTTCACAATGGCTCACTCATCGCTCTGCTGCACTTCCACCTCGACCTCCATCAGGCCTTCTTTTTCCCTTGCTCATGGCTGCTACGGAGAGCTCTGGTCTCCTGTTCCGGCTCTGCATGCCCCTGCTTGACAGAGCTATGGCCTCCTGCTCCCTTCTTTCCTGTTTTTAGTCTGCTCTCCCTATTTTTCCTGCCTGACGCTCTGCTATGCTCTCACCTCCCACTAATGATTGTCAACCTTTGGCCATTACATTTTATATTTTGCATATCTTCTGATTCTGGTCCCTTGCTACTCTGATCGCATTCAATTTTGTATGTAAAACAGTTTCTCCTGCCCCATTAAATGTTATGTTTACAAACAAAGTTTTCTGTTGTGAGCCACTTTAATTTGATAAATTATTTCCAAAAATTGTCCAGTTCACACCGCACTCTGCCCTGCTCCTGGCAATTAAAAAAGTAGATGCTACTTGCCTAAAGGCTTAGCCTCTCCCCATTCTCTTGGTTCTGTCTTGATGCCACGCCACCGCCTTACCCAAAAGGAAAATAGAAAAAGACACAAAAACAAATGGGCACAGAAACAAAATTGACAATAACAGTTAAGGACAGAGACCCGTCAAACAAGAGTAAGGGAGCGATAGAAACAGAACAGGAACACAACGGAGACAGAAAGTCACCATGCGGGTAATTTTAACCTTCAAAAACAGTGGGCAGTTAAAATTTCAAACCTGAACCCAAGCTGCCTCAAACCCGGCCACTTCCAGTTTTATGGGAGGCGGCCAACCAATCTGCTCCCAGGAGGTGGGGCAATCGTTAAAACCTTTTAAGGAGGCTGTGTGCTTCCAATTTAACAAGGTTTCTATTTTTAACTCATGTCGGCCGGGCTTTCCTGGCCTTGTGAAACCGGTAGGTAAAAGGGGGCAAGAAGGGCTGGATCCATAGGGTAAGTGTCTTTACAGCACAGCTTGTGGGCCAGGAGAAGCAGGAGTGTTTCCACCAGGCCCAACAAGCTAACCATGTAACCCCCCCCATCTCCTTCCAACCCCTACCCCCTGCGATCACTGATCTTCTCTCCCCGCCCCCCGCAATCTCTATCCCTTCCCTCCCCCCAGCAATCTGTAATTTTCCCTGTCATACCCCCGCCCCAACCACAATCACCGTTTTCCCCCTCCCCACCACCACTTAACTTAGTTATTCCTGCAGCCTTCCCCACCTGACAGGCAGCCTGTCGGGCGGGAAACCTGGAAAAAAAATTCTAACACGCACTGTCGACGACACCTTCCATCACTTTGCTGATGATTGAGAGTAGACTGATGGGGCAGTAATTGGCCGGGCTGGATTTGTCCTGCTTTTTGTGGACAGGACATACCTGGGCAGTTTTCCACATTGTCGGATAGATGCCGGTGTTGTAGCTGTACTGGAATAGCTTGGCTAGAGGTGCAGCTAGTTCTGGAGCACAATTCTTCAGCACGATAGCCGGGATGTTGTCGGGGCCCATAGCCTTTGCTATATCCAGTGCGCTCAGCCGTTTCTTGATATCACGTGGAGTGAATCGAATTGGCTGAAGACTGGCTTCTGTGATGCTGGGGACCTCAGGAGTAGGCCGATATGGATCATCCACTTGGCACTCCTGGCTGAAGACGGTTGCAAGCGCTTCAGCCTTGTCTTTTGCCCTCACGTGCTGGGCTCCACCATCATTGAGGATGGGGATATTCATGGAGCCTCCTCCTCCCGCTAGTTGTTTAATGGTCCACCACCATTCATGACTGGATGTGGCAGGACTGCAGAGCTTTGACCTGATCCGTTGATTGTGGGATCGCTTAGCCCTGTCTATAGCATGCTGCTTCTGCTTTTTAGCATGCCTGTAGTCCTGTGTTGCAGCTTCCCCAGGTTGGCACCTCATTTTTAGGTACGCCTGGTGCTGCTCCTGGCATGCTCTTCTACACTCCTTATTGAACCAGGGTTGATTCCCTGGCGTGATAGAAACATAGAAACATAGAATCTAGGAGCAGGAGTAGGCCATTCGGCCCGTCGAGCCTGCTCCGCCATTCAATACGATCATGGCTGATCATCCAAATCCAGTACCCTGTCCCTGCTTTAATCCCCACAGTACACATATCCCACCCTTCCCCCGTAACCCCACGTATTTAATTCCCCCGAACATATCCCATCCTATCCCCATAACCCCACATATTTAATCCCCCCTAACACTAAGGGTCAATTTAGATGATGGTAATGGTAGAGTCAGGGATATGCCGGGCCATGATTGTGGTGGAATACAATTCTGCTGCTGCTGATGGCCCACAGCGCCTCATGGATGCCCAGTTTTGAGTTGCTAGATCTGTTCTGAATCTATCCCATTTAGCACGGTGTTAGTGCCACACAACACGATGGAGGGTGTCCTCAGTGTGAAGACGGGACTTCGTCTCCACAATGACTGTGCGGTGGTCACTGCTACCAATACTGTCATGGACAGATGCATCTGCGACAGGTAGATTGGTGAGGACGAGGTCAAGTAGAATTTTCCCTCGTGTTGGTTCTCTCACCACCTGTCGCAGGCCCAGACTGGCAGTTATGTCCTTCAGGACTTGGCCAGCTTAGTCAGTAGTGGTGCAACCGAGCCACTCTTGATGATGGACATTGAAGTCCCCCACCCAGAGTACATTCTGTGCCCTTGCTACTCTCAGTCGTTCTTCCAAGTGGTGTTCAACATCGAGGAGTACTGATTCATCAGCTGAGGGAGGGCGGTAGGTGATAATCAGCAGGAGGTTTCCTTGCCCATGCTTGACCTGAAGCCATGAGACTTCATGGGGTCCGGAGTCAATGCTGAGGACTCCCAGGGCCACTCCTTCCCGACTGTATGCCACTGTGCCGCCACCCCTGTTGGGTCTGTCCTGCCGGTGGGACAGGACATGCCCAGGGAGGGTGATGGAGGAGTTTGGGACATTGGCTGAAAGGTATGATTCTGTGAGTATGACTATGTCAGGCTGTTGTTTGACTAGTCTGTGGGACAGCTCTCCCAATTTTGGTACAAGTCCCCAGATGTAGGTGAGGAGGACTTTGCAGGGTCGACTGGGCTGGGTGTGCCGTTGCCGTGTCTGTAGCCGGTGCCGAGGTCAATACCGGGTGGTCCGTCCGGTTTCATATTAATGTTTTTCGTAGTGGTTTGTTACAACTGAGTGGCTTGCTAGGCCATTTCAGAGGGCAGTTAAGAATCAACCACATTGCTGTGGATCTGGAGTCATATATAGGCCAGACCAGGCAAGGACGGCAGATTTCCTTCCCTAAAGGACATTAGTGAACCAGATAGGTTTTTACGACAATCCGATAGTTTCATGGTTATCATTACTGATACTAGTAATTATTCCAGATTTATTTAATTAACTGAATTTAAATTCCCCAGCTGCCGTGGTGGGATTTGAACTCACTTCTCTGGATCATTAGTCCAGGCCTCTGGATTACTGAGATATCTTCACTGCTCTCCTCCCTCAGCCTCTGCACCGAATGACTTCTTATCCTCGGTGATTTCAACCTCCATCTCAATTCATCATGCTCTCTCTCCTCTGTGTTCACTAGCCTCCTATCCTCCCTTAATCTCTCCCTCCATGTAAACTCCCCAACCCATATTTACGGCCACCCCGTCGACCTTGCCATCTCTCGTGGCCTCGCTACTCCTATCGTGTCAATCACAGATAAGGCCATCTCTGACCACTTCCTTGTATCGCTCTCCACCCACATCCCCCTTCCACCCACCCCCCCAACCCTACTTCTGTGTCCGCCTCTGGAAAAAACTCTCCCAACTCTTACAACTGCAATTATGAAATCTCAAATGCCCAGCCTTTGGCCCTCCATTCACCATGACATTTCTGTAGCTACCGATCTGCTCAACCACACCCTCACCACCACCTTTGATGCCCTAGTCCCTACTAAAACAATTACTCTCTCTCTCACCCTTGCCGTTCCCCCTGATACGGCTCTCATTTTCTCTCCCTTAAGTCCAAGGGATGCAGACCTGAATGGATATGACGGACAACTGGTTTAGCCATTCATCGCCAGATCTGGCTGGACCACATAAAGCATTATCGGGTCCTGCTCTCGTCTGCCAAAATTGGTCACTATTCCAGAATCATTCTGGAATGCAAAGATAAACCCCGGCTTCTATTCTCCACTGCTAACCGTCTTCTTAAACTCCATGCCCAGTCTCCTCCACCCTCACCTCCGACAACAAGTGTGAGGAGCTCATGGACTTCTTTGTCTCTCAGATTGAAACCATCCGTTCAGCTGCCTCTGCCACTACCCTTCCTTTCCGTAGCCCACCGGGCCATACTTCCTCTAAGGATCCCCCTGCCCGAGCCCTGAAATCACATCTTTCTCCAGTTTCTCTCCGATCTCCCCTCATGACCTCTCCGCGTTCATCTTATCCATGAGACCCACCTCCTGCTCCCTCGACCCTATTCCCACCAAACTGCTGACCACCCAACTTCCTTTTCTGGCTCCCATGTTAGCTGACATTGTTAATGGTTCTCAAGTACTGCCCCCATCTGCCTCAAATCTGCCGTCATCACCCCTCTCCTCAAAAAACCAACCCTTGACTTCTCCGTCCTTGCAAACTACCGCCCCATCTCCAACCTCCCTTTCCTCTCCAAAGTCCTTGAACGTGTTGTCGCCTCCCAAATCCGTGCCCATCTTTCCCGCAATTCCATGTTTCAATCCCTCCAATCAGGTTTCCGTCCTTGCCACAGTACCGAAACGGCTCTCATCAAAGTCACAAATGACATCCTTTGTGACTGTGACAAAGGTAAACTATCCCTCCTCGTCCTTCTTGACTTGTCTGCAGCCTTTGACACGGTTGACCACTCCATCCTTCTCCAAAGCCTCTCCAGTTCGTCCAGCTCGGTGAGACTGCACTTGCCTGGTTCCATTCTTATCTATCTAATCGTAGCCAGAGAATCACCTGCAACGGCTTCTGTTCCTGCTCCCGCATCGTTACCTTTGGTGTCCCCCAAGGATCTATCCTTGGCCCCCTCCTATTTCTCATCTACATGTTGCCCCTTAGCAACATCATCCGAAAACACTGTCAGTTTCCACATGTACGCTGACGATACCCAGTTCTACCTCACTACCTCTTCTCTCGACCTCTCCTCTAAATTGTCAGACTGCTTGTCCGACATACAGTTCTGGATGAGCAGAAATTTTCTCCAATTAAATATTGGGAAGACCGAAGCCATTGTTTTCAGTCCTTTCCACAAATTCCGTTCCCTAGCCACTGACTCCATCCCTCTCCCTAGCATCTGTCTGAGGCTGAACTACACTGTTCGCAACCTTGGTGACATGTTTGACCCTGAAATGAGCTTCCAACCACATATCCGCAGCATAACAAAGACCGCCTATTTCCACCTCCGTAACATCGCCTGTTTCCGCCCTTGCCTCAGCTCATCCGCTGCTGAAACCCTCATCCATGCCTTTGTTACCTCTAGACTTGACTATTCTAAAGCTCTCTTGGCTGGCCTCCCACGTTCTACCCTACGTAAACTTGAGGTGATCCAAAACTCGGCTGCCCGTGTCCTAACTCGCACCAAGTCTCGTTCACCCATCACCCCTGTGCTCGCTGACCTACACTGGCTCCCGTTGAAACAACGCCTCGATTTAAAAATTCTCATCCTTGTTTTCAAATCCCTCCATGGCCTCGCCGCTCCCTATCCCTGTAATCTCCTTCAGCCCCACAGCTCCCCTCAGATATCTGCGCTCCTCTAATTCTGCCCTCTTGAGCATCCCTGATTATAATCGCTCAACCATTGGTGTCCGTGCCTTCTGTTGCCTATGCCCTAAGCTCTGGAATTCCCTGCCTAAACCTCTCCACCTCACTACCTCTCTTTCCTCCTTTAAGACGCTCCTTAAAACCTACCTTTTTGACCAAGCTTTTGGTCACCTGCCCTAATTTCTCCTTATGTGGCTCGGTGTCAAATTTTTTGTCTTATAAGACTCCTGTGTAGCGCCTTGGGACGTTTTACTATGTTAAAGGCACTATATAAATACAAGTTGTTGTGTGTTTGTGTTCCCAAACCATCAGAGGGCACAGGCACACAAAAATCATGCAATGCATACTAAAGTAAATGACCAGCTATACACCCATTTATTGCAGACAAATACATAGTGATCAATCAGTGACATATCCCAACAAACAAATATCACTAAAAAGAAAGGAATCAACAGTTCACAATGACACACGTCACTAACAACATACCATGACATTAGGTGTCAGCCTTGGCTCAATGATAACAGTCTTCTGAGTCAGAAGGTTGTGGTTTCGAGCCCCATTTCAACACATAATCTAGGCTGGCACTTCAGTGTAGTATTGAGGGAGCGCTGCTCTGTAGGAGGTGCTTTCTTTTGGAGGAGATATTAAACTAAGGCCCTGTCTGCCATCCCAGGTGGGCAAAACACCCGGACCAGACAGGATACAATCTAGGATCCTGAGGGAGATGAGGGTGGAAATTGCAGAGGCCCCGGAATTTATATTTCAGGGCCCAATTGAGTGTGGATAATGCAGTACCCATTTTTAAAAAGGGAGACAAAGTTAATCTGAGTAATTATAGACCTGTGAACAGCTGTGGCAGAGAACATTTTAGAGTCTTTAATTAAGGATGAAATTAGTATGTATCTAAATAAAGAGAAAATAGTTAAAAGTAGACAACATGCATTTCAAAAGGGATGAGTGTGCTTGACAAACCTCAGATCTGTAGCATTTAATTGGATTATGATGGTGCTATGTGTTTGTACACTGGTGTTGAAATGGTTTTTGTTTTATGTGGAGTTAACTTTGAGATTTATTATTTTAAATCTAAAAAGTTGTGTGGTATTTTTTAAGGGTATTTGTACTGTAAACATTATTGATTATTTGTAAAATTAATCATTGTATTTATATTAACTATAAGGCTGTTTTTAAGGCTTTATTTTTTACTGTGATGGATGAATGTAATGGATTTACTATGTAATTGATGAGTTGTACAGGTATTACTGTTTTTGAATAAAAATATTTGACAAACCTCAGAATTATTTGAGGAGTTATCAGACATGGTAGATGGGGAAAATGCAGAGTTTAGCTCCACACTTTAGGAAAGACATTAAGGCTTTAGTGAGGGTACAATTCAGATTCATTAGGATGCTGCCTGGTATGAGGATAAAGAAAGACTTGAAAGCTTTTTTCATTCGAACAATGCAGATTGTGTGGTGATATAGAAGTGTTTAAAATTATGAAAGAATGGGATAGGGTAAATAGAAGCATAGTGGCAGCCGTGGCTCAGTTGGTAGCATTCTCGCTTCCGAGTCAGAAAGTTGTGGGTTCAAGTCCCACTCCAGAGACTTGAGCTCAAAAATCTAGGCTGACTCTCCAGTGCAGTACTGAGGGAGTGCTGCACTGTCCGAGATGTCGTCTTTCGGATGAGACGTTAAACCGAGGCCCCATCTGCTCTCTCAGGTGGACGTAAAAGACCCATGGCACTATTTCAAAGAAGAGCAGGAGAGTTATCCCCGGTGTCCTGACCAATATTAATCCAATAATCAACATCACTAAAAAAACAGATTATCTGGTCATTATCATATTGCTGTTTGTGGGAGCTTGCTGTGCACAAATTGGCTGCCGCGTTTCCTACATTACAGCAGTGACTATACTTCAAAAAGTATTTCATTGCCTGTAAAGCACTTTTGGACGTCCGGTGGTCGTGAAAGGTGCTATATAAATGCAAGTCTTTCTTTTCTTTATCGTTAAAGAGTCAAGAATGAAAGGCCATAGAAACAAGATTAAACCCAAGAGATTTAGAAGAGCAGGATAAACTTCTTCACACCATGTTGTGGAATTTAATTACAGGGTTAGTGGTTGAGGCAGAAACTATGGTGAAGGAATAAGGGAGAAAGTGATATAGGAACAGGGTGGGTACATGTGATTAGAACTATATGCTCCCATGGAGGGTAAACACCAACACAAGTTGGGCTGAATGGCTTGTTTTCATGTTGCAACTTTTATGTATTTAGCCAGTGCTGCCGAACTTGGGGCTCCTCCCCCCCCCCCAGCAGTGCTTCAGACTGGGGCACTCCTCCTCCCATCACAGTTGAAGGACAACCAAGAATTCACCATTGAGCCAAACTCCACATTTCATCCCCCAGTTCTGCCAAATCTCGGGTTCCCCCATCACAGTGATAAAAACAAAATGATCCACCTGTTGCTGCCAAACTCCTGGACCGCCAGTTCTGCCACACCCCAGAAACATCCTCCCAAGTGTTAACAAAACCCATGATTTCCCACAGTGCCCCCCAGTGCAGTTATACTCCATCTTCTTTCCCAGTACTGCTAAATACTAGGCAGTAGAATTTTGCTGGGGTTCTCTGGATCTCCTGCCATAACTTTAGTGGAAAATCAGCAGAAACCCTGGAGAAATGGCATAAATGGCTGAAGTTACAGCTTGAGATCAGAAGAAACCCCAAGGAAATTCTACCCCTAGATACCTACCTCCAGCTGGTACATCTTGCATACCATCTTGTGTATCCTGAACTTAAAGTTCTAATCAATAGAAATTAAATGCAGAGATAAATGAATATATTGAAGATAAAGACCACTCATTTACAGTTTTCACAGAGTCTATTTGGGATAAGCAGATTAGAAGGTTAAATGCATTGCTCAAAGAGTGGTGAGGGAGGCAGGGGTTTTGCTTTATGGGGCACTGGCACCAGTACTGGGGAAAGAAGAAGCTGTTCCGTTGGGTCGGGCTCCACTTAAACCGGTCTGGAACCAGTATCCTGGCAAATCGAATAACTAGGGCAGTAGACAGGGCTTTAAATAATGAAGGGGGGGGGGGGCGGCGGGGTGGGAGGATTCAGGAAAGAGTAAATTTAAAAGCAGCAAGAAAAATGTCAAGGCTCTAGAGCAGAGCAGAGTTTTGGGTAAAAATAAGCAGAGTGGGTCAGAGAGGGACAGAGAGTAACAAAGGTAATAGGGCATCAGTGACTATGGTGACATCAGGGAAAAATAGAAATAAGTCAAAGCTAAAGGTACTATATCTGAATGCGCGAAGCATTCGCAACAAAATAGATGAATTAATAGCTCAGATAGAAATTAATAGGTTTAATCTAATAGCCATTATGGAGACGTGGTTGCAAAGTGACCAAGGTTGGGAACTAAATATTCCAGGATACTTAACTTTTAGACGAGATAGGCAAAATGGAAAAGGAGGTGGGGTAGCCCTGATAATAAAGGATGGTATAAAGACAGTAGAGAGAAAGGATCTTAGCTCCAAAAATCAAGAAGTAGAATCAGTTTAGGTGGAGCTAAGAAACCGCAAGGGGCGGAAAATATTGGCGGGAGTTGTTTATAGGCCCCCAAACAGTAGTTGTAATGTAGGGCAGAGTATAAATCAGGAAATTAGAGGTGCATGTAACAAGGGTGATACAGTAATCATGGGGGACTTTAATCTACATATAGACTGGGCAAACCAAATTTGCAGTAATAGTGTGGAGGACGAATTCATGCAATGTATACAACATAGTTTTCCAGATCAGTATGTTGAGGAACCAACTAGGGAACAGGCTATTTTAGATCTAGTATTGTGCATCGAGAATGGGTCAATTAATAACTTTGCAATAAAGGGACCTTTAGGGAAGAGTGATCATAATATGATAGAATTTTATATTCAGTTCAAAAGTGATTTAGTTAAATCCAAAACTAGGGTCTTAAATCTAAACAAAGCAAACTACGTAGGTATAAGGGGCGAGTTGGCTAAGGTAGATTGGGAAACCACTTTAAAAGGTATGACGATAGACAAGCAATGGCTAGCATTTAAAGAATTAATACATAATTTACAACAAATATACATTCCTTTAAGGCACAAAAACCCCACAGGAAAAGTGGTCCTACCATGGCTAACAAGAGAAGTTAATGATAGTATTAGATCAAAGGAAGAGGCTTATAATGTTGCCAAAAAGAGTAGTAAGCCTGAGGATTGGGAGAATTTTAGAATTCAGCAAAGGAGGACCAAGAAATTGATAAAGAAAGGGAAAATAGAATATGAGAATAAACTAGTGAGAGACATGAAAACAGACTGTAAAAGCTTCTACAGGTATTTAAAAAGGAAAAGATTTGCAAAAGTAAACATGGGTCCCTTACAGGCTGAGACAGGAGAAATTATAATGGGGAATAAGGAAATTAAACAAATACTTTGTGTCTGTCTTCATGGAAGAAGACGCAAAAAACCTCCCGGAAAATTGGAAAAACAAGGGTCCAGCAAGAATGAGGAACTGAAAGAAATTAGTATTAGTAAAAAAATAGTACTGGAGAAATTAATGGGACTGAAAGCCGATAAATCCCCTGGACGTTTTGAAAGAGGTGGCTATAGAGATATTGGATGCATTAGTTGTCATCTTCCAAAATTCCATAGATTCTAGAATGATTCCCACGGATTGGAAAGTAGCAAATGTAATGCCACTTTTTAAGAAAGGAGGGAGAGAGAAAATGGGGAACTACAGACCAGTTAGCCTGACATCAGTAGTAGGGAAAATACTAGAATCTATTATTAGGGATGTGGTAACAGGGTACTTGGAAAATAATAATAGGATTGGGCAGAGTCAACATGGATTTATGAAAGGGAAATCATGTTTGACAAATCTGTTCGAGTTTTTTGAGGTTGTAACTAGCAGAATAGATAAGGGGGAACCAGTGGATGTGGTGTGTTTGGATTTATAGATGGCATTTGATGAGTCGCCACACAAGAGGTTATTAAACAAAATTATGGCTCATGGGATTGGGGTAATATACTAGCATGGATTAAGGATTGGTTGACGGACAGAAAACAGAGAGCGGGAATAAGCGGGTCATTTTCGGGTTGGCAGGCTATAACTAGTAGGGTACCGCAAGGATCAGTGATTGGGCCTCAGCTATTCACAATCTATATCAATGATTTGGATGAGGGGACCAAATGTAATATATCCAAGTTTGCTGACGATACAAAGCTAGGTGGGAATGTAAGTTGTGAGGAGGATGCAAAGAGGCTTCAAGGGGATATAGACAGGCTAAGTTAGTGGGCAAGAACATGGCAAATGGAATATAATGTGGAGAAATGTGAAGTTATCCACTTTGATTGGAAAAATAGAAAAGCAAAGTATTTTTTAAATGGTGAGAGATTGGGAAATGTTGGTGTTCAGAGGGACCTGGGTGTCCTTGTACACGAATCAATGAAAGTTAACATGCAGGTACAGCAAGCAATTAGGAAAGCAAATGGTATGTTGGCCTTTATTACAAGAGGATTTGAGTATAAGAGTAAAGACGTCTTACTGCAATTATATGGGGCCCTGGTGAGACCACACCTGGAGTATTGTGTACCGTTTTAGTCTCCTTACCTAAGGAAGGATATACTTGCCATAGAGGGAGTGCAACGAAGGTTCACCAGACTGATTCCTGGGATGGGGGGATTGTCCTACGAGGAGCGATTGAGTAGATTAGGCCTATATTCTCTAGAGTTTAGAAGAATGAGCGGTGATCTCATTGAAACATACAAAATTCTTACAGGGCTCGACAGTGTAGATGCAGGGAGATGAAGAGAAATTTCTTCACTCAGAGTGTGCTGAATCGTTGGAATTCTCTACCCCAGAGGGCTGTGGAGGCTCAGTCATTGAGTATATTCAAGACAGAGATCAATAGATTTTTGGATTTTAAGGGCATCAAGGGATATGGGGATCGGGCAGGAAGGTGGAGTTGAGGTAGAAGATCAGCCATGATCTTATTGAATGGCGGAGCAGGCTCGAGGGGCCAAATGGCCTACTCCTGCTCCTATTTCTTCTATTCTTATGCTCTTAAATTATGCTATTGTTGAGGTTTCCTTTCCTGAGGACTGTTTCTATCAAATTTTTAAGGGGTTTATATGCATATCCATTTTGGCAACAGTACATGAACTGATTACAAGTTTGACTGTTCAAATGACTATCTAGATGACGGGTTACTAAACTGTAGCATGAAATAACATGAATAGTAAGTAGAGTATCTCAACATTCATTGTCTGATAGATAAGTGGCCAAACTTCAGGCTATGGAACTGATTGTCATATTTATCAGTTTCCTGCTGAAAACTGAGTTTGTTCACTAAAGATTAACCTTCACGTTGGTAAAAGATAATATAGTTAGTTACTTATTAGTTGTGAAAAAAATCTAGGTGCAAGACTTGGCACTACAGTAAGCTAGAAGTGCTGACTGAGAAGATTTGCACGAATCAGTGCACTGAAGTACTGTGGAACAAAGTCAATAAATGACAAATATTAAACAATGTAATTTAACCATACACGTCAACCTACACAACTTGGAAAGGCTGAGTTTCAAAAATTTGGCGCAGCCCCACAAAATCTGATAAGCCAAAAAACTATGTACCACTGAAAAAACAGTGCTGAATAAAGGCCTATAACCAAGGCCACCACCTCAAAGCAACTGAATAATAAAATTCCTTTTTTATTTGATTGGATTTTTATTAGTGTTTGAGGATTACATTCCGCAATTCAGTTTGTTTTTCTGTGAAACCTAAAACCCACTAGCCTCATATGACATAGAAAAAGTAGTTACAGTAGGAATGCTGTGGGACTAGAACTTGTCATGACTTAAGCTGCAGCTATACATAACATAAGAACATAAGAAATAGGAGCAGGAGTAGGCCGTTTGTATGTACACAAATCTTTGAAGGTGGCAGGATGTTGAGAATGCTGTTAAGAAAAACATATGGGACCCTTGGCTTTATTAATCGAGGTCATGATGTGGAGATGCCGGCGTTGGACTGGGGTGGACAAAACTGAGAAGTCGCACAACACCAGGTTATAGTCCAACAGATTTATTTAATTTTACAAGCTTTCGGAGCTATTCGCTCCTTCCTCAGGTAAGTTAGCAGTCCTGAGGAAGGAGCGAATAGCTCCGAAAGCTTGTAAAATTAAATAAATCTGTTGGACTATAACCTGGTGTTGTGCGACTTCTCATTTTTATTAATCGAGGCATAGAATACAAAAGCAAGGAAGTTATGCTAAACCTTTCCAAAACACTGGTTAGGCCTCAGCTGGAGTATTGTGTTCAATTCTGGGCACCACACTTTAGGAAGGATAAGAGGGTGCAGAAGAGATTTACTGTAATAGTACCAGGAATGAGGGACTTAAGTTATGTGGAGAGATTGGAGAAGCTGGGATTGTTCTCCTTGGACCAGAGATGGTTAAGATGAGATTTGATAGAGCTGTTCAATATCCTGAATGGTTTTGATGGAATAAATAAGGAGAAACTGTTTCCAGTGGCAGATGGGTCGGTAACCAGAGGACACAGATTTAAGGTGATGGGCAAAAGAACAAGAGGCGACATGAGGAAACATTGTTTTATGCGGTGAGTTGTTGTGATTGGAATGCATTGCCTGAAAGGGAGGTGGAAGCACATTCAATAGTAACTTTCAAAAGTGAATTGGATAAATACTTGAAGGAGAAAAAAGTAACAGGTCTATGCAGAAAGAGCAGGGGAGTGGGACTAATTGGATAGCTCTACCAAAGCGCTGGCACAGGCGCAGTGGGCCGAATGGTGGTCTTCTGTGCTGTATGATTTTAGGATTTCATTTTTGGTGGCAAAACAGCACCCTCAGAATTTTGAGGCCAGAGAGTCAAGTGATGATCTGGAATAAGATGGCCATATAAGAACAGAGCCAAACACACTTTATCCATCACTATCTTGGTTTAGAGAACATCTTTGAATTAAGTTGACTTTGATTTTACAAGCAAAACTTTTTAAAAATAGAATTAATGGTTCATCAAATAAATTGTAGAATTGCCCACAGTCATCTGCCCTTAACAGAAATGCACCTTTTGTTCTTGCCACAGGTAATACAGTGCATTCTGTAGTCATTGTCGATGAGAATCTCCTGTATACTCGACCATCACACACACAAGCTATTGGAATTTTGTGCACGAGCAAAAATCCACATGTGCATAGTCCACGCATGCGCTTACACAACTTGCAGAGCCATCTGGGATAAGTCTTAGCCCATGCTGCTGTAGATCACGAAAAGGCAGATTTGCTGGACCAAATGCAAACAGCACTTTAAAAATGCAGATGTTCGTAAAAACCCCAAATAGTTGGCAATTATAACTCCTAGATTCTGGACAGGGCAAAGGCTAGATAAATATACTTAGAAAACCACTGACACAAAGTTATGTTGTTTACGGCTGGAACTGATCTGTGATACTTATTTTATATCATCATCACCTACCATTGTAACTGAAATACATACACGTACAAAACAGTGATTAAATATTCTAAAACCAATTTCAAATAAAATATGACAACAAATAGATGCCCTCCTATTCCCAAATCTTGTTGAAGTTTTATATTTGCCATAAAGTTAAAAGTGCTTTGTTTGGACACCTGACTGCTTGTTGTACTAGATGGCAATGAAAGCCTATTTAGAAGGACCTAAGGACAGTAATGTTGTTGGTATTTAGGCTGATGGTGAACATCTCCAAGATTATTAATTAACTAAATCTCAAATCTGTTAATATCATCTGTTCATCTAGTCTCTCCAATAGAGGCAACGCTGTTAACAGTCCAAAGACCATGTCTCCTGAATTTTTATGGTCTTCCTCATTCAGTAATGAGGTATCACTGCTGGTGTTCCCAGTGCATTATGAGTGATGTGCCTGGAGTCCCAGAAAATTATGCTAACAAGCTGACATTGCTTTATCCGGCAAGAGCAGCTCATTTGTGTGCAGGCACCTGTAGTGCCTGGACAGCACTGGTGTGGTACAGTACCATATTATTGGCCCCATATTGTCACAGCTTAGTTGTGTTGTCTCTGTGGGATTTAATTTTCTCTGAGCACAATCTTTATGTATTAAATGTGTTTAAAAAAAAATTTTTTTTTTTTATTGCATCTGTAGGAACACAGTACACATGTTGTACATTCTGCATTACAACTGACAGGCAACTGAACAGCCAATCATAAAAGACCTGCAGTAATGGTCCTGTATCAAGCGTTAACTCCTCCTCCTTAATAATCAGGTAAGTGCTATAAATAACTCTAAGTTCATCAATTCAGCAGTGGAGCACACAAATTAGAATGCTGATGGGGGAGTAATACATGGAAAGACAACTTTATTGATGAGGCTCTTCAGGTTGTTGTTGACAACCAATTGCCCTCAATGGGTCAGAAGAGCAGCCCACTACCAAACAGAGTTCAGCAGGTGTGAAAGGCATTCAAGAGCAGGTCAACATAGTCTCAACAATCCAAGGCACTTGGAAAGATGTGCAGAAGAAGGTATCTGATTTGCCAAAAAGTGTCAAGGTAGACAATGAGGATCACTCAAGTATCTCGCACTGCCATAGAGTGGCAATTATTTTACATTGCTGTATATAGATCTGAGTGCCAATTATTTAACATTGGTAGAAAAGCCTATCCAAAGAACTTACAGATATTAGTCATATTTGACAAAATAGTTTCGCACAACAGTATTGTTAAGATGAATTTACCTAGTACTTTGCTACAAGTGTTAAGATGTTTCGTAATTATTACAAGCTAGAAAATGACATGCCTACTAACAGCGAATTATCCCTATACATAGATAGGACTGAGTACATAAAGTTGCAGGGATAATTACTAGTCCTAGCCCCTTTAGGGCTACCCCGGATCAGGCGTATTCCTCAGACGTTCACTTTCAACTAAAGTTTGAGGTAGCCGAATCCTAAAGACGCTTAATTGGGTCTAAAGGTCCGGACTATTTCTCCCTAAAGGAAAGGAACAACCTGAAAATGTTACCGTCCTCTAGATAGCACTTTTAATAAGTTTAGCTAGACTGTAACATTCCGGATATTATGAGGGTCCGGAAAACTCCCCCAGAATTCTGCAACTCCTCACCAAAGAGTGTACAGAAATTGAGTTCGCGAGTTTGATACAGAAGTCTTAGGTGAGACAATTCTAAAAATATATAGATTTATTAAAGAACCGACATGTAATTTACAGTTGGTGAGTCAATCGCAACATTAACAGTTCCAAAAAGAGAAAGCTTACAATTCTATTATCAGAGAACCTTACTCTCAAATCTTAACTTCGCTACAGTTTTGCAGTTCTTAGTTTTATTCAGGATATCCACCAAAATCAAATACCTTTGATCCCCGAGGTACAAAGAGTTGGAGACATACAGAGCTGCCTCTGAAGCCGAGAATCGTTTTGCCCCTTTAAAGCGAGTCTACTATCCCATTTGAGAATTCAATATTTATACCCTTTTCCAGTGGTATTTCCTTTAAGGTTTTCTGCTGATGTAAGCTAATTATCTCTAGTCATTTTTCTGCTGACCCCTGCAATTCTTACAGTCACCTCAGCTGGTAGCATTACAGAATTATGTCTCTTCTCTAGGTGTTCTAAGTTTACCATAAAAAAACGGTCTAACGACAGGTGTGTTTTACTTGATGTAATTTTTACAAAGGCAGATGTTTCTTACTTTTATGTGCTTCTTTACGAAGTGTAAATTAGAACACCTTGTACAGGGTGAACCATTGTTTGATTCCGAAAGGTTCAGCCTACCGGAGCCTTTAACCTTCTGTTTCAATAAGGTTATTGATTCAGTGTCAACAACTATCTTATCTCTATAGCCAGAATGCTTTCACAGCTTTTTCATAGTTAGGTTTCTAGATTTCCAAACCCAGTTTGTCATGTTTTAATAAGGCCAGAATTCTTTCATAGCATGGTGTATTTTTCTGAATAGGTTATATGGCTTATTCCTTCACAAAGTATTTACTCCTCTTCCATCTTCAGCTAGCAAGACATTTTGTGTTTCATTCTACTAGATCTAGCAATATATATGTATCGTGTAACCTATGATTCCTCTGCAAAATTGCATTTCAAACAAGGTACGCTAGTCTTTACACAATGTAGCCTTTACAGGTGCCATTGTCCTGGGATTGCCAGCCGATAAACCCCTTGCCTGTAATAAGTATGGACACTCTAGGCTGGGAAGTGATGCAGACCATGTGGGATATGGAAGTTTATAAAAACAATAGCACTCCTGGTTTATGGAATGCCAATCACATACATTTACTGTGGCAATTAGTTTCACTTTCATTACATGCAAAGCAAATGCTGTTTTAAAAAAAAATCTTTCTCAGGATGTGGGCGTTGCTGGCAAGGCTGCTATTTATTGCCCATCCCTAGAAACTGAGTGGGTTGCTAGGTCACTACAGAGGGCAGTTGAGAATCAACCACATTGGTCTGAGACTGGAGTCACATATAGACCAGAGCCGTAAGGACGGCAGGTTTCCTTCCCTAAAGGGCATTAGTGAACCAGGTGGGTTTTTAACGACAATCCAACAGCTTCATGGTCACTTTTACTGAAAACAGTTTTTTTATTTCCAGTTTTTTTAAACCAAATTCAAATTCTCAAATTGCCATGGTGGGATTTGAAACAATAATATGCTTAACAATGTCCATATGCTCGCCCTGTATCATCTTATTTTCACAGAAAGGTCACAAGCCTAGAGGAAGAATCCAGTACTCAGGAACCTCACATCCACATCACCTGAAGCAGGTGCTAGTTCGGAGGCCATTACTGAGTCTAATGAAACAACATCGTGAGTTACTGATTATGGGTGACGGAAGAGTAAAAGTGGTGTTTGAAAAAGGGCTGGTTATTACCTTTGCAGATGTACAGCATGTTATGGGCTTTGCAGAATCACTATATGATTCCAACTCCGTGCACCCACTGATGAAACAAAGGAGCCTTCACGAGTGTGAAATGTTGAACAATCCATTGCCTATTTACATAAGATGAATCAAGCTGGTCTGGTTAGAGTCGTCAATTATACCACCCAGTTGGGCAGTGTGGTATAGCAGGAGCTGCCTGCTTTACAGAATGCTATTGAGAGGCATACAACATTAGTGGCATCTGCAGAGAGACCTCAGGCATATATGTGCAAACACAGTTGGAATATCTCAAGAAAAGGTCCTATTGGTGTTGTGATACACAGTCCAAGATGCAATAAAAGGTTGGATTTGATGATCTTGGAAATATGTTAGGGACAACCATCAGCGTTCTGCATTCTCCTTCTGTATCATCCAGAAACTGCATTGCATAGCTGCATTGGACTACAGTGTGCTACTTAAGGAAATGAAGGCCTAGAAATTCGTTGATGGCACACCCATTTTACAGACATATAATGGGCGCCTAAGCATCCAATATGGTGGGAAACGTGCACGCACTCATTCCGCGCTGGAAGTACGCTGCTTGCCGAATTGGATTGAGCTGCTCCATAGGAGTTTAGGGTGTACGGCTGAATTATTTAAAACACACATTAAAATATTTAGTAAGAGCCCTACGATTGTTGTAGCCTTTTGTGAAATTGGTCTGCCTCAGTACCTGTCTCGACATGTGATAAACTCGCTGCCTGTTAGTGCCACAAGTTGCTGAGCAAGGAAATTTCAACAGTGCTATTTAAAGGGCTCATCCACTACATACAGGTTAGTTTCTGGTTTGTCCTTTTTGGCTGCTGGTTAACTTCTAGGTGTTTTTTGGCCTATTTTCTGAATTCTACAATGGAATTCTGACTTAAGTGTTTGCTGGTGCTGGACTGCTTGTGTCTGCCTTCAGAACAGTTTCACTGTAGTAATTGGTCTTCTGGTAGGTTTGCCTTGGGGCTAGAGGACAAGGGGTTGCAGCCAAGAAGATAGCAGACAGCAGGAGCAGCTGGGAGGAGGAGGGCACTGCACAGGAGGCCATACACACAGTGGGTCTTCAAGGAGCTCTTCTCCTCCCTTAACTTCACTGAGGAGCAATGTCTCAGGCACCTTCGCATCACAAAGGAGGCTATCACCGAGCTTCGAACCAGGGCAAGGACAGCACTGCCTGTAACTGTCAAGGTCACCGTGACCTTTAGATTTAATGCCATGGGCTCCTTCCAGGCTGCAGCAGATCTCATCTCCCAGTTTGCCATTCACTGTTCTATCAGGGAGGTCACCAAGGCTCTCTACGTCAGGTGGAACACCTGCATCTCTTTCCCCATGGACAGAGAAAAGCAGGACGAGATAGCACTAGGCTTCACCTGCATTGCAAGATTCCCCAGTGTGCAAGGTGCCATAGACTGCACCCACAGTGACTTGCAGGCTCCCCATCACCATCCTGACATCTTTCTGAATAGAAAGGGATTCCACTTCCTCAACGTCCAGCTTATTTGCGACAACAGGCAGCACATCATGCAGGTCTGTACCTGATTTCCTGGCAGCAATCACGAGTCATTCATCTTACACCCATACTCTGTGCCACCTTTATTCTAACCAGGCTGTCAGGTCACATGCTGGTTACTGGGCGACAAGGGTGATCCCCTTCAGACATGACTCAAATCTCTTCAGAAAGCTGGGCTCAGCTGCAGAACTGGCCTACGTCGAGAGCCATTCTACCACCAAAAATGTAATCGAGCAGACAGTCCGCGTCCTCAAACAATGCGGCTACTGCCTGGACCGCTCAGGAGGAGCTTTCCAGTACAGCTCCTGTACCATGTAACCAGATTTGTCATCATCTGCTGCATAACTTTGCCATCATGAGGGACCAGCCCTTACCCCACCTGGACCGCAAGAAGTGCAGGAGGAGGAGTAGAAGGAGGAAGAGCAGCACGAAGAGGAGGAAGAGCTTGAGCAGCATTGACCACCAGTGCTTCTAGCTGCCAGAGCTCTTAGAGAGCCTCTAATTCAAGAGCACTTCATCTGAACCATCCCTCCCATCCCAACTGCACCAACAGTCCCGCAAACTTTATCACCACCATCCTTACCAGCCCATCCTTACCAGCCAATTGCCTTCCTTCAATCCAGTCTTATTACTCTTGCCATCCTTTCACTACAAGTATTAACACCAACACCAAAATCAGAATAAAAGGAACATTTTCCAACAACTCAGTTTCATCTGCATAACTGCTTAATGCCTATTTTGTGTGTTCATTTACCTATCCTAGTGTTCCTACGAAGTATATTCCCAGTGGCTACAGCTTGGGAGGTGGAATGCTGCTGAACTTCCATTGAGGACACTTCAGATGGCTGTGGTGGGTGATTTTGAGCAGATCTGGGCCTTGTGGGTCCGGCTGTAGACTGTAGTATCTTGACATGTCCCTGAGCAGTCTGGCCCAGCTGGCTCTGTAGCATTAACAAGGGTACTGGCGGAGTGGGTGGCAGGAGAGCAGGCATGTTGTCATCCTGAGAGAGGACAGCAGGCACCTCTCCCATGGAGCTAAGGCCACTTTCCTGGGATTGTGCCGTAACACTCTTATGACTCAGCACAAGAACAGTGCAGGATTGATGTGACCCTCTGGAAGCCCCTGTCAACACTGCAGCCCCCCCCTCAGAGCCAAGATGGCAGCAGGGTGAGATGCTATCAGAGCTGTCAGCAGATGATCAATCATGGTGGGCACCACTGTCATGTTCATGGAGCTGACCACTCGCTCCATGTTGGAGAAAATGGTCTCCATGCTCTGCGTGAAGTCCTGACACAAGTTGGAGCTGGACTCCTCCAGGCTGTGAGCCATTGCACACAAGCTCACTGGCAGGTTGCCCAGTGCTCCAAAAATTTCTTGGTGTATGCCCATCACCTTTCTTCAGTATCCTGGACCGTTGAAGTCAGCATCTGAGTCCTCTGCAGCAGAACTATTATGTGATCTCGCCCTCCAGTGAGCTGGCACCTGTGGCGCCCTGGCCCCATTCCCTATCTCCTGCACACGTGTGGCTGGTGATTCACCACGTGAAGACTCCTCCTCTAGCCTACTCTCTAAAGTATGCATGGTGCCAGTCTCTGAGCTGGTGCTTGCTGGGATCAGGTGGAGTGACGTTGCATCTTCAGGAAGGCTCACCTCTTATTCTTGAAGTAGAAGAGGGGCGGCCGTATTTTTAGCATCTGAAATGAAAGAGAGGGAAAAGGGTTAGCTTTTAGTATGAAGTGAGATCAGAGACAGAAATTGCTGGCGCAAACAGCTGTTGTTTGACATGCAGAGTGTGTGGGGAACGATAGAAGTAAGAAGAGATAAAGAGGATAAGGTGTGAATAAACAGGGTGAGATGCCATGAAAGTTGTCAGAGCTGTCAGCAGATGGTCCATCATGGTGGGCACCACTGTTGTGTTCATGGAGCTGACCACTCGCTCCATGTTGGAGAAAACATTCTCCATGCTATGCGTGATGTCCCTTTCAATGAATAGTGTGAGTAGTGCGAGTTGCGTGACTGGCTCCTGACAATGAGCTGCCAACACCAATTTAATGTGGTCCCTATGACCATGTTAACAGGTGCGTGTAAAATATGTCCCGCCTCCAATCAAATTTCTAGGCCTATGTGCCTGAATAGCTAGTTTAACAGCATTCTTGTAGGTGCATTTAGATTGGCCATGCAGTTGTTTATCTTAAAACACCCTAAAGCACCCAAGCTTCCAGAAGCAGCACAGAGTAATTAGTGCATATATACAAATGTGTAAATAAAGGGCAAAAATGTAACTCCTGTTTAATGCACTGTTAAATTTCACTCCCTATGAATTTAGTTGTGTAGTCTCTAGAGATCAACCGTAGTCTCCATGCTTTATATTTCTCTATGAACTTTTTACAGCCCACATAAAAAGGAATGGGAAAGACAGATATTGGCCCAGATTTTGGGGTGGTAATGACGGCAAAACTGTCAACGTTCGCTGTCATTACCCCTCTGAAACTGACCGTTACTTGAGGATTTAGCACATGCGCAGATAACCGTGGAAATCCTGAAGTTGCAGTCAGTCATTCCCTTCTCCGCCACAGGCTGCACTGTGGAACTCCCCAGAACCGGCAATCAGTGAAATCACTTGAACTGACGAAAACGTCCCCTTTTCTACTCTAATATCACTGTTAAACACCCCATAAAAAGTTAAGCATTGTTGAAAGAGGTATAACTGGGGTTTTAACGGCATAGTGACTGCTGAACAACCGTTCTGGCTTTGAAAAACTAATTTTATATTTGTGGAACGTCAAATTTCTCCATTATGATAAAAATTCCTTAAAAAAAATAATAAAAGATTAAAAAAAACATTTTTAAAGATTGTTTATGATATTTCAGCTTCTACCTTAACCCCATGTGTCTGTCCCATTCTTTATTTTGCTCTCTGTAAAATTTTTAAAAGTGAATGATAATAGCTGTTTTTTATTTCCTGGCTTGCTGTCTGTGAAAATTCTTCATTGTGATTGGCTGCTTAGACAGCTTGATGACATCACTGCTGCTGTACGCTGGAGATCCCCATTTGGCAGCGCTACAATCAAATTAGGGTTGAGAAAGCTAAAGTTTTCGCCACAGAGATCGCAAGATCTTTGTGGGCAGCTTTGTTTGAGGTCAGCGGCGATCGCCGTCACTTCGCCGCTGATCGCAAATTCCAGGCCAATGTTGAATAGTTCTGAGATTTTCTGCCTCACAGGCATTGCTGTTTTTGTTGCAATTTTTTTTATGTGGAACATCACCATTTTCAGTGCCCCCTCTCTTGCAGAGTTTTGCTCCACTATCATCAGTTAGGAACACCGTAGAAAAAAATTGTCACTTGGAATATACAGCCAATCTAAATAGCTGCAGTCACACCGCACACACAATATAAATGGACCTCCCTTTTCTCCATATCGATTAATGTGTTTTTCCTTCCTTTGATTCTGAAGAGAGGCCATAATCAGTAAAATAATCAGAAGACAGGTAATAGAGTAACAAAAGGATTGTACAATACTTTACTGTCAGGTTGGGACCAATTATAAGATTGTTAGTAACACTAATGGCACTTGACCTAAGTAACAGGCCTACAATGAAACTTCCCATAATAAAGACTTGCTTCCATAATCTGTACAAATAAGTTGTTTTCTTTAATTGTTATACACACAGCATCCAGTAGAATTAGTACTATATTACAAATTAAACAACTAACAGGAGGAGGAGGCTCCATGAACATCCTCACCCTCAATGATGGTGGAGCCCAGCACGTGAGTGCAAAAGACAAGGCTGAAGCGTTTGCAACTACCTTCAGCCAGAAGTGCCGAGTGGGTGATCCATCTCGGCCTCCTCCTGAGGACCCCACCATTGCAGAAGCCAGTCAATTCAATTCACTCCACGTGATATCAAGAAATGGCGGAGCACACTGGATACAGCAAGGTCTACGGGCCCCTAAAACGTCCTGGCTGTCGTGCTGAAGACTTGTGCTCCAGAACTAGTCAAGCTGTTCCAGTACAGCTATGACATTGGTATCTACCCTACAATGTGGAAAATTGCCCAGGAAAAAGCAGGACAAATCCAATCCGACTAATTACCACCCCATCAGTTTACTCTCAATCATCAGCAAAGTGATGGAAGGTGTCTTCGAGAGTGCTATCAAGCGGCACTTACTCACCAATAATCTGCTCACCCATGCTCAGTTAGGACCACTCAGCTCCAGATCTCATTACAGCCTTAGTCCAGACATGGACAAAAGAGCTGAATTCCAGAAGTGAGGTGAGAATGACTGCCCTTGACATCAAGGCAGCATTTGACCAAGTGTGGCATCGAGGAGCCCTAGTAAAATTGAAGTCAATGGGAATCAGGGGGAAAACTCCACTGGCTGGAGTCATACCTAGCACAAAGGAAGATGATTGTGGTTGTTGAAGGCCAATCATCTCAGCCCCAAGACATTGCTACAGGAGTTCCTCAGAGCAGTGTCCTAAACCCAACCATCTTCAGCTGCTTCATCAATGACCTTCCCTCCATCATAAAGTCAGAAGTGGGGATGTTTGCTGATGATTGCACAGCATTCAGTTCCATTCGTAATTCCTCAGATAATGAAGCAGTCCATGCCCGCATGCAGCAAGACCTGGACAACATCCAGGCTTGGGCTGATATGTGGCAAGTATCATTCGTGCCAGGCAATAACCATCTCCAACAAGAGAGAGTCTAACCAGCTCCCCTTGACATTCAATGACATTACCATCTTTGAATCCTCCACCATCAACATCCTGGGGGGTCACCATAGACCAAAACCTTAATTGAACCAGCCATATAAATACAGTGGCTACAAGAGCAGGTCAGAGGTAGGATATTTTATGGCGAGTGACTCACCTCCTGACTCCACAAAGCCTTTCCACCACCTACAAGGCACAAGTCAGGAGTGTGATGGAATACTCTCCACTTGCCTGGATGAGTGTAGCTCCAACAACACTCAAGAGATTCAACACCATCTAGGACAAAGTAGCCCACTTGATCGACACCCCATCCACTACCTTAAACATTCACTCCCTCCACCACTGACACAACATGGCTGCAAGATGCACTGCAGCAACTCACCAAGGCTTCTTCGGCAGCACCTCCAAAACCCGCAACCTCTACCACCTAGAAGGACAAGGGCAGCAGGCTCATGGGAACACCATCACCTCCAAGTTCCCCTCCAAGTTCCTGACTTGGAAATATATTGTCGTTCTTTCATCATCGCTGGGTCAAAATCCTGGAACTCCCTACTTAACGGACTGCAGCTGTTAAGAAAGGCTCCTCACCACCACCTTCTCAAGGGCAATTAGGGATGGGCAATGAATGTTGGCCTTGCCAGTAACGCCGACATCCCGTGAATGAATAAAAAAAAGTCATGACAGAATATATATTTTCTAAAGGCAGAGTTTGTTGTGTTTATAGTTTAGCTATTTACTGGATAAACTCACTGAACCATTCAAGAAGTCCAAGTACTTTATTCTTAAAGAAAGAACATGTATGGAGAGTACTTTCAATATTCACTAGATAGATAAGGTTAATTTGTTACTGACTACTGAATCCTTCTGCCTCATAGTAGACATTGCTATTCTCATAGGACTTTTCCCTCTATGTGTGAGAACCAGTGTTTTGGGGTTTGACTCTCTGGAGGGAGCTGCTTGATTAAACCCATCCGTGACAGCAGCATCAGTGACAACTCCAAATGGAATTCCATGGATGCCAAACATCAGACATCTATCTGAGTGGGAAAATCCAGTACCAGTTGGATTGTGAATATATCCAGTTGGTAAGATTTTATTTTTAACTACCATGTTAGCTTGGCTCTCTATTGTGGTGTATTCTGGGTAGGCTGATATAATTGTCACCAGCTTGTGCTATGTACTTTTGCTGTAAAACTGCCCAGAAAATTTGGCAGATAAACAAACAAACTTTTTTTTGTGTGCCAATATTCTGTGGAACGTTCTGTAATGCACTGATATTACAGAAACCAGCTGTAGTGATGACATCCTTCCCAGAATATGTTGCATCAAGGAGAGGTATTAACATATCCCTAGGGGTAACAAATTCAGTGTTACAAGATGGATTTCTCCACAGTGTGACAGCCTATGAATTGAAACATTTTGTTTGAGTAATCAATTGAAATTTAATATTTTTGATAAGATGAAGTTTCTCTTTCATGTTTTGGATTACTTTTGCCTTTAGTGGCACTTTATTGTAGAGTTGTTGCTGTTCTCTCTTGTTAAAGTTAGATTTTTTTTGGACAGTTACCATTCTGAACCTCATTAAGACCAGCATAATAGATGCAAATCATTTTAAGAACACTTTCATATGAATTGATCACATAGAAGAAGGAATTGCCTGATATCTAGCTTGGTAAGGCACATGTCCCTTCATTCTTGTCTATGGCGAGAGACTGTGTTTCCCTGGTTGAGATCACATAACAGGATAACTGCAGGTGAAGAAGCTCTTCATGCTCAAGTTGATGTTTCTATTTATTCTAGGAATCAAACCTGTGGTCACAGAGACAAAAGACAGCAACCTAACTGATTTAAACCCATACTGTTCCAGTTTACCTAATTTAACGTTTACCCCATTACATTATCATATGTTTCAAATGAAATATTTTATATTATAGCTCTTGGTTTATTGAAAACTTCAAAGCTTGCCCGCAATTTGGCCTGGAATCAATTTGGTTTTGAGTTATACCGAGCTCAGGCTTTGTCTTGTCAAGTTCAGCAAGATATATCCCTTTAGCAAACATCAGAGTGTCACCTCACTTAGAACTATTAAGAGTTGTAAAGTTATACTGTCCCTTGTAAGAATGCATTGGTGGTAAAGTATTTTGTCTACAACACAAGAATTTATTTTTATAGGGAAGAGGTCAACTACATATAATCATAAGAAAAGCAACTTTTTTGAAATCTTTAAACAAAATTTAAATCATTATATTATATCAGACAGAGTCAGCATGGTTTTATGAAGGGGAAATCATGCTTGACAAATTTGCTCGAATTCTTTGAGGACGTAACAAACAAGGTGGATAAAGGGGAATCAGTGGATGTGGTGTATTTGGACTTCCAAAAGGCATTTGACAAGGTACCACACAAAAGATTACTGCACAAGATAAAAAATCACGGGATTGGGGGTAATATACTGGCATGGGTGGAAGATTGGCTATCTAACAGAAAACAGAGAGTTGGGATAAATGGTTCATTCTCGGGTTGGCAATCAGTAACTAGTGGTGTTCCGCAGGGGTCAGTGCTGGGACCCCAACTCTTTACAATCTATATTAACGATTTGGAGGAGGGGACCGAGTGCAACATATCCAAGTTTGCAGATGATACAAAGATGGGAGGGAAAGCAGTGAGTGAGGAGGACATAAAAAACCTGCAAAAGGACATAGACAGGCTAAGTGAGTGGGCAGAAATTTGGCAGATGGAATATAATGTTGGAAAGTGTGAGGTTATGCACTTTGGCAGAAAAAATCAAAGAGCAAGTTACTATCTAAATGGAAAGAAACTGCAAAGTGCTACAGTACAAAGGGATCTGGGGGTCCTGGTGCATGAAACACAGAAGGTTAGTATGCAGGTACAGCAGGTGATCAGGAAGGCCAATGGAATCTTGGCTTTTATTGCAAGGGGGATGGAGTATAAAAGCAGGGAAGTCTTGCTTCAGCTATACAGGGTACTGGTGAGGCCACACCTGGAGTACTGCGTACAGTTTTGGATTCCATATTTAAGAAAAGATATACTTGCTCTAGAGGCAGTTCAGAGAAGGTTCACTCGTTTGATTCCGGAGATGAGGGGGTTGACTTATGAGGAAAGGTTGAGTAGGTTGGGCCTCTACTCATTGGAATACAGAAGAATGAGAGGCGATCTTATCGAAACATATAAGATTGTGAGAGGGCTTGATAGGGTGGATGTGGGGAGGATGTTTCCACTGATGGGTGAGACTAGAACTAGGGGGCATAATCTTAGAATAAGGGGCTGCCGTTTCAAAACTGAGATGAGGAGAAACTTCTTCACTCAGAGGGTAGTAAATCTATGGAATTTGCTACCTCAGAGAGCTGTGGAAGCTGCGACATTAAATAAATTTAAAA
This sequence comes from Squalus acanthias, assembly GCA_030390025.1. Classification (NCBI taxonomy): domain Eukaryota; kingdom Metazoa; phylum Chordata; class Chondrichthyes; order Squaliformes; family Squalidae; genus Squalus; species Squalus acanthias. Next base: position 25,533,611 of record CM059427.1, on the reverse strand, counting down.
CGGAGATAGACAGTTTCCTAGCTGATAAGGGAATTAAGGGTTATGGGGAGCGGGCAGGGAAGTGGACGTGAGTCTAGGTTCGGATCAGCCATGATCCTATTGAATGGCGGAGCAGGCCCGAAGGGTCGTATGGCCTACTCCTGCTCTACTTCTTATGTTCTTATGTTCTATCAGTGACTTGTATTCACAAACACTACTGAAAGTTTCATATCAAAATGTGTGAATGTCAAACACTTTATCTGAAATATTTTGGGTAATTATGGCACGCAACAGCAGTATATTTAATCAATATACTCAAACCTTAGAGGGAACCAAAGTCAAGAGGTTAAAGAAATAAATAACTTGCATTATATAGCGCCTTTCATGAATTCAGAACGTCCCTAAGTACTTTTAAGCCAATGAAATACTTTTGAAGTATAGCCACTATTGTATTGTAGGAAACGTGGCAGACAATTTGCGCACAGCAAGGTCCCACAAATAGCAATGTGATAATGATCAGATCATCTTTTTTTAGTGCTGTTGGTTAAGGGATAAATATTAGCCAGGACTCCGGGGAGAACTCCCCTGCTCTTCTTTGAAATAGTGGCATAGGATCTTTCATGTCCACGAGAGGGCAAATGGGGCCTTGGTTTAGCGTATCATCTGAAAGACGGCACCTCCGACAGTGCAGTACTCCCTCAGTACTGTACTGGAGTGTCAGCCTAGTTTTTGGGCTCAAGTCTTTGGAGTGGGACTTGACCCACAACCTTCCGTACATACATTCAGGTGAAAATCTTCTGTTTTCTAGCTTAATGAAGCAAATTAAAATAAATGAGTTAACACCTCTGTTAAAATAACAAGCATGCGTTTATTGCTAATATTGAGTAGCGTGATTTCAGCCCACTGCTACATCGAGTGCACACCACAGGAAAAGGCTATTCGGCCCATCTGGTCTATGCCGGCATGTATTCTCCACAGGAGCCTCCTCCCACCCTACTTCATCTAATCCTATCAGCATATCCTTCTATTCCTTTCTCCTTCATGTGCTTATCTAGCTTTCCCTTAAATGCATCTATTTGCTACAACTACACCTTGTAGAAAGCATTTTCCACATTCTTGCCACTATTTGGGTGAAGAAGCTTCTCCTGAATTCCCTATTGGATTTATTTGTGACTATCTTATATTTATGACCCCTAGTTTTGGACTCCCCCACAAGCGAAAACATTTTCTCTACATATACCCTATCAAACACCTTCATATTTTTTCTCAACAGATCAAAAATCAGTGAGACTTCATAGAATCAATCATAGAAACTTACAGCACAGGAGGCCATTCAGCCCGTCATGCCTGTGCTAGCTCTTTGACAGAGCAGTTGTGCTTTGTCCCACACCCCTGCTTTCTGTCCCTAACCCTATAAGTTCTTCATCCTCAAGTACCTGTTCAACTGCCTTTTAAAATTATTTATGGAATCAGCTGCCACCACCTTTTCAAGTGGAGCATCCCAGATCCCAACAACTCTGAGTGAAAAAAATTATCATCTCCCCCCGAGATCCTTTGCCAATGATTTTAAATCTATGACCTCTGGTTATTGACACACTCACCAGAGGGAACAACCTTTATTTACTCTATCAAAACCTCTCATCAACTTCAAAACCTCTACTAGGTACCTCTTAACCTTCTCTGTTCCAAACAGAACAGTCCTAACTTTTCCAACCTCTCCTCATAACTGAAGTCCCTCATATCATCTTGGTAAACCTCCTCGGTAACTTTTCAAAGCTCACAGACTTGGCATATGACTTGCCCAAATAACCTAAAATACATTAACCCCCCTGCGATATGCTCGGGTAGTTTTCATAGTTTCGAGTCTATAACCTACCCAGAGATAAGTTACTGGGCACTGCCCTCAGTTGTTTAACTATCTAGTAACCTAATCTGCGTTAATTGTCATACGCCGGCCATAAACGTGTGCGTATCTCTCTTTTGCGGAAGAATCCCCGGAGAAAGTCGATGGTGTCTAAGGTGGCCAGTTGCTGAAAACTCTGTCCAAGAGTTATTGACAGAAATCAAATGCCAACACGCTTTAGAAGGATAATAGTGCGAGTCGGTAGATGACAGATAGTTATTTGGCTGTGTTTTTGGGTTGCGATAAAACTGCTTTAAATGTGGCGTTGCTGGGCGGCGGGATCCTGTGTAACCGGCGGTGACCTTGCGCGGTGAGCTGTGAGGCTGCCGGTAATTATTGACACACAAATCTACGTTTTGGTACCAAGTAAATTCTTTCTATTTTACATAATCTCGAGATTGGTTGAACTGCCGGTCAGGGTGAGCAATGTTTACAGTTGACGGCGTTTACACAACATCAGCAAGTGAGGTATTTGGTAGGGAAAGTCCTTACAGGCCGGCAATGAGAGAGTGCTTGGCAGGTCTGTCCTTCGGTATGTAGCTGCGAGCGTTCCTGTCGTTCAACCCGTGAACAGCCAAAAAAGGCGCCTCCAACCGGATTCTGCTTTGTATTTCTGCTGCTGTTGGAGACACAAGTCGAAACCATCCATTTTGATGGTATGTGCTGCCTCCAACAGCCCAAACACCATAGTTTGCAGCCGACTTTGGTGGTGCTGTCAATGGTAAACTGAATGTAAATGCACTAAAATTGATGTAGCCTTCGCTTGTCAATTCTCATCCCCAAATGTTTTCAAGTTTTTAGGTCTATACTGTTGACTTTCAAAAACCAAAGCACTGTAATAAACATTTGGGTAGGAAGACTATAGAGAGGAGCAAAGTAAATCTAGTTTCAAAGTATAGATGGAAACAAGTAACTGTAACTTAGGTACAGAAACTTGTTTATGCACTTGAGTTGACTTGCCAGACCATATAAATCAGGCTTAAAAAAATTTATTGCAAGAAATAAACAGGAAAATAAACCAGCAAAGGAACAGCAATATTTATACTTGCACCACTATTTTAAACTAAAGAAAAAATGTTTGAATTTTTATAACCCTTTAACTGAGTCTTTCAATGATTATTGCATGGAACATCCCCAGAGTTCTCTCCTACCAATGTGACATGGAAAATAAATTGTTAAATTGCTGCCCAGATATACCCCTCAGTTCCTTTGAAGTGGCAGCCAGTTTCTTTGAAGAATGCTTCTGGTTCTTTTTTAACATGCTGGTAGTTAGAATTATTACGGCCTCATCGCTGTCTGGAGTGATGTATACTAGGGCAGACCTGAAACAAAGTCTTTTGGAATTTCTGTCTGACGTGGCACTGGATTCTTATAGCAATCCACAGGCCATGAGCTTTGTTTCTTCTCACAGTGGCAAACTTGTCCATATTAGTATTTCACATACTGGAGGCACTAACAGGACAGCTTTGACCTGATTAGGCTTTCTTTATTGGGAATAACATAAACAGAGGTGAGTCAGCCCCCCCCCCCGCCCCCCCTCCAAAAAAAACCTGTCAGCTATTCTTCTCTGAGTATTGCATATTGCTTTACCCTCAGGCTCTGAGAAAAAGGAGATCCTTTCAGAATGCAGCTCAAGGAGTTGCATTTAAAATGTATTGTTTTTGCTAAAATTCCAGATGAAAAGATGTAATATAGAAATATTAATAAGGCTATGCATCCACTCTGATCTGCTTTAAATGTACTTTTCACTAAATCTACATCTTATTCTAATTGACTGACTTGACTGAGCTTAAAACTAATATTCTGAGTTCGCCTTATCCATGCCTTTAATATTTTTCTTACCTCTGTGAGTCTTCTCTCTACAACATAATGCTTAAGCTTCCCCAAACTTTATTTATGGTTCCTCCTCTTCTACTTGAGGTCATTTTTGTTCTCTGTCCCCTTTTCAATGCCAGAATCTCTCTTGATGTGTGGGGACCAGAAGTATACACTGTATTCTAAGTGAAATCTGACGAGTGTATTGTAAAGCCTTAGCATTGACTCTGTAACCTTATTACATAAAATTACATAGGATTTACAGCATAGAAACAGGCCACTCGGCCCAAATGGCCTATGCAAGTGTTTATGCTCCACATGAGCCTCCTCCCATCCTACTTCATCTAACCCTTCAGCATATCCTTCTATTCCTTTCTCCCCCATGTACTTATCTAACTTTCCCTTAAATGCCTCCATGCCATTCACCTCAACTACTCTATCTGGGTAAAGAAGTTTCTCCTAAATTCCTTATTGGATTTATTAGTGACTGTCTTATATTTATGACCCCTAATTTTGGACTCCCCCACAAGCGGAAACATTTTCTGTACTTCTACTCTGTCAAACCCCATCATAATTTTTGGAAGCTCTATTAGGTCACCCCTCAGCCTTCTCTTTTCTCGAGAAAAGAACCCCAGCCTGTTCAGTGTTTCCTGAAAGCTATAATCTCTCAGTTCTGGTATCATCCTTGTAAATCTTTTTTGCACCTTCTCCAGTGCCTCTCTATCCTTTTTTGGAATATGGAAAACAGAACTGTGCACAGTGCTCTGTGTGGTCTAACTAAAGTTTTAAATAAGTTTAACATAACTTCTCTGCTTTTCAATTCTATTCCTGTAGAAATGAGCCCCAGTGCTTTGTTTGCATTTTATATGGCCTTGTTAACTTGTGTTGCTACTTTTAATGATTTGTGAATCTGTACCCTGAGATCTCTTTGCTCCTCTAGCCCATTTAGACTCTTATTTTCCAAAGAGTATGTAGCCTCCTTATTTCTCCAACCAAAATGCATGACATCACACTTATCTATTTTGAAATAATTTGCTGTTTACATGCCAATTCTCCAATTACTTAAGAGTATACTCCACTGTTCTGGCTATGTATCCCAACATTCTTTTTTTTAAATTGCTTCTCTTCACTGTGAAAATGCTGAGTCTCATGTCACTCATTGGTTCCTTTCAAATTCTTCCTGTGCTAATTATTTATCCTTCATTTTAGATCTGTTTATTCTTTCTTCCTATGCATAATACTTTGCATTTTGCAGTTTTAAATTAAATTTGACATTTATCCACCATTTGCACAACTGATCTAAATATATTACAAGTTCTAATTCCATCCTCCATCCCTATTGCATTCCCTATTTTAGTATCATCTACAGATTGAACAAACTGACCACTGATTTCTGCATCTACGTCTTTTATGTAGATAAGAAATATCAGAGGTCTAAGCACTGAGCCCTGCAGTAGTCCATTTAGCAGGTCCACCATGTCTGACACTATCCCTCTTCTGATTCTTATCCAGTACTATATTCTATCCTGGATTTTAGTTTAATTAGTAGTCATTCATTATCAAAGGCCTTTTGGAAGTTAAAATTGTCTGAAATATACAATAGATCTGTCAACATCTGTAAAAAGAAGAAACATTAACAATTTAGGTATATATAATTTCTCTGTTCTGAGGAAGGGTATTCACCTGGTGTTAACCTGTCTTTTAATGTCGCTTTGGTTCAGTGGTAGCACTCTTGTCTCTGAGTCAGAAGGTTGTGCATTCAAACTCGACTGCAGTATTTGAGCACATAGTTTAGGCAATACTGAGGGAACTATGGAAGTTTACAGCACAGGACGGGTTTATTTGGCTCAGCTGTCTATGCTGGCACTTTGTAGAGCAATCTAAAACTAATCCCACTGCACTACTCTCCACAGAACCCTGTATCTTCCTCTGTTCCAAAGTTTATTAACCTTTACCTTAAAAGGTGCAATGGTCGCTGGCTTAACTACTCCCTGTGCCAAAGCATTCCATGCTCTGATTACTCTCTGTAAAGAAATTTGTTTTTGCTCTCTGATGATTTTAAATTGATGACCTCTGGTCATTGACTTCCTAACCAGACTTTCCTTATTCACCCTATCAAAACCATTCATAATTTTAAAAATCTATATTAAAACCCCTCTTAGCCTTCACCTGTTCCTGTGAAAATAGTCCCAGCATCTCAAGTCTCTCCTCCTAACGATAGTTTCTGATCCTTCTCATTCCTGGTATTATCCTGGTGAATGTACACTGAACATTTTCTATGTCCTTTCTGTAATGGGGCACCCAAAACTGCACACAGTAGTCTAACCGTGGTCAATCCATTGCCGTGTATAAATTTACCTTTACCTCTTTCTCTTATACTCTGTGCTCCTATTTATTAAACCCAAAATGCTATTGGCTTTTTATAGTTTTATATACTTGCATTTTCAAGAAATGATGTATTTGAACTCTCAGATCTCTGTGCATCCACACCCTTAAGTGTCTTTCCATTGAGTGTATACTCCCTTTCCTTGGGCTTCCTCCCAAGATGAATTTCCTCACATTTCTCTGCATTAAGTTGCATTTGCCACCTGTCTGTGGCCCCTTGAAGTCTTTTACAGTCCTCCTAGTGGTTTATCAAACATTCTATTTATGTACTGTAGGAGAAATGCCCTAAAAATTGTCTTAAATGTGTCCTTTCCCGACACTGACACTTAGTGTCAGCTGTGGCTCAGTTGGTAGCACACTCGCCTCTGAGTCAGAAGGTTCTGAGTTCAAGTCCCACTCCAGGGTCTTGAGTACATAAAGCTAGGCTGACATTCCAGTACAGTGCTGAGGGAGTGCTGCACTGTCGGAGGTGCCATCTTTCGGATGAGACGTTAAACCGAGGCCCCGTCTGCTCTCTCAGGTGGACGTAAAAGATCCCAAGGCACTATTTCATAGAAGAGCAGGGGAGTTATCCCCGGTGTCCTGGCCAATATTTATCCCTCAACCAACATAACAAAAACAGATTATCTGGTCATTATCACATTGCTGTTTGTGGGATCTTGTTGTGCGCAAATTGGCTGCCGCGTTTCCCACATTACAACAGTGACTACAATTCAAAAGTACTTCATTGGCTTTGAGACGTCTGGTGGTCGTGAAAGGCGCTATATAAATGCAAATCTTTCTTTTCCTTAAAGTAGAGTCAGTAGTGACGTAAGAAAACTACTAGGCACTTGGTCTAAGCATTAAACAAAGCTTTAATCAACTGTTTTACAACATGGAGATCTAGTTGTGTCCTTCACTAGTTCCTGTTAAAGAATGTCCTGAGCAAGCTGGGCCCATGCCCGAGTATTTATACTCTCCCTGGACAGCGCCACCAGCAGGCCGCCCAGTATTATTTCATAAGTCATTTCCACATGAATGACAAGATTCATGTCAAGTAGTATGACTGAATGCTAGGGTTAAGGAAAGGAGAGGGTGAATGCGAAGGTTAAGGAAAGGAGAGGGTTAATGCTAATTTAACCACGAAGACTTATACAAACAGAACATTCCTTACCAGGGACAGAAGAGAAACCTTCAAGACCACAGGCCAGGAGATCGCTCATTAAGGGGGACATATATGTTCTGCATTGTCTGGACCTGTGTAAGGCCCTTTGTTAGCAAAGGCCTGAAGCTAGGGATTAAATGGGCAACCTGGTGTGTCAAGGTACTGGGACTTCATTGATTTGGAGGTCATCAAGAGTATCAACAGGGCTGTGTGAGGTGTTTGACAGCAGAAGGGCTGAACACTTCTAACATGTATCACTGGGATATGGAGAGCTTGCTCTGGAAACTAAGGATGTTTAAGATAGTGTTTTTGATACTAACGTCAGTTTCAGATCTAAGTCTTCAGTTTTCAATCTTCAGTCTGTAGTTCTTAGTTAAATTCTAGTTTTTTAGTAGTATTTTATATAGTATATGTAGAAGGGTGTCTCCAACAGAGAGAGAAGGTTATAGACTTGAAGATTCTACGGCTATACCAGCCAGAATCAGGCACCTATAACGGTGTCTCTTAGATGTACAAGTTTCCCTGAGATCAAGAGAGGCGAGATTTAAGCCAGGTAGCCCAGATACAGCTACCAGCCTGGAAGGTGAATTTACCCAGGAATAGAGGAATGGATAGCACCTCTATAGGCAGCAGTTCATCACTTTGACATCACAGAAGGCTAATATCATCCTCCCAGAGGAAGGTGAGGAAGTTCTTCTGTGCCACCTCATAAGTTTGGGGTTATATAAGTTTTGGAAACAATGCTAACTACACGTATATAGACTTAATCTATTCAATAGACTGGCTATCCAATGCTGTAATCTGGTCAACTATCTAAAGAGTCTAATCCTAAATTAATGTCATAATTATTTGAAACATCCTCAAGAAGTCGAGGAGGGTGTCGAGCAGAATTTTCTTCTCCTAAATCCATGCTGTTATCTATTGCTGTTATCTTGCTTCTTAATATAGTTCCCATTATTTTACCCTGTAAGGCTAATGGGCATGTAGTTACCTGGGTTTGATTTGGCTCTCCCTTAAATATATGTGTATTTGCTTGGTTCCAAATAATGTAGAAATTGACACAGCTAGTTATGTGCAACTAACTACTATATTGTTTAGCAGTAGCAGTATCGAGAGTGACAACGTGAGTTGCAGTTGTCCCAGATTTTTCTTTTCCTTTTTGACAGTCTGCATTTTCATTCCTTCTCTCTTGCTGAGCTTTCATTTTTGAGGAGAACAGAGCAGTTATTTACTGTAAAGGTGAAAAGTTGAGTTTTGCTTTTGGGAAAATTTTGTTTTGTCAATCGTTGATAGTGCTGACTAACCCAATGAATGTTGAAATGACAATTTTTTCAGCTGTCTATCTGATATACTTTAAGAAATCAATTATCTTCAGGTACCCAAGGTGTCTGCAAGAAATGCTTGAAAATGTTTTCTTCATAAGTTCCAATATAGATAGCAACAACCTGGTTTAAAAATTGGTTGTACTTGTACAAATGCAGGAAGTTTTGAACTTGTCTCACGTCTAGTTTTGCTTTTTATTTTGTCGTCTTAAGCCTTCATTTTATTTACATTTTTTTAGCCTAAATTTCAGCTGCCTTTAATATTCTCTCAATATTTCAGGGAAGTTGACTCTGTGCTCAGTGCTACAAAACAAGTATGTGCATATATGACATTAGGAACAGGCTAGAACAGGCTGGTTCTCCACTTAACCAGCAATTATACCAGTGGAGAACAAGCAATGTTGGTGAGTTTCCACATTGCACATGCCATGCGTTCTTTCCCCCATATAATTTGGGTATTTCGAGCTGAGACAGTGGGGGCGGGGAAATATTCCATTCATGCATGCCTATTTTACCTTTTAAAAAATAATAGCTATGACTCAAATCGGGTCACGATCTCCCCACCTGTTCTACACTGAAAATACACCCAATTTGGGTCAGGCCTTTTAGATATCCAGTGTACCTTCCTGAAATGGGCAGCTACCTATTTAAGTATGTAAATTAGGGTCCTGTGCTTGTTTAAGGACCCAAATGCCATTTTAAACAACTCTGGCATTTTATTCATTAATTCTACAATGGTCACAGAAATAATAGGCGGGGACAGCTGGAGGGTGCCGTTTCTAGTGATATTTAAAGGGATCCCGGTGCTCTCAGCTAAATCGTTGGTTAGTTTACTTTGACTGCTAGTGTGCTGCTTTAGCTTTAAAGTGTGAGTTTTGGCTGCTGGAACTGACAGTAATTGTTTCAGAAAGTTATTTGATGAGTCTACGGAGGATTTTAGATCAAAGGCCTTTGGCAAACTTCTGTTTGGATTCATAGGTGTGGTGTCTGGAATGCCATTGTGGCTGGAAGAGGAGGAGAAGCAGGCTCGAGTCTAGGGATCTGCAGCTACAAAGAGAAGAGGCAGAAGGAGAGAAGCTCTTAGGAGGTCTTGCCCCACTCGAGCTTCAGATCTGCAGTTCAGCGAGGAGCAGTGTGTGAGGCAGCTCCGCTTTACCAGGGAGGCCGTCACAGAGCTATGTCATCTGCTGCAGCACCAACTGTACGCCCATGCTTGTAGTTGTGAAATCACTGTGTCCCTGAATTTTTATGCTTCAGGATCATTCCAGCAGGTGACATCTGCAACATCAGCCAATCAGCTGCGCATGCCTGCAGTAGTGAGGTATGTATGTGCTGTTCACCAAAGTCAATTAATTAATCTGCTTCCCCGTGGAGGCTACAAAACAGGAAGACGGGTCTGGGCTTTGCAAGAATTGTAGGCTTCCCCTAACTGCTCTTGCTGAATGCTCGGCTGGTGTGTGATAACATGCAGCACATCATGCAGGTTTTCGGCAGTTGCCATGATGCATTCATCCTGTGCTAGTTCTCAATTCCCCTTCACTTTTACCAAGACTATAGGGTCAGAAGCTGGCTGATTGGGGACAAAGGCTATCCCCTGCAGACTTTGCTCATAACACCTCCTGAGGAACCCAAGCACAGAATATACGGCACAGAAACAGGCCATTCGGCCCAACCAGTCCATGCCGGTGTTTATGCTCCACTCAAGCCTCTTCCCAGCCTTCCTCATCTAACTATCAGCATAACCCTCAATGCCCTTCTCCCACATATGCTTATCTAGCTTCCACTTAAGTGCATCTATACTATTCACCTCAACCACTCCCTGTGGTAGCGAGTTCCACATTCCCACCACTCTCTGGGTAAACAAGTTTCTTCTGAATTCCCTATTTGATTTCTTGGTGACTATCTTATATTGATGGCCTCTAGTTTTGCTCTTCCCCACAAGTGGAAACACTCTCTGTCTACTCTATTAAAACCTTTCATAATTTTAAAGACATCGATTAGGTCTCCCCTCAGCCTTCTCTTTTCAAGAGTAATGAGACCCAGCCTGTACTTCCTTTCCTGACAGGTATAACCTCGCATTTCTGGTAACGTCCTTGTAAATCTTTTTTGCACCCTCTCCTGTGCCTCTATCCTTTTTATAATATGGCGACCAGAACTGTACACAGTACTCCAAATGTGGTCTAACCAAGGTTCCATACAAATTTAGCATAACTTCTCTACTTTTCAATTCTATTTCTCTAGAAATAAACCCTAGTGCTTGGTTTGCTTTTTTATGGCCTTATTAACCTGCATCGCTAATTTTAGTGGTTTATGTATTTGTACTCCCAAATCCCTTTGCTCCGCTACCCCATTTAGATTCTTATTTTATAAGTAATATGTGCTATTTGCTCACCTTTGTCCCATATCCCTTGATACCCTTACCCAACTAAAATTTATCGATGTCAGTCTTGAAAATTTCAATTGAGCCAGCACCCACAGCTTTTTGGGGAGAGAGTTCCAGATTTCCACTACCCTTTGTGTTGCAAAAAATGCTTCCTGATTTCACTCCTAAATGGCCTAGCTCTAATTTTAAAATTATGTCCCCTTTTTCTGGATTCCCCCACCAGAGGACATAGTATGTCTCTCTGTCTTATTATTTTAAACACCTCAATTAGATCACCCCTCAACCGTCTAAAATCAAGGGAATACAAGCCAAGTTTATCATTCCTGAGGTTCGGTGCCCAAAACTGAACACAGTACTCCTAACGGGGTCTGACCAAAACTCTGCACAATTCCAGCATGCGCAGTATTTTGGCTTTGTGAAGCATCACTTTCTCACTTTTGATTCCAATGCCCTTGAGATAAAGGTCAACATTCCATTAGCCTTTTTGGTACCTGTTGGTAAACCAGCAGTAGCAAATTATTTCAGAAACTTCATAACCTACAGTTTATTTATCAATAATGAACTAAGAGTAATTTCTAGGCTATGATGTTCAGTGATGCCATATTTGTTCACAAATCTGTAATATTACTGGAGGTAGCTAATAGGATATCCCAGGGGTAACAAACTGAAACCAAACAGAAATTAAGCCCAGTATTCAATAAATTGCAAACTAAATGTAGCAAAAGAGTAATGACGTGGCTTATTAATGGATAAGTGTAATTGTGGGCCATCAAATAAAATAAAATTGACTTTTGGAAATTGTGAATGAATAGCTCCTAATTTACGTTTACGTCCAATTGTAATTAGCAGTGTTCATTTTATTTATTTTTGGGACTAGTTTGTTACACTAACTAGAAAGGCAAATAACTTTATATTATGAATACATATAATACAGTTAATTATATTTGGCCTTTTTGTGTTTAAGGCACTTGTAAGCTATCCATGGATTTTGAAATAGAGGAAGAGGCCTCTGTTGACATTAGCACACATCATAGCAGAAATAAAAAAGGAGGATGCATCAAGAGACTGGGTAAAATACTTACTTATTTATTCACAATAAAACTGCAAATATGTTTCATGTTATTAATGATTACTACTTTTTTTTTAAATACATAGATTCTACCCGGAGGTTCTTGCAGTCAGCTCACTTTTTTATCTACCTGACTCATTTATTTTCCACATGGGTAAGTTGCATAATTTGTTTGATTCCATTGTAAATTTTAAACTTTGTAGAGACATTTATTATATTTACTGCCATGGATTTATTGTTAAACTATAAACTTCAAATGTTAAAAATCAAAACTATAAGAACTAATTTAATGTTATTGCCAAGTGTGTGTTGCTCCTCTGTTATGGTTTTAATTAAGGGAACCTTAGTTGTGCTTTTTATGGATATGTTGTTATTTCATAGCATGAAATGTGACTAAGAACTGATTTTCTGATTTTTAAATGATCCCAATCAAATGTTTTGAAATAAAATATCTACACCAGTTATTATTATATGACTTGCTGTAGTCAGCAATTTGTAAAAATGCTAAAGTGCAAGAAACGACACAAGTATTCTTTACAAATATGGTGTAAAATGTCACTTATTTATACACTTATCACCTAATTACAAGCGCAACTTGCACCTTAATAGACCATCTAGAAGGGTGGATATTTGCCAATCAGTAAAATGCAATTTGAAAGCAAAATGTACAACTACTCTGTGATGATAAAATCTTACTGAATTTTGTGATTCTTCTAACAGTGCAACTTTACAGTATGCATACCCTGAAAATGGTTTTGAGACGATCTTAAAAATGCAGAAATATATAAGTTACTCATCATAGAATGCTTTGTTTTAGCAATATCTTGCAGCTTTATCAATCTCAGCATAAACTTTCTGTGCCACAGAATAGTGAGGTGGGCATTCATGCCCACAATCTTCCATACACCAAGTTCTCTGTTTGAACTGTGCTACCACGGTGTGGTGCCTGGTAGCTGCACCTCCCTGTACCTACTTTCAGACAAAGCAGTGTTCGTTGAAGGATGGCAACAGGTCTTTTTTTCTCTTGTGGTGCAGGGAAACTAAGAACGGGGGCTAGGTAAGAGCCTTTTTCCCCTCTTCCTTCCCACCCTCCAAGAAAATAGATATATATATTTTAAAAAACCTTAGTGTGTTATAATGTAGTTGCTCTTTGTTCCTCAGGGGGATCGCATGTGGCATTTTGCTGTCTCACTTTTCTTGGTAGAACTCAATGGAAATAGCTTGCTGCTTCCAGCTGTGTTTGGTTTGGCCGTTTCTTCATCTCTTATTCTGTTTGGTGCCTTAATTGGAAACTGGGTCGACAGCAATACTAGAATGAAAGGTATGATAGTTTTATTACACAGAACAAAATATAGTTTCATGGTGAACTTCACACCATTCTGTAGTAAAATCTAATTACAATAGTCCTACATTTTGCCATTTTAAACATTTACTAATATTTTCCTTTTTGAATTTCAGTTGTACAAGTTGCATTGGTTATCCAGAATCTTTCAGTGATCTTATGTGCTGTAGTACTTATGTTGTTATTTGTTTATAAGGCCCAGATCACTATCCTATGGAATGGTTGGATGCAGGTAAATATATGATTTAATAGTGTGAATTCTGTTTATCAGGGAGGTCTTAACATACACATAGTAACTATTAGTATTTTTGTTATAATACCGTATATCTTAATCCAATATGTTTGTACTTATTATTATTTTGTCAAAGTTTGCCAAAACCACACGTAACACCATTTTGAGTGTTTAAATGATGGAAAACTTTGGATGCATAGCAAATCTGCCTCGGAAAATAATTATTTTTTTTCTCAGTAAACCGATTTTGCTTAAACAATGCACCATTGCAATCCATCTGAAGTTCTATTTAATTGTGTAAGTCAACTTTATAATTGGCTCTGGCAGTCAGGATTGTTACTGTTCTCCAGAAATCATCAAAAGTTTTATGCGACTGTTAGTTGTATTTTTGGGTTGCAATTATGGGATTATGCCCATAACTTGATATTGCAAATCAGTGGCTTTTGTTACTATGTATTGGTATGTAATGAATTTTACATCTTATCATTTTTTTAATGTCCAGGAGTCCGAGGAACTTGTTGCAGGTCGGTAGGAGACATGGAGAAGTATTGAGGAAGGGTGGGGTATTATGTTTTTTGTAGTGCTGGGTAGATTCTCTCGGGCTATAAGGTGTGGGAGCAGCCGAGTGGTATAGTTTTGGGCTATTGATGAGGGAAGTCCTTGGGTGTTGGTGTAGAGTGAGGAGGGTTCCTGGGTCTAGGAGAACTGAAGGTATTGTGTTGGGAGGATGGTCTTGGGTTAAGTGGTGACTGGGTGTGAGAGTACTAGAATGAGGGTCTTGGGTGAGAACAGTGAGAAGGGGGTTGCAGATTGCTGCTGAGAAAAAGTGCTATAGCTGTATTTGTAGGTATGGCCTGGCAACTGGCTATAAATTCTTTTTAAAGCGCTGAGTAAGCTTTTACTAAATAAGTGCAATCAGCGCTTTAAAGAACTTAGTTCTTAGTCAGAGTCAGATATATGGTTTTAGTCCTTGATGGATCAGCGAATGGAGGAGGCATGAGTATTTGGGGCAGGGTGGGAGCAGCTATAGGTGACAGGAGGGCCAGGCTGTAAGCCTTCATTAATTCTCCTCGCTCCCTTAAAAAGAAAATGGGCTTTCTCAGCACTGTAATGGGGAACCCTCTGTTCTTTAAAGGTCAAATAACGACCATGACCGCAGAAAGCATTTAATCTAAAGCCTATTTCTGGTTGTGGCTGGGAATGCAACTTTTTGCCTGTGACGCAGGAGTAAAAGGGCTGCACGGAAGGGAGGAAAGGACTGTCAGTAGGGGGCAGTGTAGGAGCAAAAGGGCTGGGTGGGCAGGCGGGAGGAAAGGACTGTCTGGGTGGCAGCAGCACAGATCGGAGAGTAGAAAAGGCCACAGTGGGGCATAAAAAGAAAATAATATGCAGTTCAACAGCAGGAGAGGCAGTAGGGAAAGCCATTGAGCATCAGGCCTGATTTTTAGTAGACCTGGAACACAGCGACACCTGCCTTGGAGATGGAGCTGAGAGGACTTATTGGGAGTTAAATTCAATATATCGTTACTAAGTGTACAGGAAGTGGTCACTATAGACAAGTCTTTTAGGGGGTTAAAATGTTTTCCAGGAGCTATGCGACCTCCTAAGCCCCCAAAATTTATATAGCGCCTTTTACAACCTCAGAACATCCCAAAGCGGTTTGCAGCCAATGAAGTACTTTTGAAGTGTAGTCAGTGTTGTAATGTGGGAAACGCAGCAGCCAATATTCATACAGCAAGCTCCCACAAACAGCAATGTGATTAATGACAAGATAATCTGTTTTTTAGTGATGTTGGTTGAGGGATAAATATTGGCCAGGAGAGCTCCCCTGCTCTTCAAAATAGTCATGATGCGGCGATGCCGGTGTTGGACTGGGGTGGACAAAATTGAGAGGTCGCACAACACCAGGTTATAGTCCAACAGTTTTATTTGAAATCACAAGCTTTCACCTGAGGGAAGGGGCGATCGATAGCTCCGAAAGCTTGTGATTTCAAATAAAACTGTTGGACTATAACCTGGTGTTGTGCGACCTTCAAAATAGTGCCATGGGATCTTTTACGTCCACCTGAGTGGGCATACAGGGCCTCGGTTTAATGCCTCACCCAAAAGACAGCATCTCCAATAGTGCAGCACTCCCTCAGAACTGCAGTGGAATGTCAGCCTAGATTTTTGTGCTTAAGTCTTTGGAGTGGGACTTGAGCTCACAACCTTCTGATCAGAGGCGCATAAATGATCTTATGGCACTATTCAAAGAAGAGCAGAGGAATTGTCCTGGCTAGGGTAGCCAACCCTCCAGCATTGTCCTGAAGTCTCCAGGCATTGAAGATTAATCTCCAGGACACTACTGAAAGCAATCTGAGAGGAAAAATCATAAGGGCATTAAAAATGGTGGGGTTTTTTTTCATTTTCTTTGAACACTTTTGTTTATTAGTTATAAAAATATTGGAAATCAGAAAAAAATAATCCTCCAATCAGTTAACAAAGAGTCTGTTTGCTTTCCAATTGCCGTCGGAAGGCGGTGTGCCCTTAGGATGGATATGTCAGGTGACCAATGGCAGGATCATGGGTGCTGAGAGGTTGGAGGTCATTTGATGAAACCTCCAGGAGTATGTCCAACCAGAGTTGAAAACACTAGTCCTGGTCAACATTTATCCCTTAACCAACATTAGTAAAAACAGATTATCTGGCCATTTATCACTTTGCTGTTTGTTAGACCTTGCTGTGCACAAATTGGCTGCAATATTTGCCTACATTACAACTGATTACAGTTAAAAAGTACTTCATTGACTATGAAGCACTTTGGGACATCATGAGGTTGTGAAAGGCGATATATAAATGCAAGTTCTTTTCTTTCTTTCCTTCCTAGTGGATCTCCATGGCATTCTTTACAATATGTCACAGGATACACTTTCTGTCTAACCCATCTCTTTTGTCTGTGTTGGTGGTTCACTCTCTCTGTCCTCTTTGTTTCTCTTTCTTTGTCTTTTCTGTTTTATTTTCATCTGTGCTGTTCTCTCTCTCTCTGTTATTTTGTCTTCTGTGTCTCTTTTGTTCTTTTGCTTTGTGTCTCTGTGTTTTCTTGTTCAGTTGGTGGGAAGTGCAGGTGCTGCTCAGTGGGAGATATGTGTAGTGGTGGGGAGAGGAGTCTGGCTAGGGGTGTGAGCGGATTTTAGATTGGAGAAAGGGGTGGCATACCATGAAGCCCAAATGCTGGCTTTGGGGTGGTTGATATTACGTCATAGGACCATAGCCCAGGAACAAAAAGTTTCAGCTCCCTTGCAAAATGTCTTCTCCTGCAGCCCCACATCCTATGTCCTCCCTTGCACCTTTGTTGTGTGGACTCTCCTCTCAGCAACACACTCACCACATGTGGTTGTGCCCCATTTTTGCCAACCACTATTGTGTCTGACCTTTGAACACATCCTGTCCTCTCCCCCTCTTCACTGCTTCCTCTCTTCTACCTGTCTCTTTTGAATTGGCTTCTTCCTCTCTGGGTCTCCTTTTCCCCTCTCTCCACCCATCTTCCTCAGCCACCTGTTCCAGCCCTCACCGACCAGCATTGTCATCCTAAATCCATTTGATTCAATGTTCTCTCCCCTCCCATTGTCCCACTGGGGCTTTTTGGCTTTTTTTCACTGGTCATCTGGTTGGAGAAGCCAACAGATTTGGGACAGGCAGCAAAGGCGAAATCAGTGAAGAGCAGCAGAAGGCCTGGGGCAGTTGGGAAGGGGGAACAGGAGACATCTGAGGATGGTGGGAAGTGGATCAACAGAGAGTGGGAAGAAGAGATGCTGAGGCAAAGGCCAGAACAGCAGGGCAGAGGGGCAGCTCCAAAAGGAGAAACTGGCAGCAAACAGGATGGTGGGAAGAAGCAGAGGCTTAAATAAACTTAAAATGAAACTGTAAAGATAACCCACGGCTTCTCTTCTCCACTACAAGCCATCTTAAACTTCTCTCCCCTGCCTCCTCCACCCTCACCACCAGCAACAAGTGCAAGGAGCTCATGGACTTCTTTTTCACTAAGATTGAGAACACCCATTCAGCTGCCTCTGCCACTTCCCTCCCTTCCCCTAGCCCACCAGGCCAAAATTCCCATAAGGTTCCCACCTGCCCTAGCCCTGAACTTGCATCTTTCTCTAGTTTCTCTCCAATATCCCCTCATGCCCGTTCCGAGCTCCTCTTGTCTATCAGACCCACCTCCTGCTCCCTTGACCCCATTCCCAGCAAACTGCTGACCACCTAACTTCTCTTCCTGGCCCCCATGTTCACTGATATTGTTAACGGTTCCCTCTCCTCAGATACTATCTCCCTCCTGTTCAAATCTGCTGTTGTCACCCCTCTGCTCAAAGAAAACACCTTTGACCCCTCCATCCTTGCTAACTACTGCCCCACTTCCAACCTCCCTTTCCTCTACAAAGTCCTTGAACGTGTTGTCCAGTCTGCAGCCTTTGACCAGTTGACCATACCATCCTCCTCCAACGCCTCTCCACCGTCATCCAGCTGGGTGGAACTGCACTCACCTGGTTCCATTCTTATCTAACCAGTCTTAACCAGAGAATCACCTGCAATGGCATCTCTTCCCACTTCTGCACAGTTACCACTGGTGTACCCAAAGGTTCTATCCTTGGCCCCCCTCCTATTTCTCATCTACATGCTGCCCCTCGGCGACATCATCCGAAAACGTAGCGTCAGTTTCCACATGTACGCCGATGACACCCAGCTCTACCTCACCAATACCTCTCCCGACCCATCCACTGTCTCTGATTTATCAGACTTGCTTGTCCAACATCCAGTACTAGATGAGCACAAATTTTCTCCAATTAAATATTGGGAAGAATGAAGCCTTGTCTTCGGTCCCCGTCACAACCTCCGTTCCCTAGCCACCGACTCATCCCTCTCCCTGGCAACTTAATGAGGCTGAACCAGACCGTTCGCAACCTTGGTGTCGTATTTGACCCTGAGGTGAGCGTCCGACCACATATCTGCTCCATCACCAAGACCGCCTAGTTCCACCTCCATAACATCGCTCGACTCCACCCCTGCCTCAACTCATCTGCTGCTGAAACCCTCATTCATGCCTTTGTTGCATCTAGACTTGACTATTCCAATGCTCTCCTGGCCAGCCTCCCATCTTCCATCCTGCATAAACTTAAGCTCATCCAAAACTCTGCTGCCCGCACACATCGCCTCTGTGTTCACTGACCTACATTGGCTCCTGGTCGGCAGCGCCACAATTTTAAAATTCTCATCCTGTTTTCAATCCCTCCAGGGCCTCACCTCTCCCTATCTCTGTAATCTCCTCCAGCCCTACAACCCTCCCAGATCTCCGTGCTCCTCCAATTCTGGCCTCTTGCGCATCCCCGATTTTAATCGCTTCACCATTGGCAGCTGTGCCTTCAGCTGCCAAGGCCCTAAGCTCTGGAATTCCCTCCCTAAACCTCCCCTCCTTTTAGACACTCCTTAAAACCTACCTCTTTGGCCAAGCTTTTGGTCATCTGTTCTAATATCTCATGTGGCTCGGTGTCAAATTTTGTTTTATAACACTCCTGTGAAGCGCCTTGGAACGTTTTACTACGTTAAAGGCACTATATAAATACAAGTTATTAATATAAAACTTACTCTTAGCTATTAAAATAAAACTTTTAAAACTAAAATAGAAATTATGGTACAATGAGAGATGTGTTTGGAGATAGAATTAATCTCAGTTGAATTTTGTGTGTAAAATATTATGCTGTATGAAACAAAAGTTTACATACGAATTAGGAGCAGGAGTAGGCTACTCGGCCCTTCGAGCCTGCTCCGACATTCAATAAGATCATGGCTGATCTGATTAATCCACATTCCCGCCTACCCCCGATAACTTTTTACCCCCTTGCTTACCAAGAATCTATCTACCTCTGCCTTAAAAATATTCAAAGACTCTGCTTCCACCGCCCTCTGAGGAAGAGAGTTCCAAAGACTCACGACCCTCTAAGAGAAAAAATTTCTCCTCATCTCTGTCTTAAATGGGCGACCCCTTATTTTTAAACAGTGACCCCTAGTTCTAGATTCTCCCACGAGAGGAAACATCCTCTCCACATCCACCCTGTCCAGACCCCTCAGGATCTTATATGTTTCAATCAAGTCACCTTATTCTTCTAAACTCCAGCGGATACAAGCCTAGCCTGTCCAACCTTTCCTCATAAGACAACCCGCCCATTCCAGGTATTAGTCTAGTAAACCTTCTCTGAACTTCCAACGCATCTACATCCTTCCTTAAATAAGGAGACCAATACTGTACACTGTACACAGTACTCCAGATGTGGTCTCACCAATGCCCTGTATAACTGAAGCATAACCTCCCTACTTTTGTATTCAATTCCCCTCGCAATAAACAATAACATTCTATTAGCTTTCCTAATTACTTGCTGTACCTGCAGAGTAACCTTTTGTGATTCATGCACTAGGACACCCAGATCCCTCTGCATCTCAGAGCTCTGCAATCTCTCACCATTTAGATAATATGCTTTTTTATTCTTCCTGCCAAAATGGACAACTTCACATTTTCCCACATTATACTCCATTTGCCAGATCTTTGCCCACTCATTCAACTTATCTATATCCCTTTGTAGCCTCCTTATGTCCTCTTCACAATTTACTTTCCTACCTATCTTTCTGTCATCAGCAAATTTAGCAACCATACCTTCGGTCCCTTCATCCAAGTCATTTATATAAATTGTAAAAAGTTGAGGCCCCAGCACTGATCCCTGTGGCACACCACTCGTTACATCTTGCCAATCAGAAAATGACCCATTTATGCCTACTCTCTGTTTCCTGTTAGCTAGCCAATCTTCTATCCATGCCAATATGTTACCCCATACACCATGAGCTTTTGTTTTCCGCAATAACCTTTGATGTGGCACCTTATCAAATGCCTTCTGGAAATCTAAGTACAGTACATCCACCGGTTCCCCTTTATCCACAGCACATGTTACTTCCTCAAAGAACTCCAATAAATTGATTAAACATGATTTCCCTTTCACAAAACCATGTTGACTCTGCCTGATTACTTTGAACTTTTCTAAATGCCCTGCTATAACATCTTTAATAATAGCTTCTAACATCTTCCCTATGACAGATGTTAAGCTAACTGACCTGTAGTTTCCTGCTTTCTGTCTCCCTCCCTTTTTGAATAAAGGAGTTACAGTCGCTATTTTCCAATCTAATGGAACCTTCCCCGAATCTAGGGAATTTTGGAAAATTAAAACCAACGCATCAACTATCTCACTAGCCACTTCTTTTAAGACCCTAGGATGAAGTCCATCAGGACCTGGGGACTTGTCAACCCGCAGCTCCAACAATTTGCTCAGTACCACTTCCCTGGTGATTGTAATTTTCTTGAGTTCCTCCCTCCCTTCCATTTCCTGATTTACAGCTATTTCTGGGATGTTACTTGTATCCTCTATAGTGAAGACCGATGCAAAATACCTGTTCAATTCAACTGCCATCTCCTTATTTTCCATTATTATTTCCCCAGACTCACTTTTTATAGGACCAACGCTCACTTTGTTAACTCTTTTCTTTTTTAAATATCTATAGAAACTCTTACTATCTGTTTTTATATTTCTAGCTAGCTTTCTCTCGTACTCTAATTTTTCTCTCCTTATTAATCTTTTAGTCATTCTTTGCTGTTTTTTATATTCTGTCCAATCTTCTGACCTGCCACCCATCTTTGCGCAATTATATGCTTTTTCTTTAAGTTTAATACTATCTTTAACTTTTTTAGTTAACCACGGATGGTGAGTCCTCCCCTTGGAATTTTTCTTTCTTGTTGGAATGTATATATTCTGTGTATTTTGAAATATCCCCTTAAATGTCTGCCACTGCAACTCTATTGACCTATCCCTTAACCTAATTTGCTAGTTCACTTTAGCTAGCTCTGCTTTCATGCCCTCATAATTGCCCTTCTTTAAGTTTAAAACACTAGTCTTGAACCCACTCTTCTCTCTCTCAAACTGAATGTAAAATTCAATCATATTATGATCGCTGCTACCTAGGGCCGCCTTCACTATGAGGTCATTAATTAATCCTATCTCGTTGCACAATACCAGGTCTAGTATAGCCTTTCTCTGGTTGGCTCCAGAACGTGCTGTTGTAAGAAACTATCCCGAAAACATTCCATGAACTCCTCATCTATGCTACCTTTGCCCATCTGATTTTTCCAGTCTATATGCAGATTAAAATCCCCCATGATTATTGCCGTACCCTTCTGACAAGCTCCCATTATTTCTTCCTTTATACTCCATCCTACCATGTGGTTACTGTTAGGGGGCCTGTACCTCACTCCCACAAGTGACTTCTTGCCTTTATTATTTCTCATCTCTACCCAAACCGCTTCTATATCCTGGTTTCCTGAACTTAGGTCATCCCTCTCTATTGTGTTAATACCATCATTAATTAACAGAGCCACCCCTCCACCTTTTCCCACCTTCCTGTCCTTCCTAAATGTCATGTACCCTTCAATATTCAGGTCCCAATCTATGTCATCCTGCAGCCATGTTTCTTAATGGCTATCAGATCATATTTATTTATTTCTATTTGCGCTATCAGTTCATCTGTTTTGTTTTGAATGCTACGTGCATTCAGATGCAGAGCCTTTAGTTTTGTCCTTTTATTATTTTTGTAACCTCTAGCCTTATCTGTTGATTTACTCTTCGATTTGTACTCTCTATCCCTTCCTGTCACAGTCTGTTTATCATTTCCCATATTAATACCTTTCTCTATTGCCTTGTCTCTAATCTTTGAATTACCACATCTTCCCAAATTTGATCCCATGCCCCCAATATTTAGTTTAAAGCCCTGTCTACCACCCTAGTTATACGACTCGCCAGAACACTGGTCCCAGCACGGTTCAGGTGAAGACCGTCCCAACGATACAGATCCCACTTTCCCCAGTACTGGTGCCAGTGCCCCAGGAATTGAAACCCATTTCTCCCACACCAGTCTTTGAGCCACACATTCATCTCTCTAATTTTATTTACCCTATGCCAATTTGCTCGTAGCTCAGGTAATAATGCAGACATTATTACCCTTGAGGTTCTGCTTTTTAATTTAGCCCCTAGCTGCTCATACTCACTCAGCAGAACCTTTTTCCTAGTTCTACCTATGTCGTTGGTACTTACATGGACCACGACCACTGGCTCCTCCCCCTCCCACTGCAAGTTCCTCTCCAGCCCAGAGCAGATGTCCCGAACCCTGGCACCGGGCAGGCAACACAGCCGTCTGGACTCTCGCACTTGGCCGCAGAGAACTGTATCTATCCCCCTGACTATGCTGTCCCCAATTACCACTACATTCTATTAACTCGCCCTGTTTGAATGGCTTCCTGTACCTCGGTGCCATGGTCAATTTGCTCATCCACCCTGCAGCCACCGCTTTCATCCATACAGGCCGCAAGAACCTCAAACCTGTTGGACAATTGCAAAGGCTGAGGCTCCTCCACCTCCTGGGTCCCCATACCTGCCTCACTCGCAGTCACATCCTCCTGTCCCTGACCACTGACCAAATCAGAAGACCCTATCCTAAGGGGTGTGACTGCCTCCTGGAATAAAGTGTCCAGGTAACTTTCCCCCTCCCTGATGCATCGCAGTGTCCGCAGCTCGGCCTCCAGCTCATCAACTCTGAGCCGAAGCTCCTCAAGCCGCAGACACTTACCGCAGACGTGTTCGTCCTGGATCACACTGGCGTCCAGGAGCTCCCACATACTGCAGTCGCAACACATCACCTGCCCTGCCATCTTTATTGAGTCTTAATTAATTTATTTTAATTAATTAATAATTAACAAACCCTACTGCACCTAAAGATTTATTACTGCTAGTAAACTAGTACTAATGAAACCTTACAATTACTAATACATTTCCTGGGCTTTAAAAGATAAGGGAAGTGAGCAAAATACTCACCAACCAATCACTTACCCTTTTCCCTGTTTGAAGTTTGAAGTTATAGAGCACCTTAGCACGTCTCAAAAATCCCAAAGCACTTCACAAACTGAGTTACTTTGAAGGGCTCAGGCTCCCACAACAATAAGATGAATGACCAGTTAATCTGTTTCTGGTGATGCCAATTGAAGAATGTTGGCTCAGACACATGAAGACCTGCCTTTAATATGCACCTGCAATCATACATCAAAATATGATTTAACATCTTACCTGAAGGTTGGCACCTAACAATCCTGAAGTGCACAGGAGTGCCAACTGCCAACCTAAACTGTATCCTGCAGTGCAGTTTGAACCTATGACCCTGACGCAAGAATGCTATCAGCTGAGCCATGCTAACACTGACTGTAAATCATAGAATCATACAGCACAGAAGGAGGCCATTCGGCCCATCTTGTCCGCGCCGGCCGACAAAGAGCTATCCACCCTTTTCCCACTTTCCAGCACTTGGTCCGTAGCCTTGTAGGTTATGGCACTTCAAGTGAATATCCAAGTACTTTTTAAATGTGATGAGGGTCTCTGCCTCTACCACCCTTTCAGGCAGTGTGTTCCGGACCCCTACCGCCCTTTGGGTGAAATTTTTTTTCCTCAACTCCCCTATCAACCTCCGACCAATTACTTTAAATCTATGCCCCCTGG
Source organism: Squalus acanthias (assembly GCA_030390025.1). NCBI lineage: Eukaryota > Metazoa > Chordata > Chondrichthyes > Squaliformes > Squalidae > Squalus > Squalus acanthias. The sequence continues at coordinate 25,509,424 of CM059427.1, read as the reverse complement.
TTATTGACCCTTCTGCTAAGGGAAATAGGTCCTTCCTATCCACTCTATCTAGGCCCCTCATAATTTTATTCACCTCAATTAGGTCTCCCCTCAGCCCCCTCTGTTCCAAAGAAAACAACCCCAGCCTATCCAATCTTTCCTCATAGCTAAAATACTCCAGTCTTGGCAACATCCTCGTAAATCTCCTCTGCACCCCCTCTAGTGCAATCACATCCTTCCTGTAATGTGGTGACCAGAACTGCATGCAGTATTCTAGCTGCGGCCTAACTAGTGTTTTATACAGTTCAAGCATAACCTCCCTGCTCTTATATTCTATGCCTCGGCTAATAAAGGCAAGTATCCCGTATACCTTCTTAATCACCTTATCTACCTGTCCTGCTACCTTCAGGGATCTGTGGACATGCACTCCAAGGTCCCTCTGATCTCCTGTACTTCTCAGTGTCCTACCATTTATAGTGTATTCCCTTTCCTTGTTAGCCCTCCCCAAATGCATTACCTCACACTTCTCCAGATTGAATTCCATTTGCCACTGTTCTGCCCACCTGACTAGTCCATTGATATCTTCCTGCAGTCTGCAGCTTTCTTCTTCATTATCAACCACACGGCCAATTTTTGTATCATTTGCAAACTTCTTAATCATACTTCCTACATTCAAGTCCAAATCATTGATATATACCACAAAAAGCAGAGGACCCAGTACTGAGCCCTGCAGAACCCCACTGGAAACAGCCTTCCAGTCACAAAAATACCCTTTGACCATTACCCTTTGTTTCCTGCCTCTGAGCCAATTTTGGATCCAACCTGCCACTTTGCCTTGATTCCATGGGCTTTTACTTTCGTGACCAGTCTGCCATGCGGGACCTTATCCAAAGCTTTGCTAAAATCCATATAGACTACATCAAACACAATACCCTCATCGACCCTCCTTGTTGCCGCCTCAAAAAATTCAATCAAGTTAGTCAGACACGACCTTCCCTTGACAAATCCATGCTGACTGTCCTTGATTAATCCGTGTCTTTCTAAATGAAGATTTATCCTGTCCCTTAGAATTCTTTCCAATAATTTTCCCACCACCGAGGTTAGGCTGACTGGCCTGTAATTACTCGGTCTATCCCTTTCTCCCTTTTTAAACAACGGTATCATGTTAGCAGTCCTCTGGCACCACACCTGTAGCCAGAGAGGATTGGAAAATTATGGTCAGAGCCTCTCTTATTTCCTCTCTTCTCTTAACACTCTGGGATACATTTCATCCAGGCCTGGGGATTTATCCACTTTGAAAGATGCTAAACCCCTTAATACCTCCTCTTTCATTATGATTATTTAATTGAACAGTTGGGAACATCCCATTACGGCCAGCTGCAAGTTTGATACAATTTGAAATTAGCAGTGTATGAATAGTCTGAAAATCCATATCTGTTGTGCTGTGGAAGTTCTGCATTTTTTTAAAATACGCTAGTCGATCTCTTGTGGCATTGCATGTAGGAAGTCAACACCAAATGTAGGTCAAGTGGGTTTAGAGAGGATAATTAGAAGAGGGAGGGGAGGAAAGGGAGAGCACAGCTAGGAGAGAAGTAGGGGAGCTAGGAGAGAAGTAGGGGAACGAGGAGGAGGTGCGAGGGAGGGAGAGAAGGAGGAGGAAGAGAGGGAGGGGGAAGGGGGATGGAGAGGAGGGAAGCAGAGCAGGGGAAGGGAGGATACAAGTTTGAACCAGTAATTCAAAGGGGAAGAGTTAGGAGATGATGTAATTTTAATATTCCCCCTATTTTCCTTTTGCTGTCCTCCCTTCTCCTCTCCTGTGCCTTCCACTCCTCTCACCTACTTCCTCTCACCCACTTCCTCTCCTCCACTTCTCTTCCACCTCCTCTTGAAATTGAAATGCTGCTCAATGGAGGAGGGTGGGGCGATATTGAATAACTGCTCCGTAAGGGGGTCCTGATTTTGGATACCTGCTCAGTAGTGTGGGGGACAGATGTTTCAAAGCTACTCAATGGGGGGGTAGGGGGCAGTTGTGTACAAAGGTTCTCATTGAGTCATGCTACTCACTGATCTGAGAGTGGGAGATTTGGCTCATTTTTTTGGGGTGGGGGGGAGGCGGGGGGGGGGGGATTTAGATTGTGAATTGCTGCTCACTTGAGGGCGGTTCAGATTGAAAATGCTTCACAGTTGGAGAGAGTCTTGATTTGAGAAATGCTGCTCGGTGCAGGGGGTGGCGGGGCGTGTTAACCCAACACTACAGCCGCTAAATCATAAAAATGTTGCAGCAGCTCGCTATTTTTAATACATTACTACAAGGAGACTCAAAACCAGGGGTACTATTCAGATTAAGTAGGCTTACAGGATGGAGGGATATTTGGACCGAAGCAGGCAGATGAGAGGGGCAGGTGGTGAGGTAAGAGGGAAGAGGATGAGGGAGGGGTGAGGAGGGGGAAGAGAGGAAAGGGAAGAGGGAGTGAGGAGAGAGTAGGGGGAAGTAGGGAGAGGGAGGGAAAGAAGAGGTGAGGAAAGGTGAGTGGGGAAGGTTGGAGGGACAAAGAATTGAGGGGAGGGGTGTGGAGAGTAAAAAGCAGGGGAAGATGAGAAGGAGGAGAGCAGAAGGGAGAGGTAAAGAGGAGAGGAGTGGGACAGAGGGGATTGAGGAGGGGAAGTGAAAAGGGCAGAGAGTTGCGGGAGTAAAGGTGAGCGGAGTGAGGAGACGTATAAAGAAGAGGCGAGAGGAGGAGAGGGGAGTGAGAAGGCGTGGGGAAGGGGATGTGGAGGGTAGGGGGATGAGAGAGGCGCGGGGAAGGGGAAGAGGAGAGAAGGGAGGAGGAAGAGAGGAGAAGGGAGGGAGGATGATTTGAAGGGAGGCGGAAAGAGGAGAGGGGAAAGGGAAGACATGAGAATGAAGGGGTAGAGGGGATGTGAAGAGCAGGCGAGGAGTGGAAAGAGGGGAGAGGAAAGTGGAGGGAGAAGAGAGGAGGGTGTGGAGGGAGGAGGGGATTGTGATGGAGTGGAATGAGGAGGGGTGGTGGAAGAGTGGAGGGGAGTGCAGGGAAGAGGAGAGGAAGAAGGGAAAGAGGGATTGTGATGTGGAGAGGAAAATGGGGAGAAGGGAGGGCGAAGAGGGACATGATGAAGGGGAGGGGGTTAAGTGAGACAGGAGGGGGAACAGAGGGAGGGGAGAAGTCTGGACAGAGGGATGGGGAGGGGAAGATAACACGATGGGAGAAGAGAGAGGGATGGGAATGGGACGAGCGATAGAGAAGGGGATGGAGAAGAGAATAATGCGAGTGAGTGACGAGGGACAAGCAGACAAAGAGAGAGGAGAAAGGAGGGGAAGAAGAACTGGAAGGGAATGGGGAGAGTACAAAAATAGTGCTGAGTTGGAGGGAGGTGAGGAGAACAGAATGTACATCATTGGAGGGTGCGACATGTTCTGTGGTGGGGGAGGAGCTAGATTTTGTGGGGCAAACTCCAAAATTTTGTTTGGTAGGTGGGATTGGGGAGGCCACAATGTTCCTCAGCTGAGGGCTGTTCTGTGGAATTGTACTCTATTTTGGTTGAAGGTGAATTTCCCACTCAATGGGGGGGAAGGGGGAACATTACCAATGTTCAAAGTGTTGCTTGGATTGAGTAGCAGTGTTATACCTTTAGTTCCAAGTTTATCTGTTTCTTGTTGCAACATTAAATTGTACATCTTAAATGCACTAAGGATTATGAAAGAAAGCTTCATATTTTTCATAAGATTAAAGAAAGAAAATTGCACCTTATTTAGCCTTTGGCTTATGATTAAAAAAACTAAGATTTCTATGATAAATATCATATCTGTAATACATTTACTGTTTTTAGAAAATTCAGAATAATAATTTGAAATGTGGCTAGTGCATTTTGAAGCTTTTTGATTTTTTTCTGCAAATTTCTGGGTGACACCTTAGGCAAGTTTTCTTACTCCAGATGCTTCTATTCACTTAGCTGTAAGTAGGAACCCAGCTGTTAGCCGATTGGCAGGTTTGCTCTCTGGAGTAATGGTTCTGCCATGGCAGATAGCAAGTGGTCTGGTCTTCTGTATTCCAGGACACCAGGTTACACTACTGGCTATCTCAAGAATGTGTTTGTTGTGCGGGCAGCAGATTCTACAGTATTAAAAGAAACTCGTGTACCTAGGTGTTTGCATGTCATATGTGAATGGCTATCTTCAACACGAAGGGCAAATCATTATTACAAAGGTGATTTAATTTAGGAAATTGGCCTACATAAACTGCCTAATTTCAAAATATTGTGGGGTTATATATGAGCATGAAATACTATTGTAAACACTATAAGCTCAATTTTCTTGACTTGATTTTAATCAATTTTACTTCTCGTTTAACAGATTGTTTGTTACACATTGGTGATTGCCATTGGTGTGATTGCAGACCTGGCTAGCACAGCTATGTCAATTGCAGTCCAACGGGACTGGATTATAGTGGTAGCTGGAGGCAGTGACAAACTGTCAGGTAACTATTATAGCTCTTTTGGGAAAAATACAATTTCTTAGTTGATGACCAGATGTTAACTTTCTTTTTCCACCTTGGTGGTATTGATAGCAATTGCAGAAAAATCTGCAAACCTCCTTTATGATAAAACATTTCCATAAAATTATCCTGCTTTCACTATTGATTTTGTTTGTGTTGCTTCAGTAAGTGTGATAAAAATTCTTGCACTTCACTCCATTCCTCCTGTCGCATATGCGTGTACTGCACTGACCACCCCCCCGCCCCCATCACCAGCCTGCTGCCTATATTCTACACCCCTGCCTGCTGCGAACCTCCCCTATCCCGGGCACTCCCACCTTCCCCTATTGCATACGTTTTCTCATATCCCAGCAGGGATGGGCAATAAATGCTGGCCCTCCAGCGACGCCCACATCCCATAAAAACGAATATGAAAAAAAATGTGCTCTCCCCTTGCCTGCATGCTCTGTGATCTTCTCTTCCCCCCGCTGTCCCATGCATTCTTGCTCTCTCTGCCATTTCTCACCTGCTCACCTGTACTATCTGTAATGTTCTTTATCTCTCATATGCAATCTTTCTGTAGCTAAAATTTACCAACAACCAATCACAAGGCTGATATCTGGGATGGCAGGAATGATGTATGAAGAGAGATTGGGTCGATTGGGCTTATACTCACTGGAGTTTAGAAGAATGAGAGGGGATCTCATTGAAACTTATAAAATTCTGACAGGACAGGACAAACTAGATGCAGGAAGGATGTTCCCGATGGTCGGGGAGTCCAGAACCAGGGGTCACAGTCTAAGGATAAGGGGTAATCCATTTAGGACAGAAATGAGGAGGAATTTCTTCACCCAGAGAGTGGTGAACCTGTGGAATTCTCTGCCACAGAAGGCAGTAGAGGCCAATTCATTAAATATATTCAAGAAGGAGTTAGATATATTTCTTAAGGCTAAAGGGATCAAGGGATATGGGGAGAAAGCAGGGACAGGGTACTGAATTTGGATGATCAGCCATGATCGCATTGAATGGCGGAGCAGGCTAGAGGGGCCGAATGGCCTACTCCTGCTCCTATCTTCTATGATTCTATAATCAGGATAATTCATGAGATTATAAATTTCCTGAAGGCACTTCCCCATGTGCCATGCTGGTTAGTTATAATAGTGTTATATAAAGGATATGAATGAAGAATAAACACAGAGGCTGCGAAACTCGCCGGTTAGCGCCAGCTGATAAGGTTGGTTTCGGTGAAAAAATGGCGGCCGCCTCACCTTCGCCCACTTCCGGCACAGAACGCGCTGGCCACCATTTTGGGCAGGTTGGCAGCGCTGTTCTTGCCCGTGCTCGCTGCAGATTGTGATGTCAATCAGCGTACAACGCTGAATTGACGCACAACCTGCTATTTTGGACATCGCCGCTCCTTTTAACGACCTCTCCAAACCACGCACAGCAGAACATACATTCAGCTATACGACAGACCCCCTACCAGCGCTTCTTAAAGGGACACATGCAGCTTGTAGGTAGGTTTAGATTTTTGCTTTTGTACTGGTTTCTTTATATTTTATTTGAGTTTGGTGTAAGACATTTAAAAAGTTGTTAAAGTGTGAAGGGAGTGCTGCTGGACATTTGCAAGGCTTTAGCTCTAAAAGGAAGACCTTGAGAACACCACTTTTAGTCCCCCTTGGGCTGCAGCATGACATGAAATGGAGCAGAAGGGACAAGCTGCTCGCTGAAGGAGGAGGAAGAAGCGGAAGGAAGGAGGCAACCTAGACACCCCCTTTCTGGCCGGGCTATCTGGGATCGAATCATCCACCTATGAACACAACCCCAATTCCTCTTGCAACATTTGTCCCACAACTTGCCTTCCCTCTGTTACTGACCATCACAGCGTCCTGTTGGCCACAATGCTGAAATAAGAGCCATCACAAAGCAAACTTTCCAATCCAACTTTATCCATATATGCATCCAATATTGCATCAAAAAATCAATTAATCACCCTTGTGCATTCCCTTAGTGAGTGTCTTGCTTGTGCCTTTGCCTACCCAATACTACCCCAGTGGCTGCAGCATGACTGGTGGAAGGCTGCTGACTTTCAGGGGGGGAAACTGCAGGACGACCTTGAGGAGCTGGTGGCTGGGAGTGTGAAATCGAGTGACGGTGTTTCTTCTTCTTTCTTCACTCTCCTCTCTGTCTTCTTGGTCAACCACTGGCTGGGCAGACTGGATTTCTTGGTGTCTGAAATGAGGAAGGCACAAGGGTAGGGTTGTGGTGAGGGGAGGGCGGGGGGGTAAAGCAAGAGGTGCATGCTTACACTATGTGCAACTTATAAATCAGAAAATATTATGGGATGAGGGGGAAGTGGGATGTGTGAAGGATGATAACGTATGAGGATACCGGCATCTTGTATTCTTTCAGCCCCGCCGCTGGCCAAGGGCTCAGCCATGCCCCTGCCAAGAATGGCCAGCACCAACTCCTCCAAGGGGGTGAGATGAAACTAGGATAGTGAGGTGTGCCTTGTGTTTGGTAGACATTGTTGGTAGGTGAGTGATGGTGGGGTGGTGCATTGAGCAGTGTGGGAGGCTAGTGATGCAGTTGGTAGGAGACGGCTTTTGAAGATGCATTCACTGACCTTGAACACTGGTCTGAGGTCATGAAACTTCTTTGGACATTGGAGCCAGTTCCTGGGGCGACAATGCTGGCAGTGACCACATCGGCGATCTGGTCGCACATCCTTCTTTCTGGAGGGCCTCCTGGCCCCCTGCACAAAGCTCAAGTGCTGCGTCCGTGACCCTGGGTGCCCTTTCCCTGGACTGTTGAGCCATTTGGGTTAGTGCTGAAGCACTTTTAACATTTTTGATCAGCAGAAGGCAGCTCACCTTTAAGAGGTGCAGACTGCCTTTAAAAGGCACAGATTGGCTTTAAGTAAAGCTAGCCTCACGCGAACATCGAGAACTTGGGCCACCTGCTGAGCGCACAGCCTGTCAGCAGCGTGTTCAGAAGTGGGCTGTGCGCTACAATCATTATAATTAGCAGGCAGCACGAATTTGTTGTGCTGCCTGCGCTCCTTGAACTGGCGCGGGCATATTGTGCATCGCGGTGCCCGCACTCGTTTTTCAGCACCATGGAATTTCACTCCCAGAATCTTTAACATACCACATATTTATTCAATTGGCCTCTATCCATTTTAGAATGAAAGTTATGAGCATATTTTTCTTATTAGTATTGTTGAAACCTTGTTGATGATGGTGCTTCAGTGTGCATTATTTTGCTTCTCTTGGGGAAAAGAATTGCTATGTTATAGTTTGAGAAAAAGATTCACATGTCTGTGCTAAACCCAAGACATTATCAATGCTGAATTTCGTAAAGAAATGTCGCTTCCACATTTTTTGCCTTGGAAACCTGGGCATATTCTAGTGATACATATGGAGGATGCTTTCCATTCAAAGAGATTATTACCAGGGAAATTAAAGAAAAATAAAACAGAAAATCCAAAATACAAATAGAGAATGCTGGAAATGCACCACAGGTCCATCAGCATCTGTAAAGGTGGGTTAATGTTTTGAGTAGGGACTCTTTTTTTTGGAGCTGACAGAGCGTCTCTACCCAAAATATTATTCTGTCTTTTCTCTTTTTAGGTAATGTCAATTTTGGGGCGCTATCTACCTTTACATTCCAAAAATTTAGATTGTTTTTTCAAAAGTTTTTTTTTGGTCATCATTAAACCAATTCTAAATAAATTGCAATAAAAACAGAAAATGCTGGAAATACTTAGCAGGTCAGGCAGCATCTGTGGAGAGAGAAACCAAGTTAACGTTTCAGGTCGATGACCTGTCGTCAGAACTGGAAAAAGTTAGAGGTGTAACAGATTGAATGTGGAGGCTGGTGGGGTCCACTTTCCATTCCACATTCCAGCCTCCACATTCAACGGATCACCCTCCGTCATTTCCGCCACCTCCAGCATGATCCCACCACTAAACACATCTTCGCCTTCCCTCCCCTTTCAGCATTCCGAAGGGACCGCTCCCTCCGTGGCACCCTGGTCCATTCCTCAATCACCCCCTCCCCTTCCCACGGCACCTTCCCGTGCAAGCACAGGAGATGCATCACCTGCCCTTTTACCTCCTCTCTTCCCTCTGTCCAGGGCCCCAAACGCTCCTTCCAGGTGTAACAGCGATTTACTTGTACTTCTTGCAATTTAGTATACTGTATTCGCTGCTCACGATGCGGTCTTCTCTACATTGGGGAGACCAAATGCAGATTGGGTGACCGCTTTGCGGAACACCTCCGTTCAGTCTGTAAGCGTGACCCCGAGCTTCTGGTCGCCTGTCACTTTAATTCTCCGCTCCACTCCCACTCTGACCTCTCTGTCCTCAGCCTCTTACACAGTTCCAACAAAGCTCAACGTAAGCTCGAGGAACAGCACCTCATCTTTCAGACCATAACCTTTGATACTATTTTTTCACATGGCAGCTGTTAGTGATTCTGCCATTCCCACGTATACCTCTTCTAGACTCATCTTTTTGTGTCTTTACTTATCCCATTACCATATTCTTTTGCCTTGCATCATCATCCCTTTTGTCATTTAATCACTCCTACCTTCAAACCTATCAGTCCTTCCCCTTTATTCTTTTTTTCCCCTCCCCCTGCACTTGCTTAAAATCTGTTCCATCTCCAACTATTTCCAGTTCTGATGAAAGGTCATCGACCTGAAACGTTAACTCTGTTTCTCTCTTCACAGATGCTGCCTGACCTGCTGAGTATTTCCAGCATTTTCTGTTTTTATTTCAGATTTCCAGCATCCGCAGTATTTTGCTTTTGTCTAAATAAATTGAAATCTGCTGCTTATTTTTATACAGTCTCAACTTTGTTTTAAGTAACATTTTTGTTTGTTTTCAGTTAAATCAGCACATCCAATATATAGTGTTTGTCACCTATTAAAATATTATAGATTATAAGCCTTTCAAAGTGCAGAGTATAATACTGAGCAAAATAAAAAGGGAAAACTGCAAATACTGGAAATCTAAAATAAAAACAGACCAGTCAGCATCTGTAAAATAACAGTTATGGCATTTCAGGTGTGTACCCATCATCAAACAGTTTAAGCAAATCTTACTGTTGGAGCGATTTTATATGAATATTTCAAATAGGTTTAATATCAATGCTTTTAGTAGCCTAGTGCTGTCATAGATGGGGAAAATCTTGTCCCATTTTTGATATGAAAAGAGGGTAAGGGCAAGAGTATGGTCCTAGATATCACTTAACATTTTTAGGAAGGCTGAAATCTGAATTTTGTTGCTTAGTAATATAAACAAGGTGCAGAATACTATACATACATACAAAGATTATTGAAACCAAGACTCTGCTTTTTGCTTTTATAGGCATGAATGCTACATTGAGGCAAATTGACCTTCTCAGCAAACTGCTTTCACCAATGGCCGTGGGTCAGATTATGACTTTCAGCTCCTCCGTGGTTGGCTGTGGCTTTATAGCTGGTTGGAATTTGTTCTCTATGTGTTTTGAATATTTGTTGCTTCAGAAAGTGTATAAAATGACTCCAGCACTAGCAAAAAAAGGTGATAACCAGAACAAGCAGGAGGAAATTTCAGGTATGACACACCGCTTACAGATGTTGCACTATACTGGTAGTAACCAAAAGGATTTTATAATCAATTGTATTTGCAGGCATTTTCTATTGGGTTAACTGCACTAAAAATATTAAATTTAAACAGAAAATAATGGTGCTATTTTAAAATCAGGTGCTGAATTGTTTAATTAGTAACAGTTAAGGAAAAAAAAATGTCCATTCTCTAGCACTGAGCACTAAGGGGGTACGGTAGCATAGTGGTTATGTTACTGGACTAGTAATCCAGAGTCGTGAGTTCACTGTCACTGATCTCGTATGAGAAGAGATTGAGTAAACTCGGCTGTATTCTCTTGAATTCAGAAGAATGAGAGGGGATCTCATTGAAGCATGCAAAATTATTACAGGGCTTGATAGGGTGGATGCTGGGAGAATGTTTCCCTTGGCTGGGGAGTCTAGAGCCCTCAGGTTAAATGGTAGGCCATTCAGGACTGAGATGAGAAGAAATTTCTTCACACAGAGGGTGGTGAATCTTTGGAATTCTCTACCCCAGAGGGCTGTGGAGGCTCAGTCATTGGGTATATTCAAAACAGAAGTCGATGGATTTCTGACTCGTAAGGGCATCAAGGGATATGGCGATAGGGCCGGTGAATGGAATTGAGGCAGAAGATAAGCCATGATCTCATTGAATGGCGGAGCAGGCTCGAAGGGCCGAATGTCCTACTCCTGCTCCTATTTCTTATGTTCTTATGTTCAAATCCCACCACGGCAGCTGGGGAATTTAAATTCAGTTATTAAATAAATCTGGAATAAAAAAACTAGTAGCAGTAATGGTGACCATGAAACTACTGGAGTGTCGTAAAAACCCATTTAGTTCACTTATGTCCTTTTAGGGAAGGAAATCTGCCATCCTTATCTGGCCTATATGTGACTGCAGACCCACAGCCATGTGGTTGACTCTGTGGTTCAAGAAGGCGGCTCACCACCACCTTCTCGAGGGCAATTAGAGATGGACAATAAATGCCAGCGACGCCCACATCCCATGAATGAATTTAAAGCTGATTGCTTGATCAGTTGCCTTGTTACAGACTACCTGTGGTTGTAAGAGCATAAATGTCTGTTATGGTATTGCAATTGAGTTGTGGTGTTTAGCAACACTAATCAGCAATAGTTCCCTATTATGGAACTGAATGTCCGTGGGGTTCTCCCGATCTCTCGCTGTAACTTTGGCGGAAGATGACCAGAAACCTATTTCTCTGGGGGTTATGCTGATTTTGCGTCAGAAAAACCACCCAGAAATTCCACACACATTTCTTCATGTGCCAGTTTTTGCTGTCTCTTCACAAATATGGTTTGCAGTTTTCTTTCTGCATGCATTATTTATCAGTTCTGTACTGTACTCTCCCCTTAGCCAAAACCACCTATTACTCCAGAATTATCTTGGAGGGCAAGGACACCTCAGGCTCCTTTTGTCCATGACCAATTGTGTCCTTGAACTGCTCTCCCCACCCTATTGGTCTCCATATTATAAAATGGATATAGATGCACTGGAGAAAGTGCAAAAAAGATTTACAAGGATGATCCCAGAACTGAGAGGGTACAACTATCAGCAAAGACTGAATAGGCTGGGGCTCTCTTCTCTAGAAAAGAGAAGACTAGAGATGACCTGATAGAGGTTTTTAAAATTATGAAGGGATTCGATAGGGTAGACCTAGGGAAGATGTTTCCACTTGTGGGGGAGTCCAAAATTAGGGGCCATAAATATAAGATAGCCACGAATAAATCCAATAAAGAATTCAGGAGAAATGGTGTGAATGTGGAACTCTCTACCATGTGGAGTGGTTGTTAGATGCTTTTAAGGGGAAGCTAGTTAAGTACACGAGGAAGAAAGTATCTCACCAACTTCCCCTCTCAGCCGTCTTGAAGATCATCTCTTCCATGAGACTCACCTCATGCTCCCTGGATCCCTTCGCTACTCAAGTTCCCTTCCTGGCCCCCATGCTGCCTGATATCGTTAATGGTTCTCTTTCCTCAGGCATCATCCTATGCCCTTTCAAAACCACTGTTAGCATCCCTACATCAAACAATCCACATTTGATCTATTTCTGCTCTCCAATTACAATTACATTTACAATCTCTCTTCAATCTCTGAGGTCTTCAACATGTCATTGACTCCCAGTTCTGTACCATGATCTCTGTAGGCAACAGGATCTAACCTTGGGCCCTTTCTGTTATTTATATGCTGCCTCTCGGTGACCTCTTCCACAACGCGGGGTCAGCTTTCACATGTACCGCCTCTGCCTCTTCACCACTTCTCTCGCTGCCTTTATGCTGTTAGACTGCCTATTCAACATTAAGTCTTGAATGAGTTGCAGCATTCTTCAACTCAACATTGGGAAGACTGAAGCCATTGAGTTTGTCCTTTGCCATGGATTCATTCCCCTCTCTGGCTGCTCCCATAAGCTGAACCAGACTGTCTTTAAGCTTCTGTTTAACTTTGAACTGAGTTTTAAACCCCATATTAAATTCATCACCAACACTTTTTCTTTCACCTCCACATTGCTTGCCTCCGTCCGTCCCTCTGCCACTCCACCTTCCATGATCTTCAACTTGTCCAAAACTCTCCGTGTATCCTGTCTTACACTAAATCTTGCTCATCCATTACATGCTGACTTACACTGGCTCCCAGTTCCCAAAGCGTTAACTTGTCTATAAATTCCTCCATGGCCTTGCCCCACCCTTTGTAATTTGCACGAGCACTATGTCCTAGGAACATAGGAACAGGAATAGGCCATTCTGTTCCTCAAACCATTCAGTTAGATCATGGCTGATCTGTACCTCAACCCCATTTACCTGCCTTTGACCCATATCTCTTGATATCCTTACCTAACAAAAATCTATCAATCTGTCTTGTAAGCTTCAATTGTCCTAGCATCCACAGCCTTTTCGGAGAGAGTTCCAGATTTCTACTATCCTTTGTGTGAAGAAGTCCTTCCTGATTTCACTCCTGAATGACTGGCTCTAATTTTAAGATTTTGTCCCCTTGTCCTGGATTCTCCCACCAGAGGAAATATAGGTTCCACTGATGCCCCCCTGAAGCATTATGGCCAAGAAACGACATTGGAAAACTGTGGGTGTGAATGAACACATCGCCGACCGTTCTGAGGCAAAGGGAATTTAAACATTAATGCACTGTGATGACTAGGCTTGACTATTTTAAAATTTAACTCTTGTCAAGTTATCTTGTATAAAACTTTACTTTATTTTTGTACTTATCCAATTTTTCAAAACTTTCTTCTTTTCACTTACATCTTGTCCTTTCTCTTTGCTGTTTCAGAAGGAAATCAAACTGCTTTTAAAGACTCTCAAATGACTTCGACTACAGTTTCGGTTGAGGGTCAGCTGATTAATAGTAATTCTACAAATCAAAATCGTGAGGAAATTGGCTGTATTAAAGGGGTCCTGGTTCCTGGATTGAAGACATTCCGAGATGGCTGGATTATCTATTATAGACAACCAATGTTTCTTGCTGCATTGGGTCTTTCATTTCTTTACATGACAGTACTGGGATTTGATGGAATTACTACAGGATATGCCTATGCACAAGGAATAAGCAGTTCTGTGCTTAGCATCATGGTGGCATTGTCTGCTCTCACGGGACTAATAGGAACTATGTTTTTCACCATATTGAGAAAATATTGTGGCCTTATTCACACTGGATGTTTCTCAAGTATTGTGCAAATTACTTGCCTTACACTTTGCATTGCATCTGTATTTGCTCCTGGAAGCCCACTTGATTTGAGTGTGCCGCTATATTCACGTGCATCAGATCAGCTAGAAACCCCTGCAACTGGTGTTTATCTTCCTGACATTCCTAATGCATCCGTCACCAAACCACCACTCCAGCCCTCTGTTAACATGTCAATTCAATATGCTATGACTTTACATCCGTCGACAAACCTGACAAACTCCACAGAAATAAAGGAATATATTTCTATAGCACTATATTTTGCTGGCGCTGTTTCAGCAAGAGTCGGTAGGTAATACTAAGAAAGTAGCTTGATAAAGCTTTATATGCTTAGCACAGTGTAAAAGTGATATGCACTTAAGCACATCAGGTATGTAAAATGTAATGATAAATCATATGAGTAAGATAATTGTGTTGTGATAAAGTAACGTAAAATATGTCGGTAACAGTGTAGCAAAACCACTTTAACTTAACAAGATAGCATTTCCAGAAAAAATGTGTAGTAGTATTGGTACCGTATTTTACAATACAAGTGTGTATCTTAATCTGTTTATCCCAGTATAATCATAAAATAAGGATTGTGTACATATGCATGAACATCTGCATCTGTCAAACTTGTAAACTATTTTGATGTTCGTTTGCAATTTAAACAGTTACCATCACAGATTAGACTTCTAACCATTGAATAAGGCAGAGGATCTTAATGCACATGCAGCAGCTAAGTAAAACATGATTTTTTTTTAAAAAGCCTGGTTGCAGACTTGGATTCTCATATTTTTGCAGCTATGATTATCCAGCAGATTAGACTTAAAGGTACAGGTTTAATTGATCGGCAATGTCAAGAAAATTGTTACTTATGTTTAAAATCAACAATGTTTTGTAGCATATAGTGAATCTGCCATGACGCTGCTCATGGTAGGTCAGAGGATAGATTGCTTTAGAGGACAGGCGCATGATACTGCGTAATGCACATTGTATTCTACTGAAAGTGTGAGGTGATGCACTTTGGCAGGAAAAATCCTAGAGCAATTTATTATCTTAATGGCAAGAAACTGGAGAGTACTGAAGTGCAAAGGGATCTGGGGGTCCTGGTGCACGAAACTCAAAAGGTTAGTATGCAGGTGCAGCAAGTGATTAAGAAGGCAAATGGAATGTTGGCTTTCATTGCTAGGGGGATAGAATATAAAAATAGGGAGGTATTGCTTCAGTTGTACAAGGTATTGGTGAGACCGCACCTGGAATACTGCATACAGTTTTGGTGTCCTTACTTAAGGAAAGACATCCTTGCTGTCGAGGCAGTGCAAAAAAGGTTCACTCGGTTAATCCCGGGGATGAGGGGGTGGTCATATGAGGAGAGGTTGGGTAGATTGGGACTCTACTCATTGGAGTTCAGAAGAATGAGAGGCGATCTTATTGAAACATATAAGATTGTGAAGGGGTTGGATCGGGTGGATGCGGGGAGGATGTTCCCGATGACGGGTGAGACGAGAACTAGGGGACATAGTCTTAGAATAAGGGGCTGCTCTTTCAAAACTGAGATGAGGAAGAACTACTTCACTCAGAGGGTGGTAGGTCCATGGAATATGCTGCCACAAAAAGCTGTAGAAGCTACATCATTACATAAATTTAAAACAGAAATAGACAGTTTCCTAGAAGTAAAGGGCATTAAGGGTTACGGGGAGCGGGCAGGAATTTGGACATGAGTCTAGGTTCGGATCCGGTCATGGCCCTGTGGGTAGTGGAGCGGGCCCAGGGACCGTGTAGCCTGATTCTGCTCCTATTTCATGTGTGCAATTCTGTTAGATGCAGGAGATGGTTCTGTGATAGATAGTAGATTGGCGGTTAGGATCAGATCAGCCATGATCTTATTGAATGGCGGAGCAGGCTCGAGGGGCCGATTGGCCTACTCCTGCTCCTATTTCTTATGTTCTTATGTTCTTATGCTGATGTAGCTGTGTGCAAATTTTAAAGCCACATGGAGTAACTGCTGTGCTTTGCTTAAGTTACTTAGAGGCTAAATGGTCTTGGCTGTCCTTTATATTGTCTATTAAATTTGGTACTTGGGGCACGCGTTGCATTGAAAATTCCTATGTCAATCCCCTCTAATAGGAAATTCCATTATGAAAATGTCCATATTTGCATGCAGTAACTGTTATGCCTGTAGGTGGAAATGTGATGGGTGTGTTCAGTGTTAAAGGTGTCATGGGTTGCCTGTCACCTAATGCATATGCTTGGTATGAAACAATACCTGCTATTTTGTAGGGACACGATAGGTTAAAAAAAACTTTGAGCATGCATGCAGTTGCAAGCTTTGGCCACTGAGTGGTACTGTGCACAGTGTGAAACTTGACTCTTGACATCTTTGTGTTGACGTAAGTTTTACTTTCATATTTTATCCTTTATTCTATGATATCTATTATATCTTTTATTCTTGTGGTTGTTTAACACATTCATTTTCTTTTTTTTTTCTTTGTTAGGCTTTTGCTGCAATTAGGAATTGCAATTTGCCTTTATTGCAAAGGGATTGGAATATAAGAGTGAAGAAGTCTTGCTGCAATTATATAGGACTTTAGTGATACCACACCTGCAGTGTTGTGCACAGTTTTGGCCTCCTTATCTAAAGAAGGATATACTTGCCTTAGAGGGAGTGCAACAAAGGTTCACTAGACTGATTTCTGGAATATGGGGCGGGGGGATTGTCCTATGGGGAGAGATTGAGTAGACTAGGCCTATATTCTCTGGAGTTTAGAAGAATGAGAGGTGATCTCATTGAAACACAAAATTCTTAAGGGGCTTGACAGGGTAGATGCTGGGAGGTTGTTTCCCCTGGCTGTGGAGTCTAGAACCAGGGGTCATAGTCTCGGAATAAGTGGTCGGCCATTTAGGACTGAGATGAGAAATTTCTTCACTTAAGAGGGTTGTGAATTTTTGGAATTCTCTACCCCAGAGGGCTCAGTCATTGAGTATATTCAAGACAGAGATCGATAGATTTTTGGACACTAAGGGAATCGAGGGATATGGGGATAAGGTTAGGAAGAGTTGAGGTGGAAGTTGGAACAAACAACATAGGTAGGAACAGGGAGGAGGTCCTGCTGAAAGAGTTTCAGGAGATAGGCTCTAAATTAAAAAGCAGGACCTCGAGGGTAATAATCTCTGGGTTATTGCCCGAGCCACATGCAAATTGGCATAGAAGCAGACAGATCAGGGAAATTAACACGTGGCTAAAGGGCTGGTGTAGGAAAGAGGGGTTCCTTTTCATGGGACACTGGCACCAGTTCTGGGACAGGAAGGAGCTGTACCGATGGGACGGACGCCACCTGAACCGGGTTGGGACCCGTGTCCTAGCGGAAAGGGTAAATCGGGAGGTAGCAAAGGCTTTAAACTAGTAAGAAGGGGGGAGGGACCTACAAGAAGCCTAAATATAAACAAAACAGAAAAAGTGAGCACAGGAAAGAATAAAGTAAGGGAGGACATTGACGGCAAGGGAGCAAATAGAGTTAATAGAACAGGAGTCTAAAAAGATGGTTTAACATAAAATGAAAGGAAATCCTACTAAAAATGAGTTAAACTGTCTGTACAGCAATGTACACAGTGTCTGAAATTAAACAGGGGAGCTGGAGGCAATCATGTGTTGGGAGGAACCAGACATAGTAGGGCTTACTGAGACATGGCTACAGAAAAATCAGGACTGGGAATTAAACATTGCAGGGTGTAACATATTTAGAAAAGATAGAGAGGGAATAAGGGGAGGTGGAGTAGATGTACTTATTAGGGATAACAATGGCAGTAGAAAAAAAGGACGTAGATATCAGCAAGACAAAAATAGAATCCATATGGAGAGAGAGAAAAGATAATAAAGGATCAATCACACTAATAGGCGTAGTCTACAGACCACCTAATAGTGGAAGGGAGGTGGAGGAAGAACTATACAGATAAATTAGAGAAATGAGTAAAAAACATAGAATAATAATCATGGGGGATTTCAACTACCACGATATTAACTGGACAGAAGAGGTAGGTAAAGGGGATAAGGGAATGGAGTTCCTACAATGTCTGCAGGACTCCTTTCGAATCCAATATGTAAAAAGCCCAACAAGGGAGGATTCGCTATTGGATCTAGTTATGAGGAATGAACCAGAGCAGATAAGAAAAGTAAAAGTAGGGGAACATATAGGCAATAGTGACCATAATATAATATGCTTTAAGATAACAATAGAGAAGGACATAATGACAAAAAAAAGTTAATAGATTGGAGAAAAGCTGATTTTGAGGGGCTGAGATTAGAACTTGGGAAGATAAAATGGGCAACAATATTGGCAAACAACGATGTAGAACGACAATGGGAAACATTTAAAACGGTGTTCAACAGATTGCAAGGAAAAATATATTCCGCTAAAAGGAAAGAACAAACTAAACACGAATGAGACTCCATGGATGAATAAAGACATCAGGAAACAATTGAGGGTAAGGAAAGAGGCATACATTAAGTACATAGACAGCAGAGGAGTGCATGATAACAGAGAATACAAAGGGATTAGGAGAGAAGTCAAAAAAACAATTAGGAAGGAATAGAGGAACTATGAAATTAAATTATCAAGGAACATAAAACAAAATAGTAAAATATTTTACAGGCACATCAATAAAAAAAGGAAGGTTGGGATGGGAATAGGGCCATTAAGGGATAGACAGGATAATACCACAGATAACAATAGGGAGATGGCAGAAATATTAAATCATTATTTTGCTTCGGTATTTACCAGGGAGATAGAACAGGTGGACATGACATTGGATGATGAGATGAGTAATGAGATAAGTGCATTTAAAATAAAAAAGGGATATATTAAATAAACTAATCAAACTCAAAGAGGATAAAACCCCTCTTTTTTTTTAAAGCCCCACACATTTTAAAAGAATCTAGGGAAGAGACAGCAGAGGCATTACTACACATATTTAATAATTTGTATGGGGGGATAGTCAATACTGAGGAGGACTGCAACAATTACAGAAGGACATTAATAAACTTGCAGAATGGGAAAATAATTGGCACAGGATGTTCAACTCCGACAAATGTGAGTTTTACATTTTGGTAGGAAGAATAGAGAGGTCACTTATTACTTGGAGGGTGAGAGTCTAGGTGGGGTAGAGGAACAAAGGGATCTCGGAGTACAAATACACAAATCACTAAAAGTTGCGACACAGGTTAGCAAGGCCATTAAAAATGCAAACCAAGCACTAGAGTTTATTTCCAGAGGGATAGAATTGAAAAGTAGGGAAGTTATGCTAAACCTGTATCGAACCTTGGTTAGACCACACTTGGGAGTACTGCGTACAGTTCTGGTCGCCATATTATAAAAATGATATAGAGGCACTGGAGAGGGTGCAGAGAAGATTTACAAGGATGATACCAGAAATGCGAGGGTATACATATCAGGAAAGGATGAACAGGCTGGGTCTCATTTCTCTTGAAAAAAGAAGGCTGAGGGGTGACCTAATAGAGGTCTATAAAATTATGAACAGTTTTGATAAAGTGGATACAGAGAGAATGTTTCCACTTGTGGGGAAGAGCATAACTAGAGGCCATCACTATAAGATAATCACCAAGAAATCCAATAGGGAATTCAGAAGAAAGAAAAGAAAGACTTGCATTTATACAGCGCCTTTCACGACCACCGGACGTCCCAAAGCGCTTTACAGCCAATGAAATACTTTTTGAAGTGTAGTCACTGTTGTAATGAAACTTCTTTACCCAAAGAGTGGTGAGAATGTGGAACTCGCTACCCCAGGGAGTGGTTGAAGCGAATAGTATAGATGCATTTAAGGGGAGGCTGGACAAACATATGAGGGAGAAGGGAATAGAGGGTTACGCTGATAGATTTAGATGAGGAAAGACGGGAGGAGGCTCGAGTGGAGCATAAACACCGGCATAGACTGGTAGGGCCGAATGGCCTGTTTCTGTGCCGTATATCCTATGTAATCCTATGTATGTAAGATTAGCCATGATCTTATTGAATGGCGGAACAGGCTCAAGGCCGAATAGCATACTCCTCCTCCTATTTCTTATGATCTTATGTAATTATTGCTGCTTGTAGCCTCCTGCTTCCCCGCTTATAAATTCTTGCCCACTCCTGCTGGCGTCTCTTCACCCACTGCTAGACCCTCTAGGCACGTCTCTGCAAATTGGCTGCATTTTAATATTTGTTCTAATTTCTTGTGTATATATGTATGTGTATATATTAAAAAAAAGCACCCCTGTCTACATGAGGCCTGATATTTCCCTGCTGGCTGTGTCTTAGATTCCCTCCCACTCCTACTGCCTTGGCTGGTTTTACTTTTTCATGGCATGTCAGTTACCCCACCATCAGGCCGGCTAGGCTGTAATGCAAGTTATTTTCTACTCCCCATTTGCCCCATGTAAAAAGATTCTACTGCCCTATTATGAAGTTTTCAGCTCTGCTACATCCTCTTTCTCCCCCTCCTTCAAAAAAATGTTTCTCCCTGTTTTCCTGAGCCCGCTGGTCCACAGTGCGTTCTGGGGTTGCCCCTGCCAATTGAAATGTAAATGAGAATTTTTTTTAGCGCCACAGCTTGCCACTACCGAGGAATATGTAACTGAGATGGAAGGTTATATGGCTGATCTGTTCTGGGGACACACACATACTGGGTGTGACGCTTCAAACATTGGTTGGGATTCACACAATTGGTTTCTGCCACTCTTAATCATTGGTTGGGAGTCAGACAAAGGTCAGCTTGTGGAAAGAAGTCAAGGGGAAGGAGAGGGTAAAATGTTGGGATGGAGACCCGACATGGGAGATGGCGGGAAAAAGAGAGAGACATGGGGAAATATGTAGGAGAAATGGGGCGAAAGAGAAAACAACACATGGGTGTAAGAGATTGGGGAGAGACAGATAGGCAGAACACAACAACAGATGTGACAAAGAGAAGTCAGTAAAAAGAGTCCTCAAACAGACCGAATATCGGAGATGTGTGGGGCAGTGAGAGGGTGAAATGGCATTAAGAGATCAGTGGACAGAAAGACAGCACAGATGTAGATCGGCAGACACAAATAGGTGAAAGAGAGGTTGGGGAACAAACCAAGAGATCAGTGACAGACAGCGCCATCAGAGATGGGGAAAGATTGTGCTGAAAAATCAATAGAGATAGAGAGATCAAATGTAGGAAGGCAGATCATAGGAGAGAGAAAGATATGTAGGAAATACAGGGACATAAAGGTCAGCAATGCCATGTAATTGTCCCTCTCTTTCTGTAACACTTTCTGCCACTCTTAATCATCGTCAAGCAGTCCAACTTTCTCCGAATGTAGACAGATATATTTTATCGCACTTATTGGGTCATTCTTCCCACACAATTGACTCCCAGTCCTGACTTCCACTTTCTCAAGAATTGCAGCAGACCAGAGAAATTAAAACAAAGGGACAACTTCAAGCTATGTGTAACGCTTCTCTATAACACTTCACCGTCATACATAGCCCCAAATTGAGTCTAATCAAGGCAGATTTATATTACTTACTTCTGATTGGTTGGTTTGTTCTTCCACCTGACTGATTCCCAACTGTGTTTCTAGTAGCCCTAACCCTTCAAACACTTCTTTCCCAGTCAGTGCCTTTTTTATGAGCTCTACAGGTGCTTCTGTCCCGAGCTCTGGCTCCCTTACAGCGCCACAGCCACTTTTTAAACATTAGGTTCCCCTTCCTGCCTACTTCCTGTGTGTCCATCAGAATCTTCCTACAGCTTCACATGCAGACCTCAATCCTGTTGTGGAGTTCCCAGCTGTCAGTGGTGCTTTCCTGCAACCCTACCCACTAAACCACCCTCAGCCCTACTGCTAACTTTGTAGTGGTGAGCGAGAATTGTCTTATGTTGCTTGAAACATTTACTGCACTTTTACATTGTTTACTGACTATAAGTGAGAGAGTTGCTTCTCAGGACATTGCGGAGGAAGAGAATGTTCACTCATGGCAACACTATTGGGGGGGACAATTCAGATCCCAAATGGTCAAGGGGAGGTCAGCCTACATTCTCCTACCTCTCTCCCATTCAATGCTTGTAAACCCCATACCCTCAGACTCAGGCATTCCCTCCCTCCCTACAATAACAACAACTTCCATTTAAATAGCGCCTTTAACATAGTAAAACATCCTAAGGTGCTTCACAGGAGCGTTATCAAAAAGAATTTGACACCGAGCCACTTGGGACAGATGACCGAAAACTTGACTTGTTAGCTTAGATGCAACACCTGCACTTTTACTTCCTCCCTTCCCACTGTCCAGGGCCCCAAACACTCCTTTCAGGTGAAACAGCGATTTACTTGTACTTCTTTCGATTTAGTCTACTGTATTCACTGCTCACGATGCGGTCTCCTCTACATTGGGGAGACCAAACGCAGATTGGGTGACCGCTTTGCGGAACACCTCCGATCAATCTGCAAGTGTGACCCCAAACTTAAGGTCGCCTGTCACTTTAATTCTCTGCTCCAGTCCCACTCCGACCTCTCTGTCTTTGGCCTCCTACACTGTTCCAACGAAGCTCAATGTAAGCTCTAGGAACAGCACCTCATCTTTCTATTAGGCACTTTACAATGTTCCGGACTCAACACTGAGTTCAACAATTTCAGATCATAACCTCTGCCCCATTTTTTCAAATGGCAGCTGTTGATGATTCTGCCATTCCCATTTACACCTCTTCTAGACCCATCTTTTGTTGCTTGTCCCATTACCATCTTCTTTTGCCTCGCATCATCATCCCTTTTGTCTCTTTATCTCTCCTGCCTTCCACCCTATCACAGACCTTCCCTTTTGTTCTTTCCTCCCCTCCCCCCTTTCCCTGCCTTTGTACTTGCTTAAAACTTGTAACATCTCTACCTTTTTCCAGTTCTGACAAAAGGTCATCGACCTGGAATGTTAATTGTGTTTCTCTCTCCACAGATGCTGTCTGACCTGCTGAGTATTTCCAGCATTTTCTGTTTCTATTTCATATTTCCATCATCCGCAGTATTTTGCTTTTGGAAAAGCTTGTCATGTCTCGGTTGAGTCGGCATATGCAGTCTAGCTGTACTCCGCCAACTTTGTAAGGGGTGAGGTCACGGGGTGAGCGCAGCAATGAAATTATGAATTCAAATTCTTCAGTTTATTTTTAAATGTGTCTAGTGAGCTTGTAGTTACTATTTTGTTATCTAACTGGTTCCAGTCGACAATTATTTGGAGAACAAACTGAACCTTTGTATGTCTTTCTTGACCAGTTGTCTCGTTAGTTTCTGGCTATTCCCTCTTATTGATCTGTTGTTCTGTGCAGGTTGTAGCAAACCCTCCATTCTGATTCCAGTTTGTCCACTGGTAATTTGATACATCAAGTGGATCCTAGAGTCTCTCCACCTCCTCTCAAGCGTTTCCCACTCTAGGACTTTCAGGATTGCAGTAACGTTACTGGTCTGTTTGTAGTCATTCATATAGAATCGAGCAGCTTTCCCCTGGATAGCCTCAAGTTTCTGGATGTCTCCCTTGTGGTATGGGTCCCATGCAGGGCTAGCATACTCCAGAATTGGTCTAACTAATGTTGCTTGCTCTTACACTTTCCTTGGGGTTGACCAGAGGTTCCGTTTCAGGAAGCGCAGTACCTTACTGCCTTTGGACGTTACTCTCTTGAGTTGTGCATCCCATCTTAGTTTGTTGTCTATTTCCACCCCCAGGTATGTATACTTCCTGCAGGGGATGGCCACAAAAGGTGTAATTCATATCAGGTGGTTGTGTCTTCTTGGAGATCTTCATGACTACACATTTGGTTGGATTGAAGGGCAATGACCATTTGTCTTGCCAGTCCCCGAGCTTTTCAGGTCTTGGAGTACTTTGAAGTCTTTCTTTGATGTTCCTGAGGTGTAGATCACACAGTCATCAGCAAACCGTCTAACTGTGATGCGTAGTTTGTCTGGGAGGTTGTTGCTGTAGACAAGGAAGTCCAGTGGTCCCTTTACAGTTCCCTGGGGAAACTCCTGAGCAGACTGGTGTTGACTCTGAGCAGGAGCCGTTACACAGGACTGTTTGTGTTCTTGATGTAGGGAAGTATCATCCATGTGAGAATGGGCCCTTGAATGCTGTATGCTTGTAGTTTGGTGAGAAGTCTCTCGTGCGCCACCTTGTCAAAGGCTTTTGCAAAGTCGAGGAAGGCTATTTGGACTGTTTCCCCTTTCTCAGTGCAGCCAGTGATGATGTTTATCGCCAGTACCAGTTGAGTCGTTATGGAGCGTTTGGCCCAAAAGCCATGTTACAAGTACCTCATGCTCCTCCAGATGGGTCATGATGTGTGAATGGACAATGTGCTCAAGAATCTTGCAGTTGGTTAGTGACACTCCTCTGTAATTACCCGGGTCAGCCTTCTCTCCCTTCTTGAAGATCGGGTAGATGTTGGCGTCTCTCCACTGAGAGTTTTTGGTTTCTAGATGTTCTTCTATTTTCTCCTTTAGTAGGGATTCCATTATTTTTCCTACCACCAATGATAAGCTGACTGGTCTATAGTTCCCTGGACATGTCCTATCTCCCTTCTTAAATATAGGTATTACTTTAGCTATCTGCCAGTCCTCTGGCACTACACCTTTTTCTAACGAATTATTAAATATGTGTAGTAATGCCTCTGCTATCTCTTCCCTAGATTCTTTTAAAATGCGTGGATACAATCCATCTGAACCAAGGGTTTTATCCTCTTTGAGTTTGATTAGTTAATTTAATATATCCCCTCTTTTTATTTTAAATGCACTTTTCTCATTACTCATCTCATCATCCAATGTCATGTCCCATGTAAATACTGAATCAAAATAATTATTTATTTCTGCCATCTCTCTATCGTTAACTGTGGTCTATCCCTTAATGGCCCTATTCCCATCCCAACCTTCCTTTTTTTTTATTGATGTCCCTGTAAAATATTTTACTATTTTGTTTAATGTTCCTTGATAATTTAATTTCATAGTTCCTCTTTGCCTTCCTAATTGTTTTTTTGATTTCTCTCCTAATCTCTTCGTATTCTCCCTTATCATGCACTCCCCTGCTATCTATGTACTTAATGTATGCCTCTTTCCTTACCCTCAATTGTTCCCTTATGGCTTTATTCATCCTTGGAGTCTCATTAGTGTTTAGTTTGTTCTTTCCTTTTAGCGGAATATATTGTTCCTGCACTCTGTTGAACACCGTTTTAAATGTTTCCCATTGCTGTTCTACATCGTTGTTTGCTGATATTGTTGCCCATTTTATTTTCCCAAGTTCTATTCTCAGCCCCTCAAAATCAGCTTTTCTTCAATCTATTACCCTGGTTTTCATCATACTTATGTCCTTCTCAATTATCCTCTTAAAGTGTATTATGTTATGGTCACTATTGCCCAGATGTTCCCCTACTTTTACTTCTCTTATCTGCTCTGGTTCATTCCCCATTACTAGATCCAATAGCGAATCCTCCCTTGTTGGGCTTTTTACATATTGGGTTAGACTTTGAGGTGGGTGATGCCAGTATCTTCCCTCCTTAACTTCTTGATGAAGGACCAAAAGGCTTTGAGATTGTCACTGATTGTTGCTTCAAGCTTGGTACTGATATATTCTGCTTTAGCCTTGTTCCGCACCCTCCTTACTTCTTTACACAATGTCTTGTATTCCTCCCAATGATCTGCATTCCCTGATTTCTTGGCCCTGTTACACATTTTTGCTTCCTTCTGCACAGTCTCCTAGGTGGTCGGCTAAATCAGGGTAGGTCCCGCCTGTTTGTTGTCAGTTTGTTTGGAATGTTATCATCCATGACTTTTATTTTATTTGCAAAGCTATCTCATTTCTCCTGAACAGAAACCCCTTCTTCAACCATGTACCTGAAGATGCCCTGGTATTCTTTGATGTCAACCTTTATCTTGTCACAGTCAGCCTTGTGTCGTAGGTAGACTTTATGGGATGGTTGGTCAAAGAGGTAGATTTTAAGGAGGCGGAGAGGTTTAGGGAGGGAATTCGAGAGCTTTAGGGTCTAAGCATCTGAAGGCACAGTCGCAAATGGTGGAGCAATTAAAATCGGGGATGCACAGGAGGCCAAAATTGGAGGAGCACAGAGATCTTGGAGGGTTGTAAGGCTAGAGGAGGTTACAGAGATCGGGAGGGGCGAGGCCCTAGTACTTCCAGACACTGCTGTCATCCTCATTTCTAAATCCCAAGACCTCCCCTGGTCCTGCAACAAAAATGAACTACACCCCCACTGCTTCAACATCCAACATTTCTCTCCAATCGTTCCAAAGAAACACAAAATCCACTGTTGCTTTTGCATTCTAAGACTCCTCCTTCCTGTACTCCCAGACCCCATGACCTTCCCCCAGACTCGCATCACTGCAGCATCACATAATCCCATTCACATTCCTCCCAAACCCAGGACCACTCCGATACTCTCATATCCCTTGACCCCAGCCTCCATACTCACATGATCCACAGAGACTCCAACGTTTAGCTAACTCTGACAAACGCCACCCTAGCAACAGCTCCCATATGCCACTAGTTCCCTCCAGGTGCTTCCAGGTCCGACAATCCATACTTTCACACTGCACAGATGCCTCCTTCCACCACATTACCTGCCAAGGAAGATAGTTGTGCTTTTTGGAGGACAATCATCTCCACCCCAGGACATCGATGCAGGAGTTCCTCAGGGCAGTTCCTAGGCCCAACCACCCAACGTAGCTAAAAAAAGGGAAGAGGTCCTACAAGTAGAATTTAGGGAGTTAGGAGCCAAGCTAAAAAGTAGGACCTCGAAGGTAGTAATCTCTGGATTACTACCAGTGCCACGTGCTAGTAAGAGTACAGAGAACAGGATAGTTAGGCTAAATACGTGGCTTGAGCAGTGGTGTAAGAGGGAGGGTTTTAAATTTTTGAGGCATTGGAACCAGTTTTGTGGTAGGTGTGACCTATACAAAAGGGACGGTCTACACCTGTGCAAAGATGGAACTGATGTTCTCGGGGTAATTTTTGATAAAGCAGTTCGGGAGCATTTAAACTAGTATGGCAGGGGGCTAGAAACCTATGTAGTGAAATAGAGGAAAGTGAAAGGCAGACAGAAATAAATGGTAAAAGGGTGAGGAACAAAAAACAAAGGGCCAAACTAATTCATAAAAAATGTGAGCATAAAAAAAGCCTGAGGGTTTTATACCTTAATGCGAGAAGCATCAGGAACAAGGTAGATGAATTAGCTGTGGAAATAGAGGTTAATAATTATGATCTAATTGGGATTACGGAAACATGGTTGCAGGGTGAGCAGGGCTGGGAGCTTAACATACAGGGGTATTCAGTATTTAGGAAGGATCGACAAAAAAGAAAGGGAGGAGGGGTAGCATTGCTGGTAAAAGAGGGGATAAATGCAATTGAAAGGAAGGATATTAACTCAGTTAATACAGAATCTACATGGGTGGAGCTAAGAAATAGCGAGGGGCGAAAAACATTAATAGGAGTGGTATATAGGCCTCCAAATAGTAAAATAGAGGTTGGGGAGGGCATCACGAGGGAAATTAGAGAAGCGTGCAATAAGAACACAGCTGTCATCATAGGTGACTTTAACTTACATATAGATTGGACTAGCCTAATCAGTAAAAATAATGAGGAGGAGGAATTCCTTGAGTGTTTAAGGGATGGTTATCTGGATCAATATGTCGAGGAACCAACTCGGGAACAGGCTATATTGGACTGGGTACTGTGCAATGAGAAGGGACTAATTAGTAATCTTGTTGTACGGGGACCCTTGGATCAGAGCGATCATAACATGATCGATTTCTCACTCGAAATGGAGAGCGAAGAAATTGACTCAGAGACTAAGGTCCTGAATTTAAACAAGGGGAATTATGATGCCATTAGACGGGAACTGAGTAGGTCTGATTGGACAACGTTCCTGGGAGGACTGGAGGTAGATAAACAATGGCAAGCATTTAAAGATAGAATGACAAAATTGCAAAAATTGTTTGTACCAATCTGGCATAAAAGGAAATCTAAAAAGGTGACTCAACCGTGGATAACAGGGGAAATTAGAGACAGCATAAAATCCAAAGATAGGGCGTATAAAATAGCCAAAAAAAGCGCCAGAGCGGAAGATTGGGAACAGTTTAAGATAGAGCAAAGGAGGACAAAGGGCTTAATCAAGAGGGGCAAAATAGCTTACGAAAGCAAGCTGGCGGAAAATATAAAAACTAACTCCAAAAGCTTTTATAAGTATATCAAGAGGAAAAGACTGGTGAAAACCAAAGTTGGTCCATTGCAGTCAGATACGGGGGAATATATAACGGGAAATAAGGAAATGGCAGACCAACTAAATGCATACTTTGGGTCAGTCTTTACGAAGGAAGACACAAAAAACCTCCCTGGGATATCGGGAAAAATAGGGACATTGGCAAAGGAGGAACTGACGCAAATCAATATCTCTAAGGATATGGTGTTAAGGAAGCTAAAGGGATTGAAGGCGGACAAATCCCCAGGGCCTGATAACATGCATCCTAGGGTACTGAAGGAGGTGGCCCTAGAGATAGCGGATGCACTAAGTATGATTTTTCAGAATTCATTAGACTCGGGAACAGTGCCCATGGATTGGAGGGTAGCTAACGTTACCCCACTATTCAAAAAGGGGGGTAGGGAAAAAGCAGGTAATTACAGACCTGTAAGCCTTACATCAGTTGTGGGCAAAATGCTGGAGTCCATCATTAAGGATGAAATAGCGGAGCACTTAGCAAATGGGGACAGGATAGGACAGAGTCAACATGGATTTACAAAGGGTAAATCGTGCTTGACTAATCTATTGGAATTTTTTGAGGGAGTAACTGGTAAAATAGATGGGGGAGAGCCAGTAGATGTGGTGTACCTGGACTTCCAAAAGGCCTTCGATAAGGTCCCACATAAAAGATTAGCATGGAAAATTGAAGCTCATGGGATAAAGGGGAAAGTATTGACGTGGATAGAGAACTGGCTGTCAGATAGAAAACAGAGAGTTGGAATAAACGGCTCATTTTCTGAATGGCAGGCAGTAACAAGTGGGGTACCACAGGGATCTGTCCTGGGTCCCCAGCTGTTCACAATTTACATTAATGACCTGGATCAGGGAGTCGGATGCAGCATTTCCAAATTTGCAGACGACACTAAACTAGGAGGGGGGGTGGGCTCAGAGGAGGAGACCAGGAAGCTCCAGAGCGATTTGGACAGACTGGGTGATTGGGCGGATAAATGGCAGATGCACTATAATGTGGACAAGTGCGAAGTTATCCACCTTGGGTGCAGGAACGGGAGGGCAAATTATTATTTAAATGGCAATAAATTGGGAGAGGGGGAAGTACAGAGAGACCTGGGTGTTCTTGTACACCAGTCACTGAAGGCGAGCATGCAGGTGCAACAGGCGGTCAAGAAGGCAAACGGTATGCTGGCCTTCATAGCAAAAGGGTTGGAATACAGGAACAGGGATACCTTGCTGCAGCTGTACAGGGCACTGGTGAGACCACACCTCGAGTACTGTGTACAGTTTTGGTCGCCTCATCTGAGGAAAGATGTTCTTGCCATGGAGGGGGTGCAGCGGCGATTCACCAGGCTGATACCAGGAATGGCGGGATTGACCTATGAGGAGAGACTATGTAGTTTAGGGATTACACACTGGAGTTTAGAAGATTGAGAGGGGACCTCATAGAAGTGTATAAAATTCTGACAGGTCTAGACAGACTAGATGCAGAAGGAATGTTTCCCTTGGCGGGTGAGAACAGAACTAGAGGACATAATTTAAGGATAAGGGCTAAACCATTTAGGACAGAAATGAGGGGGAATTTCTTCACTCAGAGGGTGGTGAACCTGTGGAACTCATTGCCACAGAGGGCAGTGTACGCCAGCTCATTAAATATATTTAAGAGGGAATTAGATATATTTCTACAGGCAAAAGGGGTTAAGGGTTACGGAGAGAAGGCGGGGACGGGATACTGAATTGGAGGATCAGCCATGATCTCACTAAATGGCGGAGCAGGCTCGAAGGGCCGGATGGCCTACTCCTGCTCCTATCTTCTATGTATCTATGTATCTTCAGCTGCTTCATCAATGACCTTCCCTCCATCATAAAGTCAGAAGTGGGGATGCTCGCTGATGATTGCACAGTGTTCAGTTCCATTCGCAATGCCTTAGATAATGAAGCCGTCCATGCCTGCATGCAGCAAGACCTGGATGACATTCGGGCTTGGGCTGATAAGTGGCAAGTAACATTCATGCCACACAAGTGCCAGGCAATGACTATCTCCAACAAGAGAGAGTCTAACCACTGCTCTTTGACATTCGATGGCATTACCATCGCCACATCCCCCCACCATCAACATCCTGGGGGGTCACCATTGACCAGAACTTAACTAGACCAGCCACGTAAATACTGTGGCAACAAGAGCAGGTCAGAGGCTAGGTATTCTGCGGCGAGTGTTTCACCTCCTGACTCCCCAAAGTCTTTCCACCATCTACAAGGCACAAGTAAGGAGTGTGATAGAATACTCTCCACTTGCCTGGATGAGTGCAGCTCCAAGAACACTCAAGAAGCTCGACACCATGCAGGTCAAAGCAGCCCATTTGATCGGCACCCCATCCACCACCTTAAACATGCACTCTCTCCACCACCAGCGCACCGTGACTGCAGTGTGTACCATCTACAAGATGCACTGCAGCAACTTGCCAAGCCGACTTCGACAGTAGCTCCCAAACCCGCGACCTCTACCACCTAGAAGGACAAGGGCAGCAGGCGCATGGGAACACCATCACCTGCAAGTTCCCCTCCAAGTCACACACCGTCCTGCTTGGAAATATATCACCATTCCTTCAACGTCGCTGGGTCAAAATCCTGGAACTCCCTCCCTAACAGCACTGTGGGAGTACCTTCACCACACGGACTGCAGCAGTTGAAGAAGGCGGCTCACCACCACCATCTCAAGGGCAACTAGGGATGGGCAATAAATGCTGGTCTTGTCAGCGCCGCCAACATCCCAGGAACGAATTAAAAAAATACATATCTCCCTACTACCAGTACACATTGAATAGCTACCAGCAATCTGCTACATCTTTGCTTTCAAAATGTTACCAAATAAAATGTTATTACATATATAAATTAACATTTAAAATTCACTGATTAAAGAAAGAGAGAATTGTGCACTAAAGCAGCATGAAAATGCACCATGTCATTTAAAAATTCTCACACTTATTCACTCATTGTAAGTCAGTTGTCCTAATAGTACAAGATCCCTCTTCTAAAATGTTTCCTCTGACTTTGATACTGTAAGCAATGACAGGAGAAGATTGTGTGTGGATAGTCATTATAATATAGCACATCTCTAGTGGAGTTCCTCATCGTGAATCAGAGGTATTATTTATTTGCGCAAGTGGTACAATAAAAATGGGGGATACAATCAAATTACAACTATAAAGCAGGGAGATAAACTATAGATCAAAAGTGTCACAGGGCATTTTTAGGCATCATACATGGTTTACCCATTCAGTAGCCTCAGGATCAGCAATGTGGAGTCTGGAAAGTCTTTCTGGTAGACCAGTGTGAAATGAACAGCCATTCAGTAGATGTGCGGTATTCTCAACTGCACTGCAGCTACACAGAGGGCTTTTCCTGAGTCCCCAGTTCATTTGCTGCACGCCGTACCACCCCACATCTAAAATGGTTGAGCTTGCATCAGAGATAGTGTGGCAGCTCAAAGCCAGGAAATCTATCATCAGGCTCCGTGATGAGCAGGAGTTTCTTATAAAGGTAGCAGCTCATACCCATTCTGTTCACTATAAAGAAGCAGTATCTGCCGTGGAGATGGTTGGTTGCATAGTCCAGATTGTTTTTCTGCTGATGAGTCGATGGCGAGGCACCTCCCGTATATCTTTGAAAAGTGACAGTTGTGGCTTTTCCAGGATTTTCTCAAGGAGGTTCTTTGCTGCAATTTGACACCTGATGTTTGGAGGCCATATATTTGAGAGGACTGGTTTCAGTGTTTGTTGGTCACATAGTCATTGTTGTATTCTTATTGTTTGATTTAATTGTACATCAACTAGATGTGTCTGGGAAGTGTTTAACCACACAGAAGCACAGTATTCTCCAACTGAGTTGCAGAGTGCCAGCACCAAGTTACTCAAGGCTTGCGCATTACAACCTCAAGATGACCCGGCAAGCTTATTTAGAAGGCCAATTCTGCTTTTGATCTTCTAAGTTACGTTGGTGAGGTGGCCCTCATAAGTAAGTGTGCGGTCTAGAGTTACTCCTTGATATACTGGATTTTCCCAGCCAGTCTCCATTCTCTGATTACCTCCCCATCAGTCTACTCTCAATCATCAGCAAAGTGATGGAACGTGTTGTCGAAAGTGCTATCAAGTGACACTTGCTCACCAATAACCCGTCTACCACAGAAAAAGCCAGGAAGAGGCCGCCTTTAAATAGCGCCCTCCCCCAGCCCTTCACCGACTGGGAAACATTCCAGTCTCCCTGTCATTGCTGGCACCAGGCAGAAAGGAGGGGGGGCGCCACTCAATATCCGGTCCGGGGCGCCAACTGACATCACGATCTGCGGGTGCAGCAGATCGGGGCGGTAAACTTCTGCGCCGCCGCAAAAACTAGTCAATTTCGCGAGTGGCGCAAACATCGCCGCGCCCGGGCGCTAGTTGCTTTGTGCCCCATTAGCGCCCTCTTAGGGCACTAACGGGAGGCGCAAGCCAACCGAATTTTTCCCCCTCTGTCTATTGAAATCAGGCAAATGTCATCAGCATACTTGAATGGCCTGGCGAGCATTTGTCAATCATTGGAGCAAGAACAGATCCCTGGGGAAGTCCATTCTTCTGGATCCTCCATGGGCTCATCTTATTGCCTAGCATCATCTGGAATCTTCTGTCTAAAAACAAAATCTCCAACCCATAACAACCCAGCGAGGTAACGTCTTGGTCAGTAGGCCGGTGTGCCAGACACTATCATATGCTGTTGTCAAGTCATAGAATCACAGTCCCTGTCTTCTCCTTCTGTTGGAAACCATTTTCTATATAGGTGATAAGAGCAAGAACTTGGTCACAAGTGCTCCTATCTGGTCTGAAGCCTCCCTGGTCACCTTTCAGAGACCTGCCCTACTGTGAGCAGAATTAGCCACTCCAGAAGTTTGTAAGCACAGCTCAGAAGTGATACAGGATGTATCTGGAAGGGAGCGGTTCTTTCCTGGTTTTGGTATAGCTGTCACTCTAGCATTCTGCCATATTTTGGTCATCTTGTTCTCTTGGATGACACGAGACATAAAAATTGATAGCCATTTTATGCTCTTCTCTCCAAGGTGTATTAGCATTTCTGGTAAAATGTTGCAAGGCCACAAGCTTCTCCTGCTTTCATGACACTCAATGCTTTCACGACTTCCTCAGTGGAGGATGACTGGAAGATGTCTGTATCTGTCAGAGGTTATGCTGTTGCAAAGAAGTGCACATTTCCATTGAAAGAATTTGGACAAAAATGTGAAAACTCCCTAGAGACAAATGAAGTAATTTTTTTTTGATATGTTACTTTAAAATTAAGCTTTTCTTACCCTCAGTAGTTAGATTATTAAATACCATAGTTACATCAGTACATCGCTGCACATTTTATGGGTGCAGTTCTTTACTGCCTATCTAATAAGAGTGTGGTGTTTTATTGCAAAGGCTAAGAAATGTATAAACTTTAAGTTTGATCTTTCCCAGCAGTACTTAAGAGTATTTAAATAGAACCTGTTAAATGGCCGACCCCTTATCCTGAGACTATGCCCCCCTAGTTCTGGACTCTCCAGCCAGGGGAAACAACCTCTCAGCATCTACCCTGTCAATCCCCCTCAGAATCTTAGATGTTTCAATGAGATCACCTCTCATTCTTCTAAACTCCAGAGAGTATAGGCCCAATCTACTCAATCTCTCCTCATAGGACAACCCTCTCATCCCAGGGATCAATCTAATGAACCTTCATTGCACCGCCTCCAAGGCATGTATGTCCTTTCTCAGATAAGGAGACCAAAACTGTGCACAGTACTCCAGGTGTGGTCTCACCAAAGCCCTGTACAATTGTAGTAAGACTTCCTTACTCTTGTACTCCAACCCCCTTGCAATAAAAGCCAACATGCCATTTGCCTTCCTAATTGCTTGTTGTACTTGCATGCTAGCTTTGTGTTTCCTGTACAAGGACACCTAAATCTCTCTGAACACCAACATTTAATAGTTTCTCAGCATTTAAAAAATATTCTGTTTTTATATTCTTCCTACCAAAGTGAATAACCTCACATTTCCCCACACTATACTCCATCTGCCACCTTATTGCCCACTCACTTAACCTGTCTATATCCCTTTGCAGGCTTTTAGTGTCCTCTTCACAGCTTACTTTCCCACCTAGCTTTGTATCGTCAACAAACTTGGATTCATTGCACTCAGCCCCTTCATCTAAGTCATTAATATAGATGTAAATAGCTGAGGCCCAAGCACTGATCCTTGCAGCACCCCACTAGTTACAGCCTGCCACCCGGAAAATGACCCGTTTATCCCTACTCTCTGTTTTCTGTCCATTAATCAATCCTCTATCCATGCTAATATATTACCCCCAACCCCATGAGCCCTTATCTTGTGCAGCAACTTTTTATGTGGCACCTTATCGAATGCCTTTTGGAAATCCAAATATACTACATCCACTGGTTCCCCTTTATCTACCCTGCTAGTTACATCCTCAAAAAACTCGAATAAATTTGTTAAACACACTTTCCCTTTCATAAAACCATGTTGACTCTGCCTAATCATACTATGATTTTCTAAGTGCCCTGTTACCACTTCCTTAATAACTTGAAGGTGATGGTCTTCCCAGGCGCCTGCTGCCCCTGTCCTTCTAAGTGGTAGAGGTCGCGGGTTTGGGAGGTGCTGGATAAATTGGATAAATACTTGAAGGAGAAAAAATTGCAGGGACACGGGGAAAGAGCGGGGGAATGGGACTAACTGGATTGCTCTTTAAAGGAGCCTGCGCAAACTCGATAGGTCGAATGGCCTCCTTCTGTGCTGTACTTTTCTATGATTCTAGGCTGGGGCTCTTTTCTCTAAAAAAGAGAAGGCTGAGGGGTGACCTAATAGACATCTTTAAAATTATGAAGGGGTTTAACAGGGTACATGTAGAGAAAATGTTTTCGCTTGTGGGGGAGTTCAATACTAGGAGTCATAAATATAAGGTAGTCATTAATAAATCCAATAAGGAATTCCAGCGGAACTTCTTTACCCAGGAAGTGGTTAGAATGTGGAACTTTCTACCACATAGAGCAGTTGAGGCGAATGGCATGGATGCATTTAAAGGGAAGCCAGATAAGTACATGAGGGAGAAAGGAATAAAAGGTTCTGCTGAAGTCGGGTGGGAGAAGGCTCGTGTGGAGCATAAACACTGGCATAGACCAGTTTGGCTGAATGGCCTGTTTCTATGCTGTAAATTCTAAGTACTGTTGCAAAGGTATTTGATAAAGAAATGCAAAAAAGAATAGATTAAATTAGGTTTTATATATTTCTTAGCCTTTGCTACAGAAATCCACACTCTAAACAGATAGACAGTAAAGAGCTGCTTTCCATATTACATGATGTGGAGATGCCGGCGTTGGACTGGGGTGTACAAAAATGAGAAGTCGCACAACACCAGGTTATAGTCCAACAGATTTATTTAATTTTACAAGCTTTCGGAGCTGTCGCTCCGACAAAGCTTGTAAAATTAAATAAATCTGTTGGACTATAACCTGGTGTTGTGCGACTTCTCATTTCCATATTACAAACAGACATTTATCTAACTGACTAGTATTTATTTACTTCTCTACTTACCTGCAATAACAAATCAAAAATTGCTTATTTCGGTATGTAAACTCATTCCTGAAGTATTTCAGTGGTGACATGCACTCCTTCCTTTTATTATAACAACACCTCCTTACAACAGTATAGCTCTAGACTCACTGTGACACATTTCACAGGATATACAGCACAGAAACAGGCCATTCGGCTCAACCAGTCCATGCCGGTGTTTATGTTCCACTCGAGCCTCCTCCCATCTTTCCTCATCTAACTCTATCAACATAACCCTCTATTCCCTTCTCCCTCATATGCTTGTCTAGCCTCCCCTTAAATGCATCTACACTATTCGCTTCAACCTATTCCCTATGATACCGAGTTCCACATTCTCACCACTCTCTGGGTAAAGAAGTTTCTTCTGAATTCCCTATTTGATTTCTTGGTGACTGTCTTATATTGATGGCCTCTAGTTTTGCTCTTCCCCACAAGTGGAAACATTATGGGGGAAAAATTAGGTCGCGCCCCATTTGGGGCGCAAATATCGTCTGGACGCAAATATTAGCGCCTGGCGCTAATTATCGCCACTGACTGGAAACTTCACTTTTACCGCCCCGGGAGGTGAGTGGAGCGCTAAATCAGGCGCTGCACACCTGTCTTAAGGCGCAAAGGCCGAGCAGTGAGGCGCTAACTCAGCGCGAGAGCGCAGCGCAGCTGCTGCCAGTTAGCGAGGGAACACAGACACACTGGCGCCGGCCACTTCTTAAAGCGGGGGGGGCCAACTTGCTCCCCAGCCACACCCTGCTCATTGCAGCCTTGAATCTCGGCCTGGAGAGACCTGTGAATCCATTTTGCTGCCAAGGATGGAGAGGGTGAGAGAACGAGCTCATCGCTTCACCGAGCGGGCCTTGGATGCTCTGGTTGGCGCGGTGGAGAGCAGAAGATGTATACTCTTCCCTGAGAGTGGCAGGAGGCCTTTGCCACGCGAGTACAGAAGAGTGTGGAGGGAGGTGGCTCAGAGCATCTCCTCCAGGAGCATGGTGCCCAGGACCCATACTCAATGCCGCAAAAAGTTCAACGACCTCACTCGGGTCGTCAGGGTGAGTGGCTTATTCTCAATACCTCTCCATCCCTCCATCTCAACCTCACTCTATGGCCAGAGGGTCTTAAAACCCCAATGCACAACACTCATCCAACACCTATGGCCCTTTCATGAAACACACACACACATTCCACACTTTGCATACAGTAAGGGCTATTCACCTATGGGAGGCACATCAGGCAAGACCATGGCTGCATACAGTAAGGGCTATTCACCTATGGGAGGCACATCAGGCAAGACCATGGCTGTATATTTACTCAGATGCTGTCCTTTTTCTTACAGGCCAAGCTGGCGCATAATCGGAGACAGAAGCAACGGACAGGTGGAGGGCGGCCTCAGCTGCAACCCCTCAGCGATCTTGAGGAGCGCGTCCACAGGATTGTGGCAAGCCGGGTGATCGGTCCCGTCGCCACTGGAGACGCCGACCCCGTTCTGGACAGCAATGTCCTCTGTCCTTCCACTTGTCCCTCACAACACCAGCCTTTGACACTTTCAATCCAACTTGCTAACTCGCTGCACTTATTCCTCCCTTACTGCCACCCTGTCCTCACGCTAAAGCCACTCTTGTACCTCCCTGCTTTCAGATGGTGATTCACCAGCTGAGGAGACGGGCCCTGAAGCTGCCACTGGGAGTGAAGCTGCAGCCGAGGAGGAAGAGGAAGCCGGAGCATCAGTGCCACCCTCTCCCGAGGAAGCCCATGCCCACACTGGGAACACGCCTTCCCTGGAGGGGAGCAGGGGGGAAGGGTCTGATGAGGGTGAAGCTCCAGGACCCAGCGGGCTGCAGCAACGCCATGGGGGTAGGGAAGAACGGGGGCCTTCTCCCCAGAGGGAGAGTAGGCCAGAGACTCCTACTGCAATGGACGCAGAGGAGGAGCGGCTGATCGCAGAAATGAACACCCAGGCGGTGGGCATGCACACTGAGCTCATGGGTGCAGTGGGAAGGGTGCCCGAATGCATTGAGTCACTGGCAAGGAGTGTGGAGCACTTCGCTGTAGCACAGGCGGATGCCACACTAACGCTTAGTGCTGCAATTCAGTCACTGGCTGCCGTGATCCCATCTCTGACTGCTCTCATGCAGACTCAGATTGAGGCCACGCGAGCACAGACTGCTGCCAACCTCGATGGTTCGTTCACATGTCCCCGGGGCTCTCACCGCGCCGCAGCAGGCCAGCAATCTGTTCTCCAGCAGATTGCTCCGGATGCTGAAGTGCTGCCCCGTGGGAGTGCCAGTGTGTCGGGCGAGCAGGGAGTTGCTGTCCTCTCTCACGATGACAGCATTCCTGCTGCCAACACTGTCACTTCTCCACTGCACTTGCCACCGCCTGTAGGACAGACTGCTGCCGCCCATGCAGAGTTGGTGCAGTCTGCAGCCGGGCCCTCCAGGCCCAGAACTGGTCGAGGCCGTCCTTCAAGGGCATCTGCAGTGTCAGGGTCTGACGAGCAGCAGCCTTCCACCAGCCTTGCTGCAGCCACTGAGGTCCCATTACGGAGGAGCAGTAGGGTTAGAAGGGGGGAAGTGCGCAAGGGAAGGAGATCACCCTCGAAGGGCAAAAAGTAGGAGGTGTGACAAAATGCTGGTCATTTTTTTATTAAAGGTCGAGGTTCATGGTCCAACTTTTGTTTAGTGTTTTGGACATTATCTCCAGGTTGTGAGAACCAGTTATGTTATTGACTGTTTTTTTGTGTTTATTTCTATGAGTTTGTCATGAGGAATTGACACACACAGAGTTTGTAAAATAAATAAGTTTCTGTATTCAAAATATACATGGTTGGTGTTTGGAATTATTGGTGCCTTGGCCGGCTTAGGGGTTGCGTGCTGGGTTCATTGATGTTGTTAGCAATGGCAGAAGCCATTTCCACAGCAGGGGCCCTAGAAGCGGCTTGCTATTAGCCGTTGACGGACGGCCCTTGCAGTTTCACCATTGTGGGCCACCCTCCCGCCTTGGTGCTGCTGATGATCATCCTCCTCGTCCTCTTCCTCCTCTTCCTCCTCCTCCTCTGGTGGTGCTACAAGGCCTGGTGGCATTGGCTGGGTCCTGACGATTGCCATGTTATGCAACATGCAGCACACAACTACGAAGTTGGATACTCGCTCAGGCGAGTACTGCAGAGCTCCTCCAGTATGGTCGAGACAGCGGAACCGTTGCTTCAGCACGCCGATTGTGCGCTCAATTATGTTCCTGGTAGCTTGATGGCTCTCATTGTACCGCAGCTCAGCAGGGGTGTTGGGCATACGGAGCGGTGTCATCAGCCAGGTGCTCAATGCATACCCCTTGTCCCCGAGAAGCCAACCAACTGGCTGATGCGGTGCCTCGAAAAGTTCTGCCACAGTAGTCTGGCGCAGGATAAAAGCATCGTGGCAGCTGCCAGGATAGTGGGCATTGACAGCGAGTATCAGCTGTCTGTGGTCACAGACCAACTGAACATTCAAGGAATGGAACCCCTTTCTGTTCCGGAATTCCTCGGCATTCTCATGCGGAGCACGCAAAGCCACATGCGTGCAGTCAATGGCGCCCTGCACCATGGGGAAGCCCGCTATCCTCGCAAAGCCCAGAGCGCGGTCACGCTGCTTGTCTGGGGTCATGGGGAAAGAGATGAACTCTCGTCTCCTTTTAAAGAGGGCATTTGTGACCTGCCGGATGCAGCAATGCACCGCGAACTGGGAGATATTGGCGAGGTCCCCAGCAGCAGCTTGAAATGAGCCAGTAGCGTAGAAGTTGAGAGCCACTGTGACCTTCACTGCCACCGACAGAGACGTCCTGGACCTCAGTTGAGGCTGCAGATCTGGCTGCAGCAGGTGGCAGAGCTCAGTGACCACCTCCTTGCTGAATCGCAGCCTTCGCAAACACAGCTCCTCAGACATATGAATGTAGGAGAGCTGTTCACGATATACCCTGGGAGGGTAAGCTCTCCTGTACATACGCCTGTTGGCCCTCCTCCGTCTGGCCATCATTGCCACTCTCTCTCTGCGTCTCTGTGTCCTCCGATTCAGCTGGAGCAGGACGACACCCCCAATCAGTGCAGCCCCCATAGTCTCTTTGCAAGCAAAGTAATGAAGGACAGCAACTAAAGTACTAGCGAAGTTAGGATCAGTAGGCAAAACTACCTCACAAAGCGTTGAGTCAATGCAGAAGTCTCTCTCTCTCTCCGAATCTCTCTCTCTCAGAACGAGTGGTGCAAAAATGTCAACCACAGAAAAAGACAGGAAGAGGCCCCCTTTAAATAGCGCCCAGCCCCACAGCGATTGATAGCGTTCCAGTCTTCCGGTCGTTGGATGCGCCAGGCGGTAAGGCAGGGGGCGCCACTCAATTTCCGCTCCGGGGTGCCACAAGGGCGTTGCACCATGGAATGACGTCACAATCTGCGCGCGCAGGTGGTCGCAGCTGTAAAGTTTAGCGCCGCCGCACAATCTCTAGTTAAGTTCCCGAGCGGCGCAAACATCGCTGCGCCCGGGCGTTAGCGGCTTTGCGCCCCATTAGCGCCCTCTTAAGGCGCTAACGGGAGGCGCAACCAACTGAATTTTTACCCCTATGTGTCTACTCTTTCATAATTTTGAAGACCTCTGTTAGGAGCCTGTTCATTCTTTCCTGATAGGTATAACCTCACATTTCAGGTATCATCCGGGAACGGTAGCATAGTGGTTATGTTTCTGGACTAGTAATCCAGAGGCCTGAATTAATGATCCAAAGACATGAGTTCAAATCACACTATGGCAGCTGGGGAATTTAAATTTAGTTAATTAAATAAATCTGGAATAAAAAGCTAGTATCAGTAATGGTGACCATGAAACTATCGGATTGTCGTAAAAGCCCATCTGGTTCACTAATGTCCTTTAGGGAAGGAAATCTGCCGTCCTTACCTGGTCTGGCCTATATGTGACTCCATACCCACAGCAATGTGGTTGACACTTAACTGCCCTCTGAAATGGCCTAGCAAGCCACTCAGTTGTAACAAACCACTACGAAAAACAATACTAAGAATAAAACCAGACGGACCGCCCGACATCGACCTCGGCACCGGCTACGGACACGACAACGGTACACCCAGCCCAGTCGACCCTGCAAAGTCCTCCTCACCAACATCTGGGGACTTGTGCCAAAATTGGGAGAGTTGTCCCACAGACTAGTCAAGCAACAGCCTGACATAGTCATACTCACAGAATCACACCTTTCAGCCACAGACCCACCAGGGGTGGCGGCACAGTGGTATACATTCGGGAAGGAGTGGCCCTGGGAGTCCTCAACATTGACTCCGGTCTCATGGCTTCAGGTCAAGCATGGGCAAGGAAACCTCCTGCAGATTACCACCTACCACCCTCGCTCAGCTGATGAATCAGTACTCCTCCATGTTGAACACCACTTGGAAGAAGCACTGAGAGCAGCAAAGGCACAGAATATACTCTGGGTGGGGGACTTCAATGTCCATCACCAAGAGTGGCTCGGTAGCACCACTACTGGCTGAGTCCTGAAGGACATAGCTGCCTGTCTGGACCTACAACAGGTGGTGAGAGAACCAACACGAGGGAAAAAATCTACTTGACCTCATCCTCACCAATCTACCTGTCGCAGATGCATCTGTCCATGACAGTACTGGTAGCAGTGACCACCGCACAGTCATTGTGAAGACGAAGTCCCATCTTCACACTGAGGACACCTTCCATCGTGTTGTGTGACACCACCACCGTGCTAAATGGGATAGATTCAGAACAGATCTAGCAGCTCAAAACTGGGCATTCATGAGGCACTGTGGGCCATCAGCAGCAGCAGGATTGTATTCCACCACAATCTGTAACCTCATGACCCGGCATATCCCTCACTCTACCATTACCATCAAGCCAGGGGACCAACCCTGGTTCAATAAGGAATGTAGAAGAGCATGCCAGGAGCAGAACCAGGCATACCTAAAAATGAGGTGCCAACCTGGGGAAGCTGCAACACAGGACTACATGCATGCTAAAAATCAGAAGCAGCATGCTATAGACAGGGCTAAGCGATCCCACAATCAACGAATCAGATCAAAGCTCTGCAGTCCTGCCACATCCAGTCGTGAATGGTGGTGGACCATTAAACAACTAATGGGAGGAGGAGGCTCCATGAATATCCCCATCCTCAATGATGGTGGAGCCCAGCACGTGAATGCAAAAGACAAGGCTGAAGTGTTTACAATCATCTTCAGCCAGAAGTGCCGAGTGGATGATCCATATCGGCCTCCTCCTGAGGTCCCCAACATCACAGAAGCCAGTCTTCAGCCAATTCGATTCACTCCACGTGATATCAAGAAACGGCTGAACGCACTGGATACAGCAAAGGCTGTGGGCCCCGACAACATCCCGGCTGTCGTGCTGAAGACTTGTGCTCCAAAACTAGCCGTGCCATTAGCCAAGCTGTTCCAGTACAGCTACAAGACTGGCATCTATCCGACAATATGGAAAACTGCCCAGGTATGTCCTGTCCACAAAAAGCAGGACAAATCCAATCCGGCCAATTACCGCCCCATCAGTCTACTCTCAATCATCAGCAAAGTGATGGAAGGTGTTGTCGACAGTGCTGTCAAGCGGCATTTACTCACCAATAACCTGCTCACTGATGCCCAGTTTGGGTTTTGCCAGGACCACTCGGCTCCAGACCTCATTACAGCCTTGGTCCAAACATGGACAAAGGAGCTGAATTCCAGAGGTGAGGTGAGCGTGATTGCCCTTGACATCAAGGCAGCATTTGACCGAGTGTGGCATCAAGGAGCCCTCGTAAAACTGAACTCAATGGGAATCGGGGAGAAAACACTCCACTGGCTGAAGTCATACCTAACACAAAAGAAGATGCTTCTGGTGGTTGAAGGTCAATCATCACAGTCCCAAGGCAATGCTGCAGCTGTTCCTCAGGGCAGTGTCCTAGGCCCAACCATCTTCAGCTGCTTCATCAATGACCTTCCCTCCAACATAAGGTCAGAAATGGGGATGTTCGCTGATGATTGCACAGTGTTCAGCGCCATTCGCAACTCCTCAGATAATGAAGCAGCTCATGCCCGCATGCAACAAGACCTGGACGACATTCAGGCTTGGCTGATAAGTGGCAGGTAAGATTCGCACCACACAAGTGACAGGCAATGACTATCTCCAACAAGCGAGAGTCTAACCACCACCCCTTGACATTCACCATCTACAAGGCAATAGTAAGGAGTGTGATGGAATACTCTCCACTTGCCTGGATGAGTGCCGCTCCAACAACACTCAAGAAGCTCAACATCCAGGACAAAACAGCCCGCTTGATTTGCACCCCATCCACCACCTTAAACATTCACTCCCTCCACCATCGGTGTACCGTGGCTGCAGTGTGTACCATCTACAAGATGCACTGCAGCAACTCGCCAAGGCTTCTTCGGCAGCACCTCCCAAACCCACGACCTCTACCACCTAGAAGAACAAGGGCAGCAGGCGCATGGTAACACCACCATCACCACCACACACCATCCTGACTTGGAAGTATATCGCCGTTCCTTCATCGTCGCTGGGTCAAAATCCTGGAACTCCCTCCCTGACAGCACTGTGGGAGTACCATCACCACACTGACTGCAGCGGTTGAAGGCGGCGGCTCACCACCATCTTCTCAAGGGCAATTGGGGATGGGCAATAAATGCTGGCTTTGCCAGCGACGTCCACATCCCATGAACGAATATAAAATTTAACAAAAATCTTTTTTGCACCTTCTCCATTGCCTCTATATCCTTTTTATAATATGGCAACCAGAATTACACACACTACTCAAAGTGTGGCCTAACCAAGGTTCAATACATATGCCATGGAAGTTCTGCTAATGTGTGCATATGTATTTGTATGTTTATATGTTTGTGTGTATATATTCATTTGTGAATATATGTAATGTGTGCATGTATGCATACCTTTATAATGTATTGAGAGGTATATTTTATATATGTACATATTAGAGTGAAAGGTATACATAGCTTGCTTTTGAAAAATACTTATGATCTATAAAAATGATGGAATGGCTTTTGGTAGTATATTTTCAAGTGATGAAGGAACTGCCAAACAATATATTTCTAAGGGCTATCAGGTTATTGGAGCATAACATGAAATACTTAAAAGCTAAAAAAAATTATTAATTTAAACATGGGTAATTTTGAACATTAACTTGAACTTTAAAGGCCTACAGAAAATACCTATACCATGTAACAAAAAAAGCTGACCCAAATCTTATATTGAAATAGGTTTATCAGGCAGCTGAGGGTAAAGCAATGGCCCCGCCCCCATATCCCAATGCTGCATAAGTGTCCTGTCCAAAGACCATTGTTCATCTCCATTTTCTCCCCTCCCATACATGTTAGTAGTCTTAAAAACTTGAGATATCTTTCTGCTCTGGCTTTGAAGCTTCTCAATTATTGTTATCCCAACTTGACTGAAGAAGTTCCAGTATTAATATATAGACCTAGAAATTCCTCGCTGTTTTAGGCATAATTTCAGTGTAATATCAGGGCATGTATCCTTTCTTGGCAGCAAAATGGGATGGAAACAGTTTTCTGCCCCCAAATAATTTTTGTTCTTTCTTCTCCCAAAACACCCCAAATTCCCTTGGTTTTTTTTTGGCCATTCCTGTGATATGCCCACTGAGTTCGGGGTAAGCTCATTAACCTTCAGCACTTATTTCCCCCATGTCAATTATTACTGATGTGATAAAATCTCAATATATATATACATCTATTCATTTACTATTACTTCATTGCACTATTTCCTGTTTTTGATTTTTCTAAGCAAGTTGTTAAGACATATTCTTCCAGAAAAAGATTACTTGAGACTACTAAAGGCTTTCTCCTTTTTTGAATGCAGCTTATTCTCCGTATATTTTAGGATAAACCCATCAAGTTAAGAAAAATCTGGATTCGTACTTTCTATATCAGTTTGTCCTTGAGTTGAATCCCAACTCAGAACATTTATCTTCAAAGCAAGAAACAGCAGAAGGATCAGTAAATTGGCTCTGTTTATGACCCCGTTGAGATTATTAAAGTTAAAGTTTAACACAGAGGCAAAGAATATG
This sequence comes from Squalus acanthias, assembly GCA_030390025.1. Lineage (NCBI taxonomy): Eukaryota > Metazoa > Chordata > Chondrichthyes > Squaliformes > Squalidae > Squalus > Squalus acanthias. The sequence continues at coordinate 25,464,676 of CM059427.1, read as the reverse complement.
CCACAATTTCACAGAGTCTGATCTGTAAATCCTCCTCAATGAACTAGAACACGAGAGACCGAGTGCTACATATCTTCAGCAGAAATCCTGTCTAAAAGGTCACTCATGGAGGATGGTGGCACTGGCACTGAGTGCCAACTCTCTCACCCTCAAGACTATAGACCAGTGCCACAAAAGGTTTAATAACTTAACCAGGGTAGGCAAGGCCACACACTGGCCTCTCTTCTTCCTTAACCATCAGCACACTTTTCACCCTACAAAAGAAACAGCTGTAGAACTAACCCGTCACAATGCACTCTGGTTAAGGGAGGCACTAACTCGGGATCTTACAGTATGGCTAACTATCATCACTGCAATTACTTACATACACAACCCTAAAACCCCTTCCTCCACTTTGACAGGGTTATACCGCCATAGCTCTTACTTCAGCTTTCTCATGGCACTTGGCACACACTCAACTGCCAGCTTTCACCTAAATTATTCGATCTTGTTGCAGGAGAAAATGGCACATGATGCCTGCGAGTGCAGGCCACTGGGAGAGGGAGAGTGGGCATCTTCAATTTGAAACACATACTGATCTAAAAATATTTTATTTTCTAGGTTTGTGGAGTTTTGATCTGACTGTAACACAGCTTATCCAAGAAATGGTATACGAGTCAAAAAGAGGAATTGTAAATGGTGTTCAGGGCTCCATGAATGGAATTATGGACCTTCTCCGCTTTGTCATGGTAATCATCGCCCCAGCACCAGAACATTTTGGTATTCTTATTATCCTATCTGTAATCTTTGTTACAGCAGGTGGATTGCTTTTCTTTTGCTTTGCAAGAAAGACTTTGGGAAAGGATCTGTACAAGTGTGTTTGTATGAAGGAGGGTAACAAAGATATGGAGGTTGTGGAAGAATCTATCCTTTGATGGTCTTTCATGGATTTTTGTGTCAATTCAAGAGATCTGACACAAGAAGTTAAAATTTGTCATCACAATGCAATTTCTAAAAGTTGTCTCATAATTAAAATGCAGAACATATGGATTAATAATGCAAATGTGTTTCAAATTTAGAGGACAGAAACTGTAATGCACAACCAGTAACCTAAGTGAAGTATTTAACAATGGTATGACATTTAAATACAACTGGGCTGTTTAAAGTTGTTTCTTACATTTTTTGTCCTCTTACTAGTTGATTATGCAGTTTAAATGATGTTTTGAATGATTGCTAGTTTTGAGTGTATAAGACATCTTAGTTTTCTGCATACCTTCAACAATGGAAAAGGTTGTATTTCACAATCTAGGCATGAGAAGCAAAGAGGGAGCAGTGCAATTTATGATACGTACTGACTCTTCATTATTTTGACTTTACAGCATAAACAGTAAAATTGTTGACCTTCCTGCTGCAAAAATAATAGCAATTCATAACTTCAAAATTTTGAAATGCAGGGCATGATGTTCAAGCTGATTCCATTTCCTAAGATTATTAAAGGGAGAGGGAATCTGAGGATGAATTACTTTTATGCATCTCCCTGTGCAACACTTCACCAAGCTGAGGGAGGACGAAAAAGGAAATTGAATTTTTTTTAATATGTAAATTAAAAAGAATACTGTTTACTTAATCCATGACTTTAAAGCAATTGTCGTAGGTCAGCTTGTATGATATCTACCGTGACACTTGCTGAATAGCAGCTTGACAAACAGGTAACTGGAACATCTTGGAGCCAAGTGCCTAATGTTTCACTTTCCTTACCTATCTGAACATACTTCATTCTCTAGTCTTGTGGTTGTTTCCTTAAAAATATATGGACAAAAGATTTTATGTAGATAAAAATTATTTGACAGTTAAAATTTTGACATGACTGTCTAGCCAAACAAATGTTTGCAAAAAGGATTTATTTTCTTTCGTCTTGTGGCCGATAACATTGTGAAGTAAAATCCTTGAGACATTAGGACTGTGCAGTCAATGCAATTGCACTAGATCCCGAGCCAGTCCGGGGCCCCAAGCAATCCAGTGATAAGTTTAAGGGTTTCAGATTTTTCACAGGGTGAGATATATCGATCTCAACTTTATCAGTCATCGGAAACACAGTAGCAACAATCTAAACAGTTAGTCCAGCCAACCGGACCAATGAAACAGATACTCTCAGAAAAAGGCATTCGCTGAGTCAGTCTAACTATTGATTGTTATTATGGGGATCACTGAATAAACTATAAAAAGCATGAAGTTGCTATTTCTCATTCAGTCTGTTATTGCTGCCTTTAAAGGGTTAACTGGTAGATTGACAGTGAGATACAGTTACCGAGAGATAGTTGGAGAGTGGAGGTTCCACTGAATTCCCCCAAGTTTTGATTTCCATTTCCTTTCCCTTTTTACCTCCATCTTTGAGCACTTTATGAACTCTGCCTTACCCTTCCTCCCTCACTTGCATTCGCTCCAAGTTAGAAAGTTTTTTTTTCTGTTGGATCAGCTATAAACACAGCTTCCACACCACTTGATATGCTTGATAATATTTACAAAGAAAGACTCCTAGATCTTTATCCTAACCTTTGTACTGTGATCCTGCTGTTGACGGTGCCTGTGACAGTTGCATCAGGCAAAAGAAGCTTTTCCTGACTGAAATTGATATTGACTATTTACTGCTGACTATGTCACAGAAGCATCTCAATGGCCTGGCAGAGATCTCCAGTGAATTTGAGATTTGTCAGAAGCTCGACTATTGAGATATTATACAATACTTTGCTGCAGCTGAAGGACGAAAAGCTAGTTTCTGAGTTGTCATACGACTTAAATACTGAAATAATGTCAGTGTTTCAAGACCTTTATAATCGTTCAATGTAATTTACTCTTGTGTTACCTATTGCTTATCATTTTGTCAACTATTTTTACATTACCTATTGCAAAACATTCCTTTTCACAATTGTAAGTGTGCAGATTTGACATCAGATTAAGTAGGTAGTTTTTAGTATCGTTGTCTAGTAAAATGTAGGGGCCCGAAACCAAACCTTTGTGTGGGGCCCCCGCAAGTAAAACATTGTCCCTGCTTGAGACAAAGTTACTAAAATTATGCCATTCCACTGATATTCTGATACGTGAAAATACAGTGAAGTTTTCAACTTTAAAACTACATTTTCTGGGATATCTTTTCCAACTGAATTGTCATTTATAAATGATTGGTGAAAATGTATTTTTTTTTAATTTATGACTGGTCAGATTGTCTAAAGTAATGTTCAGTTGTAGCAGCTTAAGGTATTTAAATTCAAAAACATTGTTCATCTAAATTAGAAGGTTTTTGAGAAGTGTTTGGAGAAGAGGATTTCGGAGAAGAGGGTTTGGAGAGGAAAAATTTGAAGAGCAGCAATGAGCAAAGAAGTTGGTAGACACTGAAAGATGACTACAGACTACCTACAAAGACAGAATATAGGAAGCTGAGGCAGCATATTGTCTAAACCAACTGAACTGTTGAACACTCCAGCTGATCTTATCTTTTATGATTGCAGATCATCGTTAGATAATTAACCCAAAAGCATTCTGGTGCTATTTTGAATTCAGTCAGGTACATTTTGTAATCTTGGAAATTAAATCTTACTGTAATAATGTTGGGTCAAACTCAACTAATGTCGTAATATTGTAATAGGTAAAAACAAATTTATTACTGTGCTTATGATGATTGTGATTCTTCTTAATTTATAAGTATCAGTTATCTTTTTTTATTCGTTCATGGGATGTGGGTGTCGCTGGCAAGGTAAGCATTTATTACCCATCCCTAATTGCACATCCCTCATTGCCCTTGAGAAGGTGGTGGTGAGCCGCCTTCTTGAACCGCTGCAGTCCGTGTGGTGAAGGTACTCCCACAGTGCTGTTAGGTAGGGAGTTCCAGGATTTTGACCCAGCGACGATGAAGGAATGGCGATATACTTCCAAGTTAGAATGGTGTGTGACTTGGAGGGGGAACTTGGAGGTGGTGGTGCTCCCATGCGCCTGCTGCCCTTGTCCTCCTAGGTGGTAGAGGTCGCGGGTTTGGGAAGTGCTGCCGAAGAAGCCTTGGCGTTTTGCTGCAGTGCATCTTGTAGATGGTGGAGGGAGTGAATGTTTAAGGTGGTGGATGGGGTGCCAATCAAGTGGGCTGCCTTGTCCTGGATGGTGTCGAGCTTCTTGAGTGTTGTTAGAGCTGCACTTATCCAGACAAGTGGAGAGTATTCCATCACACTCCTTACTTGTGCCTTGTAGATGATGGAAAGGCTTTGGGGAGTCAGGAGGTGAGACACTGCAGAATACCTAGCCTCTGACCTGGTCCAGTTAAGTTTTTGGTCAATGGTGACCCCCACAGGATGTTGATGGTGGGGTATTCGGCAATGGTAATGCTGTTAAATGTCAAGGGGCGGTGGTTAGACTCTCGCTTGTTGGAGATAGTCATTGCCTGGCACTTGTGTGGCGCGAATGTTACCTGCCACTTATCATCCCAAGCCTGAATGTCGTCCAGGTCTTGTTGCTTGCGGGCATGGGCTGCTTCATTATCTGAGGAGTTGTGAATGGCACTGAACACTGTGCAGTCATCAGTGAACATCCCCATTTCTGACCTTATGTTGGAGGGAAGGTCATTGATGAAGCAGCTGAAGATGGTTGGGCCTAGGACACTGCCCTGAGGAACAGCTGCAGCAATGCCTTGGGACTGTGATGACTGACCTCCAACCACCACAAGCATCTTCTTTTGTGTTAGGTATGACTTCAGCCAGTGAGAGTTTTCCCCCCCGATTCCCATTGACTTCAGTTTTACTAGGGCTCCTTGATGCCACACTCGGTCAAATGCTGCCTTGATGTCAAGGGCAGTCACTCTCACCTCACCTCTGAAATTCAGCCCTTTTGTCCATGTTTGGACCAAGGCTGTAATGAGGTCTGGAGCCAAGTGGTCCTGGCGGAACGCAAACTGAGCATCGGTGAGCAGGTTATCAATGAGTAAGTGCTGCTTTTTGTGGACAGGACATACCTGGGCAGTTTTCCACATTGTCGGGTAGATCCCAGTGTTGTAGCTGTACTGGAAGAGCTTGGCTAGAGGCGTGGCTAGTTCTGGAGTACTAGTCTTCAGCAGGATAGCTGAATGTTGTCGGGCCCCATAGCCTTTGCTGTATCCAGTGCGCTCAGCCATTTCCTGATATCACGTGGAGTGAATCGAATTGACTGAAGACTGGCTTCTGTGATGGTAGGGACCTTAGGAGGAGGCCCAGATGAATCATCCACTTAGCACTTCTGGCTGAAGATGGTTGCAAATGCTTCAGCACTCGCGTGCTGGGCTCCGCCATCATTGAGGATGGAGATGTTAATGGAGCCTCCTCCTTCTGTTAGTTGTTTAATTGTCCAACACCATTCACGACTGGATGTGGCAGGACTGCAGAGCTTTGATCTGATTCATTGGTTGTGGGATCGCTTAGCTCTGTCTATAGCATGCTGCTTTGGCTGTTTAGCATGCATGTAGGTCTGTGTTGCAGCTTCCCCAGGTTGGCACCTGATTTTTAGATACGCCTGGCGCTGCTCCTGGCATGCTCTTCTACACTCCTCATTGAACCAGGGTTGGCCCCCTGGCTTGATGGTAATGGTAGAGTGAGAGATATGTCGGGCCATGAGGTTACAGATTGTGGTGGAATACAATTCTGCTGCTGCTGATGGCCCACAGTGCCTCATGGATATCCAGTTTTAAGCTGCTAGATCTGTTCTGAATCTATCCCATTTAGCATGGTGGTAGTGCCACACAACACGATGGAATCATAGAAATTTATAGCACAGAATGAGACCATTCAGCCCATCATATCTGCGCTGGTTGAAAAAGAGCTATCCAGCCTAATCCCATGATCCAGCTCGGTCCGTAGCCTTGCCATTTACGGCTCTTCAAGTGCATATCCAAGTACTTTTTAAACTCGATGAGGGTTTCTACCTCTACCATCCTTTCAGGCAGTGAGTTCCAGACCCCCACCACCCTCTGGGTGAAAACGTTTCTCCTCAACTCCCTTCTAATCCTTCTACCAATTACTTTAAAGCTATGCCCCCTAGTTATTGACCCCTCTGCTAGGGGAAATAGGTCCTTTCTATCCACTCTAGCTAGGCCCCTCATAATTTTATACACCTCATTTAAGTCTCCCCTCAGCCTCCTCTGTTCCAAAGAAAACAACCCCAGCCTATCCAATCTTTCTTCATCGCTGAAATTCTCGAGTCCTGGCAACATCCTCGTAAATCTCCTCTGTACCCTCTCTGGTGCAATCACATCTTTCCTGTAATGTGATGACCAGAACTGTACGCAGTACTCTAGCTGTGGCCTAACTAGTGTTTTATACAGTTCAAGCATCACCTCTCTGCTCTTAAATAAAGCCAATTACAGGAAACTCTCTTTTAACCGGCACCCAAATAACCGGAAATCTCTCTTAACCGGCAAAATTCTTGAGTAGGTAACCGGGGTTTTCCTTCATCTCTCCTTTAAAAATAACTTTAAAAAAAACCCCGAGGCATTTGCCTTGTATCGGAGCATGTAGATTGGGAGGGGAATGTGCAGCCCGGGTAGGCAGCGGACACAACAGATGGTCAGCTGGCGGTCCTCGGGGAGACGGAGCTCCGAATGCAGGCGCATGTCAGTGTGTACGGGGCTCTCGTACGTTGGGAGATATAACTCTCCGTTATCCGGACTTTTTGATTAACCGGCACCACGCCGGTCCCATCGGTGCCGGTTAATAAAGAGTTTCCTGTACATAGGTATGAGGGGCGAGTTGGCTAAGGTAGATTGGAAAAATAGATTAAAGGGTATGGCGGTAGATAAGCAGTAGCTAGCATTTAAAGAAATATTTCATAATTCTCAACAAAAATACATTCCATTGAGAAACAAAAACTCCACGGGAAAAGTGATCCAACCATGGCTAACTAAAGAAGTTAAGGATAGCATTAGATTGAAAGAAGAAGCTTATAATGTTGCAAATAATAATAGTAACCCTGAGGATTGGGAGAGTTTCAGAAACCAGCAAAAGGTTGACCAAAAAATTGATAAAAAGGGAAAAAATAGAATATGAGAGAAAACTAGCAAGAAATATAAAAGCAGATTGTAAGAGCTTCTACAAGTATGTAAAAAGGAAGAGAATAGCAAAAGTAAACGTTGGGCCCTTCGAGGCTGAGACAGAAGAAATTATTATAGGGAATAAGGAAATGGCAGAAACATTAAACAAATATTTTGTATCTGTCTTCACAGTAGAAGACACAAAAAGCATACCAAAAGTGGTGGGGAACCAAGGGTCTAATGAGGGTGAGGAACTTCACGTAATTAATATAAGTAGAGAATAAGTACTAGAGAAACTAATGGGACTAAAAGCCGACAAATCCCCTGGACATGACGGCCTACATCCTAGGGTTCTAAAAGAGGTGGCTGAAGAGATAGTGGATGCATTGGTTTTGATCTTCCAAAATTCCCTAGATTCTAGAATGGTCCCAGCGGATTGGAAGGTCGCAAATGTAACACCGCTATTCAAGAAAGAACCGAGAGAAAAAACAGGGAACTACAGGCCAGTTAGCCTGACATCAGTCCTCGGGAAAATGCTGGAATCCATTGTTAAGGAAGTGATATCAGGGCACTTAGAAAATCATAACATGATTAGGCAGAGTCAACATGGTTTTATGAAAGAGAAAACATGTTTGACAAATTTATTAGAGTTTTTTGAGGATGTAACTAGTTGAGTAGATAAAGGGGAACCAGTGGATGTAGTATATTTGGATTTCCAAAAGGCATTTGATAAGGAGCCACATAAAAGGTTATTATTACACAAGATTAGGACTCACGGGGTTGGGGTAATATAGTAGCATGGATAGAGGATTGGTTAACGGACAGAAAACAGAGAGTAGGGATAAACGGATCTTTTTCAGGTTGGCAGGCTGTAACTAGTGGAGTGCCGCAAGGATCAGTGTTGGGGCCTCAGTTATTTACAATCTATATTAATGACTTAGATGAAGAGACCGAGTGTAATGTATCCAAGTTTGCTGATGATACAAAGCTAGGTGGGACAGTAAGCTGTGAGGAGAACACAAAGAGTCTGCAAAGGGATATAAATAGACTAAGTGAGTGGGCAGTAAGGTGGCAAATGGAGTATAATGTAGGGAAATGTGAGGTTATTCACTTTGGTAGGACGAATAGAAAAACAATATTTTTTAAATGGTGAGAAACTTTCAAATGTTGGTGTTCAAAGAGATTTCGGTGACCGCGTGCAAGAAACACAGAAAGCTAGCATGCAGGTACAGCAAGCAATAAGGAAGGCAAATGGCATGTTGGTCTTTATTGCAAGGGGGTTGGAGTATAAGAGTAAGGAAGTCTTGCTACAATTGTACAGGGCCTTGGTGAGACCATACCTGGAGTACTGTGCACAGTTTTGGTCTCCTTATCTAAGGAAGTATGTACTTGCCTTGGAGGCAGTGCAACGAAGGTTCACGAGATTGATTCCGGGGATGAGAGGGCTGTCCTATGATGAGAAATTGTGTAGAATGGGCCTATACTCTCTGGAGTTTAGAAGAATGAGAGGTGATCTCATTGAAACATCTAAGATTCTGAAGGGGATTGACAGGGTAGATGCTGAGAGGTTGTTTCCCCTGGCTGGAGTGTCTAGAACTAGGGGGCATAGTCTCAGGATAAGGGGTAGGCCATTTAAGACTGAGATGAGGAATTTCTTCACTCTGAGGGTTGTGAATCTTTGGAATTCTCTGACCCAGAGGGCTGTGAATGCGGAGTCTTTGAGTATATTCAAGGCTGAGATAGATTTTTGGACTCTAGGGGAATCAAGGGATATGGAGATCGGGTGGGAAAGTGGAGTTGAGGTCGATGATCAGCCATGATCTTATTGAATGGCGGAGCAGGCTCGAGGGGCCGTATGGCCTACTCCTGCTCTTATTTCTTATGCTCTTATATTCTATGCCTCCTCTAATAAAGGAAAGTATCCCTTATGTCTTCTTAACCACCTTATCTACCTGTCCTGCTACCTTCAGGGATCTGTGGACATGTATTCCAAGGTCCCTCTGTTCCTCTACATTTCTCAGTATCCTACCATTTATTGTGCATTCCCTTGCCTTGTTAGCCCTCCCCAAATACATTACCTCACACTTCTCCAGATTGAATTCCATTTGCCACTTTTCTGCCCACCTGACCAGTCCATTGATATCTTCCTGCAGCCTACAGCTATCTTCCTCACTATCAACCACACAGCCAATTTTTGTATCATCTGCAAACTTCTTAATCATTGAAGTCTAAATCATTGATATATATACCACAAAAGGCAAGGGACCTAGTACTGAGCCCTGTGGAACCCCACTAGAAACAGCCTTCCAGTCACAAAAACACCTATTGAGCATTACTATTTGCTTCCTGCTAGTGAGACAATTTTGGATCCAACTTGCCACTTTCCCATGGATCCCATGGGCTTTTAATTTTTTGACCAACCTGCCATATGGAACCTTGTCAAAGGCCTTGCTAAAATCCACGTAGACTACATCAAATGCACTACCCTCATCGACGCTCCTCATTACCTCCTCAAAAAATTCAATCAAGTTAGTCAGACATGACCTTCCCTTAAAAAAGCCATGCTGACTGTCTTTGATTAATCCTGGATTTTCTAAGTGATGAACTGACTGTCCCTCAGAATTTTTTCCAATAATTTTCCTACCACTGAGGTTAGGCTGACTGGCCTGTAATTACTCTGTCTATCCCTTTCTCCCTTTTTAAACAATGGCACATCGTTAGCAGTCCTCCTGTCCTCTGGCACCACACCTGTAGAGAGGATTGGAAAATGATAGTCACAGCCTCTGCTATTTCCCCCCTTGCCTCTCTTAACAGCCTGGGATACATTACATCCAGGCCTCGCAATTTATCTACTTTCAAAGATGCTAAACCCCTTAATACTTCCTCTCTCTCTATGTTTATCCCGTCTAATATTTCACACTCCTGCTCCTTAACTACAATGTCCCTCTCTTCTGTGAAGACAGACGCAAAGTATTCATTAAGAACCATACCCATGTCTTCTGCCTCCACGCATAGGTTACCTTTTTGGTCTCTAATAGACCCTACTCTTTCCTTAGTTATTCTCTTGCTCTTTATTTATTTATATAACATCTTTGGGTTTTCCTTTATTTTACTTGCCAATATTTTTTCATACCCCTTTGCTTTCCTAATTTCCTTTTTAATTTCACCCCTGCACTTTCTATACTCCTCTAGGCTTTCTGCAGTATTAAGCTCTCGGTATCTGACAAAAGCTTCCCTTTTTTTCCTTATCCTACCCTGAATGCTCCTTGACATCCAGGGGGCTCTAGATTTCAAAGTCCCACCCGTTTTCTTTGTGGAAACATATTTGCTCTGTACCCTCCCTATCTCCTCCTTGAATGCCTCCCACTGCTCTGACACTGATTTCCTTCTAGTAGCTGTTTCCAGTATACTTTTGTTAAATCACATCTCAGCTCAGTAAAATTGACCTTTCCCCAATCATGAACTTTTACACCTGGTCAATCTTTGTCCTTTTCCATAACTATGCTAAATCTAACTGAATTATGATCATTGCCACCAAAATGCTCTCCCACTGATACCCCTTCCACCTGCCTAGCTTCATTCCCTAAAACTAAGTCCAGAACTGCCCCCTCTCTTGTTGAGCTTGTTACATACTGGCTAAAAAAGTTCTCCTGAATGCATTTTAAGAATTCTACGGCCTCTATTCCTTTTACACTAATTTTATCCCAGTTAATATTAGGGTAGTTGAACTACCCTTCTATTACTACCCTATTGTTCTTGCACTTCTCAGAAATTTGCCTGCATATTTGCTCTTCTATCTCCCTCTGACTATTTTGGGGCCTATAGTACACTCCCAGCATTGTAATTGCCCCTTTTTTGTTCCTCAGTTCAACCCATGTGGCCTCATTTGATGATCCTTCTAACATATCATCCATCCTTACAGCTGTAATTGTTTCCTTAACCAATATTGTGAAACCCCCTCCCTTTTTATCCCCCTCTCTATCTCATCTGGAAATCCTGTAACTAGGAATGTTGAGCTGCCATTCCTACCCTTCTTTAAGCCATGTTTCAGTAATAGCTATGATATCCTACTTCCACGTGTCTATCTGTGGCTTCAGCTCATCTGCCTTGTTCACTAGACTCCTTGCATTGAATTACGTACCGTTAAGCACTGCCAAACTCCTATGTTGTCTATTTTCTAGCCTTTGCTTCCTCTGCCTTCCAAACACACTTACTAATTTACTGCCTTCCATTTCCAGCTTTGCTTCTCTCCCTACTAAATCTACGCTCAGATTCCCATTCCCCTGCCAAGCTAGTTTAAACCCTCCCCAACTGCACTAGCAAACATCCCCGCGAGGATATTGGTCCTGCCGTGTTGAGGTGCAACCCAACTGGCTTGTACAGGTCCCACCTCCCCCAGAACCGGTCCCAATGCCTCAGGAATCTAAAGCTCTCCCTCCCTTTTTTGATGAGGTAACAGAGAGGGTTGATGAGGGTAATGCGGTCGACGTAATGTATATGGATTTCCAAAAGGCGTTCAACAAAGTGCCACATAAAAGTGCCAGCAAAGTTGAAACCCATGGAATAAAAGGGACAGTGGCAGCATGGATACGAAATTGGCTAAGTAACAGGAAGCAGAGAGTAGTGGTGAACGGCTGTTTTTCGGACTGGAGGAAGGTACACAGTGGTGTTCCCCAGGAGTTGGTTCTAAGACCACTGATTTTCTTGATATATGTTAATGACTTGGATGTGGGTGTACAGGGCACGATTTCAAAATTTGCAGATGACACAAAACTTGCAAGTATAGTGAACAGTGAGGAGGCGAGTGATAGACTTCAGGAAGACATAAACAGGCTGGTGAAATGGGCAGACACGTGGCAGATGAAATTTAACGCAGAAAAGTGTGAAGTGATACATTTTGGTAGAAAGAATGAGGAGAGGACATACAAAGTAAATGGTACAATCCTAAAAGCGGTGCACGAGCAGGGAGACCTGGGGGTATGTGTGCACAAATCATTGAAGGTGGCAGGGCAGGTTGAGAAAGCAGTTAAAAAGGCTTATAGGATCCTGGGCTTCATAAATAGAGGTATAGAGTACAAAAGTGTGGAAATTATGATGAACCTGTATAAAACACTGATTTGGCCCCAACTGGAGTACTGTGTCCAATTCTGGGCACCACACTTTAGGAAGGATGTGAAGTGCGTTAGAGAGGATGCAGAAAAGATTTACGAGAATGATTCCAGGAATGAGGAACTTCAGTTACGTTGATAGACTGGAGAAGCTGGGGTTGTTCTCCTTGGAGCAGAGGAGATTTGATAGAGGTGTTCAAAGTCATGAGGGGTCTGGACAGAGTAGATAGAGAGAAACTTCCCATTGGCAGAAGGGTCGAGAACCAGAGGACACAGATTTAAGGTGATTGGCAAAAGAACCAAAGGCGATGTAAGAAAAAACTTTTTTATGCATTAGGTTAAGATCTGGAATGCACTGCCTGAAAGTGTGGTGGAGGCAGACTCAAGCTTATCTTTCAAAAGGGAGTTGGATAAGCATCTGAAGGAAAAAAAATTGCAATGCTATGAGGAAAGGGCGGGTGAGTGGGACTAGCTGAAGTGCTCTTGCAGAGAGTCAGCACGGGCTCGACTGGCCGAATGGCCTCTTCCGTGGTGTAACTATTCTATGATTCCTGCACCATCTCTCGCCTGTCTGTTCCCCTAACTATTGAATCACCTATCACTATTGCATTATTGACCTTCCTCCTCCCCCGTGTACAGCTGAGCCACCCATGGTGCCGTGGTGTTGGCTGTGGCTGCACTCCCTAGAGGAACCATCGCCCTCACCAGTAAATACCGGTTAGAGAGCGAGATGCACTCAGGGGACTCCTGCACTACCTGCCTGGTCCTCCTTGTCTGTCTGGTGGTAACCCATTCCCTATTTGCCTGCACACTCTTAAGCTGCGGAGTGACCACCTCCTGAAACGTGCTATCCACATAGCTCTCAGCCTCTCGGATGCACTGCAGTGATGCCAGCCGCTGCACAAGCTCCGAAACCTGGAGCTTGAGCTCCTCCAGCTGACAACACTTCCTGCACATGTGGTTGTGCAGGACATGAAAAGCGACCAGGATTTCCCACATAGCACAGGATGTGCATTCGACGGGACTGAGGTGCCCTGCCATGCCTCTATTTACTAGACTACTAACCAAACTTCTTAGCTAACCCACTGATCTAACGTAGAGAGAGAAAGCCAAAGGTAATACTCACCAACCAATCACCTACCTGCTGTCCTGTGATGTCACTGCTTGATTTTTTTTTGATTTGGTTTCGCCAAATATATGCTGCCACTTCCGCTGCTGCCGGCTACGCTCAGGTCCGCGCTCTGTCTTGGGCCTTCTCCACTGCTCCCTGGAGGGTTTCCTCAGTGTGAAGACGGGACTTCGTCTCCACAAGGACTGTGCGGCGGTCACTGCTACCAATACTGTCATGGACAGATGTATCTGCGACAGGTAGATTAGTGAGGACAAGGTCAAGTAGGTTTTTCCCTCGTCTTTGTTCTCTCACCACCTGCCGCAGGGCCAGTCTGGCAGCTATGTCTTTCAGGACTCAGCCAGCTCGGTCAGTAGTGGTGTTACCGAGCCACTCTTGGTGATGGACATTGAAGTCCCCCACCCAGAGTACATTCTTTGCCGTTGCTACCTTCAGTGCTTCTTCCAAGCGGTGTTCAACATGGAGGAGTAGTGATTCATCAGCTGAGGGAGGGCGGTAGATATACTTAGTCATGTAAGGGCATGAAGTTGGACTGTATTAGGCCATTCACATGGTAGTTCTGAGGACTGGGTTAGGTGGATAGAGGGACTGCTGGTGCATTGGGGAAGGGAGGGATCATTCATGAGAGTTCCTTCACTGCCTCCTTGGAGAACCAGAGCGCCTGACGCACTGGTCTGTAAAGTTGAGGTAGGAAACCGGTTCATGTATGTCCTGATAGTGTGAAGCCTCCTGCCCTCCTTCACCCACTTACAGCAACCTGTGCAGCTCTCTGCTGACTTCTTTACTGCTGCTGCCCATTGCTGTGCATGTTGCAGACCCACAGGCAGACGAAACAGAATACCCATATTTGAACAATGTTGGGAAGGCAATCCTTTGAAAGAGTATAGTACCTCCCAAAATTCAGTCACTGAGTTCGGCTCGCGAAACAGCCAAAAATACTGTCAGAAATCACCAAAACATTCTCCAGCAGGCCATCAAGTCCAGAGACTTAGCTTAATGGAGATGAGTATCCCTTTAAATACTGCTTCTGCAGCATGGTTCCTGACTGTTAAGGCAAAGATTTCCTGGTGAAAGTTAAGACCCAGCGAATCAAGCAATTCTGCAAGCGAAATTAGTAAATGAGTCCGTATTCAGGTGCAGGACCATAATTTTAATAATAAAATCAATGCTGCGCTTCTTATAGGCAGCTTTCAGGGCCACGTAAAAAAATCTCGGCAAATTTAGCAGTGGCCCGGACACATGTTCAAATCGTGCATAGCCTGCTGCACTGCTACATTCGTCATTGTTGCGCCCATTTCACGCCTGAAAAATGGGCGTAATGGTGTTGAATTTAGACCCCATTGTGACAACATAAATATAAGTAAATGCTCACTTCAGTGATGCTGACGATCAGAGATGGGCTGAACATGAAAATCCTTTCCAATTAATGTATGTAATATATGTGCATAGAACAAATGAAGGACAGAGACATGATGAACATAAGAACATAAGAAATAGGAGCAGGAGTAGGCTATTCGGCCCTTCGAGCCTGCTCTGCCATTCAATGAGATCATGGCCCTCTGGGGTAGTGAATTCCAAAGATTCACCACCCTCTGTGTGAAGAAATTTCTTCTCATCTCAGTCTTGAATGGCCTTCCCTTTATCCTGAGGCTGTGGCCCCTGGTTCTAGACTCCCCAGCCAAGGGAAACATTCTCCCAGCATCCACCCTATCAAACCCTGTAATAATTTTGTATGCTTCAATGAGATCCCCTCTCATTCTTCTGAATTCAAGAGAATACAGGCCTAGTTTACTCAATCTCTTCTCATACGACAGTCCCGTCATCCCAGGAATCAATCTCGTGAACCTTCGTTGCACTCCCTCTATGGCAAGTATATCCTTCCTTGGGTAAGGAGACCAAAATTGTACACAGTACTCCAGGTGTGGTCTCACTAAGGCCCTATATAATTGGGGTAAGACTTCTTTACTCCTGTACTCAAATCCTCTTGTAATGAAGGCCAGCATACCATTTGCCTTCCTAATGGCTTGCTGCACCTGCACATTCGCTTTCAGTGACTCATGTACAAGGACACCCAGGTCCCTTTGAGCATCTGCATTCCCCAATCTTTCACCATTTAGGAAATACTCTGCCTTTCTGTTTTTTCTACCAAAGTGGATAACTGCACATTTATCCACATTATATTCCATCTGCCATGTTCTTGCCCACTCACTGAGCCTGTCAAGATCCCCTTGAAGCCTCTTAACATCCTCTTCACAACTGACACTGCCACCTAGCTTTGTGTCATCAGCAAATTTGGAAATTGATGAGTTGCGAGTCAAGGTGCTTACTTGCTTTACTAGGCCAGAGCGAACTGAGCATGCTCATACTAAACCATGTGATAAACCATGTGATTATACATTACACTGCTTTTCCCTTAAAAAAAATGCACATATTCCCCTCTCAAATACAACAAAACTATGGTTCCACCTTTCCCAGCATTACACGTACCACATAATAAAAACTCCTGGCTTTTAAATCCACTACAAATGCTACAAATGAACAACAAATGCAGCTTAATAACAGGTTTGCCGAGCCTTCCTGATCTCATTACAAAAGGTTTTGGTGTTGAACCAATTTTCGGGCTGTTTTGTTCTGGTTCCGAACTCAAAGAAGTAGGTACCACCACTCTATTTCCCCACTTGATACAACCTTGCTCACAAGACAATACAGTATGACGGTTATGGAATGGTTTCAACTCTGTGTCCAGACACTGATCAGTCCATCCATTCAAGTTGTTTTCATACACTCTTTTCAGTACTGAGTCCTTTTGAGTCTCATTTGTAATCTCAGTTGCATTCACAGGAAAGTCTTTGTCAACTGGACCTAGCGTGAAAATCTCACCTTCACTCCCAACATGAGTCTTCATGTGGCAACCTGGACAAGGCATCTGCGATTGCGTTTTGCTTTGAAGTGTGAGATTCAATCGTGTAGTCATATTGTGACAACAACACTACCCAACGTTGCATTCTTGATGCGGACATTGCAGGGATGGCAGATTTGGGCTCCAATATTGCTAGGAGCGGTTTCTGATCGGTTATCAGGGTAATGTTTCTGCCGGTCAGCTGTTGGAATTTCTTGATTCCAAACACTATGGCAAGTGCTTCATTTTCAATTTGCATGTAATTTCTTTCGCTCTTTGTGAGGGTTTGTGATGCAAATGCGATTGGTTTCTCCTGGCTGTCATCCATTATGTGGCTTATGACAGCTCCCACACCATAGCTAGAAGCATCACACGTTAACTTAAGCTTACTCTCTGTGTCGTAGTGCACAAGTAGAGCATCGCTAGAGAGACTTCTCTTACAAGCATTGTAAGTTTCCTGTTGCACTTTTGTCTACTTCCACTGGACATCCTTCTTGAGGAGCTCGTGCAATGGAGCTAACATGGTCGCTAACTCAGGTAAGAAACGTGCGTAGTACTGGACCATTCCAAGGAAAGATCTTAACTCAGACACGTTGTGTGGCTTTGGAGCATTGATGACAGCATCAACCTTTTCCTCAACTGGTTGCAAACCATTTGCCTCAACTTTCAGACCAAGGTACAGAACCTCAGGCTGCACAAAAGCATATTTGCTCTTTTTCAATTTGACATTGTGGGAATTCAACCTTTGAAGCACTAAATCTAACACTTCTAGATTTTCTTCTTCGTTGTTTGTTGCGATTGCATAAGCAATTTGGAATTCCTTGCAAAATCTTATCCATCGTAGCCTGGAAGATTTTGAGGGAGGACTTTACACCATATGGCAGACTCACCGGCGGCAAAGGCAGCGAGAGCGGCCCTGGGTGGAAACTGAGCGCAGAGACCGAGGATTTAAAGAGCGGGGGAGAGAGAGAGCGGCCCAGACTCACTGGCGGCAGAGGCAGCGACAGCGGCCCTGGGTGGAGATTGAGCACAGAGAACGGGAAAGGGAGAAAATCCACAAGGACATCACCAGCAGCAGCAGCGGCCCTGGGTGGAGCCTGAGCGAGGACACAGAGGATTTTAGCAGCGGGAGAGTGAGCGAGGCCCAGACTCACTGGCAGCAGCAGTGGCCCTGGGTGGAGCCCTGAGTGCAGGTTTAAACAGAGTGCTGTGAGTTGGGAATTGGTTCTCACTTTACACCAAGGAAAGAGTCCGAGAGCAGGAGCAGTCAAACAACCACAACTGCGAAACCGCTAAACTGACGTCACAACCAGGGAAGGAGCTGATTGGTAAGTAGGACCTGGTGAGTATTTCTACAGTCCAGTCGTTGAAGTAAAAGTAAGGTCTCTAGTTTAGAGTAAGTAGTGTTTAAAGGGAAGTAAGGTCCCTAGTGTATTTAATATTCTTTAATTTAAAGGAAGTAAAGGGAGTAAATTAAGGGTAGGACATGGCAGGGCAGCTCGGCTGCGTGGAGTGCTCCTCCTGTGCTATGTGGGAAGTCAGGGACACTTTCGGTGTCCAGGGCGAACACGTGCAGGAAGTGTCTCCAGCTGCAGCTACTTGAAATCCGCGTTTCGGAGCTGGAGCTGTGGCTGGAGTTACTGTGGAGCATCCGCGAAGCTGAGATCTTCGTGGATAGCACGTTTAACGAGGTGGTCACACCGCAGATAAAGAGTGCACAGGCAGACAGGGAATGGGTGACCGCCAGACAGAGTAAAAGAACTAGGAAGGTAGTGCAGCAGTCCCCTGGGTCCATCTCCCTCTCCAACAGATTTTCCGTTTTGGATACTGGTGGGGGAGATGTTTTCTCAGGGGAATGCCAAGTCCGTGGCACTACGAGTGGCTCAGCTGCACAGGAGGGGAGGAAAAAGAGTGGGAGAGCAATAGTGATAGGGGATTCTATTGTAAGGGGAACAGATAGACATTCCTGTGGCCGCAGACGTGACTCCAGGATGGTATGTTGCCTCCCTGGTGCCAGGGTCAAGGATGTCACTGAACGGCTGCAGGGCATTCTGAAGTGGGAGGGTGAACAGTCAGAGGTCGTGGTTCACATTGGTACCAACGACATGGGTAGAAAGAGGGATGAGGTCCTGCAACAAGAATTTAGGGAGCTAGGTAGCAGAGTAAAAAGCAGGACCTCAAAGGTTGTAATCTCTGGATTACTCCCAGTGCCACGTGCTAGTGAGTATAGGAATAGGAGGATAGAGCAGATGAATGCGTGGCTAAAGAGTTGGTGCAGGAGGGAGGGCTTTAGTTTCCTGGATCACTGGATCTGCTTCTGGGGAAGGTGGGACCTGTGCAAGTAGGACGGGTTGCACCTGAACCGGAACGGGACCAACATCCTTGTGGGGAGGTTTGCTAGTGCTGTTGGGGGGGGTTTAAACTGGGATGGGATACGGAGTGGAGCTATAGTAGGGGGTGATGCACAGCCAAATATAGAGGAAAAAGCAAGTCAGCCTGGAAGGCAAAGCAAATATGTAATGGCACAAGGGAGTATGGCAAGGCTGGATGGCATTTATTTTAGTGCAAGGAGTCTTGTGAGTAAGGCAGATGAATTGAAGGTGTTGATGAACACATGGGAGTATGATATTGTTGCTATCACAGAGACATGGTTGAGGGAGGGGCAGGACTGGCAGCTCAATATTCCGGGGTATAGAATCTTCAGGCGAGACAGAGGGGGGTGTAAAAGAGGAGGGGGTGTCGCAATATTAATCAAGGAGTCAATTACTGCTGTAAGGAGGGATGATATCTTGGCAGGTTCCTCTAATGAGGCCATATGGATAGAACTTAAAAACAAAAAGGGGGGCAAGCACTTTGCTGGGAGTGTACTATAGGCTCCCAAACAGTCAGGGGGAGATAGAGGAACAAATATGTAGGCAAATCTCAGAGAAGTGTAGAAATAATAGGGTAATAATAGTAGGGGATTTCAACTTCCCCAATATTAACTGGGATAGTCAGAGTGTGAAAGGCTTAGAGGGTGCGGAATTCTTAAAGTGCATCCAGGAGAGCTTTTTGAGCCAGCATGTCAAAAGTCCTACAAGAGAGGGGGCGGTACTGGACCTAATTCTAGGGAATGTAGCCGGGCAAGTGGTAGAAGTGTCAGTAGGAGAGCATTTGGTGACAGTGACCATAATTCGGTGAGATTTAAGGTAGTCATGGAAAAGGACAAAGATGGACCGGAAATAAAGGTTCTAAATTGGGGGAAAGCCGATTTTAATATGATAAGGCAGGATCTGGCCAAAGTGGACTGGGATCAGCTACTTGTAGGAAAATCCACATCAGAGCAGTGGGAGTCTTTCAGAAAGGAAATATGATGTGGAGATGCCGGTGTTGGACTGGGGTGGACAAATGTGAGAAGTTGCACAACACCAGGTTATAGTCCAACAGGTTTATTTGAAATCACAAGCTTTCGGAGCGCTGCTCCTTCGTCAGGTGACCTGACGAAGGAGCAGCACTCTGAAAGCTTGTGATTTCAAATAAACGTGTTGGACTATAACCTGGTGTTGTGCAACTTCTCAGAAAGGAAATAGAGAGAGTACAACGCCAACATGTTCCCGTAAAGGTCAAGGGTGGGACCAACAAGCCCAGGGAGCCCTGGATGTCAAGGGATATACAAGAATGGATTAGGAAAAAAAGGGAGGCTTTTGGCAGATACAAAGGACTAAAAACAGTGGAAGCCCTAGAGGAGTATAGAAAGTGCAGGGGGTACTTAAAAATGAAATTAGGAGAGCGAAGAGGGGGCATGAAAAAGCACTGGAGGGCAAAATAAAGGCAAATCCCAAGGTATTTTATAAGTATATTAAGGGCAAGAGGATAACCAGGGAAAGAGTAGGGACCAAAGTGGCAATCTGTGTGTAGAGCTGGAAGATGTGGGTGAGGTTTTAAATGAATATTTTGCATCTGTGTTCACTATGGAGAAGGACGATGTAGGCATAGAAATCAGGCAGGGGGATTGTGATATACTTGAACAAATTAGTATTGAGAGGGAGGAGGTACTAGCGGTTTTAGCGGGCTTAAAAGTGGATAAATCCCCAGGCCCAGACGAGATGTATCCCAGGCTGCTGTGTGAGGCAAGAGAGGAGATTGCAGGGGCTTTGACACAAATTTTCAGATCCTCTCTGGCCACAGGGGAGGTGCCAGAGGACTGGAGGACAGCTAACGTAGTACCATTATTCAAGAAGGGTAGTAGGGATAAACCAGGGAATTACAGACCAGTGAGCCTAACATCAGTGGTAGGGAAATTATTGGAAAAAATTCTGAGGGACAGAATTAGTCTCCACTTGGAGAGGCAAGGATTAATCAAGGATAGTCAGCATGGCTTTGTCAAGGGGAGATAATGTCTAACCAATTTGATTGAATTTTTCGAGGGGTGACTAGGTGCGTGGATGAGGGTAGTGCAGTTGATGTAGTCTACATGGACTTCAGTAAGGCTTTTGACAAAGTCCCGCATGGGAGACTGGTCATGAAGGTAAGAGCCCATGGGATCCAGGGCAATTTGGCACATTGGATCCAAAATTGGCTTAGTGGCAGGAGGCAGAGGGCGATGGTCAAAGGTTGGTTTTGTGACTGGAAGCCTGTGTCCAGTGGTGTACCGCAGGGATTGGGCAGAACAGTGGCAAATGGAATTTAACCCTGAAATGTGTGAGGTGATGCATTTTGGGAGGACTAACAAGGCAAGGGAATACATAATGAATAGTAGGACCCTAGGAAGGACAGAGGATCAGTTAATGCACATAGATCCCTGAAGGCAGCAGGACAGGTAGATAAGGTGGTTAAAAAGGCATATGGGATACTTGCCTTCATTAGCCGAGGCATAGAATATAAGAGCAGGGAGGTTATGATGGAGCTGTACAAAACGCTAGTTAGGCCACAGCTGGAATACTGTGTGCAGTTCTGGTCACCACACTATAGGAAGGATGTGATTGCATTGGAGAGGGTGCAGAGGAGATTCACCAGGATGTTACCTGGGCTGGAGCGCTTCAGCTATGCAGAGAGACTGGACAGGCTGGGGTTGTTTTCCTTAGAGCAGAGAAGGCTGAGGGGGGATCTGATTGAGGTGTACAAAATTATGAGGGGCATAGATAGGGTAGATAGAAAGGAACTTTTCCCCTTAGTAGAGGGGTCAATAACCAGGGGGCATAGTTTCAAGATAAGGGGCAGGAGGTTTAGAGGGGATTTGAGGAAAAACTTTTTCACCCAGAGGGTGGTTGGAATCTGGAACTCACTGCCTGAAAGGGTGGTAGAGGCAGGAACCCTCACAACATTCAAGAAGCATTTAGATGAGCACTTGAAACGCCATAGCATACAAGGCTACGGACCAAGTGCTGGAAAATGGGATTTAAATTGATAGGGCTTGATGGCCGGCGCGGACACGATGGGCCGAAGGGCCTCTTTCTGTGCTGTATAACTCTATGACTCTATGTATGAGTACAGTCCCTTGTGTGTGTTGATAGTGAGATACAGTTGACTCTCTTTGTCAACATTCAGCTGAGTGTAAGCGTGCAACAGGTCAAGCTTGGAGAAAACCTTTGATCCAGAGAGTGCTGCATACAAATCTTGTGATGTAGGTAACGGCTACTATTCATCGCCAACTGCTTGGTTGATAGTAATTTTGTAGTCACCGCACAAGCGTACAGTTTTGTCTGCTTTGGGCACTACCACAATCGGGGTAGCCGATTCACTTTTGTCAGTTTTTACTAGCATTCCATTCTCTCTGTTTCTCTCGCTCTTCTGTAGAGATTAACTTATCTCTCTGGTCTTCCAAATAATCAGGATCGAGTGGGTATATTGTGTTTAATCATAGTTTAGGACAGAATA
Source organism: Squalus acanthias (assembly GCA_030390025.1). NCBI lineage: Eukaryota > Metazoa > Chordata > Chondrichthyes > Squaliformes > Squalidae > Squalus > Squalus acanthias. The sequence continues at coordinate 25,442,666 of CM059427.1, read as the reverse complement.
TAACACACTAGTTATACAGCAAAGAACATACGACCGTGACAAGCAGCTGGTACCGGACCCGATCGGACAGACGGCTGGCGTGCATGAACAACTCTTCTTATTCGTTCTCTTTTTTGTCTCACGTGTCTCTCTCTCTCTCTTTCTGAACTACCCAAGGGTGTAAGGCTAGGGTCAGCATGGGTCCACCCTCGGAAGAGTGTTAGACCACCGATTTCACTCATGGGAGCCCTCCGCTCCATGGTCTCTGCTAATGGCTTTTCAAGTCTTGCTTTTATTCTGTTTTTAGGGGTGGGCCTGGAATAAATTATTGACAAGACCATTTAACCTATAGAGGTTCCCCTTAAAACAAGGTGCCCAATGGCATGTCGAGTTCTTTGTCTAAACTTACAGATGAAGACCCTCCCTCAAGGGATGGTCTTAGCAACCATTACACATGCTTTCTTGTTTATACGTTTTGAAGGCCAATCCATCTGGATCCCTCTTATCTCGGGCGGCCCTTTCCCTCCAAAGCTATAGTCTCTTATCTCATTCTGTCTTGTCCTCCCTGGTCTGGAGTCAGTAGCCCATACACACCAAGCTTGGCCTTCAGACGCCTTCAATCAGAGGCCTCATTGTTTGTAACTGCTTATTATCAGTTGTTTATATTCAAAGCTGTCCATGCAGGTAGCCAGCCGTACAACCTAACTATTTCAATTCATTATCAGACTGTTGTACCATGAAATGAATCATTAAATTCTATTCTATTCTTACACACTGGTTTACCTTACGCATCTTAGCAAGCAATTCTGTTAAACGAACTCCAATTCCTACCTTAGCATTATAATATGGTTATTAGTAATAATGGAAGAAACATAGGTTGGGCCTTCATTGGCCAAATTAAAGATACATTAACAAAGTCAAAACCCTAACTTACAAACAGTAGACACTAGCCTGGAAGGGCAAGGCCATGCTGTGGGCCCCTGTGTGGGATGTTATACATCAACTAATCTATCTAACTAAAAACACTTGTCTTAAATTCTAATACAAGCTTCTTGGAAACTGAAACTTACACAGTCCCAGTAAAACATAACTTATACATTAACCCCTTACTTGGCTCGAGCATTAATACAATCATTTAAACACAGTATTATTAGCGTCATAGTTTCATTCTTTCATTCGCATAACCATATACATTTTTAGGCACCCCTAATTTCTAACACTTCCTCCACCTGACTTTTCAACACATAGGGGACCGGCCTTGCCTTACAATAGACAGGCTTCGCATTGGACTTGATGCGGATATGCGCGTCATACTCAGGATGCCCTCATAACTGTCTGAGAACATGCTTTTCTACTTATTCAGCGTTGTGTCAAGTCACTTCTTTGAAGCATCTACACTGAAGATGTTTTTCCAGTCTAGTTTCAACTTTCTCAACCAGTCTTTGTCCATGAGGGTTGGCCTGTTGTAGCTCGCTACAATAATAGGCAGCTTTACTGACTGGCCATTGTGTTGAACTGTACATTCCATTTGTCCACATGTCTCTAGGATTTCTCCGGAGTAGGTTTTTAACTCTACGGTACTCTTTGTAAGTGGTACTTGATTAAACTTACTCTCATATGTGTCCTTACTCATGATAGAGCAGTCCGCTGCCGTGTCGATACACATATCAATATATTGGTCATTGATCAAAAGTTTTGTACGAAAGTCTTTCTCACGACTGCTAGCGTTGTTGCTAGTGGCATACTGTAGATGCCTAGTTCTTCAATATCAGGTGTGTTCACTTCAATATTGTGAATTCCTCCCTTTTGTTGTCACTGCTTTGCATTGACACTAGAATGGTTCTTACTTCCTGCTTTCGATCTAGCTCTGCAAGCTGTTGAAATATGGCAGTGAAAACACTTCACATTTCTGTTTTGACAGGTCTGTGGTGAGTGTTTTCCATTGCAGTGATAACAGTTCACTGAACTGCTCTCACTGACATGCTTTTGACTTTGTCTCACAGCTTTAGGTTCGACGGTGACTTTGTGACTGTGGACCTCAGCTGCACTAATCACTTGAGTTGGACGGAGCTCCCTAGCATTCTTAGACAGCCTTCTCCATAGATAGGGCAATTTTGCATGCTATGTCAAACATTAGGTTCAGAGTGTTCAGTAACTTGGACTGTGTGTGTTCATCCACCAGTCCACACACAAACTTATCTCACAACGCACGATCCAAAAGTGTGCTGAAGTTACAGTGCAAAGACAGGTTTTTAAGAGCTACAATGGTTGAACTTTGTTTTTGGTTTCTGGTACCGAACTTATAGCTCTCTGCTATTTCTAAAGGCTTTGGGTCGAAATGGTCCTCGAGTTTCTCGACAATGTCATCAAACGACACATCCTTCGCTTTCTCTGGCGCAAGTAAATTTGTCAACGTTCCGTAGACATCTGGTCTGATATCCATTAGAAAAATTACTTTTTTACGTTCACGAATTACTTTATTTTGAGCTTGAACCTTCTCATCTGCACCTTCGGTCTCAATAATGTTATTGGCCTTAAAAAACATCTCCATCCGCTCAATGTAAGAACTGAATGGTTCACGAGCTCAATCATACATGCCGAGACTTCCGATGAATTCTGCAGGCGCAGCCATGATTGTCCCGATCCCGTTGAACAGTGACCCAGCACACTACCTGTGTACCTGTGAGAATCAACGCCGCTGTTGCTGTGTATACATACACGTGAAGGCAAAGCACAGACAATTCTGCATCAGCATTAACGGGAAAACATTGCAAAAATTTAGTTTAGGTGTCACAAATGCACCTTAAACTTTTCCACTCGACTGTTGAACACTGTGTCCTTCCATGATCCCTAAGGATGGCTTTGGGATCCCATTCCCATTGCCAAAATGTAATATATGTGGGTAGAACAAATGAAGACAGAGACAGGATGAGTTGCTAGTCAAGGTGCTTGCTTTACTAGGTCAGAGCGAACTGAGCATGCTCATGCTAAACCATGTGATAATACATTATCATGTAGATAGTGGCATTATGAAAATGGAACACATGGGGCCAGACGGATCCAATCTATAAACTCTTGCACTTTCATGAATTCTGTTATTCCGTAGAATTGCAAATTCGTCTAATGCTGCTGTCAGTTATCCAAGGAGAAGATGAACTGTGAGATTCGAGCAAATAATGCAATTGTGACTTGCCTTGCACAACTATACACAGCTGATTGCTTATATTTGCAATATCCCCAGTGGTAACCTGAAACAATGCCGATAGATAAACATTGACTATGATTGTGTTGTAGTGGCGTTTATCTGCCAGTCTGACTGCAGCATGTGGTAGAATTCTACCATGGCTTCCTCAATGAATCAAAGCCTCTGAAGGCGCTTCTCCTTGAACAAGTGGAGTACCTCTTCATGTATATTCTAATATGGGGTGCTAACAATTGGGTACAGCGAACCTCAGCTGCAGCCTGATGTGCCTGGCTGCTGGTCCTCCGTTTCTTCCTCTAAACAGCAGTGCTATTGGGGAATTACCAATGGAAAGCCTATCGTGGTACTATGGCAGCTGAAATAGAACAGCAATTGCCACAAAGGATCTTCAAAGACCGCAGTGGCAACAGGAAAAAAACAAAACCATGAGAAAAGCTTCACAGACGATCTCATAATGTGCAATTCTTCTGGTCTCTTTAAATTGATTTCCATCTGCGTCTCAGTGTCGAGCAACCTTGAATGCTCAGGTTATATGGGCACTTTGGGCAGGTAAAGATATGGATGGAAATGAGAACAAATTGCACAGACTACTTCATTATGCAATAATTTACATGAATCCAGCCATAAACTGGCAGGTCCTTCTGCACCGAGTAAAATCCCAATCGGAGAATCAGAACTTATGCAAAATTGGTGGCGATCTGGGCATTTCTTATTGAAAAATCTACCCTAGATTGTGACTAGGTTGAGAGATGCAAAAGACAAACAGGATGTAACTGGAGATGGGAAAGGACAAATGAAGCCTGTTCAGCTTGATAATTATTCACTGTGGTAACCCTGCGATGGTCAGTAATTTACAGTATGAGAAGTATTTAATATTGTACTGTGACAAAAGGTATTTTTGTCTGTATTAGATTATTGATTTAGAGACTTTGGAGGTCATTTTCACCTTCACTACCTGGGCAGTAATCTAGTGGAGTGGATCACCCGCCCATTGTAGAATCCGTCCAATATTTATTCCACTGATTTCAATGCCCACGCGCTGAAGGGGAAAATTACTTCCTTTATTATTAGTAACAGTAATTGATCGGTCAACAGGTTAATAATGTCGGCTCAGATAAAATGGTCAGCCTGTTCAATATACATTCAGCGTGGAACCCAAACAAGTGACCTGAATGGGTGTCGATAGGGAATTGTACGTATATGTATTAGCGAGTCTGTGACTGGGTACCTTTAAAACAAATGGTAGTTTTAATAAGTTAATGACAACTGAATATAGAGGTCTGTGTTGTACCTGTTTTAAAGTATCTTTGGTGGCTTTCCAGTAAATGCAGATATCAAATGGGGGAATCAAACCTCCTACATAATTGACTAAGAACGGCAACAAACCAAAACAGCTGATCTGTTAATGTTTTTTGTTCTGACGTGTCTTCACAGATTCTTGAACTGGTAATTTCAAATCACCTGACACAGATTAAAGAATCATCTTATTGATATTCTCGGTAGTTGATTGCCAGCTGTGTCTGGGTGAAGGTTTGCGTTAAGCCTGCGAGTAAGGGCAGGTCCAATGCTTCTTTGTAGTCCTTTTGATGAACAACTCTGTGGCCAGAAGTTTCTAATTGCAGTGTTATATTGGGCTACCTATTCTTGGTTCAACAGTCAGGCTATAGCCAGGAAAGAAACTGCTAGTTTGACGCGGTGGCAATGGTTCACCATACAAGAAGGAAACATCCATTTTCAAGGTTCAATGTATGTTGAGAGAAAGCTCAGGGTAAACGTCTTTATTGTTTTAAAATACATTAAGGAGAATAGTAAAGTTTATAATTATTGTAACATATACCATTTGCATTAAATACTATTTATTTACTTGCTTTATTTAAACAAATTTGTCTATTGGTTTATAGCCTGAACCTTGGTCCTAGAGTGCACATTCAATCTGCCGATCGAAGACGAAAAGAATCGGGAACGGTGGCATAGTGGTTAGCTTACTGACTAGTAATCCAGAAGCCTGAACTAATGATCCAGAGACCACGGCAACAAAAACCTAGTATCAGTTAAATTTAAATTCAGTTAACAAAAATTCAGAACAAAAAGCTAATATCAGTAATGGTGACCATGTCGGATTGTCGTAAAAACTCACCTGGTTCACTAATGTTCTTTAGGGAAGGAAATCTGCCGTCTGGCCTATATGTGACTTCAGACCCACAGCAATGTGGTTGACTCTTAACTGCCCTCTGAAATGTACACAACTGTTATGAAAAACAACAATAAGAAGAATAAAACGGGACTTGACATAACAATGGCACACCCAGCTCAGTCGACCCTGCAAAGTCCTTGTGCCAAAATTGGGAGAGTTGTCCCACAGACTAGTCAAGCAACTGTCTGACATAGTCATACTCCCAGAAGCATACCTTGTCATACAATGTCCCAGATTCCTCCATCACCATCCCTGGGTATATCCTGTCCCACCGGCAGGACAGACCCACCACAGGTGGCGGCACAGTGGTATACAGTCGGGAGGGAGTGGCCCTGGGAGTCCTCAATATTGACTCTGGACCCCATGAGGTCTTATGGCTTCAGGTCAAGCATGGGCAAGGAAACCTCCTGCTGATTACCACCTCCCGCCCTCCCTCAGCTGATGAATCAGTACTCCTCCATGTTGAACACCACTTGGAAGAAGCACTGAGGTAGCAAGGGCACAGAATGTACTCTGGGTGGGGACTTCAATGTCCATCACCAAGAGTGGCTCGGTAGCACCAATACTGACCCAGCTGGCCGAATCCTGAAGGACATAACTGCCAGACTAGGACTGTAGCAGGTGGTTAGAGAACCAACACGAGGGAAAAACCTACTTGACCTCATCCTTACCAATCTACCTGTTGCAGATGCATCTGTCCATGACAGCATTGGTAGCAGTGACCACCGCACAGTCCTTGTGGAGACGAAATCTCGTCTTCACACTGAGGACACCCTCCATCATGTTGTGTGGCTAAATGCTAAATGGGATAGATTCAGAACAGATCTAGCAGCTCAAAACTGGGCATCCATGAGGCATGTAGGGGGTGGTGTTTTTGTGTCAGCTTCACCTTGACTTCTGAGCGGTTCGAATCGCTCCCACTCCCTTGGTTCTAGACCTTGGACTTATTTGGGGGTTGTGATACAAAGGTGCAGCAGACAACTGAGTTTGATGAAAGAACTTCAATCTTTATTCAAGAAAGTAAAACACAACACAAACACTCTTAACACTCTAAAAGTGGGGAACACTTCAGTACAAGCGAGGGAAATAACATTAGGAGAATACTTCACCCCTCCCAATCCCACTTCACTAGCTAGGTTGGACTCTGGAGAACCAGGGATAATGCTCACCAAATGAATCCTTGACAGTTGAGAGTTAGGGCTTAGAGTCTTTTGAGTAAAAAGTTTCGTAAGGCCCTTGTTGCCGCGAGGTGTCCGATGGTCACTGAGGCGGTCGCTCTGGTTTCTTCTTGCGTGTCGGCCTGCTTCTGGAGCTTTGGCCTTCTTTGTTGAACTTCTTTCTGTTGAACTCTGCCTCTGTTTAAACTGTCTTCTTCCGAGCTGTGGAACTGCCTTCTTGCAGAACTGTAACTGTCTTCTTGCAGAACTGTGTAACTGCCTTCTCTTTGCTTCTCCTGAACTCTGTAACTCCAGCACTGACTTCTGCTGAAAACAGGCTTTCAATTGAACTCGAAACTGCAGCCCTCACTTCTGCTGAAAACAGGCTTTCAATTGAACTCCAAACTGCAGAACTGCCTTCTGTTGAACTTGAACTGTTGTTACTTGCTGAACTGCTTGATGGGCCTTGTTAACAGTAACGACTTTACTAGCGTGTTAACTGGTTTTGTAAATGTGTGAAGTGGTTTCAGGATGGCTCCATCCTGTCGATCTGTTGTTTAATCGGAGTTTGAATTGTCCTCATGTTTTGGGTTTCTTGACTGGGCCTAGGACTTCTATAGGGTATCTGTTTTATGCATGTCTTCTGATGGGCCCTGTAATCGGTTTGATGGGACCTGTTGATTTGGGTGGGACTGTCTTCTCCTAGGGTCTATTGTCAAAATGTTAATGCTTGCTGGGGCTTTGAGTGAGGTCATCCTGGTTCCCCAGACATTGCAATTAACTGCAATACCCAAAAACTGTTTTTACAGAGGTTGACCCCACCTTTTGTTCCTTTACAGGCCCAGACATAGTTTTAAAATGCCAAAACTTGGTTTTTGGTCTTACAGTCTCTTATGTTAGGCTCAAATACAATATTATCACTCTGAGGTAGTTCCAAAGTCATTTTTTCTTCGGTTTTGGGGATCTGTAAATTTTGGAAACCTTACAGGCACTGTGGGCCATCAGCAGCAGCAGAATTGTATTCCACCACAATCTGTAAACTCATGGTCTGGCATATCCCTCACTCTACCATTACCATCAAGCCAGGGAACCAACCCTGGTACAATGAGGAATGCAGAAGAGCATGCCAGGAGCAGCACCAGGCATGCCTAAAAATAAGGTGCCAACCTGAGGAAGCTGGACTACATGCATGCTAAACAGCAGTAGCAGCATGCTATAGACAGAGCTAAGTGATCCCTCAATCAACAGATCAGATCAAAGCTCTGCAGTCCTGCCACATCTAGTCGTGAATGGTGGTTATTTATTTTGTGTTCAGTTTAGCAGAGGATACTAATTAGACTGTGGCAGAAATAATGACACACAAAGTGTTGTGTAAGTTTGGAACTCTCTTCCGCAAACAGCAATTGATGTGAGATCAATTGTTAATTTTATATCTGAGATTGATAGATTTTTGTTAACCAAAGGTATTAAGAGATATGGGGCAAAGGAGGGTATATGGAGTTAGCTTGCAGATTAGCCATGATCTCATTGAAAGGCGGAACAAGCTTGAGGGACTAAATGGCCTACTCATGTTCCTATGTTCCCTATGATGAATCAGGACACAGTCAATACTTAGATGTGCACACATAAAGGTCCATTGGATGATAACCTATTATTAACCAGGTTACTGCAGCATTACTCATGAGCAATATTCTGATCCACTGCTTCTTAACTTGCCATTAATGATAATGTAACCCAAAAAAATCAAGATCTGTTAGGCACTTGAAAAGCTGAAAATAATTCCATGACCCCATAAGTAAAATAACTTCTAGTGTTAGTCCGGCTCAGTTGGTAGAACTCGCACTTCTGAATTAGAAGGCTGTGGCTTTAAGCTCCACTTCAGGACAAGTAATCTCGGCTGACATTTCAGTGCAGTACTGAGGGAGTGCTGCATTGTGTGAGATGCTGCCTTCCAGATAAGGTGCTAAACTGAGGCCCTGTCTACCTGTTTAGGTGGACATAAAAGATTCAATGGCACTATTGGAAGAAAAGCAGTGAGTTCTCCTGGCCAATAATTATCCTGGTCATTTATCTCATTTGCTGTTTGTGGAACCTTGGTGTGTGCAAGTTGGCTGCCATGTTTGTCTACATAACAATTGTGATTACATTTCAAAAGTAATTAATTGCCTGCAAAATGCTTTGGGATGTCCTGACGGATGTGAAAGATATGATGTAAATGCAACTTCTTTTTTTCTAATAATGGTTTGTTTTTTTAGTTCACTAGCAATAATTGTTTGCCATTGTGCGAAACTCATATTGGAAACGTGCTATCAGGGTAAAACTGCTAAAGTACACTTACTTCTGAAAGTGCAATTTACTGCTTCGTGATAATTGAGTTGTTAACCTAACCTCCAAACATAGGACTGTGTTCATTAAGAAACAGATGATCTTAATAGATTCTTAAACTAAGACCAGATAATATATGATAGCAAAATACTGCGGATGCTGGAAATCCGAAATAACAACAGAAAACGCTGAAAAAACTCAGCAGGCCAGGCAGCATCCGTGGAGAGAGAAAGAGAGTTAACGTTTCAGGTCGATGACCTTTCATCAGAACTGGGAAGAGCCGGAAATCAAATAGATTTAAGGCCAGGGTAAAGCTGGGAAAAGGGGGAGGGGATAAAGGAACAAAGGGGGAGATGAAGAGACATTAAGAGACATTAAGAGATATGCAAGGCTAGAGGTGGTGTTAATGTGACAGATTAAGGCTGAATGAAGTGTGAAATCCACTGGCAGAATGAAGGACAGCTGCCAGCTTCTAGGAGGAAAAAAAAGGTGGGGGGGGACAAATAAAAGGGTGGATAAAATAAAATATAAATGTGATTGGAGCCTTGCATATCTCTTAATGTCTCTTAATGTCTCTTCATCTCCCCCTTTGTTCCTTTATCCCCTCCCCCTTTTCCCAGCTTTACCCTGGCCTTAAATCTATTTGATTTCCGGCTCTTCCCAGTTCTGATGAAAGGTCATCGACCTGAAACGTTAACTCTCTTTCTCTCTCCACGGATGCTGCCTGGCCTGCTGAGTTTTTTCAGCGTTTTCTGTTGTTATACCAGATAATATATGTCTTGTTGTGATATTGAAGTAATTAGGTTAAAAGTACGACTTAGGTTGAAATTGCACTAATTGTTTTGGATATGTTGTTGACTGATGGGAAAATTAACAGATGCAGGCACTTTAAAGTAAGTGGCTGTATATGGAGTTTTAAAAAATAGCCTTTTAGTGAACATACAGAGCAACAGTTATGATCAGATCCACCTAATTCAATCAGTACAACTTGTCTTCACATAATAATACAAAATAATGAATACACTATGCTTCCCTACATCAGTTAATTATCAGGCATGACTTATACAATATGATTTCTGACTACTCTCTCCTGCATTTCAACCATCTCACAGCCCATTCTGCCTGATTGCCTTGTAGCAATCAGTTTCAAAAATCTGACTGCTTTTCTTGTATATTTTATCTCACTGCTTACAGCCATGAAAGGGATCAAAGACTTTACAATACAATGTGATTGAGGTGTTTTTGATTGCTGAGGTAGTCTAAGGAATTGCTTGTTATTTACAGTCTATGGAGATACAACATCAAATGTAGTTCATTAGCATCTCAACTACCTATTATCTCAGAGCTCTTTTTAATAACTGCCCATCCTTGCCCCTGCCTCAGCCCATCTGCTGCTGCAACCCTCATCCATGCCTTTGTTACCTCCAGATTCGACTATTCCAATGCTCTCCTGGCCGGCCTCTAAGTCCTGTTCTCCCATCACCCCTGAGCTCGCTGACCTACAACAGCTCAAATTTAAAATTCTCATTCTTGTGTTCATATCCCTCCACGGCCTCATCCTTCCCCATCTATGTAACCTCCTCCAGCCCTACAACCCCCCGAGAACTCTGCATCCCTCTAATTCTGGCCTCTTGTGCATCCCTGATTTCCTTCGCCCCACCATTAGTGGCCATGCCTTCACCTGTCTAGACCTCAATCACTATGCTTTTATAAAGCTAATAAAAAAGGAAGACTTGCATTTATATAGCGCCTTTCACAACCACCGGACATCCAAAAGCGCTTTACAGCCAATGAAGTACTTTTAAAAAAAAGTGTAATCACTGTTGTAATGTAGGAAACGGGACAGCCAATTTGCAGACAGCAAGCGCCCACAATCAGCAATGTGATAATGACCAGATAATCTGTTTTAGTGATGTTGATTGAGGGATAAATATTAGCTAGGACTCTGGGGACAACTCCCCTGCTCTTCTTCGAAATAGTGCCATGGGATCTTTCACGTCCACCTGTGAGAGCAGACGGGACCTCGGTTTAACATCTCATCCAAAAGATGGCACCTCCGATAGTGCAGCACTCCCTCAGTACTGCACTGGAGTGTCAGCCTAGATTTTTGTGTTATTAAAGTAACTCTTTTTACAAATCTTTTCTGTGGAAAAATGGTCAAAAGTCCCCAAAATGTGACAAGGATATTTTTTAATCGAAGGGCTGTTAGCACATGGAGTGCCCTACCAGAAACAGTGGTGTACACAGAATCTACAATAGCTTTTAAAAGACAAATGCATAAATATTTGAAAAAGAAAAAATTATAGTATGGGGTATGGGCAGTGGAATGGGACTAAATGATTAGCTTTTTTGGAGAGCTGGCACAGGTGCTATGGGCCGAATTGCTTTTGCGCTGTAAATTTCTATTTATAACTGAAGAGCATTTGGAATTTTATACAGAACAGATGAACACAGTCAATCTTTATGGTCAAGATATTGACGTAATAATTTCTGCACTGAAAATAGCATATTTCTCTGCCCACTGTCTTCCCTGTGGTCCTGCATTGATTCAGCACTGCTTATCTTTCCGGTGCGGAGTTACTCCCAGTAGGAATGATTAACGATTGTAATGTGGTAAATTAAAATTCTACACTGATGCAGTGCTCTTCTAAAAAGCAATAAAACTGCAGGTGCTGGGAATCTGAAACAAAAATAGAAAATGCTAGAAACACTCAGCAGGTCAGGCAGAGGAGTTGTCATTTTGCATGTAGACCCTTGTTTTAGTGCTCTTCTTAAGTTGGGTAAAGGCACATTGTGGGGAAGAGGACAGTGAGCCTAATAAGTGGAAAAGTTTTCAGTTTCCCAGTACTAACAACCCTCACCCCAACTAGAACAAATTCAGCCAAAAACAAGTAATGAAAGATGACAGAAAGCAATGCGTTGGTTCCTAAGCAATGTACACCAGTGGCTAATTAGTGATGCATACCGTAGGTCCTCAGTAAAATAAAATGTTGCAATTGTCCTTTGAAATCCTCTTCACTTTGCTGTTCCGGTGGATTGTTATGACCTAGGCCTCATTACCACAGTATATCTGTCTTTAAACGTAAGCGTTGAAATAGTTATGACCATTAGTTAAAATGTAATCATCACCTTAATACGGGCATTTTGCAATGCGAGTATTTTTTTCTACTTAAGTTTAAACGTTTTCCGAAGAATGTCTGTTTTACCCCCCAGCTAAATACTGCAATGCAAGTGTTCGATGTGTAGCGGATCCCAGACGGCAGTTCTGGAGAGGGCAGATTGCGGGATGTTAATACAATAGCAAAATACTGCGGATGCTGGAAATCCGAAATAACACCAGAAAACGCTGGAAAAACTCAGCAGGCCAGGCAGCATCCGTGGAGAGAGAAACAGAGTTAACGTGAAGGTTGAAGACCTTTCGTCAGACCTGGAGAAGAGCAGAGATGTTAATGCTGGTTATGCAGTAAAGTACCCGATCCGCAAACCTCAAACCGCACCAGTGCAGGGACACCTTCAGTTTGCAGGATGCTGCCGAGCTTTCCTTGTGAAATGTTTGACCTTGCACTTGTTGCACAAATCCGAAAGACTGCCTGGTGTTAATTGGGCGGTGCAGTAGCCCTCGCACCCCCTGCTGTCACCGCTCGGGAGCGGGTCTCACTCTCTCCGCTTGGTCCCCGCTGTGGCCCAGACAGTCGCTGTTGGCCGCTCGCTTGCACACTCCACTTTCGCTTTTCGAAAGCACAAGCGCTTCTGCCTTCCTTCTGCACTCTGACGTCAAGGATGTTTTTTTGCTTCCCATCTTTCTAGGACCATAAAGAGTGAGGAGATGATTTCACCAGCCCCAAGCGAGTCAGCGATCACCTCTTCCTGACTCAATCGCCCTGTTGTTTGCGAGAAGTCTGTGCAGCTGCCGAGCCTATGATCTCCCCAGCCATGGTTGCTGCTCATACCTCGTCCCAATCTTCGGCACCAGCAGAATGGATCGCTTGCCTGGATAAAAGGTAGGAAACGCCAACTGGGAACCTTCAGCACAGGAAAGGGAACAGAAATAACGCGAAAGAGATTTCTTACGAATTGCTGTATTGGAGATTCTTTTGCTCCCGCAGAAAATGTTGATGCGATAACAAAGACGCTGAATGATTTTGGAATAGCCGACAAAAGCAGCCGGAGAGGTTGGAAAACGGTTACGAGACTGAGGGATTGCTCCAGATTTTATTCCCCGATCTCCGAATAATATCGATATATTATATAATACATTGCAAGCGATTTTCCTTATTTTCTAAATTAAACCCGGTTAGCTGCTGAATTGAAAAGCACAAGTAGGGGAAGCGCAAGAGGGGAACATTGTTATTTTGTATATTTATATCCGTAACCAGTTAATATACCACAAGTATCGAAGCTCGATTTAAATAATACAAAAAATTCAACCCCGGTAATTTTTGCCAAGAGATAGTGATTTTTAGGAGTTTATTTTGAATATGTTCATTTCTGAACCACAAGTCTTGGTGAGAATAAGGTGGCATGAGTTTGTGTCCGTTTCCACCAGTTTACTAATGATACCAGTGGTGAAAAAGCAAGACATAGTGGAGATGTTGGCCTACCTTTTTATACATCAAAGCGATGGCATGTAGTCTACATACTATAAATGAATAATGTTGCATTATTTATACTTGGGCAATTAAAGATATCAGCTGGCAATAATGCCTCTAGATGTGCTATTAAAACCTAAACCCAATACTTTGTTCTTAAAATCACACCTGACTCTTTTAAAGCTGCAGCAACAGTAATAATAATCTTTTTCTTCGGCAGTCCCTCGGAACCGAGGATGACTTGCTTCCACATTAAAAATGAGTTCGCAGGTGACTGATGAGTCCAATGCGGGACCTACAGTCTCTGTCACAGGTGGGGCAGACGGTGGTTGAAGGGGTGGGTGGGTGGGGTGCTTGGGTTGACGTGCGCTGCTTGCGCTTGGCTTCCGCTTGTTCCTGGCGAAGAGACTCGAGGTGTTCGGCGCCTTCCCGGATGCTTCTCCTCCACTTTGTGCGGTCTTGGGCCAGGGATTCCCAGGTGTCGGTGGGGATGTTGCACTTTTTCAAGGAGGTTTTGAGGGTGTCCTTGAAGCATTTCCTCTGCCCACCTGGGGCTCTCTTGCCGTGTCGGAGCTCCGAGTAGAGCGCTTGTTTTGGGAATAATAATAACTAATTTTGGCAGTAATAATAAATATTTGATGGCTGGGGCTTGCTCCTGATGTGTAAACATGGAATGTGATGTTTATTACATTGGTACCTTGTTAAAATGCATTTAATTAAAAAAATGTAAACAAGTATTTTTCTATGTTTATGTGCATATCCATATAGCAGTAATTCCCAACAATCAAACGCAGAATATTTTCCAATACACCTGCAGCCGTTATGTTCTACTGTGTACATCATTCATTGACGAAATGTGTGTTGACCAAAATTGAATCTTAAAATTCCCATAAAATTAAATTAGTATTTGAACAAGTAATTCCAAGGCAGTAATCTAACCTCAAATGTTAGATAATAGTTAAACCTGCTGCTGTGCAAGAAGCATTAAAGCCCACTTTAGATTTGAGTTAAATAAGTCATGGTTTCCTCCTCAGAAAATTTATGCTAGATCTGCCCCCAGTAATTGACTTTAATTGCTGTAATAATTTACTCTTTCTGTAAATATTGTAAACTTTTGCCTTTCAATGTTAACTTGGCTCAGTTGATAGCACTTTTTACCTCCAAGCTGCTCGGTAGTTGGTTCAAGCCCCACTCTAGGAGTTGAGCACATAATCTAGGCTGATACCTTTGTGCAGTACTGAGGGAGTGCTGCATTATTGGAGGTGCTATCTTTTTGATGAGATGTTAAACCAAGGCCCCATGTGCCAGTTCAGATGGATGTACAATATTCCATGGCAGTATACAAAGAAGAGCAGGGAATTCTCATGATGTCCAGGTCAAAATTCCTCCATCAACCAACATCACCAAAAATGGATTAACGGGCCATTCATCTCAATTGCTGTTTGTGGGACTTTGCTATACTTCAAAAAGTACTTTGTTCGTTGTGAAGCACTTTGGGATGTTCTGAGGACATGATAAGAAGTGATGTACATGCAAGTGCATTATTTACTTCTTTCAACAGCAACAGCATAAAATAAAATATGATTAAATGCTAGTCATTGGATGTTCTATAATGGTACAAGACAAGTTATTTGGTATTCTTCATTTGTGAGATAACTTACTTATTCAAAACAAAAAGCAGCGCATCTGAGAAAGAGAAAGAGAGAGAGTGACCATGGGGTTTAGTCACCATTAAGCTTGAAATGTCATAGAGTTTGATATTGATCCCTGCTTCCATTGCTGATCCTGATGTCAGCCGTAGCACTCTCATCTCTGAGTTGTGGGTCCCACTCCAGGGACTTGAGCATATAATTTAGGCTAACACTCCAGTGCAGTACTGAGGGAGTGTTGCACTGTCAGAGGTGCGATCTTTTGGATAAGACATTAAACCGAGGTCCCTCTGCCCTCTTAGGTGGACGTAAAAGATCCCATGGCACTATTTCAAAGAAGAGTAGAGGAATTCTTCCTGGTGTCCTGGCCAATATTTATCCCTCAACCAACATTACTAAAACAGATGATCTGCTTATTATCACATTCCTGTGCGACCTTGCTGTGTGCAAATTGGCTGCTGTGTTTCCTACATTACAACAGTGACTACATTTCGAAAGTACCTAATTGCATGTTAAGCGCTTTGGGACGTCCTAAGGATGTGAAAGGTGCGATAGAAATGCAAGTTCTTTCTTCTTCCTTCAATTACAACATACTGTAACAATATGATTAGGCACTTTACAGCCTTCTGGACTCAACATAGAGTTCAACAATTTCAGATCATAACCTCGGCCCCTATCATATATATATTTTTTATCCACACTTTTTGTCTGTGTCTTTTTTTCTTCTCTCCCACATGGCAGCTGTCTTTCATTCTGCCAGCGCAATTTACACTTCATCTAGAGCCATCCTTTGTTTCTCAACCTGTCCCATTACCATCTCCTTTTGCCTTGAATATCTCTTAATGTCTCTTAACCTCTACTGCCTTCTATCCTATCACAAAATTTCCCTTTTGTTCTTTCATCCCCTCCCTCCTTTCCCAGCTCCTACACTTGCTTAAAAATCTGTTTCATTTCCTGCTTTTTTCCAGTTCTGACAAAAGGTCATCGACCTGAAACGTTAACTCTGTTTCTCTCTTCACAGATGCTGCCTGACCTGCTGAGTATCTCCAGCATTTTCTGTTTTTATTTCAGATTTCCAGCATCTGCAGTATTTTCTTTTTGTATTATTGTGACAGAATGGAACTCACTGCCTGAAAGGGTGGTAGAGGCAGAAACCCTCGTCACATTTTAAAAGTACTTGGATATCCACTTGAAGTGCCGTAACCTATGAGGCTATGGACCAAGAGCTGGAAAGTGGGATTAGGCTGGATAGCTCTTTTTTGGCCAGCCCAGACATGATGGGCCGAATGGCCTCCTTCTGTGCCGTAAACTTCTATGATTCTATGATGACAAGCACTGCACAGCCTCTGGTTTTCTCTCCAGAAGCTAAGAACCCAAGACTGAATTTAGATGTTAGAAGAGAGTTCATTTCTTAAATCAGTAAATTTTAATGATTTAAATAAAGCTTTTTGGAACATAAGCGTAATATACAGCCCCATAAGTATAAATAAAAATAACAATACGTTGCAGTCACCGAAGAAGAAGGTACACAGAATCTTGTTATATGGTATATCAAAATAAATCCGCTATCAGTGTTATACACCCTGATTATCCTCAGCCCTTCACATTTGTAGATCCTCTTGGTCTTGCGGCTGTATGTGAAGTTTACAAAACTTAGAATCCAAATTGTGTCATCTCACCACTTTAACAAGGTAGTTTGAATATTACATTTCTAAGAGTAAAAGTTATCATAAGTCAACCTGCGTAGATATATTTTTAAATTTTTGTTTTTGGGATTTGAGAAATACTGGTACGGCAGTATTTATTCTCCATTCCTGGTTGCCCTGAGAGCATCAAGAGTCAGCCATATAGTGTGGGATGAGAATCACTTGTAGGCCAGACCAGGGAGGGGTGGCAGGTTCCTTACCTGAAAGACATTAGTGAACCCATTTGGTTTTTACGACAGTCTAGAAGCTTTCATGGTCACGAGGATAGAGAGAGCCAAAAGTATAGGAATGTGCACACTGAAGGACATTTTGCAGAAACACCACCCCTTCCCCAAAGAAAGAGTACTGTCTGACATACTCCCAAACAAGTGATGGATTTTGCTTTCCACTCAATATTTAGAGGATTTTGCATGTTACTAGAATACAACCCTGTTTTATACCTTTTTGGTAGCCACATATGTAAATTAAATATTCAACTCAAATGATGATAATTTTAACAATGGATTTAAAGCATGTGCTTTCTGAGTTAATCTTTACTGCACTCTCCAAAATGGCTGCCTGATATTGGCTGTACAGACTAGCTACACTTCATGTTAGGAGATACAGATGTTGCATTAGTTTTATTTATTGACCTAACAGCCATTTGTTTTGGAAATTTAGATTGAATAAACATTACTGAATTATCTTTGTGATCAATTTTTTAAAAAAGGATTGGCCTCACACCGATTATGTACCGGTGCTGTTGGCAAAAGTGACCTCTGCGCTCATCTTATGCACTACTGGGACCTTTCAGACTAATTTCTCCAGTCACTGCTGTTTTATACAGGAGAATGTATCAGTATATCTGTGGGCCAGTAGCCCTGTAGCAGCAGAATGGAATTCTTTGCCATTACTGACTTGATTTTAATGAATTATACGTTAGGGTGACCATACCTCACTGTTTTCCGGGGACAGTCCCCGGATGAGGGTCTGTGTCCCCGGGCAAACAGTGTCCCCAGAAAGAGTCCCCGATTCAGGAAACTCGTCACCGAATACGTGCGGGTTCAAATCAGGAGCCACATGACCTCGAGCTGCTCTGCGATAGGTCAATAAAGTGGGCAGGGCTGTGTTGGTGGGGCAGTTTCCGACTGGTGAGAGGGATGTCAGTCTCCTGATTTCAATAAGTAGAAAGGGTGGACTCACTGAGGGACTTTAATTTATGCAGAGATCGCGCTCTGTGGTTGCAGTACGAATGCTCCGCACCCCCGCCAAGTGCTTATAAATTTACAGCTCTCAGTCAAAAAAAAGTGTGACTTTCTTCATTTTAACATTTTGACACTTTGAAGCTGATGACTTGAATGTGAGAAATGCTTCCAAAACATTTGTGTAGGGTCTTCCAATTTTCTCCTCCGCACCCCCCCGACCCTCCTGAAAGTTTTGACACTTGTCTGGTGTACAGTTTCATAAGAGAAAGCTCTTTGAAAAAACACAAAATTAAAACACAAAGAAAATTAAAGGTGACTTAGTGTTTGTTAGCAGATTTCCCCGTGGTTACTGTCACAACAAAGGGTTGTTAGTCCGGTGACAATAACTCTGCTCATGATTCACGCCCAAGTGGTTTTTATAACAAGCTTTAATGCATTGACTGATAACGGTGTGCCATATTATATTAATTGACATGCAAATAATACAACCTGGTTCCCACGCTCCGACTACCTCGAGATCGCTCCGACCCCCAAGAAAACAACATAGCCTGGTTCCCAGGCCTGGAGCGACCAGCTACAGCCCTCCAGGCCGTATGCGTGGCTCCTGACCACCTCGAGAATGTTCTGCCTTGGGGAGAAAGCGATTCTATTCTTACACTATAATACAATCTTGGGCTGTGCGTAATACGTAGTTGCACGTTTGCTGACTTCTGAGCTCATGGAACTGCAGATAAATCCCCAATTGGAAGCTTCTGGTCACACAGCTCTCAATCAAAACTACCCCAAGGATGCCAGATGCCTTCATCTGTGGCAAATAATATTTAACTAACCTGTTTCAAGATCTGGGCCAAGTATAGTGAACAACTGTGATGGTTGGCAATTAACACGCTGCCTAGCCATCTATCAAAGATACTATAAAACAGTACAACCCAATGTCTTTCCATTCAAACTACATTTGCATATTAAAAACATCTTTTGTTTCATCAAGAACCAGTCACAGACTAATGTATTAAACATTTGATACCCAATTAGACAACCTGAAGAAATTGGAGGATTTGGACACGTAATGGGAGGCACATTAATGTTTTGGGGATTGAGGCAGATCTGGCAGTGAGCAATGAGGCCAGTAATGACCAGTTCACAACCCTTGGATTTAAGGGCATAGAGATGGGAATTGTACTCGAAGAATGATGGAATTGCGAGACAGTGAGGTATTTGGAGGGGGTAAAGGCAGAAACAAGGGAGCTATTGAGTAACTTGAGTGTAGCAGTTGTGTTGAGGTGAGTGAAGGGTCAGAGAAGAAGTTAGGAATTTAAAAGGGTGTTGGAAAAGGAATTGGGGAATAGTTTCTTCCAGGGGTGGAAAATGATTGTAGAGGGGTTGAAACAGGTCGGCCAATGTGGATGTTAACGGAAATGAGGAAGTGATTGAGAATAGTTTAGTCAAAAATAGAAACCCTGAATTTGGCACGGCCTCTCAAGATAATTTTAAGAGGGCGACTGTATGTGTGGGTGGGGGAGTTTATGTGGATCGTGAGATTGAGGAAGTGCAGGAGTGCAGAGAAATTGGGGAAGGTGGGACAAGGGAAATTTATGTGAAGTTTGAAATGACCTGCATAAGAAATAGGAGCAGGAGTAGGCCATATGGCCCCTCGATACATGCTCCGCCATTCAATAAGATCGTGTCTGAACTTCTATATCAACTCCATTTTCCCGCCGTATCCCCATATCCCTTGATTCCCTTCGTGCCTAAGAATCTATCGATCTCAGTCTTGAATATACTCAACGACTGAGCATCCACAGCCCTCTGGGGTAGAGAAGTCCAAAGATTCACAACCCTCTTAAGTGAAGAAATTTCTCCTCATCTCAGTCCCAATTGGCCGACCCCTTATCCTGAGACTATAAACCCCTAGTTCTAGACTCTTCAGCCAGGGGAAACAGTCTCTCAGCATCTACCCCATCAAGCCCGCTAAGAATTTTATACGTTTCAATGAGATAATTTCTCATTCTTCTAAACTCCAGAGAATATAGGCCCATTCTACTCAATCTCTACTCAATCTATCCTTTCCTCATTCAGCCTGTGGACATGGTTCCTCATCCTATACCACAGTGCACAGGCTGAATGAGGCGAGGATAGATGGGATTTTAGCTAAGAAGTTTTCAGGGGACTTGGGAGGGTGGTAGATGAGAAAGAATTTGAAGGATAAATGGGAGGGATTGTAGATAATGAGGTGTTCAAAGGAGGGAAAGGTATTAAAGGAATAACGGGATACGTGATGTGGGACTTGGTGATGACCGCCACCCCATAAAGTCATTGGTGATCAGAAACCTATTTGCAAGGGACCATTTTTAATAGTGATATACTAATAAGAGACGTGAGGAAGTGGTCAGAAGAAGGGCTGTGGGAACAGGAGAAGATTGGAGAGCTTTGTTCTTGAGGAGGGTCCTTGCAGAGACATGAGAATGAGTCAATGTGGTTTGCTACTTTGGAAGAACCAGTCGTGGTGCAGCAGAAGGGCCCATCTAAGAGTAAATCAGTCCTGGGATGGGAGTAGGAGAGGAGGTCAGCAGAGGATCAGTGCTGAATGGGATGGAACATGAGGCAGTAGGATTAAGAAATGGGAGGTGGTTGATGACGAGGAGCAAGAGAATAGGAGCAGGGTAAGAGGAGCAGAAGCGTTAGATAGGAAGGGAAGAGTGAGAGCTTGGGTCTGGGGCATCTGCCAAAAATGTCAGTCGTAGGCCCAGCGAAGTGGCTGTGGGTTGCATAAAGAACCTGGGTAACTTGTGCCTAGTTTGTCATTGATATTGAACAAGTCCCACTAGCAATTGAAGAGGTTGAGACCATCTGGTGGTCAAAGAGGTGGGCAAAAATGGAAGAGAATCCAGGACATGATGGTGATTGAAGATAGACCAAGCTTGAAGACAGTTGAATATCATCTTCAGTTGCCTCCAAGGCAATAGATATGCAGAATTTCTTCAAGCTATTTACAATAATCTGTGTACCCAATGCTGTCTGTGCACCTATTATCTAATGAACAGCTTCCTCTAGAACCAGAATTCACATATGACCTCCAGCAATGAACGTGGCTAGTCAACTATTGCACTTCAATCATAGAACAGTCTTCATCAGTTTGTTCATCAATATTTCTAGTGGTTGCAACATGCATATTATTACTCCAGGATCCTCACTAGATGAGTTCTATTTTTTTGTAGATAACCTGGACCCCCAAAGAAAAACACCAATTTTAAAAATAAAAAATAGATCAGTTTGACTCCCTGACTGGGTGCAGCTTAATGATGTTCCCATGGCTGGAGAGTCTAGAACTAGGGGGCATAGTCTCAGGATAAGGGGTTGGCCATTTAAGACTGAGATGAGGAGGAATTTCTTCACTCAGAGGGTTGTGAGTCTTTGGAATTCTCTACCCAGAAGTCCTGTGGATGCTCAGTCATTGAGTATATTCAAGGCTGAAATAGATAGATTTTTGGACTCTAGGGAAATCAAGGGATATGGGAATAGGGCGGGAAAGTGGAGTTGAGGTCGAAGATCAGCCATGATCTTATTGAATGGCGGAGCAGGCTCGAAGGGCCGAATGGCCTACTCCTGCTCCTAATTCTTATGTTCTTATGTTTGCGGGTGGGGATGACCCAGCACCGCTCCCAACCCCACTTTGCTGCTGGATTTTTTGGCTTCTTCAGTGGACAGGTGCCCTAGGTGCACCTCTAGTGGTGCCCACCATTGTCATGTAAATAAAGGGACTTCCTTTGGACCCCACAAAATTTGGTGGGATCAACAGTGGAAGACCCAGGCGGGCTCATGCCAGCATTTCCACCAGGATGCGCCGTCGTATATATTTTCAGGGCTTATTTTTAAAAATAATTTATGTTCATCCACTGGCTTGCTCAAGATCATTGCAGAGATTTTCCCTATAACAGATATTAGCTTTCCCTGCAACAGGTTTTAACTATCCCACATTTTCTAATTCCCAATGTTCTCTGAACAGACTAAAGAAAGTAGCCTTGTTGCATTTAAATACTACTTAGTCCTCAACAAGCAAATATAAGAAATTAATTACAATAGTAGATCATCTAGTCCTGCAGGTAACAAAGAAACGAATATTTATTATTTTTGACACTTCCAGATGGGCTGGTTGGAAGATTGGATTTCCAAACAATTAGTGAAAAGTCTGTGACATGATTAAGTTCATCTCTATGATAGAGGAATACTCTCTTTGGGCACTGAATCTCAGGAAGGATATACAGTATTGGCTTTGCAGGGGGTGCAGCGCAGATTCACCAGAATGATACTGAGGTTTAGCGGGTTAAATTTTGAAGATAGATTGCATAAACTAGTCTTGTGTACCCTTGGGTATAGAAGATTGAAGGGTGATCTGATCGAGGTGTTTATAATGTTAAAAGGATTCAAAAGGGTTGATATAGACAAAAGCTAAATTATTTCCTCTGTGGGGGAATCAAGAACAAGGGGACATAATCTTAAAATTAGAGCTAGAGCATTTAGGAGAGAAATTAGGAAGCACTTTTTCAAACAAAGGATAGTAGAAATTTGGAATTCTCTCCTCCAAAAGGCTGTGCATGCTGGGACAATTGGAGCTTTCAAACTGAGATCAATAGATTTTTGCTAGGTAAGGGTATCAAGGGATAAGGAGCAAAGGCGGAAAAATGGTTTTGAGGTATAGATCATCCATGATCTAATTGAATGGCGGAGCAGGCTCGAGGTACTGAATGGCCTACTCCTGTTCCTATGTATAGTAACCAAAAGTTATCAGCTATTCCTAAGGATTATCTAACAGTTTAATCACCATTGATGACTGTTCCTGGAACTCTCACAGAAGTGTAGCAGTTTGGAAGGCAGGGTAGGAAATAGCTGAGACATGGAGCAACTGCAGGTAACCTCAGGGAAGCAAGGAAGCTTAAAGACATTGGAGG
Organism: Squalus acanthias; assembly: GCA_030390025.1. Taxonomy (NCBI): domain Eukaryota; kingdom Metazoa; phylum Chordata; class Chondrichthyes; order Squaliformes; family Squalidae; genus Squalus; species Squalus acanthias. Next base: position 25,419,735 of record CM059427.1, on the reverse strand, counting down.
AGGCAAGAAGGTGGATCATGTAGACATGGATTGAATAGAAGTTTTTTGGAAGCATGGATTTGTCCTCTCTTGGTGACCTCTCATCAATTTCAAAATTGAGGAAAATTATCAATACACCTTAACTTACTCAGAAACATATCACAAGAAAGGGTCATATGCCATGTTAGTAATTGATTAGTATCTGTAATCTTGCAATTTGTCACTCTATTGCCATATCCAGTGTGATAGCAATAGCATGTGTGTTTGTGAGAGAGAGATTGAGAGTTGGGGTAAGAGGAAGGAAGAGGCATGGGGAACATACTGCAGTCTGCATCAACTGTTCTCTAACTCCTAAACCGACTAGTAGCAATTCTATTTTTTTCTTCCAGTTACAAATATTATACTGGTTTTAACAGCAATGACAACAGCAGTTTTCATTTGTATAGCTCTTTTGATGTAACAAAAACATCCCAAGGTACTTTACAAATGGAAAAAGTCAGAAGGACAGACACTGAAGCCCTGGAGGGAGAGATTAGGATGGTAACCAAAATTTCGGTTGAAATTACATTATGTTTTTTAAGAAGATTTTTAAAGGAGGAGAGAATACTGTGTAGGCGCAGGGGTTTAGGAAGGGAATTCCAGACAGAGGGGCCAAAGTAGCTGAAGGCTCTGCCACCAATGGTGGGGCAAAGGGTGGATACACAAAAGACTGGAGTAAGAAGATATAAGGCTGGGTGATGTTGCAGAAACAAGGTGGGGCAAGGCCATTAAGGGATTTGAAGATCAGGTTGAGGATATTCAATCTAATACTTGAACTTTGGGGTACAAGTACTCAGTGTTAGTGTTAGGGGGGGATTAAATATGTGGGGTTACGGGGATAGGATGGGATATGTTAGGGGGAATTAAATACGTGGGGTTACGGGGATAGGGTGGGATATGTGTCGGTGCATGCTCGATGGGGATTCTGTGTGGGAAAGCAGGGACAGGGTACTGGATTTGGATGATCAGCCATGATCGTATTGAATGGTGGAGCAGGCTCGACGGGCCGAATGGCCTACTCCTGCTCCTAGTTTCTAAGTTTCTATGTTTCTATGTAGGTCAGCAAGATGGGCAAACAGAACTTAACGTGATACAGCTGCGTTTTGGACAAGTTGAAGTTTCTGGATGGGAGGTCAGCAAGGAGGACATTGGATTAATCAAATCAAGAGATGACAAAAGCATAGTTAGGGGGAGGAGGAGCTGAGGTAGGAGTGGAAGAGGGCTGTCATAAATCGCAAGTAACAACTCAGGAAGTACTACTGGGCGGCCAGCTGGGGCGCCGTCCAGGGAGTATAAATACTCAGTCATGGGCCCACCTTGGGCAGAGACAATCTGGAAACAGGAAGCTAGTGACTGCTAACTAGATCTCCATGTTTTGTTACAAGTTGATTAAAGCCTTGCTTTATGTTCAAGTGCGTAGTGAGTCTTTATTACGTCAAGGGCAATGTTATGAAGGTGAGAATAAGTGGTCTTGGTGATAGATAGGATTTGGGGTTTGTAGCTTAGGTCTGGATCTAATAGAATGCTAGCGCTTTGCATGGTCTGATTCAGCCTGAGTGAGTGACTGGACAGGGAAGTAGAGTAACTGGCAAGGGAGCAGAGTTTACGATGGGGACTGAAAACGATGGCTTTGATCTTCCTGTTATTCAGGAGGAGGTTGTGACTCATATTTTACAGATGTTCTTTTGTCCTATTTCCATCACTTGCCTTTTTTCTCCACACTACAGCTTTTGATTACTTCTTATAGCCTATTATTACACTGGTGTTACTAAACAGTCATGTGATTATATTTCAAGTTAAAAGACTCATTTGATCTCCTGCAGTATCAAAGTGGTTCAAATTACCTCAAATTGCATTCTGTCTTGATAGGCTAGACTTCAAAAGCTAAAAAAACACATTAATGCCTAAGTGTTGTATCCTTTCCTCTCTGATGTGTGGTGGTACATTGTGAAGCTCCAAGCAATAGTGCCAGGCCACAGTAGACTGAAGTTCATTAAGCATCTTAGAAGACAGCATTTGTAGATCTGGGAAGGGTGCCAGAAATAACAATGCACTACAGGAAACTTTTGTTTATCCGGCACCCAAATATCCGGAATTCTCGCTTAACCGGCAAAAATCATCCTCCGAAAACTCCTCTCAAATAACCGGCAATGCTGCCGAGTCGCAGTCGAGTCTCCGCGAACGCCGAGTACTCCGAAAACTCCTCTCAAATAACCGGCAATGTTGCCGATCCCGAGTCCAAGTCCGAGTCCACGAACGCCGATTTAGTCAGTAGGGGTAGTTTTCAAAAGTGCCACTACTCGGCCTCCTGGCGCTGTCGGAAGTATACTGCACATTTCTTGATTTATTTATTTTTCTTTGTTAAAAATAGCCTTGGTAGATATAACTCTCCGTTATCCGGCACTTTCGATAAACCGGCACCACGCCGGTCCTGTCGGTGCCGGTTAATAAAGAGTTTCCTGTATTTAGAAAGAAAGACTTGCATTTTTGTAGCACCTTTCACAACCTCAGGACCTCCCAAAGCGCTTTAAAGCCAATTATATACTTTTGAAGTGTAGTCACTGTTAGAATGTAGGAAACACAGCAGCCAATTTGCGCACAACAAGGTCCCAGAAACAGCAATGTGATAATGACTAGTTTTAGTGATGTTTGTTGAGGGATAAATATTGGCTAAGACACCGGGGATAACACCCCTGTTCTTCTTCAAAATAGTGCCATGGGATCTTTTATGTCCACCTGAAAGGGCAGACGGAGCCTCAGTTTAACATGTCATCCATAAGACGGCACCTTCGGTATTGCATTGGAGTGTCAGCCTAGATTTTGTGCTCAAATCCCTGGAACCCACAACCTTCTGACTCAGAGGCGCGAGTGCTACCACTGAGCCACAGCTGACACTGAACATAATGCTGGGTACAATGATACATGCAAATCATTGAGTATGTGAATATAGTACAGACTGGTAGTTCCATATAGCCCCAACTCCTGCTAAACTATACCTCCCAAAAAAATCAATTCCTGCCTCATAGGGAATGAGGTGTGTCATATCACAGGGTCCACCTGCTGTTCCACATTGTGCCCTGCTGTTATGATGCAGTTTTGCATTTAAACATAAGGGCATTGAAGTTTGAGATGGGGTGAGTTGGCCTGTGGAAATGCCTTCCTGCAATATATTTCTTTACCATCATGGTTTCTATAATGTATATTGCATAACCCTGCTATACTTTTTACTTTGAATATCTGACCTGCTACATCCTTGTTAACACTTCTCTGTGACAGTAGAGATTTTTCAAATGTTTTTTACAACTAATACTTTTGTTTCTATTCTCTGCTGTTCCTGTATGATGATATTTAAGCACTGCCTTGGTGCTCTTTAAGTCATGCAACTTCTTCAAGACCTCCAGCCAAGCCCACTGAATCATTGGGACCAAGGAGGACAAAGGGATTAATTAAGAGGGGGAAAATAGAATGTGAGAGTAAGCTTTCAGGGAACATAAAAACTGACTGCAAAAGTTTCTATAGATATGTGAAGAGAAAAAGATTGGTGAAGTCAAGCGTAGGTCCCTTGCAGTCAGAATCAGGGGAATTTATAATGGGGAACAAAGAAATGGCAGACCAATTAAATACATACTTTGGTTCTGTCTTCACAAAGGAGGACACAAATAACCTCCCAGAGATGTTGGGGAACATAGGGTCTAATGAGAGGGAAGAACTGAATGAAATCAGTATTTGTAGGGAAATGGTGTTAGGGAAATTGACGGGATTGAAGGCCGATAAATCCCCAGGGCCTGATAATCTACATCCTAGGGTACTTAAGGAAGTGGCCCTAGAAATAGTAGATGCATTGCTGGTCATCTTCCAAAATTCTATAGATTCTGGAACAATTCCCATGGATTGGAGGGTAGCTAATGTAACCCCACTATTTAAAAAAGGTGGTAGAGAGAAAACGGGGAATTATAGACCGGTAAGCCTGACATCGGTATTGGGGAAAATGCTAGAGTCCATTATAAAAGATGTAATAGCAGAGCACTTGGAAAACAGTGACAGGATCGGACAAAGTCAACATGGATTTACAAAAGGTAAATCATGCTTGACTAATCTACTGGAATTTTTTGAGGATGTAACTGGTAGAATAGATAAAGGAGAACCAGTGGATGTGGTGTATTTGGACTTTCAGAAGGCTTTTGATAAGGTCCCGCATAAGAGATTAGCGTGCAAGGTTAAAGCACATGGGATTGGGGGTAAGGTACTGACTTGGATAGAGAACTGGTTGGCAGACAAGAAGCAAAGAGTTGGAATAAATGGGTCTTTTTCTGAGTAGCAGGCAGTGATTAGTGGGGCACCGCAGGGATCGGTGCTAGGAACCCAGCTATGGCTGATCATCCAAATTCAGTACCCTGTCCCTGCTTTCTCCCCATATCCCTTGACCCCTTAGCCTTAAGAAATATATCTCCTCATCTCAGTCCTAAATGGCTTACCCCTTATCCTTAGACTGTGACCCCTGGTTCTGGACTCCCCCGCCATCAGGAACATCCTTCCTGCATCTAGTCTGTCTAGTCCTGTTAGAATTTTATAAGTTTCAATGAGATCCCCTCTCATTCTTCTAAACTCTAGCGAATATAAGCCTAATCGACCCAATCTCTCTTCATACGTCATTCCTGCCATCCCAGGTATCAGTCTGGTGAATCTTCGCTGCACTCCCTCCATTGCAAGAACATCCTTCCTCAGATAAGGCGACCAAAACTGCACACAATACTCAAGGTGTGGTCTCACCAAGGCCCTGTACAACTGCAGCAAGACATCCTTGCTCCTGTACTCGAATCCCCTCGCTATGAAGGTCAAAATACCATTTGCCTTCTTAACCGCTTGCTGCACCTGCATGCTTACCTTCAGCGACTGGTGCACAAGGACACCCAGGTCTCGTTGCACTTCTTCCCCTTCTCCCAATCTATTGCCGTTCAGATAATAATCTGTCTTCCTGTTTTTGCCACCAAAGTGGATAACCTCGCATTTATCCACATTATACTGCATCTGCCATGCATCTGCCCAATCACCCAACCTGTCCAAATCATACTGGAGTTTCTCTGCATCCTCCTCACAGCACACACGCCCACCCAGCTTTGTGTCGTCTGCAAACTTGGAGATATTACATCTAGTTCCCTCGTCTAGATCATTAATATATATTGTGAATAACTGGGGTCCTAGCACCGATCTCTGTGGTACCCCACTAGTCACTGCCTGCCACTCGGAAAAAGACCCGTTTATTCCAACTCTTTGCTTCCTGTCTGCCAACCAGTTTTCTATCCAAGTCAGTACCTTACCCCCAATCCCATGTGCTTTAACTTTGCACGCTAATCTCTTATGCGGGACCTTATCGAAAGCCTTCTGAAAGTCCAAATACACCACATCCACTGGTTCTCCCTTATCTATTCTACCAGTTATATCCTCAAAAAATTCCAGTAGATTAGTCAAGCATGATTTACCTTTTGTAAATCCATGTTGACTTTGTCCGATCCTGTCACTGTTTTCCAAGTGCTCTGCTATTACATCTTTTATAATGGACTCTAGCATTTTTCCCACTACCGATGTCAGGCTTACCAGTCTATAATTCCCCGTTTTCTCTCTACCACCTTTTTTAAATAGTGGGGTTACATGAGCTACCCTCCAATCCATGGGAACTGTTCCAGAGTCTATAGAATTTTATATAGAATTTAGGACTGAGATGAGGAGGAATTTCTTCACCCAGAGAGTGGTGAACCTGTGGAATTCTCTACCACAGAAGGCAATTGAGGCCAATTCATTAAATATATTCAAGAAGGAGTTAGATATATTTCTTAAGGCTAAAGGGATCAAGGGATATGGGGAGAAAGCAGGGACAGGGTACTGAATTTGGATGATCAGCCTTGATCTCATTGAATGGCGGAACAGGTTTGAGGGGCCGAATGGCCTACTCCTGCTCCTATCTTCTATGTTTCTATGTTAAGTGACATATTGCCTTGGTTGGCACTGAGACCAAGCTCACATTTTAAGTGACATATCACCATGATTAGCACCTCTTTTAGTATATTTAGGAGCTGTCATCTTCCACCAAAAATGTCCTGGCATTTGTTCCTAACAGTGGTTACCAGTATGTGCAAGGCTTGTTACTAAATCAGCATTTTCTCATTTGCTGTTCCATTATTTTCAACAAAAATGTGCACTCCACAGCTGTAGCAATAAACTTTCGGATATTCATACTGGTTAAGTGGTTCATTAGCTGTTTGAGAGGCATTAAAGGATCATTATTGATTGCTTGTTTTTAGTTATTGTGAACAAAATTGCATTCTTAGGAAACACATGTTTTAAAGATGTACTTGCCCATAATTTTGTTAGCAGGTCACTTATCATGATGGAAAAATGGTAATTCTGCTTTTGAGAAAAGAGGAAACTCTAACTCATGTTTATAATTTCAATTCCTAATTGTTTGCAAGTTGCTGGTCCCAATTAAGCACTTGTTACAGCACATTGTATGGAAAATAAATGATGGATGGGAATATATTACAACACTCATGAACGGATTGGATGATGTCTAAATTGTGAAAAGGAAGCCAGAGCACTTTATAGACTGAAGCTTCCAATTATGTTGAAGCCTTGACTGCTGTCTTTAGCAATGTCTATTTACAATGTATCCAGTTTTGTGGATTTATTTGCTGCTTGATTTTTAATAAAGAAGCTCCTATCTTCTTAATTTCATTAACTAACACTGCTATGGTGTTGCCACATGGTTTAGTATCACATGATAGGGGGTGTTTTGCAACACTACAACACTGAAGTAGGGTTACAGTACGATCAGCTGAGGGGAAGTAAATATTACATTGGCCTGATTTTGAGGTCAGTGGTGAACGAACGGCGCTAGCCGTTCATTACACTTACACTTGCCCACAGGCTTTCTGTGGGCTTTTGCACTGCAACTTGCGGTTATTGGAAATCCGAAACAGCACGGCGCCCTCTACAGGGGATCTGAGACCTGTGTAAACAGGGCAAGCAATGGTGTGTCTCCTTAACCAATCAGATTGAAGAATTCTTACTGAGACAAGCAGGACTGAATCCTAACTCCCAAAAACGGGTGGTATGGGTTAAATGCAAAAAAATCTGGATCAGGAACCGAACCCACCCACTTCCGGTTTTAATGGAGGCGGGACGAGGGCCAGGGAACCAATCCAGTCGCAGGAAGCAGGTTGATCATTTAAATATTATAATGAGGCTACCTACCTTCATTTTAACAGTGACTCTATTTTTAACCACAGGCGGCCAGGTTTCCCGATCCGACCCCCCCCCTCCAGGATCTCTCTCACTCTCCCAATACACCTACCTGCTCTCGTCGGCTTCAGCCTTGTGAAGCAGGCTTCCCGCCCAAAAGGCCCCCAGCCTGTCAATCAGGCTGCCTGTGGGCGGGAACCCCACTTATTGGGGCCCTGCATTTAAATTCTGCAGGACATTCAGGAAACCCGTTCTTCCGGGTTTCCCGACCTCACAACAGCCACCCCGCACAGAACTCGCCTCCAGGCTAAAATCCAGGCCACAGAGTCTAAACCAGGAAATGTAAATTAGAATATTTAATTCAATGCCAGATCATGAACAGAAAGCCAAATAAAGAGAGGGAAAGAAAGATGTGATTAAGAGAAAGATAAAAGCGACTGCAAGAAAAAGTAAAAAAAAATCACATTTTAAAATTTGTTTACATCTCCAACAATAATTAAAATCCGAAGGAATGAGACACCACACTTTGAAAAGTAAATTTTCAGTGCCAGAGAGGTTGTTTGGCAGTAAATAATACATTTACACTTGAATGGACAAGCACTAACTTTTTCTGCCATGTTTAGTGGGTATCTATCAAGTAAGTACCTCAAGTTCACGCCCTTCCATGTATTTGAATATCAAGTCTCTCAGCAAGATACGAAGCTTCTGGAGGAGCAGGGCAACTTGGATGTCAATTTCCTGATTTCCATGTCTAACTGCACATGTGTGGACGCCAGAAGTTGTTGTCTGATTTACTCCATAATAACGGTGAGTATTTATAGCCTTACCGTTATTTCCATCGCAAAATCTGGCCCATAATACCTAGAGAAGAGAAACACTCTTGTGCATATCAGATAATAGTAACAAGTAATAACAAGGTGGTGGGGTGGGGGTGCTGTGGAGAAGGCAGTATTGTCTGTGAAGGGCAGAAGACCAGAGTTGAATAGTAGAGATGTGAGGATAGATGAATGTTGTAGAGTTCTGCTTAATTTCCTTTGGGAAGTCAGGGAGTATTTACTGAGAATTTCTCTGCAGATTAAATGGGTGGGGTAGACTCTGTACTAAGTATTAAGGGGGATAAATTCAGTATTGCCCATTTTGGGGCGCTAATATCAGCCGGGCACAAAGTTCAGCGCCCAGCGCTAATTATCGCCTCCGACTGCAAAATTCGCCTCTATCGCCCCTGGAGGTGATTTGAGTGTTAAATCAGGCGCTACACACCTCTCTTAAGACGCCAACGTCAGGGAGCGAGGCGCTACCTCAGAACGCTACCGAAGCTCAGGCGATGCCAATTACCATGGAAGCCAGACAGACTGGCGCCATCCAGTTCTTAAAGCGGAGAGGCCATCTTGCTGGCCAGCCACTCCCTGCTCATTGCAGCCTTGAATCTCGACCGAGAGAGACCTCAAAAGCAATTGTGTTGGAAGCACTAATGGATAGGCCCACGGAAAGAGCTCGGCACTTAGGAACCTCAAAAGTGCTGCTGAGGGCCAAAACTCCTTAGGACAGCGTTAAAACCAAAAATTTTGCCAACAAGAAAAGGCAGGAAGCGCCCGCCTTTAAATAGCGCTCCCCCAGCCCCTTCTCGACTTGAAAACTTTCCCCTTGACCTGTCGTTCCTAGCGGCAGGCGCTAAGGCAGGGGGTGCGACTCAATATCCGGTCCGGGGTGTTGCATGCTTGACTGACGTCACGATCTGCGGGCGCAGGAGATCGTGGCGGTAGTGTTTAGCGCCGCCGCAAAACGACTGGTCAATTTCGCGAGCGGCGCTAGAATCGCTGTGCTCGGGCGCTAAGTTCCTACCGCCCCCTGGAGGCGCTAACGGGAGGTGCTAACCAACCGAATTTTTCCCCCTAAGTATATTAACTAATATTGCCTTACTCATATCACCAGTGCTATACCTGCTAATTGCAGTGGACTAAAAGTTAACTTGAGCACTCAATGGGGTAGACATTTTTCTGGGCCTGTATTCGAGGCCCACCCTAAATTGGGCCTTGAGCCTCATCTAAATAATGTGAGTGAGCTGCCCGCGCCTGTTGCACCTCCACAGGCTGCATGCCCATTTCAGACAAGCAATTTTGGGGCACTTGACTCTCTGGCAGCAACCCTCAGGTAAGTGCCTGCGGGAGAGGGGAGGGTGGGCGATCACAGCCAGCAGAAATGTCGATGACACAAAGATTGGTGGCATTGTAAGTAGTGTAGACGGTGATAGATTAAGTGAGTGGGCAAAACTGTGGCAGATGGATTTCACTGCAGGTAAGTGTGAAGTCATCCATTTTGGACCAAAAAAAGACCGATTTGAGTATATTTTAAATGATGAAAAGCTAATAACAGTGGAGGTCCAAAGAGATTTACACAAATCACTCAAATATAGTTGTCAGGTACAAAAAATAATCAAAAGGCTAATGGAATATTGGCCTTTATAACTGGAGGGCTAGAATATAAAGGGGAGGATGTTTTGCTACAGCTGTATAGGGTTCTGGTTAGACCACATCTGGAGTAATGTGTAGAGTTCTGGGCACTGCACCTTAAAAAGGATACATTGGCCTTGGAAGGAGTGTAGCGCAGATTCACTAGAATGTTACCAGGGCCCCAAGAATTAGATTATGAGGAGAAATTACATAAACTAGGCTCATATTCCCTGGAATATAGAAGGTTAAGGGGTGATTTGATTGAGGTTTTTAGGATTTTGAAAGGAATTGATATGGTAGAGGGGGAGAAACCTTTTCCGCTGGTGGGAGAATCTAGGACAAGGGGACAATGGCCCAAAAATTAGTCCCGCGACGCGAGAGTACGCACTGCATACTCTCGCGTATTCTGTCACCAATTGCCGGTTTTCTGCATGCACTGCGCATGCGCTGAAAACCGGCACTTGGTTTTTGGAAAAGGGGGCGGTTCCTCGGTGCACCACGTGCGCGCTACAGGCTGCGCGCACGCTGTGCACTTAGTGCTTTGGACGCGCAGGTAAGGACGGAAGATTTTAGAAATGAAAAAAGGAGGAGTAAGACCCACTTTTAACAAGGTAAGTAGTGAATTAAGTATTATTTTGAATTTTTTTTAACAGGTATATCTTTTTTAGAGACTTTAAAGACAGGTAAGTTTATTTTTATAACTTTTTAAAAGATTTTAAATTTTTTCAAAAATTTAATTTTTTATTTAAAATGGTTAATTTATTTAACTATACTTATTTTATTAATGTGATGGTTTTTTTTTAAATTTAATTGAGGTTTAGCTGTTATTTTGGGGGTGTGTAAGATTCATAGCTTTCACAGCACTTATGTGAAACTTATGAATGGAAGATGGTGTGCTGCCATTGGCTCTAACTGAGTCATGTGATCCCACAGCTCGCACGAATTCACTACACCGGTGGGATACGCAAGCACTGCCCAGCTGATGTCTGGAACATCAAGTTCGTGCGAGCTGGATCTGAAAAAGCCAACGCGGAGTGAGAGATCGCGGGGAAGCCTTACCCCCGCGTCAACACTCAGTCTTTAATTTCTGGGCCATTATCTTAAAATCAGAGTCAGGCCATTCTGGAGAGAAGTTAGGAAATACTAAGGGTGGTAGAAGTGTGGAACTCTCTCCCCCAAAAAGCAGTAGATGCTAGCTCAACTAATAATTTTACATCTCAGAGAGATAGATTTATGCTAGCCATGGGTATTAAGGAATACGGAGCCAAGGCGGGTGGATTGAGTTAGGATACAGATTGGCCTTGATCTCATTAAATGGCGGAACAGGCTCGAGGGGCTGAATGGCCTACTCCTGTTCCTATGTTCCGAGAACAGTTGCACCTGCTTTAGACTATTTAGTTGGTTCCACCAGAGGCTGTTGAGTTGTGCCGATTTTTGATTCTTTGATATTATACTGTGACTTAGGTAATCGACTCCCTCTGGCACTATGTAATCTTTGATTGTCCCCCATAACCACCCTATTCAATTATTTTCTTAGGAAGTAAGATTAGCATGCTGATAATATTTTAGTAAGAGGGTGGGACTGGACTTACAGTGGCAGTGGAATTGACTAGAAAACAGGAAGTAGGAGTACAGTGAGACATTGCATCTCAATCATTGTTTTGTTACAAATAACTGTCAAAAGAGCAGGAGCAGGACCTGTCTGTAGGTGAAGATAGGACAGAGCCAGGCTATGAACTGCAAAGGGGAAGCAGGATCAGGCTGCAGACCGATAAAGGGAGCAGGCTGTAGGCAACATGAGGAAAAGGAAACAGGATTAGGCTTAAGTGAAGAAAAGGGAAGCAGCACCAGGTCCAAGCTGGGGCAGTAGGGATTTAGACATTTCTGAACAGGGTTGAATGCCTGAAGTTTATTTTCTTGGACAGTCTTCCATAAAATGTTGATTTTTGAATTTATATGGCAAGTAAGTATTTTAATAGAGAACTTGGCAAGCAGCAACCAGTCGGTGGGAAAATGGCAGAATAGAGGCCAGCTATGGGCGAGCTAGCAGAATAGAGGCCAGCCATGGGCGAGCTAGCAGAATAGAGGCCAGCCATGGGCGAGCTAGCAGAATAGAGGCCAGCTATGGGTGAGCTAGCAGAATAGAGGCCAGCCATGAGCGAGCTAGCAGAATAGAGGCCAGCTATGGGCAAGCTAGCAGAATAGAGGCCAGCCATGAGCGAGCTAGCAGAATAGAGGCCAGCCATGAGCGAGCTAGCAGAATAGAGGCCAGCCATGAGCGAGCTAGCAGAATAGAGGCCAGCTATGGGTGAGCTAGCAGAATAGAGGCCAGCCATGAGCGAGCTAGCAGAATAGAGGCCAGCCATGAGCGAGCTAGCAGAATAGAGGCCAGCCATGAGCGAGCTAGCAGAATAGAGGCCAGCCATGAGCGAGCTAGCAGAATAGAGGCCAGCTATGGGCGAGCTAGCAGAATAGAGGCCAGCCATGAGCGAGCTAGCAGAATAGAGGCCAGCCATGAGCGAGCTAGCAGAATAGAGGCCAGCTATGAGCGAGCTAGCAGAATAGAGCCCAGCTATGGGCGAGCTAGTAGAATAGAGGTCAGCCATGGGCGAGCTAGTAGAATAGAGGCCAGCCATGGGCGAGCTGACAGAATAGAGGCCAGCTATGAGCAAGCTGGGAGAACAGAAATTAGCCATGAGAGAGCCAGGAGAACAGTAACCAGTCATGGAAGAGCCAGGAGAATATACAGCAGCTATGGAATAGCGGAGGAACAGTGACCAGCCATGGGAGAGCCAGGAGAACCGACTCCAGCCATGGGAGAGCTGGGAGAATAGAGGCCAGCCATGGGACATCAGGATAGCAGTGACCAGCTATGGGTAAGCAGGAGAACAGCGAGCAGCCATAGGAGAGCAGACAACATCCATGGGTGAGTAGGAAAACAGTGTCCAGTCAGCGACACAGACAGGACAATGACCCTCAGGAGAACTTGAAGAACAGTGACCAGCCAGTAGGAAAGCTGGGAAAGCAGTGATCAGCCAAAGGAAAGCTATAATAGGTGAATAGCCAACGAGAGAGTGGCACCAGACAGCTGGAAGAGCAGAGACCAGACCTCTGAAGAGTGATGCAGTAACAGCTAATTTGCTATCCAAAGGAAAAAAAATGACACATTCTGTGAAAGAATTCATTGTATCATTTTAAGTTAATTTACAGTACATCTGTTCTACTTTCCTTTAATGTTGGGGAAAGGGACCTCTGTGAAGCTTTTTTGATGTCTCATTTGGTATAGCGTCTCTTGTAGCCACAGTTTTAGAGTTTGACTTTCCAGTCATTCAGACAATGGGAGTGTTGTTCATCAGCCATATTCCTCCTGATACAGCAGACAGACTTGTGACAGAAAACAGCAGTTTATACCTCCTGTGTTATGAAGGTTTGTATTGATAACCAAAACATCACTGTTTCCATAGTTTCTATAATCTGTGTTAGATAAAAAGCACATTTGATTAAAATATACGATATAGACTTTACACATTCAAATATAGTGTTAAAAAATCCAGCAGAATTCAGATTTATTTCATGTGGGAAAGAGATTTTTGGTGGTAGCATTGTGAATTCTAAAAAATGTCTTATCTCCTGACTCCCCAAAGCCTTTCTACCATCTACAAGGCACAAGTCAGGAGTGTGATGGAATACTCTCCACTTGCCTGGATGAGTGCAGCTCCAACAACACTCAAGAAGCTCAACACCATCCAGGACAAAGCAGCCCGCTTGGTTGGCATCCCATCCACCACCTTAAACATTCACTCCCTCCACCACCGGCGTATCGTGGCTACAGTGTGTACCATCAACAAGATGCACTGCAGCAACTCGCCAAGACTTCTTCGGCAGCACCTCCCAAACCCCCAACCTCTTCCACCAAGAAGTACAAGGGCAGTAGGCGCATGGGAACACCACCACCTCCAAGTTCCCCTCCAAGTCACACACCATCCTGACTTAGAAGTATATCGCCGATCCTTCATCGTCGCTGGGTCAAAATCCTGGAACTCCCTCCCTAACAGCACTGTGGGAGTACCTTCACCACACGGACTGCAGCGGTTGAAGAAGGCTGCTCACCACCACCTTCTCAAGGGCAATTAGGGATGGGCAATAAATGCTGGCCTTGCCAGCGGCGCCCACATCCCATAAACAAAACAAAATTCTATTAAATCTGGTTAGTCATAGGATCTTACAGTTTTTTATGCTGCTGCTAAGCATGTTAGTCAGGAAATGATGCAAGTTGTTAGTTTTGTTTTTAAATGCAAGATTTGACTTGTTGCTTAGCTACTGAAGCCAAGGACCAGTACAGACTGGCTGTATGTGATTAGGATGTCAAAATGTTGTCAGGTACGGGTCAAAGACTCGTTATTTTTAGCTCCCGGTTTATATATTTAAGAGTTAAAGTTTGATGATCTTGAAGATTTTCTTTCTTCAGTAAATCAGTGTTTTTTATTTCAGAATAAATAAGCAGGCTGATAGTAGATATTTGAATTACTGATCTTTATTTCATTACAGGTTCAGTTTGTATTTGTCATTCTGTTTGCTCAACATCATTAGTTGCAGAAAGATAAATATTTCCATGGTGTCAGACTTTGTACTCCCAGTGACTGACTGGGTTACATACTGAGTGTTAAATACAAAACTGGAAATGATCCATTTAGTAAACCATATGCTTTCTCAGTGTGTTCTCAGCTGTGTGGATTCAGAAATAATACTGAACCAAAATTAAATTCAATATTTACACTACTTGCTGTCTTTCTGTTCTCTCTCTCTCTCTTTCTCTCTATTTCTGCTGTTCTCTTCATTTGTCTTAATCTCTGTTTTTCTTCGTTTCCTTCTATTTTTGGTTCTTTCATTCTGACTCACTCATTTTCTGTTTCTCTCCATCTCTTTATTTTCTTTTACACTTGACTGTATGTTTCCTTCTATTCTCCTATTTTTCATGAAAGGTTCTAACAATATTCTACCCCTCTTTAGGTCTTTTAACCAACTCGTTAGATTTATCCTAAAGCTGCTCTGTCCCTGCACAGTCGGAACTGTAAGAAAGCAACACGTGGTGATTTGACCACTGTTTATTTCTTCCATTTCTATGGGGTAGTGCCTGGCCTCTGCTTTTTCACAGTTGAAATCAGAGCTGTGGAAAATCCTGGGACTGATCCATATCTTAGTGATCAGCAGAATCAACACACTGTGCCACCTCAATCCCAACAGTATGTTAGACTTTACTCAGAGTATGCAGTTCATATACCTGTACCATGTAGTGTAAGTGTGCCAATGATGAAGTATTATTAGGAATAACACTGTAGAAGAAAAATTGTATTTAAACATATGCAGACCTTTAGCTTATGCACTGTTACATCAGCCCAGATTTATGTCCCACATAATATTATGGAGAAATCAGAACACAGTAATTCCCAGCATCACTCTGCTTTTGAATTTAAAGTAACTGAACGTTAATATTTTCAGCACTCAATCTTCAGTCTCATACAGTAATGGCTTGGAAGTGCATGTTATGATTCGTATTTTATTGCAAACTACAATTGTGTATTCAGGTTATGTTTCAGTAGAATGCCAGCTATTACACGAAGTGGTGCAGTCATAGTCATCTGCCCAGACAGCTCTACCTGCAGCTGTGAAAGTGACTACTGCACTCAATTTGTACACCACAAGCTAAGTTCAAGCACCCAAGGGGAATCTGTGTAGTATCACCTCGGCTGCAGTTTGAGCAGTTGTTCGAAGCCTAATCTGGAAAACCAAATGTTGAGTGCTCAATGGGTTAAATGCTAATACAGTTCACTTTATAGTATATGGATTTTCTTGTGTGCAGTTGAACAATTACAGTATATGAGTAGCAGCCTTGAGAATAACTCTAGTTCACATCAATGTTTTGTCATTTGAATAATTCTGCTGTCAGCTAAATAACAGCGTAGATAAGCAGAAGCTCTGTGAACTAAAATATACAGTATTCTTCTGAATTATTTATTGTTTGAATTGCGTTACCCTTAGGCTTACCATTTTCTGTACTAATTCATAACTACTTTTAATGCTGTTCAGCTCAACGTTGATATGGGCTTTTGACACTTTTGCTTTTACTGATGAGTTGTACCTTCAGATTTTTATGTCCATTGTGCTGGCAGCATCACCTCTTTTTGTAAGTGGAAGGGAGGACTTTTTTAAATTGGTATTTTGCAGTTTCCTATTGTCTAGTTCTGCTTCATGTATGTTTATTAGCAGGAAATCATGTTGTTTTGCAAGTAGTAGTACAGTAACACTGGATAGGTGGAGCTAGAGGTCTTCAGTGTAGTATCAGTAACTTTACAAAGTATTTTCCCTCTAAAACTACAATTATTTCAACAGCAACCCAGGTACATTAGATAGTGCTTACTTGTGATAAACCAATTTTTTTATTCACAAAGTTAACCATGACTGTTTAATAGGTAAAATCAGCACATTGAATTCCAATCAGTACGTTTTTACTAATAAATAAAAAGTGCCTTTTTCATTCGGGGAATGCAAATGCTCTATCTGCGTGTTAGCATTTTGTAACTCATTACTTTCTACACCTTCATAACTTTATGGATAGATTAGTTGTTTACATTAAGTGTTATACAATGTTTATTTTTGAGGTTGAGGTTTCCTCTTTTCTAAGGAATTGTTTTCTGTTATCTTTGCTTGGGTCTCCCTGTACCACACTTCATTCCTGGTCAGAAGGCTGAGTTGGCATCCAGCTCCCAGGCCTCTACTAATGTCACTCTGAAACTGGGTATTTGGAAGCCACAAGACTCCTCCATGGGTACTCTCCTTCCAGTTTTCCCATCCTTCCCGTTGGGGAGTCTCTTCTCTGAATTTGACACCTCTTCATGGCATTATAGCTGAAATCAAGAACTTAGCACATGTAGGATTATAGGCACTAACCTGCATCCTGGCACTTCATGGTATGGTGCATTTGGGCTACAACATGCTGGACAACCTTACCATTCCTCAAATTTAAAGATTCAATCCTTCAGAGAATTCCAGCAACAATTTAATCTCACACCAACCCAGATGCATAAATGTTTTAAATTTCCTTCTCTTCTCTCTGAACGGTATCAGTCAATCACTCAGCCATTTACTTGTGTCCATATTTTCTCATTTATACAATCAAATCTGTATTCTAAGTATACTTATGAAGAGAAAAATAATCATACATCCTGAAACACGACAATCTTAAAGGAGGAGAGGAAGGTGGTGAGGCAGGGCGTTTAGGAAATGTATTCCAGAGCTCGGGGCATTGGTGGCTGAAGGCATGGTTGTCTGTTGTGGGGTGAAAGACGGGGGGATTCACAAGAAAACTGAGTCAGAAGAATGGAGAGCGCAGGTGCATTGTAGCGCTGGAGGTAGGGAGGGGCTAGGCCATGGGGGGTTTAAATACAAGAACGAGAATTGTAAATTTGAGACATTGGAGACCAGGAGCCAATGTAGGTCAGTGAGGATAAAGGGTGATGAGTGAGTGAGACTTGGTATGGGATAGGATACAGGCAATAGAGATTTGGAATTGTTGAGTCTGGAGGTGACAGATAATAAATTAGGGTTTCAGTGGAAGATAGGCTGAGGTAGGTGTCAGCCATAATACTCTCGCCTCTGAATCAGAAGGTTGTGGCTTCAAGTCCCACTCCAGAGACTTGAGCTCAAAATCTAGGCTGACACTCCAGTACAGTGCTGAGGGAGTTCTGCTCTGTCAGAGGTTCCGTCTTTCGGATGAGACGTTAAACCGAGGCACTGTCTGCCCTCTCAGATGGATGTAAACGATCCCAAGACACTATTTCGAAGAAGATCAAGGGAGTTCTCTCCAGTAATAAAAACAGAAAATGCTGGAAATACTCAGCAGGTCAGGCAGCATCTGTGGAGAGAGAAACACAGTTAATGTTTCAAATCAATGACCTGTCGTCAGAACTGGAAAAAGTTCGAGATGTAACAGATTTTAAAGCAGGTGCAGAGGCAGGGAAAGCGGGGAGGGGAGGAAAGAACAAAAGGGTGTAAGGCAGGAGTGAGCGTATGACAAAAGGTATGATTATACAAAGCAAAAGGAGATGGTAATGCGACAAGTAAAAAAACAAAAGATGGGTCTAGAAGAGGTGTAAATGGGAATGGCAGAATCATCAACAGTTGCCATCTGAAAAAATAGGGGCAGAGGTTATGGTCTGAAATTGTTGAACTCAATAGGGGACATAATCTTAGAATAAGGGGCTCCTCTTTCAAAACTGAGATGAGGAGAAACTTTTTCACTCAGAGGGTAGTGGGTCTGTGGAATTTGCTACCCCAGGAAGCTGTGGAAGCTACTTCATTAAATAAATTTAAAACAGAAATAGACCGTTTCCTAGAAGTAAAGGGAATCAGGGGTTACAGGGAGCGGGCTGGAAATTGGACATGAGTTTGAGTTCGGATCGGTCAAGGCCCTGTGGGTGGCGGAGCGGGCCCAGGGGCCGAGTGGCCTGGTCCTGCTCCTACTTCTTGTGTTCTTTAGAGTTGAGGTTGGATCAGATCAGCCATGATCTCATTGAATGGTGGAGCAGGCTCGAGGGGCCGATTGGTCTACTCCTGCTCCTATTTCTTATGTTCTTATGTTCTTATGTTGAGTCCAGAAGGCTGTAAAGTGCCTAATCGAAAGATGAGGTGCTGTTCCTCGAGCTTACGTTGAGCTTCATTGGAACAGTGTACGAGGCCGGGGACGGAGAGATAAGAGTGGGAGTGGAGTGGAGAATTAAAGTGATAGGCAACCGGAAGCTCAGGGTCACGTTTGCGGACTGAACGGAGGTGTTCCACAAAGCGGTCACCCAATCTGGGAAAGGGTGGGGGTGTTGGGAGTGACTGAGGAGTGGACCAGGATGTCGCGGATGGAGCGGTCCCTTCGGAATGATGAAAGGGGAGGGGAAGATGTGTTTGGTGGTGGGATCACGCTAGAGGTGGCGGAAATGGCAAAGGATGATCTGTTGAATGTGGAGGCTGGTGAGGTGAAAGGTGAGGACAAGAGGTCCTGGGAGGGAGGGGAAGGGGTGAGAGCAGAATTGCGGGAAATGGAGCGGACATGGTCAAGGGTCCTGTCAACCATGGTAGAGGGGAATCCTCGTTTGAGGAAAAAGGAAGACATATTGCTGGAGGTGGCGAAAAATGGCGGAGGATGATCCGTTGAATGTGGAGGCTGGTGGGATGACCGATACAGTCATCAATGTACCGGAAAAAAATGTGAGGGAGACTATGCCTGCCTTTTCATGGATATGTGGAACATTCTTTGTTCCAGTCCTACTCAGGTCCCCTCCCTCACCTTTTTTTCCGGTACATTGATGACTGTATTAGTGCCGTTTCCTGCTGTCGCCCAGAACTGAAAAATTTCATTCACTTTGTTTCCAATTTCTACCCTTCCCTCACCTTCACATGGTCCATCTCCAACTCTTTCCTTCATTTCCTCGACTTCTCTGTCTCCATTTCTGGGGATAGGCTATCGACAATCATCCACTATAAGCCCACTGACTCCCACAGGTACCTGGACTACACTTCCTCCCATCCCACTTCCAAAAAGGACTCTATTCCATTCTCCCAGTTGCTCCGTCTCCATCGCATCTGTTCTGACAATGCCACCTTCCATACTAGTGCTTTCAATATGTTTTCCTTTTTCCTCAACCGAGGATTCCCCTCTACCATGGTTGACATGGCCCTTGACCGTGTCCGCTCCATTTCCCGCACTTCTGCTCTCACCCCTTCCCAGCACCACGATAGGGTTCTCCTTGTCCTCACCTTTCACCCCACCAGCCTCTACAAGCGTGACCCCGAGCTTCCGGTCGTCTGTCAATTTAATTCTCCGCTCCACTCCCACTCTGTCCTCGGCCTCTTACACTGTTCCAATGAAGCTCAGCGTAAGCTCGAGGAACAGCACCTCATCTTTCGATTGGGCACTTTACAGCCTTCTGGACTCAACATCGGGTTCAACAATTTCAGACCATACCTCTGCCCCTATTTTTTCGGATGGCAGTTGTTGAGGATTCTGCTATTCCCATTTACACCTCTTCTAGACTCATCTTTTGTTTCTTTACTTGTCCCATTACCATCCCCTTTTGCTTTGTACTATCATACCTTTTGTCTTTTAATCACTCCTGCCTTCCACACTATCACAGACCTTCCCTTTTGTTCTTTCCTCCCCTCCCCCCTTTCCCTGGCTCTGTACTTGCTTAAAATCTGTTACATCTCTAACTTTTTCCAGTTCTGACGAAAGGTCATCGACCTGAAACGTTAACTCTGTTTCTCTCTCCACAGATGCTGCCTGACCTGCTGAGTATTTTCAACATTTTCTGTTTTTATTTCAGATTTCCAGCATCTGCAGTATTTTGCTTTTGTATTAGAGTTCTCCCCGGTGTCCTGCTCAATATTTAGCCATCAGCCAACATCACCAAAACAGATTTCCTGGTCATCATCACATTGCTGTTTGTGGGAGCTTGCTGTGCACAAACTGGCTGCTGCTAATTGCCTACATTGCAACAATGACTACACTTCTAAAGTACTTCATTGGTTATAAAGCGTTTTGAGACATTCTGAGGTTGTGAAAGGCACTATGTAAATCAAAGTCTTTTTTTAGGGACAGAGA
This sequence comes from Squalus acanthias, assembly GCA_030390025.1. Classification (NCBI taxonomy): domain Eukaryota; kingdom Metazoa; phylum Chordata; class Chondrichthyes; order Squaliformes; family Squalidae; genus Squalus; species Squalus acanthias. Next base: position 25,399,383 of record CM059427.1, on the reverse strand, counting down.
CAAGCAATCTGGAAGTAGGTGGACTTTGTGATGGGCAGGATTCGGATTTCAAATCTCTGCTCGGGATCAATTAGGACGCAGAGGCTGCAAACAGTCTGGTTCAGACTGAAACCGTGGCAGAGAGGGAGGTGGAGTCAGTGGCAAGGATACAGAGTTTGTGGCAGTGTCTAAGACAATGGCTTTACTCTTCACAATATTTAGCTGGAGGAAATTGTGGCCATCCAAGACTGAATGTCAGACAAATAGTCTGACAGCACAGATGCTGTGGAGGAGTCAGGAAAGCTAGTGGCGAGGTAGAGCTTGAGTGTTTTATAATAGCTGACCCCATTTCTGCAGATGATGTTGCCAAGGGGCAGCAGATAGATGAGGAAGAGCTGCAAACCAAGAATAGATCTCCCTGCTTTCATCTGAATAGTGCCACGGAATATTTTACATTCATCTGAACAGACAGAATACTTTAAGTTTTCATCCAAAAGATGGCATCTCTGATAATGCACCCCTACCTTAGCATTGCACTGAAGTGTCAGCCTAGATTATGTGCTCAAATTGTGGAGTTTGGCTTGAACCTATGACCTTCTGACTCATAGGTGAAAGTGCTACCACTGAGCCAAAGCTGAAAGCACTGTAGGCTCAATGTAGCCTGTAGAATTATGACTAGTATTGTCCTATGTGCAGGCAGGATATTACTTATGCTTACTACACATAGCACCGTATTTTGACTGGTGGAATGGTAACAGTTATGGTAATTACTGCAAGGCTGCAGTTAATTCAATCCAGCCACTATAAATTGCAATAGATGTGGACAATCTTTTAAAGAAGAGCAAAAAAAGCCAGAAGACTAATAACTTGCATCCGCCATGATGTCATGGCATTGACCCTGCCGTAAATTTCGGGGTGAGATAATTTAAATGCATGTAGACTGGGTGAATCTAGCCTGCAATCTCTCAGATATGCTGTTGGGGTAGAAAAAACATGCAAAGATGGGAGTTCGTTCCTCAGTGCACCCCAAATTTTTACCAGACAGAGGAGGAATGGTGGAAAATAGAAGTGGAGACTTGGTGTGCAGCAAGTTATAAAACCTGCTATTTAAAGGGACATTGGAAGCCTCAGTCGTCAGCAATGAGTGAAGAGAATAGCCACCTTGCATTTATATAGTACCTTTAATTTAGTAAAACATCCCAACCAACCTGATGCATGGCCTCAAGGTATGAGGACTGGAATGGTGGATTGTTGCACCATTCATGACAGATCCCTGGGTATCTGGCATTGACATATAGGATCAGGTGACTAGCGCACACACTGTTTGTTGGAATGGAAGCCCTTTCTGTTCATAAAAAGATGGGATTTTCATAGAGGGCTTTCAGTGACACAGGTTCTGTCAGTTGCTCCCTGCACTTATGAGAAGCCAGCCAGCCTATAGAACTGGATAGTTCTCTCTTTCCTTCTCTAGTTCCATTGGGAAGGAAATGAATTGTGCAGCTCTCCTGAAGAAAGCATCAGTGACCTTCTTGATGCGATGATGAGCTGCTGACTGACTAATGTGGCAATGGTCACCTCATGTTGCTGGGAACAATTCATGATGCAAAGAAGTTTAAGGCAGTGGTAACCTGGACTGGTGCAAACAGTCTCCTGGAGTGCAGATCTTCAATCAGCAGTTGACATATTTCCACACTAACCTCCAGGGGGAAGTGCAGCCTCCTGAGGTGCAGATGGTCAGTGAGGTCCAAGTAAGACCTTCTGATAACTGAGTGTCCAGATGTAGGGAAGAGATGCCTTCTATAATGCCTAACTCAAAAAGCCTCTAATCTGGTCTCTTCCTTATCTTCAACCTCCTCTTCATAGCACAAAAATAAAAATATTCCCATAGGAAAATCCATGTCTAGAGTGCTAAGCAGTACTTTGAGCAGAGCTGAATAAAGTAGAAACTAAAGTCCTGGCTTCACCCCCAAAGTACTTTAAAGATCCCTAGGTAGGCAAAGAAACACCAACCTTCAGTAGGAACACACAGAATGGCTTCCTCCGAGCTGTATCTGCCTCAGGGAAACCGACTGCGGCCTCTACTGCCACATTTATACTGGTGTTAATTATTTGGGGGTATTTGGGGTAGAAATGGAGGAAAGTGGGTTGGTACGGCTAGCCACAGCTCTGTCCTAATTTACATGGGGTGGTAAGCTCTTCTGGCATATCTTAAATGGAGCTGGTTGGTATTTGAGGAGAACTAATCAAAACACTGCTATGATTAGTCAACAACTCCATTATCGTTGTATCATGTGACTACCAGGATGATAGAAGGTGAACTAGATGGGCTTTGGTCTTTTTTTGTCTAGCAATTCCTGCATTCCTGTGAACGCAGGTGCAGTTTTTTGTGAATTTGAGGTAGTGGCCTTCAAGAAGCCATTCTGCTCTTTTTACTGCTCCAAATCCACCCAAAGCAGATGATAACTTAGAGTAGAATCCCCCCACCCCACCATGATCTAGATCTTTAAAATGCTGAGAGATACAGACAATATAAAATAAAGAAGGCTATTTATCTTCAACTTTCAGTGTAGAACTAGAAGACACAAATATGAAATGAACAAGGCGGAAGTGAGAGAAGTACACTTTCTCACAAAGTAGTGGATCTATGGAAAAACAGAAGCAAAAATAGTGTTTGCATTAGCTGTTATCAAAACTATATTTTATCTTCCTTTTATAAATATCTGTTGCTCATATGCCTATTTAGTAGTGGGTGTTTTCACTAACAAAATGTACATTATGCTATTACATGCAGACAGAGCTACATTTTGGTCCTTGCTAATGTGAAAATGTATTTACCTCTATATAACCACAGGCTAAATGCCGTAGGTTTATAAAAAGCTGAAAATATGCAGAAAGTGGGTACATACTGCTGTACATTATGGTTGATCTATGTAATCCTTTCAAGTTTTCAGCAATTAGTTTTCCATTAACTTGACCAAATGTAGACACTCAAAAAGCAAAGTATTGATTTTTACTCTGCTCACTGGGTTTTGAACTTGACCCCCCCAGCTATTACCTTGAAATCATTGCTCTTGCAACAGATGTGCTTAGTAAATTGCAGTCAAATGCATGTTCAAATTCTGGATCTTTTGGATAGCCTTTGCAAGCTTGCAAACAGTTGTTGAAATATAAGTTGTTGCATAATAGCGGTCTTGTTGAAGATACTGTACATAGTTACTTCACTGGGATAATCCAAAATACTGAATGACAAAGTAATGACCAAAATTAGCATTAAGAAAATAGGCAAATATGCCCACGTTAGTCCATTTATATAAATGTGGCATCACACACAGATTTATATGTTATTCTCTTTATGTAATAGATTTTTTTTGAGATATTAAAATGATCTTTTTTCTGGTTCTGAGAAACACTCACTTTGTTCCCCTGGTAACAGCAACTTGCATTTATATAGCGCCTTTAATATAGTTAAACATCCCAAGGCGCTTCACAGGAGCGTTATCAAACAAAATTTGGTAGTCAAATACTTACTGGTCCCCTGAATGTACTTAGGCACCAGTGGCCACTGAGTAAAAGAAGTGAAGAGTGGAGCAGGATAACAACCAGACCAACAATCTGAGTTTTGGGAACAAATAAAATAAAAAGGAGGTATGAAGCAGAAAGGGGGAATGCATAGAGTAAAATAAAAAAAAAGAGGGGCAGGGAATTTCACAGTAATGAATTCAGAATTGAATAAGCAACCTTGGAGCTAGAGAGAGTGCACCAATTATGGTACAAAACCAAAATACTGCGGATGCTGGAAATCTGAAATAAAAACAGAAAATGCTGGAAATACTCAGCAGGTCAGGCAGCATCTGTGGAGAGAGAAACAGAGTTAACGTTTCAGATCGATGCTCTTTCATCAGAATCGATTATGGTGTTTATTTTCTGGATCATGTATACTATTATACTTCTCCAGAGAGCACAGGCATTATTAAAACTAATTTTTATTCATCACTAATGCACTTTATGGAGAAGCTCAGATGTTCTATTTAAGTAAATGTTTTCTATGCAACACAAAAGCATTGGAATATTTTATCTTATGAAATTAAAATTATAGGTTAATTGATTATCAGTGAGAAAGCTGTGTATATAAGTCATCAACAAAGGCACAAAGGATTTCTGATTCCATTGCATGTCATTCAACATTATTCTATCAACAGGCTAGCACTAAAGCTCAGTCCTTTACTATCCTGCATGACTTGAAACAACTCATCAATCAGCCTATCCCTATCTCAATTATTCAGATATCCTCTAGATCTTTCCTCACCTCCAATCCTAATTCTTACACTATCTGTCTTCCAACTCCTGAGCACTTATGGCCTGTCTCATATCTATTTTTGGAGAATACTCTGCAATAAATTACTCTAAACTGTAAGTCAGCCAACTGAGATGTTATCACAAATTATTTGCTGCCTTTCCAACTGCTGTTGTTATTCTTCTGACTCTTGAAGTAACTGGTGCTGTTCTAGCTGGTATGGAAGGTTTCAAGAGTTAAGAAAGATGACAGAAAGCAAGGTCAAATTATAGATTTTGTGGAAGCTTTGAAAGTCAAGAAGTAAAGTAGTAAGGTTGGAGGGTTTAGGGAGTGAGCTCCAGAGAGTAGACCTAAGACTGCTGAAGGCTACGCCACCAATGGAGAAACAGTGGTGTGGGGGGTGGGGGGAGCGGGGGTGGGGGGAGCGGGGGCGGGAAGAGGATGCACACGAGGCAGAGTTGGAGGACTAAAGAGAACTCAGGGAAGCATAGAACTAGCGGATGTTTCAAAGGTAGGATGGGATGTGGCCATGGAGGGACTTGTAAGTGAGGATGAGAATTTTAAATTTGCCATGTCGGGGGACAGGGAGCCAGTGAAGGTTTCTAAGGATTTGTGGTCATGGGCAACTGGGGCAGTGTGTAATGATGGAGTTTTGAACTAGTTGCACTTTATGTAGTTGCAGTCAGTGTTCTGAGGCACCGTCCACATTCACAGACTAAAATCAACACAAAGCAAGCCCCCGCCTCCAAGCGCGGTTTCTATCTCCTGATGCTGCTGCACACTGTGGATAGCATTTCTAGTGAGATTGGGAATTAGTGTGTTAGCATCAATCACTTACAGCAGGAGTGATAGGAAGTAGGAGCTTGGGAGTGGTGCTTTGCAAGGAGAAAGAGGGGAGCAGTGCTCTGGGGCAGAGAGAGAGAGAGAGGAGATGGGCAACAAATGCTGGCCTTGCCAGTGACGCCCACATCCAGTGAATGAATAAATAAATAAAAAGGCAAGAGCAGCATTTTTGTGAGGAAAGAGAGGGGAGAAGTTGGGAGCAGCACTTTGGGAGGCAGAAGCTGGGAGTGGTACTTCGGGGGAGGAAAATGCCAGCATTAACTGTGAAAGGGATAAATGAGCATGCCGGAATTAAGTGAGGGGTTGGAAAAGAAGGAAAGCGCAGCATGAACTAGGGATGGAAGATGTGTGTCACCTTGAACATGGGAGAAGAGTGATGAATTGAGAGGAAGAAGTGTGCCAGCATAAACTGGGAGGGTTAGAAGTAGAGAAGGATCTGGGTTGGCGGTTGGATGAGGACCTGTGTTTCCATGAATGGGGTAATTGGATGGTGAGTATGAACTGGGAGAGGTAGGTTGGAAGGGAAAAAGTGACTGTTGAAATAGCTTTTAGGGAAGTTGGGTGTGATTAGTTTGTTGAAAACCAAAATATCACTTTGTTTTAGCTTTTGTTAAAAGAATAAAAATGTACCAAGTGTTTAAGGTTAACCAGCATGCACTGTTTTTACTGTACATTTTTTTTTCAGGAAAGCATGTCTGCTGGACCCCTTAAAAATATACCACCAGTTGGTGCAGACAGAATATTTATAATTCTAAATATGCTGCCTGCAGTGCTGATTGGAATGAGCTCAAATCTTCTATTTGCTATTAGGCAATATTTAAGAAATAAAAATTAATTAAATTTTTTCACCACTAATGGATTATCTGTTGCTACTGGGAAAATAATGTTTAAAATATATATATAAAAAATTCTCAAATGGCCAACAGAGAATTTTAAATAAAATTAAGCAGAAATAAAAAATGGAATGGCCATAGTCATTGTAGATTCCAAAATACTGGAAATGCAATAAAGTGTCTGAATTCAACATTTTCTGGGCATGGGGTGCAGAGAGAAGCCCCTAGGCCCGGTTTTGAAAATAAATCTTGTACCTTTGATACGTGTCTCCCTGTTCAGGCTTTCATCTGTTTATGTTTTTCTCCTGATTACAAGTGAAGGAATATTGGCCGAGAAATTCGACCGTGCCGCGCCCATTTTATGGGTGCGAAATGGCCTTCAATATGGCGGGCAGAATGTGCGTGCACATTTACGGTCAGATCACCCGCCATATTGGAAGAGGTAGATGCACTCGCGGGAGGAGCGCATGTCGGGAACATTTTAACTACAGAATCATTTATATAAATTAGGGTCCTGCACTTCTTGCAGGACACGTTTCCAATTTTTGAACGCCCCAGAACTCTACTTGCCACATTCTGAACTTGCACAGCATAGCGTGGTGCTAACCGGCAGGAAGGCCCCCGTACTTAGCTGAATGTTGAGCCAGGTGGAGTACTCCACAATAAAAAATGCAGGCCTCTGCCAGCTGCCACTTCCCCCACCGCCCCCTCCGCTGACCGCTGGCACTACCCCTCCCCGCCAATCACCCGGCTACTGATTGCTTCCCTCGAGGATCGTATCCTGCGGCTTCAAAACTGGGTGCTCCGGAATTTCTGGGCCAATGGGTATACCCAACAGCTTAAGTTACGAAGCTGTGTCCCATTGCACTTTAAGCTTAACTACATGTTTTCATATGTCATAGGCTTATATTCAGGTATGTTTTTGATTTGTCTATTGTTTTGAGTCTGTGTCAGCATTTGCTAATTTGAGAGGCCAGGCTGTATGGAACAAAGATGTGATTAGAGGTTTCCAGAATTGCTGTGCATGAATTTTTCTGCATCTCCTGCATAATTCTGCTAGATAACTAAAAGGCGTTCCTGGAAACCCTCTGCAGAGACACTAATGGGAAAAATAGAACTCTTAAATATTAGCTCCTATGAATGCCCAGTGAAACTCTGGCTTGTTACTAAGTTTCCAAATGACATATAAAATTATTTTGAAACTGGATAACTGATAGTAAATTTCATACTTACTAATTTTGGATTTAATATTAGCACTGTGGCGAGAGAAGAAAACAATAAAAGTTTTTATAATATGCACAGGTAGCCATTTGTGCTTTATGCAAATGAATGGAGAAACATTCACTGATCATTACCAATCATAATTTACTAAAATCTTAAGCAGGTTTGTTGAAAAATAATTATTGATAGGAATTCATTTTATATTTCTATTTGATCAAGAAGTATGTTCACTGATCAGCTATTCAGGTAAAGACTGTCAAACAATACAAATGATTTCTTTTTCCCAGACCTGCGGAGCGAACTAGTGAAGATGTTGATATTATATTTACCTGGCTAAAAGAAGTGAAGGCATTTGAGAAATTTCATCCCAACCTCTTGTACCAGATCTGCTTGTGTGGATACTATGAAAATCTGGAGAAAGGTGTGACATGTAAGTTAAGACACTGATTGTTATTATGACTATATTTTGTTTAAAAACTGACTTTGAAGTTATTTTTTAAATTACCATAAATACATTTGGAGGTTCTGTGAGCTCTTGTTTTCCATTTAAAATATATACTGAAGCAGTTTCGAGGATCAGCTAAATTACAGTATGTTCCATCCAATGGCAAGAGAAAGACATTTGATGGCAGCTAATGTTTGTGTGGATTTGGTTTTTTATATATTTATGATTTTTCATTTAGAACTCTTACATTATCACATTATTCTTTTTAAATTTCACAGGACTATTTTTGTTTTATTTAATTTATAATGCTTTTACATTTTATCTTGCTCTCCAAAATGTTTTAAGGGTGAATTTTACAATTACACACTCCTGCCAAAGAGCTTCATCCAGCCTGAGCACGTATCAGGAAATTATGGCCGGAATTTTCTGGGGTTCGTGCGAGCGCAATTGGAGGCGGGTCGGGTGGAAAATTTGAAATATCTTGCAGCGGGTCAGGAACCCGCTGTCATCCCACCCCAACCCAAACGACAGAGGCCGGGCGAGTTAATTTAAATCATTATGAGGTACTTGTCAGACCCTTAAGCGCCTTTTTCACCCTACCTTTCAAATTCCCCTGGATGAGCACGGGAATCACGTAGCTCGGGAACCACATCTGTGAACCTGAGGCGGAAGTTCAGTGGCCATTGATCCAGTTCATTAGTGCACAGCATGAAAAATACAATAAAAACTCCAACCTCACAGCTGATCACTTTCCTAAGGCAGATGCTGTTGCTGATTGCATTGTCAGCACAGATTTAACTTTCTAGGGGTTGCAAGTGTTTCCAGCAAAGTCGGCATCCACTGTCACTTCATTGGTAGAACCTATCATACCATTGACAGATTGCTTCTGTTATCTCTACTTGACCTGTCATCTATTCCATCAGCATGGGTGCCATTTATACTGTCTCACCTTGGTCCTCAGAATCAGACCACGATGAGCCCCAACACCAGCAGCATCAGGCACACCAGCAGCACCAACAACAACACCACCGACCTTCTCCTGAACGACCTGATGCTGCACAGGACAGAGGGCATCAGCGCATGGCTGCACCGTGCCAGAGGCAATACCCCCAACACAGTATAGAGGCAGAGGATGAGCTTCCTCAACATGACTGAGCAGCAGTGCCAAAGGAGGCTCAGGCTATTGCGCCAGGTCGCCGCAGATATTTGCTGCTTGCTGGAGCAAGACCTGCAGCCCGGTGGAGTGGGTGGACACGCCTTACCAGTGGCTGTCAAAGTCACCAGCGCCCTCAACTTCTTCACCTCAGGCTCCTTCCAGGGATCTGCTGCAGATATTTGCGGCATCTCGCAGTCGGCCACCCACAGATGCATCACACAGGTCACCGATGCCCTCTTTGACAAGTCAGCCAATTATATCAACTTTTGCCATTGATGAGGCTAGTGTTACGGAGCGGGCGCTTGGCTTTGCCACTCTGGCTGACTTCCCACAGGTGCAGGGCATCATCGACTGCACACGTGGCCATCAGGGCACGCCATCATCACCCAGAATTTGTCAACCGCAATGGTTTCAACTCCCTCAATGTGCAGCTCGTCTGCAATCATAGGAAGATCATCATGCATGTGTGCGCCAAATTCCCTGGCAGCTGTCATGACTCTTTCGTCTGCACCAGTCCACCCTCCCTCAGCTCTTTTTTCCTCCAAACAGACTTTCCGGCTGGCTGCTTGGAGACAAGGGCTATCCACTGACGACGTGGCTCATGACACCCTTGAGGAGGCCAAGTACTGAGGCCCAGGAGAGATATAATGAAAGCCACATTCCCACCAGATATGTCATAGAGCAGACAATAAGCATGCTGAAAATGCACTTCAGATGCCTTGACAGATCTGGAGGAGCCCTTCAGTATGCACCAGCCAGGGCCTCCAGAATCGTTGTAGTCTGCTGCTCCCTGCACAACATAGCACAGCAGCGAGGATTAGCGCTGCATGAGGAGTAAGGCACTGAGCGCACAGCCTCTTCAGAGGAGGAGGAGGAGGAGGAGGAGCATCAGCTGGAAGACGAGGAGGAGGAGGAGCAGGAGGAACCTGCGGTCCAGATCCCACCAGCACCCGAGCATATTGCTGCCCGGGAGGCCAAGGGATGGCCTCATCATGGCCAGATTTACTTAACTTCAGGCATTACACCCATATGGCTGCCACATGCTGCACCAGGTTGGCACCACCCCACAGCAACACCATAAAGCATCCCTACAATGACCAAGCCATTCCTTTCACACTGACCACCATTGCTGGAGGTAACGTTATGTCTCACCATTCACTCCAACTCACTAAGTCACTTCCAAAGGTGCACACAAATTTGGTGAAAATAATTTTTTTTAGCTGTGACATCACAGTAATGGAAACTTTACAGAAATATTTAATAAAACACCCAAGTGGCTACCCTTGTGGAATCTACTTGTGTTTCATCTTTCTCTTACACGTGCTTCTATGGGGTGCTACCCCTGTGGCTTCAGCAGAGGTAGAGGCAGCCTGCTCACTTCCCTGCTGCGACTGCAGAGACACTTTTTGGCGGACAACCTCTGGGTCTTGGAGCCTGTGATGGCCCTGCCAAAGTCTGCTCCTCCTGCGACTGTGCAGGGACAGAATCGGCCATCGCGATCCCGGGAGGCATCTGGGGCTCTGACTGAGGGTGGGAGGGTGGGGGGGGTGGCAACGGGGGAGAAGTGTGAGCACATTGAGAGGAGCCCCACTTCCATGTCCCCTCTCACCATCATCCCTCTCATGGGCCACCCGCACTTCCCTGCTAACAAGGAGCTGGAGAGCACCTTGCTGCACATCAGTGGGGCCATGAGGACCCACTTCTACATTGACATCCCTCCTAGAGAGGACGTCTATGAGCCTCTGCCATCTATTCTGCATAGATAGCCATCTATTCTGTGTAGGTAGCATGTGCTCCTCTGAGTGGTGCATTAGCTGCTCCATGCAGGTGACCATCCTATCCATGGAAGAGCCTACAGTCGCCATCACCTGCGACACGCTGGTGCTCATGTTGGAGATGGACTCTTCCATTTTCGACATTTGCAGGCATCGCACTCGCAAAACCTGTCAGAGCCTCCTGCACTTCTTCCTGCACCTCCAGGATCGCCCTCTTTCTGGATGGCCCCTGAGGCTCAGCGTCTGCATGCAGCTGAGCAGAGCTGGGAGCGTCCCGCACCCTCCAGCGAGGAGTCTCCACTGCTGGCCCTGTCTCCACCATCTGCTGTTGATCACTTGTGACTTGTGAGACACCAGGTGACAACACTACTCTATCTCGTGTGGGACCCACCAAGGTGTGCGTCTCTGTGCTGGTGCTGGGTGCCCTTATGTCTGGTGATGCTGTGCCCTCAGAGGCTGCTGGCTTCTCTGAGGAGTCGTCTTCCGCTTCCTCCTGGACAGTGGGGGCGGGGGGGGACTCTTGATGGACCTGTGGGAGATTAAAGAGATGAGTTAGATATGTCATATCAAGAATGGGGAACGATACCATTATGCACATGATGAAAATTCACTGGCTGCTGACATCAGTCCCCATATGAGTGATTGCTTGCTGTATGCCATGTAGCTGTATGATATGTAATTCTGTCCAGGTACTGAGATGTCCCCCTCTCTCCCTCTCTCCCTCTCCCACCGCCAGCTGCTCGGCGACTCCAGACACTTCCAAGGCAGCCTCCTCTGCTGATGTTAGGGTGGCCAATGATGGAGAGCCACCTCCGGTTCTCTCCCTCTCCCTCTCCCTCTTATTGTGGGCTGTCATTTCCTGCAAGGAGGGAAAGAAGAGAAGGTTGAGTGAGAGAAAAGAAAAGAAAGACTTGCATTTATATAGCGCCTTTCACGACCACCGGACGTCTCAAAGCTCTTTACAGCTAATGAAGTACTTTTGGAATGTAGTCACTGTTGTAATGATCGAATGAGTGTAAGGAATGAATGGGTTACATCTTTAGAGGGTGACTATGATGGAGTGGGGTAGCAATGCCAAGTGGCTTCCTTGTGTGTTGTTAGTTGGTATGATTGCATTAGGATGAGGGTAAGTGTGAGGAGTGGCTAGTGAGATGGGGAAGTGATAATGTAGATAGAGAGAGGGATGGGGGACGTGCAGCTATGTTGGTGTGAATAATGATGTGTAGGAGCAGGGTTGGGAAGGCAGAGAGATGGGAATGTGATGAGAGGCACAGCGGGGCACCACCCAATTTTTCCCCCTTAGTTTCTTTCCATTTGGAACTTAAATGCAGTTTTCACTTTAAAAAGATAAGCCAGGTGAAAAGAGCTGTTTCTGTTTTTCCCCAGTACTAGCCATTAAGAAAATATCAGGTTTGATCGCCATTGTGTACTGAAGTTATTTGATTTGGCCAAAATGACAGAGAAAATTTATGGCTTAGAAATTGGTAGAAAAATAATTGCGATTTCACGTCACTCGCCATTATTAGTTTGTAAAAAATCCAGCAATTTGTGGCTAATACACCATGAGTTCCGATTCTCCACAAATATCTGGATGATTTGTGCCGCTCCACCGTTCGCCTCGCCAAAACTGAAAAAAATTGCAACCTCGGCGTGAGCCTCTCCATTGAATAATCCTAACCCTAATCCTAACCCTAACCCTAATCCTAACCCTAACCCTAATCCTAACCCTAATCCTAATCCTAACCCTTACCCTAACCCTAATCCTAACCCTAACCCTAACCCTAACCCTAATCCTAATTGCATGTCATGAAATTGCTGGATTTGTACCATAAAATGCAAATTGACCTCACCGTTTCAATTTAGGGCTTTTAATTCATGTCGTAAGAACCCTGTTAATGATGTAATTTATGGTCCTGACATGAAACTCAACCTTGGAGGCCCAGAAGGTAGTGAATTATTCCTAGAGATTTTTAAAACTTTATTTTAATCTGTCTTGGCAGTATTTTTGTGTCAGTCTTGCCATCCACACTCCTGCTAGTGTCACAAAGGCAGTAATTTTCAGGATGCAAAGCTGTTTTGACACTATGAAATGCAAATTAGATAGATTTATTTCAGAAAATAATTTTGGCATATAGTATATGAGTATTTGTACATTTCACACACCTATCCTGCTATTCACTCATTATTAACTTCTCAATGGCCAATACAACAATTCCCAAACAATAATTGGTGTTACACAGTCCTACCATCTTGGAGCCTCCTTTCCCCTACAAACAGTAGTCCTAGGAAACTCCCCCAACTCTCAGCCTTTTTCTTACTTCACTTGAACCTCACCCTGTTCTGCTCAGCTGGCTGGAAAATTCTCCCCTTACTCCAGTTGCAATTACCTTTAAAAGGCGAGGTTCTTAAAGGGGCCATATCCTTCCTCTTAAAGTTGAGGTTTCTTAAAGGGCCATACCCTTACTCAGGGATCAGGGCCCTCATCGGCCCTCAATCACCCTGCTACATTTGGTTACAATGTCTTTTTCTGCTTGTTCTTTTTAATGTTTTTCTTATTTTTCCTTTCTGTCTCTTTTTTCTCTCTCTTAATCCACTCTCTTTCTTTCCCTCTTTTTATTTCTATTTCTGTATCTAATTTGACTAATTCACCCTATTTCCTTTTCCATTGTTCCTAAAAGGGTCACTAAAAAGGGTCCTTACGCTGTTAAGAACCAGCCCTAACTTTCTGCAGTGAGTTTAATTTGTAATTAATGAACAGATGCAGCAATTTCTTGAAACTCATGCCGTTTTCGCGAGGCTGACTGCGGAGCAGAGCAAATCGACCAGCAATTTGTGACGATTTGCAACTCACAGGGTATCTCTTCCTCGTCACAAATTGCTGGATGATTTACACACTAATAATGGTGTGCACATTAAACTTGCCATTACTTTGCCAGCAAATTCTGCCCCAATATTTCCTAGAATATCTGCTAGAATAATGGTGTACGCCATAGATGTGCAACTTTTCAGGAAAACCCAGGTCACTGTCTAGATTGGCGCTAACACGTGCACATTGCTTTAAAATCGCTGCACAAATTTGTAATATGCTTGTTTATTGGTTTTTGTGCTACAAAAGGAGTTCAGTCTATGGGTTCAGTTTCTGATTCTTTCTCCCTGTGCCATCCCACTTTACAAATTTCAAATGTTGACAGATACATTGGTATAATTACCTAGGAACATTTGTGCCTCTAGACATCTGTATTGATAGCAGATCATTCTGATGGGACTCTATTGTTATGCAAAATAATCATTTATAAAAGAAACTGACAGCCAGAAACAAGGGCTGACTTGAGGGCAATAAACAATGCAACAGAAATGCAATCTACCATAATTTTCATAATTATTATAGTTTTGAATAGTTTCAAACATCTGATGTGACTTGCATTTAAAAATGGCTCAAAAGGTAATTACTAGAAAGTTACATATTGCATACCCATGAATCAGTGCTAATTGGTTTTAAGATTTTTTTCAAATACTGCTAGCAATGATCTCCAACCTTTAGGCAGATTCAGACTGCCAAACAGTTGCTGCAGCTCATTATGTCATACACCAAAATGTTTATCTGTCATGTCTAAAGCCCAACTCTAACATGGCACCTCTGAATAGAATACGTGGATTATATATTTTTCCTGTTGCTTAAATTAAGTTGACCTCTGATACATCAACTAAAAATAAATGAGAGTCGTGTGAGAACTAATATGTTCCCAGCAGTATCACAGCTTGAAGCTCATTCTAAACAGTAAGCTTGTATCAGATAGATGATTTTGATGTCTGCATTGGGGTTGAATGGCACAAGGATTTAGTCCAGTTCTCAGTACATGATTTCAATAGTACATTTTAATTTTACTTTCAAAAAGCAAACAAATTTAGGCTTATAAATTCATTCACACCCAAAAACGGGCACGCAGGGTGCACAGGGAATGATCCCTGCGCCTGAATGAATAGGCTTAAGGCGCACCTAATATTTGGCCTCGAGCCTTATTATCATCGAACTGGCAAGCTGTGGACACTTAATGGGCATCCCCAGGCAGCTTGTCAGAGACAAGGCCTAGCAGATTGTGCCGCTGTGTCGCCAGCATTGGTCCTCAGGTAAGTCCTTAAAGGGAACTGGGAGAGGGGGTGATCGAGTGGGAGGGTAGCAGTGGCCGGGATTGGGGGAGGTGATGGTGGCTATGATTGGGGGTGTAGTGGTGGTGATTGGCGTGATCAAGGTCACGATTGTGGAGTGGAGGTCATGGGGGGGATGCGAGGGGGAGCGGTGTCTGGCAGCGGCCTGTGGTTTCAATGTGGGGTCAAGAGGAGCGCTCCTGCTTCTCCTGGCTCCATGTTCAGGTTAGTATTTTTAACATACATACCTTTTTGGTGGTGGCCTGCAGATGTGGTTTTCCTGAATGCGCTCACTGCCTCAGGGCAAACTAATATTGCACATGGGACCATAAACAGGCGATAGGCCCCTTATTTTCATATGCAATGTGCTTAAAGCCTGTTTCAGACATGGGCCCTGGAAACCTATATTTTGACTATATCAACATTGCGGGCAGTGCACTTATGGCTCGTAATGAAAGTGCACTTTCTGGCTGTCATGTGGGTGACTTAGGTGCCCGTTTAGTGCCTGAAAAATGGGTGCAACGCCATCAAATGTCTAAGCTTTGGAGTCAGATATGACATTGTTGAGCCCCACCTTAAACTGTGGGATTTACACATATGGGGGTAAATTTGACTTTGGGCGATAGAGTAAAACGAATGATATCGGAACAGGCACCCATTATAGGAACATAGCAACAGAAGTAGGCCATTCAGCCCCTTGAGCCTGTTCCACCATTCAGTGAGATCATGGCTGATCTGTATCTTAACTCCATCCACCTGCCTTGGATCCATATCCTTTTATACCCTTGTCTAGAAAAAGTCTAGCGATCTTAGTTTTAAAATGATTACTTGAGCTAGTATCTACCGTTTTTTGTGGGAAGAGAGTTCCACACTTCTACCACCCTTTGCGTGAAAAAGTGTTTCCTAACTTCTCTCCTGAATGGTCTGGCTCTGATTTTAAGGTTATGTCTTCTTGTCCAAGACTCCCCCACCAGCGGAAAAAGTTTCTCTTTTACCAATGCCTTTCAAATCTTAAAAACTTCAATCAAATCATCCATTGGCCTTCTATATTCCAGGGTATACAAGCCTTTTTTAAGTAATTGCTCCTCATAATCTAACCCTTGCGGTCCTGGCAGCATTCTGGTGAATCTGCGCTACACTCCTTCCAAGGCTAATACATCCTTTCTAAGGTGTGGTGCCCAGAACCGTACACAATACTCCAGATGTGGTCTAACCAGGGCTTTGTAAAGCTGTAGCAAAACTTCCTCCCCTTTATCTGCTAGCCCTCTAGTTATAAAGGCTAACATTTCATTAGCCTTTTTGATTTTTTTTGTACCTGACTACTACATGTTAGTGATCTGTGAAACATCTCTTTGGACCTTCACTGTTCCTAGCTTTTCACCATTTAAATAATACTCAGATCTATCCTTTTCTGGTCCAAAATGGATGACCTCACACTTAACTGTGTTGAAATCCATCTGCCACAGTTTTGCCCATTCACTTAACCTAACAATGTCTCTTTGTAATTTTATGCTCCCGTCTCCAATACTTACTGTATCACCAATCTTTGTGTCATTGGAAAACTTGGATTGATGGCTCTCTACTGCGTTATCTCAGCCATTAATAAATATAGTGAATAGTTGAGGCCCCAGCACAGATCCATGTGGGACACCACTAGTCACTTCCTTCCAATTCGAGTACATACCCATTAACCCTAATACAAAAGCAAAATACTGCGGATGCTGGAAATCTGAAATATAAACAGAAAATGCTGGAAATACTCAGCAGGTCAGGCAGCATCTATGGAGAGAAAAACAGAGTTAACGTTTCAGGTCTGTGACCTTTTGTCAGAACTGGAAAATGTTACAGATGTAACAGGTTTTAAGCAATTTCAGGTGCAGGGAAAGGGCGGTGGGTGGAGGAAAGGTCTGTGATAGGGTGGATGGCAGGAGTGATTTAAATGACAAAAGGGATTTGTCAAGTAAAGAAACAAAAGATGGGTCTGGAGCAGCTGTAAATGAAGACAGCACCTGCTGTCTGAAAAAATGGGAGGAGTGGTTATAAATTAAAATTGTTGAACTCGATGTTGAGTCCAGAAGGCTGTAAAATGCCTAATCGAAAGAGGAGGTACTGTTCCTTGAGCTTCCGTTCAGCTTCTTTGGAACAGTGTAGGAGGCCGAGGACAGAGAGGTCAGAGTGGGAGTGGGGCAACAATTAAAATGGCAAGCAACCGGAAGCTCAAGGTCACGCTTGCGGACTGAATGGAGGTGTTCATCAAAGCGGTCACCCAATTTGCTTTTGGTCTCCTCAATGTAGAGGAGACCGCATTGTGAGCAGTGAATACAGTATACTAAATTGAAAGAAGTATAAGTAAATCGCTGTTTCACCTGGAAAGAGTGTTTGGGGGCCCTGGATGGTGGGAACGGAGGAGGTGAAAGGGCAGCCGTTGCGTCTGCTGCGCTTGCATGGGAAGGTGCCGTGGGAAGGGGAGCAGGTGTTGGGGGTGATGGAAGAGTGAACCAGGATGTCCTGGAGGGAACGGTCCCTTCGGAATGCTGAAAGAGATGGGGAAGGAGGGGAAGAAGTAATTGGTGGTGGCATCGCATTGGAGGTGGCGGAAATGGCGGAGGATGATCCGTTGAATGTGGAGGCTGGTGGAGTGGAAGATGAGAACAAGGGGAACCCTATCGTGGTTCTGGGAGGGATGGAAAGGAGTGAGAGCAGAAGTGCGGGAAATGGGACGGACACTGTCGAGGGCCCTGTCAACCACGATGGAGTGGAATCCTTAGTTGAGCAAAAAGGAAGACATACGGAAGCAGTTCCAGTTCTGACAAAAGGTCACAGGCTTGAAATGTTAACTCTGTGTTTCTCTCTCCACAGATGCTGCCTGACCTGGTGAGTACTTCCAGCATTTTCTGTTGATAGCCCATTATCCCTACTCTCTGTCTTCTAATCTCTTAACCAGATCAATAATTTGCCTTCAATACATCTCAAGGTGTTGAAAACAAAGAACTGGTATTTAATTAATTACTACAAGCACAGCAAACAAACTTCAACTCAGATCATTATATATATGATCTACCAGATTTGCTAAATCTTACTGACAAGCTTATTATCAAGGACTATTGGTATTTCTTATTGATAAATAGTTGTACTAGAATGGGAGTACCTCAGGATGTGCTGGCTCCTTCCTTCAGCTGATTAAAATATCTGGTTATCATTTTCTCTTGTCCCTGCAAAACATTTCTTACTGTAGGTGCTTTTATAATTTAGATGATGTTTCAAGTCACTGTATTCACTACATTTCTTAGCTCTTTAGAAATTTGATTTACTTTTTGGGCTATGATGGCTCGAACCTTTCAGCAGCTTTTTCTTTGAACAAAGAAAAAACTCATTCTCATCAACTAAATGACCTCACCATTACTTCCTTTTCATTACCATTTTCTGTCCCTTTAATTCTTTTCCTGACAATTTTTTTCTCCTCCCTGCCCCTCCTGACCCAATTGTCTCTCTGAATTCTGGTTGTCCTCTCGTATCTCATACAAGTGGCGATTCTTCTTGTGTCAGCCATAAAGCAACTGTCAGCAGATTATTCAAGCACGGGAGAATTACAACTAAATCTAATTCTGTCCTTACTCGATGCTCACACAGTCGCATTTCCAACAGGGGTTGCTGGATAATGACCAGAAGTGGGAATCCATGCCTGACTTTTCATTCCTAACCAATTGTCTCTGAACCTGGACATTGGTTCGTTGATGCTCCAAGCTGACTCAACCTTGTCTACAAGTCAACTTCATCCCATCATTGGACATAAGACTTCACCTGAATTTAACCTGAATTCCTACTGTGTCCATTCGTGTGCACATTTTGGATGCTGCTGATTATTCTGAGCCCATTACTTCTAACTGCTTATTTTCCCCTCTCGGCCTATTTTTACTGCCTTCTCTCTGCCTTACCTATCACCTAGTCATGCCAACATTCATTTCTTCCCTCTCAGGTACTTTTTCCCCTCCAATTCCTGCTCCAAACCATCACCAGTCCTTTGCCTTCCTACTTCCCTGCCACTGTCCCAGGCTTGAATCGCCCTTGGATAAGCCCAGAACTACCCTCTGTGCCTCTCTTGGCATTCTCTGCAGGGCCCATTGAAGCACTAGTCACTGTCTCTTTACAAGCAGCGACCCCAACTGCCTCGTCCTCCTCTCTGATCTACTCGCCCAATGTGCCCATTGGGGACTAATCTTGTTAACCGCCTTCCCGTCCCACTCACTCCACCCTTCACCACATCCTCGGACTCTGCAGCGGATCAACAATCACCACCCCTCTCTGCATTCCTCTCCAGAATATCCGTTCATTCGCAAACAAGGCCCTTGCCATCCACAACCCTATTGTGGACGATTGTATTAACATCCTAGCTTTAACTGAAACTTGCCTCATGGGTGCTGACATCTTGCCCCATACTGAAACCATATTGACTGACTATACTTTGACTAACTATACTATGACCATTCTGACTATACTTTCTACCACCTGCCCCACCTAAACTGGCACAGTAGCGGTGTAGCCCTCATCACCAAATCACACCTTTGTCTCTTCCCTTACTCCACTGGCAACTTCTTCTCCTTCGAGTACCTCACCTTGTCCTATCCCTCTCACATCTCCTTTAAAATCCTCATTGACTACTGCGCCCCCAAGGCCAATCTCGGGGTTCTCTCTGATATCTTTCCTCCTTTGGCCTCTGCACTGAGTGACTCCTCACGCTTGCTGATTTCAGTCTCCATCTCAATGGACCTTGCTCACCTCTGATTTCACTTCCCTCCTGTCTTCCCTAAACTTCTCCTAACCATATTCACAGCCACTACCTCGACTCTGCCATCTCACATGGCCTCTCTACTCCCATTGTCTCAATCACAGACAAGGCCATCTCAGGCCACTCGATTTTGTCTCACCACCCACACGCGCCACCCGCTTCCAACCCCACTTCCTACTGTGTCCACTCCTGGAAAATCTCTTCCCCCAAGTCACCTACAAGAACAGCAATTCTGGCCTACAGTATGCAGCACTCGGAATCATCTCCATTAGCAGCAGCTTTCATGTAGGAGTGGCACTGATAAGAAAGGGTAGAGGGAAGAATGGGTGCCAATGAAAAGGGAAGAGGAAAAATAACTTGGAGAAAGAATGGAAAGGGAAATTGAGGGCAATGAAGGAGAAAGGGAAGGCAGAAATGAAGGGGAGAGGAAGGGGACAGAAGCTAGAATCTGTGCTTTGGGAAATAGAGGGGAGCAGCTGGGAATGTGAGCATTAACTGAGAGGGTGTGGGGAGGAAGAGTGGCAGCGAAAATTGAGGAGGTTTGAGGGGGATAAGAGTGCCAGGTTGAACTGGGGGGAAGATGAGTACCAACTTGAACAGAGAGGGGGAAAGAAGTGTTCCAGTTTGAAATGGGAATTAATTGTGTTAACTTGAATGGTGGATGGAAGAGCCCATGGCGCAGCAGCCCAAAATTGAAATCCTATTCACTGGTGAGCTACCGGGGGCGTCCAGCAGGCGTATGCAGCTCGCCGGTCTTATTTAACTGAGACCGAAGGCCCAATATTGGATGTGCCTCAGGCCTACCTGTTCCGGCACAATGACCATTTTCAGTGTCCAGTCAACCAATTTCTAGGCCATTGAATTTATGGTGCCACATATTCTACATTCTCATTTGTTTTTGCAGAAACCAGTCACACTGCCAAGTGTTTGAATAGAGGCTTTTGAGAAGCAAGTCTTTTGAGGCTTATAATATGAGCTACTCATTTCTGATATACATCTGGGTCATTTTCAGTTCTTTAATGACCAATATTGTCCAGTGTGATCCTAATTAAAATATACTAAAATTGTATAGGAATTGCAATTTATTATATTCTGATTGATTCTCATAGGGAGCAAATTCTGACAGGAATTTTAAACTATGATATTCTCTGTTTTGGTAAGGGAAAAGTAAGTCTATAGCTCAACACAATTTTACATTAGGCTACACTATGTGCTTGTTATATTTCCAGTTGAATCGTACACTCATTTTTCCCCGAATGCAAATTCTTTTAACCATTGTGAAAAATACTACAACTTCAGAATTAAACTGCTGCTGATTTTTAGAGCTTCGTAGGCTTTAAAAGTACTTTAAAAATTATCAAATAACATTAATGGTAAATATTAGTTCCCGGCTTCTGTGCAATCTCAATGAATTTTAATCTCCTGAAGTTCATATCAGAAATAGTCGTGGCATGATATTTACAAATTCCTCTTCTAAAATCTAAGCTCCATCAATTACAATCTGTCAGCTACAGTACTGAGACAATGCTCAACATTACAGCTAATTATCCATTTCAAGAGAAGAAAAGCTGACATCATCCACTTCAGCCTATTTAAACTATCCTTTTCTCCATTCAACTTCAGAGAGAAATTGATTGTAATTGCATTAAAGTTGTCCCCCATTTCATCTTGCCCTCCATCTTCAAGAATGATGCTTGATGGTGAATAGTCTACAAATGGTGAAAAAAACATAAATAAAAACTGTATTTTTAAAAATTAGTATAAATATGCCTTGTATAAATATTGGTAATATTCTGCTTTACATGATAAGCTCACCAACATACTGACCCTAACAGAAACATTTAGTTAACCTTTGACAGAAAAGGCACACTCAATGAATACTGCAAACCAACACATTTCACTTCAGCTACATAATTAAAAAATTGATCTATAAAAATGCTTAATTTGAAGAGGTCAGTGATTTTAAATGCACAGTTCCTAAAATATTTTAAAATACTCAAAAATCCTTTTTAAGATTCTGAACTATGAAAATGCTTAAAATTAACTAGAATGTATCACTTTTAGTCTATGAATTCTAAATGTTCTGGAAGAACATTCCCCCCAGATCCCTCTTGAAATGTAGCCTCAATTTTGTACCATCAACAGTTGAATTTTCCCCTTCAGGCTTTCATGTACCCTTTTTTTCTCCAA
Source organism: Squalus acanthias (assembly GCA_030390025.1). Lineage (NCBI taxonomy): Eukaryota > Metazoa > Chordata > Chondrichthyes > Squaliformes > Squalidae > Squalus > Squalus acanthias. Next base: position 25,377,715 of record CM059427.1, on the reverse strand, counting down.
TACAAAACCAAGGAATATTATGTATATCTGCAGTTTAAGTTACAAATTGTGCGTAACTACTTTTTTGCACATGCCATAGGCTTATAGTCAAGGTCGTTCTTAAGGTGTCAGCTTTTTGGGGCTGTGCCAGCTATTTTGAAACCGTTAGTCAGCTTTTCCTAGTTTTCTAGTGTGGCATGTATGCTTCTGGTTTTGTTTGTATATACTGTTCTTCCTGGGGTTGGGATGTATAATGTTCTGTCTGTTTAATGCTCTTGAACATTATGCACGAATTCACACAAATTAAAAATTATTTTTGATTTTCATCTTTTACGGGAAGAGGAAGAGTCGATAAATATTTGAAGCAGAGGAATATACAGGGTGATGGGGAGAGTGCAGAGCGGTGGGATTATTTTTGGACTGTGCTAGCAAAGACCAACAGAGCATGATGGGCTGAGTGGCCTCTCCAGTGCTATAAACTTCTCTGATTCTATGAATTTGTCATTCTGTGTTTAGGGATAAGACTGACCAGAACCATGGAGTAAAATATTGGTGCATGAAATGTCTTCTAAGTATTTCTGTATATGCTTATTGGTTAGTGAGTGTTAGTGAGAACTATTCCGGACCATGTTTTACAATGTTCTTTTGTACGGTTGCTTCATAGTATTTCGACAAGGAGACATTGGAACAAGTTGGTATGCTGTCCTCGCTGGATCTTTGGATGTTAAAGTGTCAGAAACAGCCAGCCAACAGGTAAAGGGAGTGTCTTGTTCAAATACATTGTTCTTCCTGGTTTTGGAATATGTAAAGCTTTGTCAATTTTGTTCATAAAACAATAAATTTGATATTTCTTTCAGAACAGCGTAAATCAAAATGTAGTGACCTTTTTGAGTTGATAGGCAACACTTTTTCTGACATACAAATGAAATAAAAATATTCCAGTGTACTATTATAGCCGGCTTTGTTGTGAACACAGCCAAGTTAGTTATTGTCCTATTTGATAACTGTACTAATGTAATTTTCCTGGTTTTATGACAAATGTTGTTTCCTGTAACTCTAGCATCAGAGGTATACTTCTGTTGAATTTCTCGAGCTGGATTATCCTCTTTGATGCAATGCTGCTAGATCCTTGGTGAGGCAGGATAGACGCCTGCCCCATGCCTGTGCCCTTGACCCCAGTTGACTTCCTGGGATCAAGGCAATTTGAGTAATTTGGGTGGGCCACTGCTGGGTCACCGACCTCAGGTGAGGGGCAGGGAAATTGCTATGCCTACAGAACATAGAAACAGGAGTAGGCCATTTAGCCCCTCGAGCCTGTTCCACCATTCAATTAGATCATGGCTGATCTCCATTTACTCGCCTTGGTCCATATTCCTTAATACCCTTACCTAACAAAAATCTAGCAATCTAATTTTTGAAATTTTCAATTGACCTAGCCTCAACCGCTTTTTGTGGGGGGGGCGGGGGGGGCGGGGGGGAGAGTTCCAGATTTCCACTACCCTTTGTGTGAAGAAGTGCTTCTGGACATCATGCCTGAACAACCTAACATAGTGTGGCCAGTGGCAACAGATATTACATTAAAAAAAAAAATTAGCTTTAATTTTTATTTTCCCACCTTGCCGACTGAAAACAATTGCCCTGTGATTGATTGCACTCGGCAAGGTGGCTCTCAAAAATATAACTCCTGCCTGCCCAGATACACCTGTTTACAGGGCTAATTGAAAAAGATTTTTGAGGCCGTCGTGTCACATGTTCATTGTTTTTCAGTACAAACCAACTCCATACCTATGAAGTCATAGAATCCTAGAATCCTAGCATGATGCAGCACAGAAGGAGGCCATTCAGCCCATCGTACCTGTGCAAGCACTTTGAAAAAGTCACCACAAAAGAAACATTCCAAACCAACTTTATACATCAATCCATCCAATATACATAACAAAGTCAACTATTCACCCTTGTGCATTCCCTTGGTGCCTGTCTTCCGTGTGCCTTTTCCTGTCCTAATGCTCCTACAAAGTGCTCCCCCAGTGGCTGCAGCACGGCTGGTGGAAGGCTGCTGACTTTCAGTGGGGAAAACAGCAGATGGCCTCGCAGGATGACCTCGAGCAGCTCTGAGCTTAGAAGGCCCAGCCTTAGACTGCACCACCTCAGCACAGGCGGCAGCAGTCTGGGCTGGCTGGCTGACAGGCAACAGCAAGGGCACTGGTGGAGTGGCAGTGGTGGGAGGATGAATGCTGCCAGCCTGAGAGAGGACAGCAGGTTCGTGCTCCACGGAGCCACTGCCACTCCCCCGGGGCGGTGCCTCAGCAATTCTCGTAATCTGTTGGAGGACAGATTGCTGGCCTGCTGTGACACCCTTTACACACTAGTAAACGCAGCCATGATGGCAGCAGTCTGAGCTTGCGTGACACCAAGCTGAGCCTGCATGATAGAAGTCTGAGCTTCCACTGCAGCACTCAGATGTTGGGTGACTTCTGCTTATGCTACAGTGGAATCTGAGATATCGGTCATCAAACGCTGCATGATGGTTGGGTCCACAAGTGCATTAATGGAGTTGCCCATCACTTCCATGCTGGAAATCATGGGCTCCAAGCTCTGTGCAAAGCCCTGTGCAAAGTTGGTGCCGGACTCCTCCATGCTCCTTGACATTGCACTCAGGCTTTCTGGCAGGCCTGCCAATGCACCAAGCATTTCATTATGCATACCCATCAGCCTTCTTCTGTCCTCATCTGAGTTCTCTGCAGCAGAACTCGTGTACGGCCTCGCCCTCCGGGGAGCCGGCACGTGCGCTACCCTTTCACCCTGCCCTGGCTGCAGGCCACTCGTACCCGGTGTCTCACTGTGTGCAGATCCTGCCTTTAAGCTATCCTCTAAAGTATGCAGAGTGTCAGTATCTGAGCTGGTGGCTGCGAGTGTGAAATCGAGTGACGGTGCTGTGTCTTCATCATCAGTGTCTTGCTGCTCTTCCACCAATGCCTGGCCAGATGTCAGTTCTTGGCTATCTGAAATGAGAAAGGCACAAGGGTAAGGTTATGGTGAGGGGAGGGTGGGAAAGCAAGAGGTGCATGCTTATGCCATGTGCAGCTTGTAAATCAGAAGAGATTGTGGGATGAAGGGGAAGTGGGATGTGAGAAGGAGGATTATGTATGAGGATACCATCATCTTCTATGGTTTCAGCCCCGCCACTGACTACAGGCACAGCGATGGCCCTCCCAATAATGACCAGCACCGTATCCTCCATGGGGGTTAGGTCATGCAGGCACGCCTGTCCCCCACTGGTTATGACCTGCTGCCTTCGGTTGTGAGCCATCTTGCCCTGCAAGAAAGGGAAGTGTGTCAGTCAGTGTGGTGCAATCTGTTTGAGTGATGTGCCTGTCATGGTTGAATAGCTGTCAGTTTGTGCAAGCTGTGAGATGTGGATGTGAGGCTTGCAGCATTGGTAAGTGTGTGATGGTGAGGGGAAGCTATGAATGTGAGGTATGAGTTGTGTTTGCTTGAGATTGTTAGTAGGTGAGTGATGGGGGTGTGGTGCATTGAGCAGTGTGTGAGGCTAGTGGTGCAGATGGTGGGATATGGCATTTGAAGATGAATTCCCTGACCATGACAACTTGTGTGAGGTCATTAAACTTCTTCCTGCACTGCATCCAGGTCCTGGTACACTGCTGGCATTGATCACGATGTCTATCTGCTCCCATTGCCTTTTATGAATTTGTCTGGAGGGCCTCCTGGCCCCTTGTGGAAACAGGACCTCTCTCCTCCTGTCCACCTCCTGCACCAAGGCCTCCAGTGCTGCATCTGAGAACCTTGGAGCACGCTCTCTCACCTGTTGTGCCATCGGCAGTACTTTTTCCTGCTCAGACTTTGTTGCCAGCCAGTTGAATCACTTGCTGCAGCAAGAAAGCACCTCCCCTTTAATAGGTGCAGACTGCCTTTAAGAAGTGTAGTCTAGCTTTAATTGGTGCTAGCCTCGCATGAAGTTGGGCCCCCTGCTGAGCATGCAGTCAGTCAGCAGCGTGTTCAGCGCCATGCTGCATGCTACAATCATGTTAATCAGCAGGCAGCACAAAATTTGATCCCGCATTAAATCCCCGCGTTCTTTTTCGGGGGCAATCAAATTTCTAGCCTGGGGAGTTTTCCCTGGTGTCCTGGCCAATATTTATCCCTCAACCAACATCATTAAAACAGATTATCTGGTCATTGTCACATTGCTGTTTGTGGGACCTTGCTGTGTGCAAATTGGCTACTGTGTGTCCTACATTACAACTGTCACCGCACGTCAATTACAAGAGAAATGCAGGGAACAGCACCAACCGCTGTACATGGCCTTCTTTGATCTCACAAAGGCCTTCGACACTGTCAACCGTGAAGGATTATGGAGTGTCCTCCGCAAATTCGGCTGCCCTCAAAAGTTTGTCACCATCCTCCGCCTGCTTCACGACGACATGCAAGCCGTGATCCTGACCAACGGTTCCACCACAGACCTAATTCACGTACGAACCAGGGTCAAGCAAGGCTGTGTCATCGCACCAATGCTCTTCTCGATCTTCCTTGCTGCAATGCTCCATCTCACCCTCAGTAAGCTCCCCGCTGGAGTGGAGCTAATTTACAGAACAAATGGGAAACTGTTCAACCTCCGTCGCCTCCAGTCCAGATCCAAGGTCGTCCCATCCTCTGTCGTCGAATTACAGTATGCAGTCGACGCTTGCGTCTGCGCTCACTCGGAGGTCGAACTCCAAACCATCGTCAACACCTTCACCGAAGCGTACGAGAGCATGGGCCTTACACTAAACATCCGTAAGACAAAGATCCTCTACCAACCTGCCCCCGCCACACAGTACTGCCCCCCGATTATCAAAGTCCACGACAAGGCCTTGGACAACGTGGACCACTTTCCATACCTCAGGAGCCTACTGTCAACAAGGGCAGACGTCGACGACGAAGTCCAACACCGCCTTCAGTGTGCCAGTGCAGCCTTCGGTCGCCTGAGGAAGAGAGTGTTTGAAGACCAGGACCTCAAACCCGGCACTAAGCTCATGGTCTACAGAGCAGCAGTGATACCCGCCCTGCTGTATGCCTCAGAGACATGGACCATGTACAGCAGGCACCTCAAAGCACTGGAGAGGTACCACCAACGCTGCCTCCGCAAGATCCTGCAAATCCATTGGCAGGATAGGCGCACCAACGTCAGTGTTCTTGCTCAGGCCAACATCCCCAGCATCGAAGCTTTGACCACGCTCGATCAGCTCCGATGGACGGGTCACATTGTCCGCATGCCCGATACGAGACTCCCAAAACAAGCGCTCTACTCGGAGCTCCGGCACGGCAAGAGAGCCCCAGGTGGGCAGAGGAAACGCTTCAAGGACACCCTCAAAGCCTCCTTGAAAAAGTGTAACATCCCCACCGACACCTGGGAATCCCTGGCCCAAGACCGCACAAAGTGGAGAAGCATCCGGGAAGGCGCCAAACACCTCGAGTCTCTTCGCCGGGAGCAAGCGGAAGCCAAGCACAAACAGCGGAAGGAGCGCACGTCAACCCAAGCACCCCACCCACCTGCTCCTTCAACCACCGTCTGCCCCACCTGTGACAGAGGCTGTAGGTCCCGCATTGGACTCATCCGTCACCTGAGAACGCATTTTTAATGTGGAAGCAAGTCATCCTCGGTTCCGAGGGACTGCCTAAGAAGAAGAGAAGAAGAAGAAGACAACACTTCAAAAAAAAGAACTTCATTGGTTGTAAAGCGCTTTGGGAAGTCCTGAGGTCGTGAAAGGTGCTATAGAAATGCAAGGCTTTCTTTTTTCATTTTATTAATGGACTGATTTGAAAACAGTTGGAATTTTCTCTTAAACCTGTGTCCTAACATGTGATGCCATAAAAAAGTATTTAGTGACAATTTTGCGTTATAAACAGACTTGCTATAAATTTCGACATTTTCTGCAGATAGGACAAACCAGTTGGAAAACTAAGCAAATTCTTTTAAATATGTATTACTAGGTTGGCAACTGATTTGGAATAAAAATAGGTGCACAATTTTCTCCACTGTGGTATGAGGGCCCAATGTTTGGTTGAAGGCCATCAGGCATACTGCAGAATTAAATATAAATCAAGCAAACTTACACTGTATAGATCATGTGGTCAAACACGTATGCTTTTAATGGGCTGGTTCTCACTATTAAAGGGAAATGTTTTTTGTTTATCTGAACAAATCTTTTTCTGATAACAGTAAGTAAGGAAGGAGAAATGTGGGAAAGCTCTTCCTTTCACTGATAATGCCGTGTCGCTCCTGCTGTAAGAGGTACAGTAAAGGAGTATGGTTCTGTTTGGAGGGGAGGCCCACCTACCTGTCAATGCAGATGTTAAAGCTGCTTGAATGGAGTTTGCAGACAGAATAAATAGAGTCCCAAGTCCATAAAGTAAATGAGGAAGAAGTGTTACTGGTATCAGGAGAAGTACCAAAGTAAGTGTATCCACCTCTGCATACTATTATGTCATAGTTTGCATGGCATAAACCAGAACTGTGACCTTCAGCACCCTCAGGGAAGTAGTGTGCAAACCATGGACGCAATCTTACCTGTTCTTACTGTCAGCTTGGTTCAATTGGTTGCAGCCTTAGCTCTGAATGAAACAAGGTTGCCATTGTTAGAAGGGACAGGAGCCAGGAGGTTCCTCGGTCCAGGCCTCGGCTTGGCCTGGCTGTGTTGTGGCGCCTAATATGCGGAAAAGAAAGTGGTGTACTAGCCCTAGAAATGGCAGATGTGGGGCCCACCTTGCTGTTCCAGACCTAGTCCACGTCTTAGACACCAAAAGATCTTTGCCACTTGATGAATTATTTCAGTTCCATTACAAAAAAGACTGTTGGGCTGTTGGAACTTTTATTTCAGGGGCAGGGTGCTCCTGGCACTCCCGCCCATCTCCCCCACGTAGCAAATGACTTCAACCTGGATTCCCAATTACATGGCACAGGCAAACACCTGAAATGCTCCCCTGTTGGTGTTGGGTGCCTGCTGGGGCATACAAATCAGGGAACCATCCCTGATGCCGAATACTCCCATAAGACCTGCAGTGGAGGTTCCCAGGAGGTGCAATCCTGGCATAGGTGCTGGGATTGCTGGCCCAGGCATTTTTGGGCTCAGAATCTAGCCAACGCTTCAGTGCAATACTAAAGGAATGCTTTCTTATTGGAGTTCCGTTTCTTGAATGAGATGTTAAACCAAGGTCATGTCTGCTTGCTCAATAGGACATTAAAGACCCCATGACACTATTTAAAAGAGAGCTGGGAGCTCACCTAGTGTCCTGGTCAATGTTCTTTCTTCAACCACCACCAGAATTAGCTTAACAGGTCATTCATCTCATTTGCTGTTTGTGAGACCTTGTTGTCTGCAAGGTTGACAAAGACTGTGCAGCAGTGCACTCCTATCTCTCAGTTGCAAAGTATGAGTGATTTTCAAAACTGCAGTGCATCATGCAGTGCATGGCAACTTTATAGCCATGTACATGAGAACCCCAAGAGGGACCAAGCACAGGCACAATTTTGCTCATGAATGCTGTGATTGCGGCTATGGAGAAATTGGGCTCCAATTTACAGGGGTCCGTTGTTATCGGATTTGTGGAATCTGCTTGAGAGAGCCATAACAGTGAGCATCACACTCCTCAGTCGTATCTTACTGTCAACCTACAAAGGTGAATAGTATTGAGGCATGGCAGGTGAAGAGACAAAGAAGGCAGCTCCTCTCAGGGTGACTGCACATCCTAGACAAATGCTTCAAATGACGAAGTGTCAATTAGCAGACAGCTGCTGTCTTCTCAGACAAGGCTTCGGCTATAGCAGGTCCATTTCATCACCCTGCACCCAGAGGTACAATGCCACTTCCATCTACATTTTCTCCTTCCCCTGAGGGAGCACTTAAGATACTGTAGTCGTATAGGCACTAGAACAAACATATCTTACAGGGTCACCAAAGGACACATGGTGATCGACGCTAGAAATATTTTATTATGCAAATTTAAACACATTTTGAGCACGATATTACTCCTCAGTGTGGACAGGTTTGTCGGGAAGGGCCATGTTAAATAATAACTGACAGTAGGTGGTGTAAGATAGTGGTTCAGGTACAAGAGATGAAAAAGTACATGTTATTTCTGGGAATGTTGTGTAATGTTTGATTTGTCTGCAATACTTGTGCAGGAGCCAGATCTGGGAATTACAGGAAACAGTTATCAATGATGCCTAGTGCACCAATTTTCCTGGCTACACCGTTGCTTTCTCCATTTCCTCATCCTTTTTGCTGCACCATGGGCTTCCTCTTCATTCTGCATGTATGTTTACTGCTCTTTGTATTGCAAAGTTATGCAGCATGCAGCAGACCATGATTATTTTTGACAGTTCGGCTCGGCTATAGAGAATCACCATGCTTGAGCTGTCCAAGCTTTGCTTTAGCATCCCGATGGTGTGCCTTTCAATAATTCAGGTTGAGCTATGTGTCTCGTTGCGTTTATATTCTGCTGCTATTCTGGATCCCCAGCCATGGCTCTAGAAAAAAAGCCCTGGTCTCCAGGTTACTTTCTGTTCAGTCTGTGGCAATCTTCTGACAATGTGGGCACCATGGACTGCCATATAATAAATACCTAATGGATGCTTCCTGGATATCAGGCACTTATTTGCATTATGATGTTTCTGTAGTCAGAAACCACCTGAAAATTCATGGAATCCTTTCGATTGATGAAAATTATGGGATTGATGTGAAGAGCTCTGATGCCCACGTGGATGCTATTTACTATGCCCTGGACTCTTGGGAACTCTGAAACCCGGAAAAGTTCTGTGCCCTATCTAGCTGATACCTCCTTTCCACAAGGAAAGTGATGACATTTTTCCCCTTCCAAACATGAAGGGGGGGGGAGTTTTAACCTCCCCACCCGGCAGGAATGGGGCGTATATGCAGTTAAAATAGCCTGGGAGTACTTACCGTCCAGCTCCCGCTCGATCCCTGGCTACCATCATCTTAACCATGCAGTTTTTTTAAGTGGCCGAAGCATCCACCAGTATCAGGCAGGGGCCTCATGAATAGATGCAGATCTGCGTCCTATGATGTTATTAGGACCCCAATACAAATTTAACAGGAAATAGTGGAAGTTCCACCCAGCGCTGAACACAATGAGTAAAACCTAGCAGGACTGGTTTCAGGGGGCTACTGGAAGCAGTATTTAAAGCAGCCATCAGCTACAGGTACTCAGATCATAGGGATCTGTGTGCTGTTGTGCTTTTTGGATTTCAAAGGGATATTTGAACTTGGAGAATACTTGTTTTTGATTTTTTTTTCCCTTACTCGGCTTCAATAAGCATTCAGAGCATATGATGGGTGTCCTTTTTGCTGCATTGATTTGGAGTAAGGAAGAGGAGCAGCACCAACAGTAGGCTGAACAACCAGGGGGAGCAGTAGTTGGGCCTATTAAAAAACAGCAGGTGAGGGGGGCTGATCATAGAAGGCTGTACCCAGCCCACAGAGTCTACAGGCCAACAGTGAGTTTTCTGGACCTGTCTGAGGAGCAGTGCATGAGTAGGCTGTACTTCTTCAGGCAGGCTGTCGCTGATCTCCGTAGCCTCCTGCAAGAAGACCTGCTACCTGCTGGGCCAAGTGGCTATGATTTGCCAGTGGCTGTGAAAGTCACCACTACCTTTAACTTCTTATTCTCAGGCTCGTTTCAGGGTGCTACAGGGGACATCTCCCGCATCTGCCAGTTTGTAGTACACAAGGCATAAATCAGGTCACCAATACCTTATTTGCCAGAGTCAATCAATACGTTACCTTCCCTATGGACGTCAACAGTTAAGATGATAGAGCTCAGGGATTTGCAGCAGTTGCAGGCTTCCCTCACATGCAGGGGGTTGTAGACGGCACTCGTGTAGCCATCAAGGTACCAGAAGATCAGTCAGGATGTTTCTTCAACAGGAAGGGATTTCACTCCATTAATGTGTAGCTGGTCTATGATCACCACAACAGGATCATGCAAGTCTGTGCCAGGTTCCCAGGCAGCTGTCTCAAAGTCTTCAACCTGCGCCAGTCAACCATTCCCCCACTATTCCACCCTTCCAGGAATGTTAGAGGATGGCTGCCTGGGGGCAAGGGCTACTGCTCCAAACATGGCTGATGACATCCCTCCGCAACCCCCACATGACTGAATAGCTCAGATACAACTAGAGCCAGAGCCATGGGACCACCACTATGATCATTGAGCATACTAGAGAGGTCTTGAAACAAAGGTTTAGGTATCTGGATAGGTTTCCGGGCTTCTTACACCAGAGAGAATCTCCTGCATCAATGCAGTATTCTGCATCTTGCACAACCTGGCAATACCTTCAATGTAGGGGGCATGATTAAGGAATTTGCAGATGATACAAAAAATTGGCTGTGTGGTTAATAGTGTGGAAGGAAGCTGTAGACTGCAAGAAGATATCAATGGACTGGTCAGGTGGGCAGAAAAGTGGCAAATGGAATTCAGTTTGGAGAAGTGTGAGGTAATGCATTTGGTGGGGCTAACAAGGCAAGGGAATACACAATAAGTGGTAGGATACTGAGAAGTGTAGAGGAACAGAGAGACCTTGGAATGTATGTCCACAGATTCTTGAAGGTAGCAGGACAGGTAGATAGGGTGGTTAAGAAGGCATATGGGTTACTTTCCTTTATTAGCCGAGGCATAGAATATAAGAGCAGGTAGGTTGTGTTCGAACTGTATAAAACACTAGAGCACTGCGTACAGTTCTGGTCACCACATTACAGGAAAGATGTGATTGCACAAGAGAGGGTACAGAGGAGATTTACGAGGATGTTGCCAGGACTGGAGAATTTTAGCTTTGAGGGAAGATTGGATAGGCTGGGGTTGTCTTCTTTGGAACAGAGGAGGCTGAGGGGAGACTTAATTGAGCTGTATAAATTATGATGGGCCTAGATAGAGTGGATAGGAAGGACCTATTTGCCTTAGCAGAGAGTTCAATAATCAGGGGACATAGATTTAAAGTAATCAGTAGAAGGGTTAGAGGGGAGTTGAGGAGAACTTTTTTCACCCAGAGGGTTGTGGGGGTCTGGAACTCACTGCCTGAAAGGATGATAGAGGCAGAAACCCTCATTGCATTTAAAAAGTACTTGGATATGCACTTGAAGTGCCGTAACCTACAGGGCTACGGACCAAGAGCTGGAAAGTGGGATTAGGCTAGCTAGCTCTTTTTCGGCCGGCACAGACACGATGGGCCGAATAGCTTCCTTCTGTGTCATAAATTTCTATGATTCTATGAATACAGAGAGAATTACATTCAGTGGAGGTAGAATAGTTCAGGTCCTGAACGATACTGGCTGCTTGCTTTAGTAGACTTCACCCTACGAAGGAGCAACAGCTCCGAAAGCTTGTGATTTCAAATAAAACTGTTGGACTATAACCTGGTGTTGTGCGACTTCTCATTTTTGCTTTAGTAGACACTACGGACCTTATAATGAAAGCTCTGGGTTCTCTTGATTAAAACCTCAGGCTCTCGGATCAACAGTCCTGGCTTATGCTAGCCTGTTGAATGATCCCGGCACCACTAACTGTTTACATATGCTCAAGGTAGAGCTGAATCTTCACTCGGGTCCCAAGGAAATATCCCACATTTCCAGCCGGAGGAGCGCCGCTCATCATATTGGGAATGGAAAAAAAATTGTCTTCCAGCATATGCAAGTAAAGGGCCTACCACCTCTGTGAGGCCTCCACTGCCAGATTGGTTTGTCCTGATGCAGCTTGCGCCAGCGCCTGCAACCAACAAGGTAAGTTTTTGAAATTAGTCACCTGAATGCGGAGCCAGGAAGATCAGGAGTTCTCTTCCCGACCCCACATTTAAAGAACACAAGTCGCCGCTCCTCCCCCCCCGCCACCCCCATTCGCTCCCGCTCCCCGGCCTCCTATCTCCCGACCCCTGGCCTCATCCCGATAAATGGCCTCTTTTCTCCCGACCCCCGGCCTCTGATTCCACCCCCCACCCCCCGGCTTCCGATCCCCCTCCCCGGCTTCTGATCTCCTGACACAGCCTTCATTTACCTGAGGGTTGCTGCAATGCGAGCAGCAGCCCGATCTTCGTTTACTCATTGTCGACTGGCTGTCGGCGCCGAGCCAGCTCCATTGTAATGGGGCCTGAGACCCAATATCGGGAACGCTACAGGCCTCACCATTCAGCCGCAGGAATCCCATCCTGCAACCCCCCATGCACCCAAAAATGCCCACGCACAAATTTCTACCCAATAAGACTTTACAAGATGGTAGATTCTGAATAATAGAAAAAAATGTTTGAGGAACTAAATTATTTATAATGTGCAGGTGTATTACATTAATTGTCCCAAATAATTTGCCTATTAAAATATTGTGGAAACTTAACATTTTGCATTTCTGGTTTGTAATTTTTGAAAGGATGCTGTCATACTCTGTACTCTGGGAATTGGAACAGCTTTTGGAGAATCAATTCTGGACAACACTCCCCGCCATGCTACAATTGTCACCAAGGAGTACAGTGAGCTTCTCCGGATTGAACAGAAAGACTTCAAAGCACTATGGGAGGTAAATCTGAAAACAGCTTGTGCTTTTTGATATTTTAAATATAGCAGATATGCAATTGTTTTGAATGGTAAACTTAGTATCTACTTACTATAATATTTTAATCATATATTCCTACAAAATAAGATATATGTGGGATACTCATTTATAATATGCAGATTTAGGAATTTAACAATGATCCATAAAGGAATTATTGAGCTTGTATATCATCTTATGATGCCTCACATCTGCATAAATTTGATCTCCAATTGCCAGTGTAAATGCAATGAATTCTCTACCAACATTAAGTAATTCCCACCATTGAGGTCGGCTTAATTCCAGAGGCATTTCAGAGAATGTAGTATAAGAATATTCACTGCTAAATTAATCCAGCCAGTAGCCTCAGCAGGTGACGATGTCATTAGACTGCAATGATTTGTAATGAACTACAGCATCTCCTTGCAGTATTGTTATTTGCAAAGGCACTTTTGTTATAAGTCTGAGGATGCACTTCAGTGAGAACCAGCAATGTAAATGAACAGCTTTAATTAATTTGATATTGCAGGTTTTGATAGAGTAAATAAGGAGAAACTGTTCCCACTGGTGGGAGGGCTGGTCGGCAGATTTAAGATAATTGGTAAAAGAACCAGAGATGAGGAAAAAAATTACACAGCGCGGTGTTATGATCTGGAATGCACTGCCTGAAAGGGTGGTGGAAGCAGATTCAATAGTAACTTTCAAAACCAATTAGATATATACTTGAAAAGGAAAAATTTACAGGGCTATGGGGAAAGAGCCGGAAAGTGGGACTTACTGGATAGCTCTTTTAAAGAGCTGGCACAGGCACGATGGACTGGGTGTCCTCCCTCTGTGCTGGATGATTCTTTGAGACCAGGGCCATTAGCAGGTAAATTCTGGGGGCAAAATGGAGGGAAAGGAGACCACTACCAGGCCTTTTCCCTCCTTGGGGGCACCTCAGGGCCGCTTCCCAGGGCTTCCCATCTTTCTGATGGTAGCCCTGGGAAATGGTAACACAGGGAGTAGGGATGGGAAATCCACTGGGGAGCTCGGCACCACCTCGACTGCCATCTGTAGGCGGCAAGTGGGGAAGGAACGGCCAGTGGCAATCCTGATGAGGAGGGACATGCAGGTTAGGCAATGAGATGGTGGTGGGCTTCACTGCCTGAATTTTCCTTCATTCTCTGCTTGGGTGGAATCGCATAGGAGCATCCAGCCCATCAAGTTACTTCCAACAATAAAGATAGAATCAGCCCACAGGGGGTTAAAATATGCTTTTCAGAACATATTAAAAAGGAACAGAACAAAGGGAAGGGGGACAGAAAACACATACACACAAAAAGTTGCGTGACCTGTAAAGTGCTTAAATGGAAAACAGGAGATGGCTGAAGTCGTATTAACATGATTCGAAAGGAGGTACTAATGAGTGAAGTTAATGTAATTTATGAGACACAGAGAAAGTATAAATAACTGAGGCAGTGGGGGGTTAGATAGATAGAAATGAAAACCAGGGAACCAACCCTGGTTCAATAAGGAGTGCAGAAGAGCATGCCAGGAGCAGCACCAAGCGTACCTAAAAATGAGGTGCCAACCTGGGGAAGCTGCAACACAGGACTACATGCATGCTAAACAGCAGAAGCAGCATGCTATAGATAGAGCTAAGCGATCCCACAATCAACGGATCAGATCAAAGCTCTGCAGTTCTGCCACATCCAGTCGTGAATGGTGATGAAGCATTAAACAACTAACGGGAGGAGGAGCTCCATGAATATCCCCATCCTCAATGATGGTGGAGCCCAGCATGTGAGTGCAAAAGACAAGGCTGAAGCGTTTACAACCATCTTCAGCCAGAAGTGCAGAGTGGATGATCCATATCGGCCTCCTCCTGAGTTCCCCACCATCACAGAAGCCAGTCTTCAGCCACTTCGATTCACTTCACGTGATATCAAGAAACAGCTGAGCGCACTGGATACAGCAAAGGCTATGGGCCCCGACAACATGCCGGCTGTCGTGCGGAAGACTTGTGCTCCAGAACTAGCCACGCCTCTAGCCAAGCTGTTCCAGTACAGCTACAACACTGGCATCTATCCAACACTGTGTAAACTGCCCAGGTATATCCTGTCCACAAAAAGCAGGACAAATCCAATCCGGCCAATTACCGCCCCATCAGTCTACTCTCAATCATCAGCAAAGTGATGGAAGGTGTCGTCAACAGTGCTTTCAAGCGGCACTTACTCACCAATAACCTGCTCACTGATGCCCAGTTTGGGTTCCGCCTGGACCACTTGGCTCCAGACCTCATTACAGCCTTGGTCCAAACATGGACAAAAGAGCTGAATTCCAGAGGTGAGGTGAGAGTGACTGCCCTTGACATCAAGGCAGCATTTGACCGAGTGGGGCATCAAGGAGCCCTAATAAAACTGAAGTCAATGGGAATCGGGGGGAAAACTCTCCACTGGCTGGAGTCATACCTAGCACAAAGGAAGATGGTTGTAGTGGTTGGAGGTCAATCATCACAGCCCCAGGACATCGCTGCAGGAGTTCCTCAGGGCAGTCTCCTAGGCCCAACCATCTTCAGTTGCTTCATCAATGACCTTCCCTCCAACATAAGGTCAGAAATGGGGATGTTCGCTGATGACTGCACAGTATTCAGTGCCATTCGCAACTCCTCAGATAATGAAGCAGTCCATGCCTGCATGCAACAAGACCTGGATGACATTCAGGCTTGGGCTGATAAGTGGCAGGTAACATTCGCACCACACAAGTGCCAGGCAATGACTATCTCCAACAAGAGGGAGTCTAACCACTGCCCCTTGACATTCAATGGCATTACCTTTGCCAAATACCCCACCATCAACATCCTGCGGGTCACCATTGACCAGAACCTTAACTAGACCAGCCACATAAATACTGTGGCAACAAGAGCAGGTCAGAGGCTAGGTATTCTGCGGCGAGTGTCTCACCTCCTGACTCCCCAAAGCCTTTCCACTATCTACAAGGCACAAGTAAGGAGTGTGATGGAATACTCTCCACCTGCCTGGATGAGTGCAGCTCCAACAACACTCAAGAAGATCGACACCATCCAGGACAAAGCAGCCCACTTGATTGGCACCCCATCCACCACCTTAAACATTCACTCCCTCCACCAGCAGCATACCGTGGCTGCAGTGTGTACCATCTACAAGATGCACTGCAGCAACTCGCCAAGGCTTCTTCGGCAGCACCTCCCAAACCCATGACCTCTACCACCTAGAAGAACAAGGGCAGCAGGTGCATGGGAACACCACCACCTCCAAGTTCCCCTCCAAGTCACACACCATCCTGACTTGGAAGTTTATCGCCGTTCCTTCATCGTCGCTGGATCAAAGTCCTGGAACTCCCTCCCTAACAGCACTGTGGGAGTGCCTTCACCACATGGACTGCAGTGGTTCATGTAGGCGGCTCACCACCACCTTCTCAAGGGCAATTAGGGATGGGCAATAAATGCTGGCTTTGCCAGCGAAGCCCACATCCGTAAACGAATTTTAAAAAAAGGTAAAACAGAGCAGGCTAACGGAGCCTAAGCAAAAAAAGAGCAGGTCTACATCAAGGATGCAGACAGCCCTGACAGCACAGCATTCCAACTGAAGGTCCCAACTCCAATTACCAACCTGTCCCATCCTCCAAAAGGCTGACATACTATCCCACACTGCCAACTTCTCATGCCAAAAAAAAATTGGGGGCTATAGTGATGTCTGAAGTTTCTGGTCACCCTTATTACAGAAGCACTGGACCTTGCCCAGTGTATTGGCCGAAGCCAATTTTTAAATGACATTTAAACTGTCTATTTTGAGTCTCTTTCCAGCCAGCCTTCCATTGGCTTCAATTTTGCTACTAGTTTTAACAACACAAGAGAGGGAATTTCACATTGAAGTAGTATTTTGTGCAGAGCAGTAATTGCTGGGATTGGGCATTGCTAAATTTACCAGTGCTCCGCATCCCCACCCCAGAGGAGGACACCAGTAACTACACAGATGTAGCCATGATGTGGAGATGCCGGTGTTGGACTGGGGTGGACAAATGTGAGAAGTCGCACAACACCAGGTTATAGTCCAACAGCTTTATTTGAAATCACAAGCTTTCGGAGCGCTGCTCCTAAGTCAGGTGAAGTGAAGAGATATATATAGGAACAGCATATATAGTCAGAGAACACTGCCAGATGATTACAGTTAATCTTTCTAACTGCCCTTTATCACACCTCGGCCGAGGTGTGATAAAGGGCAGTTAGAAAGATTAACTGTAATCATCTGGCAGTGTTCTCTGACTATATTTACTTCACCTGAGGAAGGAGCGATAGTTCCGAAAGCTTGTGATTTCAAATAAAACTGTTGGACTATAACCTGGTGTTGTGCGACCTCTCAATTTTGTCCACCCCAGTCCAACACCGGCATCTCCGCATCATATATATGATGTGCCTATATACATCTCTTCACTTCACCTGACGAAGGAGCAGCGCTCCGAAAGCTTGTGATTTCAAATAAAACTGTTGGACTATAACCTGGTGTTGTGCGACTTCTCACATTTTTACACAGATGTAAGCTTTTGTTACTACTTTGCCTGCCATAGGGATTGGCATTTTAATACTCCAAAACATTATCATTATATAAGCTCAAATCCTAAGACTTTTTAAATAGCTTTTAGTTTTGTAAACTCAGCTGTAATGAATTCCATTAAAAGGAATGGAAACAAAATTGGAAAATTGACTTAGTACCCATCCCCCCATCAAATCCTGGGAACCAAAATATAACCAAGACACATCTCTAAATCATAATTCTCAAGTTAAGCAATTAATTTTGCAAATAGTTTGCATGTGACTGCATTCTAAATGCTAATTTAGAACTGTGCATGCAAAATCTGTACAAGCAAAGACCACATTGTCTAAATAGTAAATTAAATGAATGAGCTCCACCTGCCACTTGTGACCATCAGTCACAATGACACACCCTCAAGGGCTTAACATATCAGATCAAAGCAGGAAAAACAGAGGCTTCAGATATTAGGTTGTCATGGTAGAGTGTACTTGATACTAGGTGAAAGAAGCTAATGAATGCTTCTATGTTTTTCTAAGGAAAGTATTCCTGTTCACTGGCTTTTTCAAGAACTACTGATCATCTTGATCTAATTGAAGCAGTTGTAGGGAACCCTAGTCCGTAAGAAGATTCTCTGCCTCCAATATTTTACGATGCGCTCCTTTAAGCGGGTATGAAAGCAGTTAATAGAATTTTTATAAGGTCTGTAGGTTAATAATTGTGGAATTGGATAATATTAAAGAATTGACAATGTAAAGGGTGTGTAGGTATTGATTAAGCATGTGGTCTGCTTAATGGATCATTCATTTCTTTCCTTCTATTATGTCATCTTCATCAATGTCTTGCAGTTTAATCCCTCTATCCTCATGTCTTAGGTTTCATAACACCCTTATGAAAGTTTATGAGATGCTGGTGGGTCAATGTGCAATGTTTTGCTATTGCATTGGAATGCAGTGTGATAGTTATATGACTGAGCCAGACCGACTTTGTGAAATTAAAATTTATTACTAGACTAAATTTATGTGCAAGTTTGTGTTATGAAAGACTAACTATAAAACTTATGACTGTAGTAATGGAAAAATGAAACTAATCAAGATTAACCTGCTTTGATGGTGGTAATAATTTCTACCAATTACTACTTTAATTGTTATTTAATAACATTGTTAGTGCAGTTCATGTCTCATAAGTGAAAAAAACTGTGGAAACATTTATCAAGAGTCCCATGTAAAGGATCCAATTTTTGCCTTGAGTGAGATGGGCTATATAACTTATAAATGTGTTTTAGAAAGGTTTTCCTTTATGGTAGGGATTACCATGATATTTTATAGTTATCCACTGATCATTATGGTTACACTGAATTTAAAAAATGTTTTTAAAAGTATCCAGCTCAGCTCCTCCAGTATTTAGTGGATAACTACACCGGTGGTAAAATTCATTAGGTACACTGATCAGGCAGGTCCAACATTCAGTCCCTGGGCTGTACTGAGTTAGGTGATCTTTCCTAGGGCATATTTGGAGGTGTTCTAATTGTGATAGCAATGATGATAGCTTTTTTAGCTACATTAGAAGTTGGAGTTCTGCTAAAGACTATAAGGCCACTGAAAGATTCCCATGGACAGGTCTGAATGGACTCCCAGGGGATGGCAGAGGTATTAAATGAGTATTTTGCTTCAGTCTTCAATCTTGAAGATGATGCTCACCTATCCGTAGGAAGTTGCACTGTTAACAATAAAATTCTAATGGTCGAAGTCTGTCCAAAATGGTTAAGATCTTCTGCAAATCCTGCCTGAATGTTGATGTACTAGTTACACTCAAATTTTACGAGTCTCCATAATTATCCACAGATCAAAGTACAGATTTGGATAGGTGCTTGTAGAGGGATCGGAGAATTATATGCAAGTAAAATTTAGAGATGTGGACAATTAAAGGGAAATGTCACAATGAGTCACATACCATCCTGACTTGGAAATATATCGCCGTTCCTTCATCGTCACTCGGTCAAAATCCTGGAACTCCCTCCCTAACAGCACTGTGGGAGTACCTTCACCACACAGATTGCAGCAGTTCAAGAAGGTGGCGACTCACCACCACCTTCTCGAGGGCAATTAGGGATGGGCAATAAATTCTGGCCTTGCCAGCGACGTCCACATCCCATGAATCAATTAAAATAAAAACTGCATTCTGCCCTCTCCCCAGACCTACAGACCCTGTTACTAAGCTCAAAAAGGCCACCAGATGCACGGTTTGACTGCTGGTGCTGCTTGCTAATCGCTATCTTGGTTGCTCCAGGTCCTTGAAAAATACAGGTTCTTTCCACCTGATGGATTCTTTAAGGATAGATTGATGTTGGACTCATTCTTGGATGGTTTCCCCAGCTGATAATGATTTACATCCTCATGATGCTTTCTCAGATGAATGAGATCCTGCTCAATACTTAAGACCTATATCAATACTGACTCCTAGTGGTTACTGAGGCTTTCTGGATATAGACATCTTTCCTAGATCAGATGTGTAAGGAAAGATTAATGAGGCTCAATACAATTTTGTGCAAAATGTGGCTGCAGAATTTTTCATTATTTTTATTTAGAAGTTTTCCAACACTCATTTCTATAACTGGTAAAATTGGGCACCTAATGTAAGGTTTACTACAGTTGTGCATGTGTGACCCTCAGAGTTTGTGGTAAAGTACCAGGGGCTTTACTCTGTTTGCTGACCTGCAAATGTTTCATCGTGACATTTTGGGTCAACTGTTCATCCTTCCAGGTGAAAATTAAACTCTTCTATATTTTTCTGAAATGAACACATCCTGTGTAATATATAGTGTAAACATTTTGAAATTAATTTTTCATAGGAATTACAATATGCTAAGACCAGTGATAAAATGAACAATTTGTGGAAGAGTCCCCACCGCTTATAGCGGGCATGTTGGTGTTAATGCGATTAGCCCGCTATAAGCGTTAGGCGGTTCACGCCTTTAGAGACACAGAGAAGGGAACAAACGAGTGACTGGATTCCAATTCCGTCCCTGTGGTTATTGTTAACAAAAGTTAATGTGGAAAGGGACCGAGGACTTTCCAATGTTCCCAAATTACCGACTGAAGAGCTGGAAAAATGCAGGAGGAACAGGATTTCTTAAATCTCTGCAGCAGTTACTGGCAACAGAGCCATGGTGGGATTCTCGTTCAAAATGGGTGATTGTTAATGAGAGAGCGCGTCGGTTCAACACAGATGCAGAATGATCCAGGGAGGGATTTAAATACAAATATGAGAATAGGATGCGAAGCATTTATTGAACTACCCAAAATAGCCAGCGGACTTAGCATGTTATAAGCGGCTTTTGTAATTGACTCCTATGGTACTGGCAAATGGTTAGCATTATTTGTCCGATATAAGCAGCTGCCCGCGATGAGCGTGGGTGGTGTAGGTGGTGGGGACTGTAATAAAAACCGAAAATGCTGGAAATACGCAGCAGGCCAGGCAGCATCTGTGGAGGGAAACCGGAGTTCGTGTTTCAGGTCTGACCTTTTGTTGGAACTGGAAAAAGTTAGAGATGTAACAGGTTTTAAGCAAGTACAGAAGCAGGGAAAGAGGGGAGGAAAGAACGAAAGGGGAGGTCTGTGATAGGGTGGAAGGCAGGAGAGATTAAATGACAAAAGGAATGATGATACAAGGCAAAATAGGGTTTTAATGGGACAACTAAAGAAACAAAAGATTGGTGAAGAGGAGGTGTAAATGGCAACAGCAGAACCATTACCAGCACCTGCTGTCCGAAGAAATGGGAGCTGTGGTTATGATCTGAAATTGTTGAACTGAATGTTGTATAGTGCCTAATTGAAAGATGAAGTACTGTTACTCGAGCTTCCGTTGAGCTTCCTTGGAACAGTGTAGGAGGCCGAGGACAGAGAGGTGGGAGTGGGACGGAGAATTAAAATGGCAAGCAACCGGAAGCTCGGGTCACACTTGCGGACTGAACGTAGGTGTTCAGCAAAGTGATCACCCAATCTGCGTTCGGTCTCCCCAACGTAGAGGAGACCGCATCGTGAGCAGCGAATACAGTATACTAAATTGAAAGAAGTACAAGTAAATCACTTGTTTCAATTGGAAGGAGTGTTTGGGGCCCTGGACGGTGGAAGGGCAGGTGTCGCAGCACCTGCGCTTGCAGGGGAAGGAGAGTGGGTGTTGGGGGGTGATGGAAGAGTGGACCAGGGTGTCATGGAGGAAACGGTCCCTTCAGAATGCTGAAAGGCATGGGGAGGGGAAGGTGTGTTTTGTGACGGAATTGTCAGTGAATGATCCGTTGAATGTGGAGGCTGGTGGGGTGGAATTTGAGGACAAGGGAAACCCTATCGTGGTTCTGGGAGGGCAGAGAAGGGGTGAGGGCAGAAGTGTGGGAAATGGGACGGACACGGTCGAGGGCCCTGTCAACCACGGTGGGGAGAATCGTCTGTTGAGGAAAATAAGACTTATCGAAGCATTAGTGTGGAAGGTGGTATTGTCAGAACAGATGAAACGGTGATGGAGAAACTGGAAGAATGGAATAGAGTTCTTGTCAAAAGCTGGGTGGGAGGAAGTGAATCCGGTAGCTGTGGGAGTCAGTGGGCCTATAGTGGGTATTGGTTGACAGCCGATCCCCAGAAATGGATATAGAGAAATCCGAGGAAAGGAAGAGTCGGAGATGGACCATATGAAGGCAAGGGAGGGGTGGAAATTGGAAGCAAAGTCAATGACATTTTCTAGTTCAGTGTGAGAGCAGAAAGCGGCACCGATACAGACATCAGTGTACCGGAAAAAGAGGTGAGGGAGGGGAACTGTGTAGGACTGGAACAAAGAATGTTTCACCTATCCCACAAAAAGGCAGGCATAACTAGGATGCATACGGGTTCCCAAAGTGGCATCTTTTATTTGGAGGGAGTGAGTGGCGTCAAAGGAAAAGTTGTTCAATGTAAGAGCAGGTTCAGCTAGACGAAGGAGAGTGGTGGTTGATGGGGTCTGTTTGGGCCTACGTTCATAGAAGAAGCAGAGCGCCCTCAGGCCATCCTGGTGGGGGATGGAGGTGTGGAGGAGACGGTAAGGGCCAGGAAACTGGAAACTTAAAAGTGGTGGAGGACGTCAGAAGAGTCGCAGATGTAGGTCGGTAGAGACTGGATAAGGGAAGAAAAATAGTCGCGATAGGAAGAAGTAACTTCCGTGGGTCAAGAACAGGCTGAAATGATTGGTCTACTAGGGCAGTTCTGTTTATGGATTTGGGAAGAAGGTAGAAGTGGGCTGTGCTGGACTGTAGTTTGTTTAAAAATCCCCCATGAGTGGAAAATGCATAGAACATCTTAAAATGAAAAATTGGAAGGTTTTTGTCCAAATTATAATGCACTTGCAGTTTTAAAAATTACAAATCCCTCTACAAATTACACTTAAGAACCATGAAAGCTATGAAAATAAAGCACTGACATACTGTGCAAAAATCATACAAATGAAACCAACTCAGATATGCATGGAGCAAAGACTGACAGTGTGCTGTTTGTGGTGGTGTGAGGTATAATAAGTGGAACAAAATGAATATTTTGTTAGCAAATGAGAAGTTGCATCAAATTTCCGCCTTTAAATTTGTTACAATTTTTTCACTCTGAAACCTTGCTCTCTGCTGCCACCTACACCCTGCTGTCACAAACACATTTTTGGCCTTAGTCAATGAGCAGAAACTCTAGATTTGACTAGTGTTTAATTTTGGATTTATCTATCACTGCATTTCTAGGTTTTCTTCCCATCTAGCTGATAACCTTTCATTAGCTAAATCAAATCATTTTGGTGGTGACAATTATTACAATTTTGTACGGACCAGCAATTGTTTGGAAATCTCTTTTATTAGTCAATTTTCTGAGACTAAATACTAACTGTGCACACTAAATAATTGAATACTTGTAATTGAATAGAAGAAAAAGCACTGTGGAGGTCGATGTATCAAATTTGTAATTGCGATAAAGGGGCAGGGAGGAAATAGTAGCAAACTACACTCTACTGATAATTCAAAGGATTATTTTTGCACTAAAAATTTGAATTCAGTAATTTGAACTAAGCAAAGTGGGAATTTAGTTATAAATATTTAATTATCAGATACTTAGAGCGGAGTAGACAGTGCTGCTAAGTATAAAATGCACCCTGGGATTTCTCTCCTCTTCAACAACTTGCATTTATAGCGCACCTTTAACATAAAAAACATCCCAAGGCACTTCGGAAGCATAAGGGAAAAATGGAAAGATTAGGAGAGATGACCAAAAGCTTGGTAAAAGATGTGGGTTTTAAGGATGGTCTTAAAGGAGTTGGGAGGTTTATGGAGGGATCTGACGAAGGGTCCCCGACTAGAAACGTTAACTCTGTTTCTCTCTCCTCGATGCTGCCTGACCGGCTGAGTGTTTCCAGCATTTTCTGTTGTTATGGGGCCTAGGCTTCTAAAAGCACAGGTGCCAATGGTGAGGTGGTGGAGGTGCTTAAGAGCCCAGAGTCAGAGGAGGGGAGAGTGTGGTGTGCGGGGGGGAGGGTTCTTGGACTGGAGGAGGTTACAGCGAGAGGCAGAGGTGAGGCCATGGAAGACTTTAAGCAAAAGGAGGAGAATTTTAAAATTAAGACATGGGGGGACTGCTAGCCAGCGTAGGTCAGTGAGGATAGAGATGATGAATGAATGGAACTTGGTGTTGGGCAACAAAGGTTTTGATGAGCTAAAGTTTATAGAAGGTGGAGGATGGGAGGCCAGCCAGGAGAGCGTTGGAGTAAATTGTACCTGGAAGTGACGAAAGACATTGATGAGGGTTTCAGCAGCAGATTTCCAACTTGGTAAACCCCATGGCAAGGGCTCCATGTTAGAAGGGCGGGGGGATTCCCTGCCTGAAACTACTGAAAGGCATTTTTTAGTTGCACAGCTAACCAAAAGAGTTTTCTAATCACTCCAGTCAGCGTGGATATTTCAGACAAAGTTTGTGGACAGTCAAAATCTGTGACCTCAACAGGTAAGTCATCTAGATAGCTTATCCCTTTTCTACAGGCTTAACTTAAGTTAAGTATGAATCTGGTTTAAATAGTGGAATTTCTGGAACAGCAGTTTTTGCCTTCATTATCCTGTCATTTTTAGATATGCAATCACTGTGAGGCAGACACATCTTCTGCCAGCACCCAATTCTACCAGAACTTTACATGTATTTTAGAACGGTTGTAACTCTGGTCTGACTTGCACCCCAAATTCTGTTCCCCTACACTGGAACTACAGTACTTTTGCCCCCAAAAGATAACAGAATTTTGAGCACTTGATTTTTTATATGAACAATTGATCACATTTATATCTGATAGTTTAAAATATATGCACCTTTTTATAGGAACCTGAGTAGGCTATTCAGCCCTTCGAGCCTGTTCCGCCATTCAGTTAGATCATGGCTGATCTGTGCCTCAACTCCATTTACCCACCTTTGCTCTATATCCCTTAAAGCCCTTACCTAACAAAAATCTATCTATCTTTGTTTTGAATTTTTCAGTTGACCTAGCCTCAACAGCTTTTTGAGGGAGAGAGAGAGTTCCAGATTTCCACTACCCTTGTGTGAAGAACTGATTCCAGACATCGCTCCTGAATGGCCTAGCGCTAAGTTTTAAGGTTATGTCCCCTTGTTCTGGATTCCCCCACACTAGATTAAATAGTTTCTCTCCATCTACCCTATCAAATCATTTAATCGCCTAAACACTTCAATTAGATCACCCCTTAATCTTCTACACTACAGGGAATACAAGCCTAGTCTATGCAACCTGTCCTCATAATTTAACCTTTTTAGCCCTGGTATCATTCTGGTGAATCAGCGCTGTACACCCTCGAAAGCCAACATATCCTTGCTGAGGTGCAGTGTCTAGACTGAATGCAGTACTCCAGATGGGGTCTAACCAGAGTTCTGTACAGCTGGAACATAACTTCCACCATTTGTACTCCAGCCCTCTTGAGGTAAAGGCTAACATTCCATTAGCCTTTTAAATTATTTTTTGTACCTGTCCACTAGCTTTTAGTGATTTCTGTACGCGGATCCCTAAATCTCTCTGCTCATCCGCAGTTCCTAGCTTTTTGTCATTTAGAAAATACGCTGATCTATCTTTCTTCGTTCCAAAGTGGCTGACCGCACACTTCCCCACATTGAACTTCATTTGCCACAGTTTTGCCCATTTACTTATCAATGTCCCTTTGCACTTTTCTGCTCCCATCTACACTACTTACTATGCCACCTAACTTAGTGTCATCAGCAAACTTGGATTCCTTTTGAGTTTCAAGTTGGAATATGGCTGAGGCATTATCATTGTTTTCTCCCTTCTATATGCCTCCATCATGCCTGTTTCCACTGACAGGGAGGCCTGATGTTCTGCTCCCAGGCCTTCATCATTGCTGCTTGTAATAGGCAGCTGGGAAGTGACTGTGGTTTGGTCTGATTCACAATTCTTCTGCTTCCCTGTGGGAAAGTGCATCATCTTTGCTTGACATTCTGTTTCCTTTCTCCCCACCCACCCCTCCCTCCGGGGAAGGTGGGAAGCAGCTCGGCTGGAATCAGGACTGACTGCACAGAGAATTGTATGCGTGAGCCTGATTCTACAACTCCAGTGGCTGAGTCACTGGGCTGCCACCTAATTTCATATGCACTCCAGATTAATTGTATTGAGTCATTTTTATCTTGCAAAAGTCTTTAAAATATAATGCAATTTAATGTCATAAGGCTTTTCTTATTTTGCTCAAATAATGTATAATTTTTTCTCACTTGTTCAGTTCCACATATGAATAGAAATTTTCCATCATCTTGTGGTGATTTAAAATACCAAGGGCTCTAACAGTTTTGTCCCATGCTTGCATTGTGTGCAGCCAAAAGGTTCAGACAAGGGGCAAATTTACAAACCCCAGCCATGTCATCTTGTCACTGCCGCCCAAAAACTGGTAGCAAGACCAGTTGGAGACTGCACTTGACTTTTTTTAGGTAAGTGGGATGTTTCGTTGGACATGGAGTGGAGGTAGCACTGACTGAGAAGGTAATTCACACCATTGGGCTTCCCTTAAATTCAGAGGGGCAATTTGGATTGTTGGTTTGGATTGAGCATTTCCTTTTCAGCTCAAGGATCTGTTCGTCCTTGAGGCAGAGACTTCACTTCTTTTATGGCTATAGCGAAGGCATCATTAGGTCAGGGAAAACATCCTCCCATTCCTTTATAATCCTGAAAAAGAGCAAGAATTTTCTGGTCTTTACTGGACTTAAAGGACTGGATTTTAACTTCGTGATGCGCTGGGAGTGGGTGGGTCCGGTAGCACACGGGAAGCTTGGAATTAAGTACAGTGCGTCTGTCAGTGGCTTTCTAACCCATCTACTGCATTACCATATCATTTCCGGGTTTCCCGACCAATTGGCGTGAGTGGGCATGATGACGACCCACATGAGGCGATTTCAACTCCAGTATTTGAAGGGACACTTCAAACATGCAATTTGATGGTGTTTGGCGTTGGGAGCACAACAGAGGGAATTGGCTGAATGGAGTCCAGACGTTCAAAGGCTGCGCCTCGTTTTAGTGACTCTTCCCTGGATGTGCTGCTGGGGGATGTAAGGGCCCGCAGGGAGATGCTCTTCCCCACTTAAGAGAGGAAGAAGCCTGCAGGTGAAATAATGAAGGTGTGGTTGGAGGTTGCCCATGAGGTCAGCAGCAGGAGCGTGGTGCCACGCTCGTGGATTCAATGCCGAAAGTGCTTTAATGACCTAAGCAGGTCAGGAAAGGTGTGTACAGTGTCACATTCACCTACATCCTGATGTGTGTGTCTCACCCCAACTCCCTCACTCTGCCTTCTCAAGCCTACTGCAGTACATCACTCCTCACACCAACTTGCCTTGCAGGTACATCCATCCCTTTCTGTCTCTACACTTTCTCACATCCCGATCTGTCCATCCACCACAGACACTCACCCTCTTCCTTATGCAATATCATGCCTCTCCCTCATGGTCACCCTCAACAAATGCTCTCAATCCATCCATTCAACACATGCCATTACTCTCACTCATAGGTCTCTTCTTTCCCTCCTTGCAGGAGAAAAGAGCACAGAACAGAGGGAGAGGCAGAGAGCTGGAGATGGCCCTCCAGCCATCTCGCAACTGACAGCTACAGAGGAGGAGTCGCTGGAGATTAGCGGAGTCTCGGCGTGCCTGGCCATCGCAGATGGGGGCCTCCCAGCTACCTGGTGACAGAATTAAATATCAGACAGCCATATGGCCCACAGCACTCACTCCTGTTGACTTGATGTCAGCAGTGAGTGAAATATGATCAGGTGCATAATGATCACTTAAAACATTCTTACTTTGACAGTTCTAAATCGTGTCTTTAAACTCCCGCAGGAGGTGGTCCAAGAGGACAGCGACTCCTCGGAGGAGGTCACTCCCTCAGGGTGCACCGTCACAGGACTCGTGTAGACCATGCACCAGCTCAGATATTCACACTTTGGTGGAACCGGTAAGGAAGATAGTTGGGTTTTCACCTGGTGACTCAAAGCACAAATGAACAAGGGCAGATGGTGGAGACGGGGACAGCAGTGGAGAGTCACAGGCTCCAAAACCCAGAGGACGTCTGCTAAAAGTATCTAAGCAGTCAGAGCAGGGATCTGAGCAGCCTGCCTCTACCTCTGCTGAAGCCACAGGAGTTGCACCACGTAGAAGTGCTATGAAGAGGAAGAGTAAAGATTTGTTGTTGCACATGGGTGTGTTACACAATGTTATATTGGTAAGTTTGTGTTTTATTTTTGAGCCGTGTAAATATTCTTTCTTTCCACCACTTTCCAGTCTTGCTCAATTTGGTTGCTGCCTAGCAAGTGGCCTTTCACTTGTGATGAATGGTAAGACATGAATTGATGCCGAGCAATGGGGGGGCTGTGAAAGGGAATGCTCGGTTGTTTGTAGGACTGCTTTATGTTAGTGTCATTGTGGGTTGGGGGAGTGGGGGGTGGCAGTGCTTTTGCATGTGGTTGTCTCTTTGGGTGGACTGGTGGAACCTAAGTGAACCTTGCAATGATGAGGGCATCCCGGACAGCAATGAGCGCAGCTGCTGGTGCATTGGCCACACCACGTTCTGCCTCTTTCTCCTCCTCAAAATCATCTGAAGAGCCTCTGCACCTTGTTCTTCCTGCAGGTCGAAACCTCGCTGCTGTGCAGAGCGCAGCAAACCACGACCGTTCTGGAGACCCTGGCTGGTGCGTACTGAAGAGCGCCTCCAGATCTGTCCAGGCACCTGAAGCATATCTTCAGCAGCTTGCTCAATGACGCATCTGGATGTCATATGACTTTCATTGGTTGGGTTCCTCACGGGTGTCAACAGCCATGTTTTAAGTGGGTATCCTTTGTTTCTGAGCAGCCAGCCAGTAAGTCTGCTTCGAGGTGCGAAGAAATCGGGGAGGGTGTACTGCCGCAAGATGAAAGCATCATGGCAGCTGCCCGGGAATCTTGCACACATCTGCATAAACATCTTTTTGTGATTGCACACCAGCTGTACACTGATGGAGTGGAAGCCCTTGTGGCTGATGAATACTCCTGGGTGATCTGGGGATGCCTTACTTGCCTCATGCGTGCAATCGATGACGCCCTGCACCTGTGGGAAGCCAGCTAGAGCCACAAACCCAAGCACCCGCTCATTCTGACTGGCATCATCACAGGTTAAGTTAACACAATTGCTGGCCCTGGCAAACAAGCCATCAGTCACCTGTCTTATGCATTTGTGGGCCACCGACTGGGAGATCCTGCAAATGTCTCCGGCAGAGGCCTGGAAGGATCTAGAGGCAAACAAGTTTAGGGCGGTGGTGACTTTGACGGCCACTGGCAAAGCATGGCCACCAGGCCCAGTTGGCAGCAGGTCTTGTTCCAGCAGGCTACAAATGTCTGCCACCACCTGACGCGACACCCTGAACCTCCTGAGACACTGGTGTTCTGACATGTCGAGGAAGCCTATCCTCTGCCTGTAGACCGTGTGTGCCAGGTATGGCCTCCTGCGAGCTGCACCTCTCTGCTGATCCCCTCTCTCCTGTGGAGTTACAGGTCTGTGAGCAGCAGGCTGCTCCTGCTGCTGCTGGTCATCTTGGTCCTCATCTGAGGTCCAAAGTAATACAGCATAAACTGCACCCGTGCTGATCTGATGGATCAGAGCTCCAAAGTGCAGATCAGACGTATAGACCTCAAGTTTAGATGACACATCCAAAGTTGTAAAAGTAACCTCTCAGCACAAGTACTGTGAACAAAGCCTTTCACACAAGCAGGCAAGAAAGCAGCTGTGAGGTGTCGGTAGTTATTCGCATATTTCCCTGTCATGCCTTCAGCGCCCTCAATTGCTATTGTGTTCTCACCTTGCTTTCACTGGCGAGTTCCAGGAAGCCTGTGAAACCCGTGGACCCACAGTTAAATTGCAAAAGCCATGTTAATATCGCTGTAATTGAGCGACTAACATATTGAAATTGATAACCTGCCTCTCCCAAGATGGTTGCACGCACACAGCCTAACTCGCTGCAGTTAAGTACGGATATCGGCGGGTTGGAGCCGGCTTCCCGACATGCTTGCATTTTTCCAGGACTTAACCACCCACACCCACACCCATGCTAAAATTCACCCCCAAAGGTTCTGCGTTCTTTCAGATTGAAGGAAAATTTCAATATTACCTACTGCAGGTCAGTCAGCCTAACTGGTCTATTGCGGTGACTGTCTCGGACTGCATTAATTCCGTATCTTTGTAACTACAATTTAATGCTTCCCTGACAGAATAAGTGTAATTTGGAAGAGGCAGGAACCTAAGGACTGGTGTGATATTTCAATCTTCCTGATCTCAGTCGAGGAGAGAGGAGAAACTTGTGGGTGGTGGAGGTGTAAGGGAAGAAGTTTTCCGCTATCAAATAAATTGCAGCAGAAGGAAGATTTTAATTGGACTAGTTGGCCAAATATTAACTTACACACGCCAAAGCAAATTTGATCAAATCATAGACTCAGAATTTAATTTTCTTCCCATTGAGTGATCATTTTTTTTTCTTTGTGTTTACTAAGAATTTATGAAGTGGCTGGTCAGCTAATCTGAGGGTTAATTATCTTCTAACGTTAATCTGTAATGAATCAGATCTAAATGAAGTATGTATGAAGTGGTAGAGAGAAAACGGGGAATTACAGACCGGTAAGCCTGACATCGGTAGTGGGGAAAATACTAGAGTCCATTATAAAAGATGTAATAGCTGAGCACTTGAAAAACAGTGACAGGATCGGACAAAGTCAACATGGATTTACAAAAGGTAAATCATGCTTGACTAATCTATTGGAATTTTTTGAGGATGTAACTGGTAAAATAGATAAGGGAGAACCAGTGGATGTGGTGTATTTGGACTTCCAAAAGGCTTTCGATAAGGTCCCGCATAAGAGATTAGCGTGTAAAGTTAAGGCACATGGGATTGTGGGCAAGGTATTGACTTGGATAGAGAACGGGTTGGCAAACAGAAAGCAAAGAGTTGCAATAAATGGGTCTTTTTCCGAGTGGCAGGCAGTGACTAGTGGGGTACCGCAGGGATCGGTCCTTGGACCCCAGCTATTCACAATATATATTAATGATCTAGACAAGGGAACTAGATGTAATATCTCCAAGTTTGCAGATGACACAAAACTGGGTGGGCGTGTGTGCTGCGAGGAGGATGCCGAGAAACTCCAGTATGATTTGGACAGGTTGGGTGATTGGGCAGAAGCGTGGCAGATGCAATATAACGTGGATAAATGCGAGGTTATCCACTTTGGTGTCAAAAACAGAAAGGCAGATTATTATCTGAATGGCAATAGATTGGGAGAAGGGGAAGTGCAACGAGACCTGGGTGTCCTTGTGCACCAGTCGCTGAAGGTAAGCATGCAGGTGCAGCAGGCGGTTAAGAAGGCAAATGGTATGTTGGCCTTCATAGCGAGAGGGTTTGAGTATAGGAACAAAGATGTCTTGCTGCAGTTGTACAGGGCTTTGGTGAGACCACACCTTGAGTACTGTGTGCAGTTTTGGTCGCCTTATCTGAGGAAGGATGTTCTTGCCATGGAAGGAGTTCAGCGAAGATTCACAAGGCTGATACCTGGGATGGCAGGAATGACGTATGAAGATTGGGTCGATTGGGCTTATACTCGCTGGAGTTTAGAAGAATGAGAGGGGATCTCATTGAAACTTATAAAATTCTGACAGGACAGGACAAACTAGATGCAGGAAGGATGTTCCCGATGGTCGGGGAGTCCAGAACCAGGGGTTACAGTCTAAGGATAAGGGGTAAGCCATTTAGGACAGAAATGAGGAGGAATTTCTTCACCCAGAGAGTGGTGAACCTGTGGAATTCTCTGCCACAGAAGGCAGTAGAGGCCAATTCATTAAATAGATTCAAGAAGAAGTTGGATATATTTCTTAAGGCTAAAGGGATCAAGGGATATGGGGAGAAAGCAGGGACAGGGTACTGAATTTGGATGATCAGCCATGATCGCATTGAATGGTGGAGCAGGCTCGAGGGGCCGAATGGCCTACTCCTGCTCCTATCTTCTATGATTCTATGTATTACAAATGTTGATGACATGTCATGTAGTGTAGTTTATTTATCCAACTAGGACAGTTGTTTTCAGATTGCAAAACTGTGGAGATGCACCCTGAGCTTACCTATAGTATTAACAACAAAAATTTGCATTTATAAAGTGCCTTTTAAAGTAGAAAATGTCTTGAGGTGCTTTATTGGGGTGTGGGTGGGGGTGGATGGAAGGGAGAAGAGAAGAAAAAAGTATATAAAGGGAATGGACATTAAGCCATGGTGTAAAAGAGAGGATAAGTGATCAAAGGTTTGGCTCAAAATGATGAGTTTTGAGAAGATCTTTAATGGTGGAGAAAGAAGTGGAGAGGCAGTGGATTTTAGGAGGGAATTCCAGAGAGTAGGGCCACGGTAATTGATGGTTCTGCCATCAACAGTGGGGTAAAGGGAGGGGCGGATACATAAAATGCCAGAGTCATAAAGATATGTTGGTAGGATGAGATGAAGTAAGGTGGGGTGATGCTCGTGTGGAGCAGTAACACCAGCATAGACCTGTTGGGCCGAACAGCCTGTTTCTATGCTCTAAAATTCTATGTAAAGGGTATAGGAGGGGCTACTGAAGCAGAGTGGGGTGAGGTGATGGAGGAATCCATCCAAGGACGAAGATTTTATTTAAGTCAGTGAGGATAGGAGTGGTGGATTAGTCGGGATAGGCAATGTTCCCTGTATTTTGTTTTGGCCCTGCGCGGCCCCTTTACTGCGCAGACCATTCGAAATACCGCACCTGCATGGTTTTTACATTGAAAAGCCGGCTGCGCGGGTTTCCTGGCGCGGCCGCACAGCTTACGGGGAACATGGGGATAGGATATGGACAACTGAGTTTGGAGCAAGTTCTGGAGGATGGGAGGTTAGCAAGGAGGACAATGGAGAAATCTGGTCGAGGGTGACAAAATGTAAATCATGATGATCTGATTGCATTCAAATGTAAGGACATTTTTAAAATCATGAAACCAAAATGATTAAGCATTCGGCAATATTAAATTCTGCTTACCGAGACAGGATGAGTTGTGTAGGAACCTCTTGGATGCGTTGGGTCAACACAGGTCACTACTAATGAAAATGCAGATAGCGCTGCTGTGGGTTTACATCCTAATTATAATGCCTGACTGTTCAAATCCAGGCAGGAAGGGAGTGAAAATACTGGGAGGTTGCACTGTGTTAGCAGTCCTTGTGCTACAAAAAGCTACTCAGATTTCCTGAAATAATTGCCAAAATAAACTTCCTTTTATGTAGACTTTTTAAAGTAAGTGGGATCATTCATACAGACCGTTGGAACAAGAGGAAGAACAAATCTGATGTTTGCTGTTATAATGGAATAAAGAAGTTAATGCATTCTTGGGTTACTGCTGCTACAACCAGATTTCTTCTCCGGTTAGTTTTAAGTGTTTCATTATTGCATTAGTATAGTAACAATGAAACCTTATCCAAATTGTAGTAATTGCTTTAATGGCTTTTGTTACCAAAAGTAGCGTTATTGTAACTGTAGCTATTCGTTAAGTACTTGCAACTGCTTTAGTTTAAAATTGCAAATCATTAATACTTCCATTTACAGATAAAGTACATTTCTTATATATGTGATGATCTTTTGTTATGCAAAGTTGTCACAGCAAACATCTCAAGTACTGTATTGGAATCTCACTGATGGTCTCCCTGGAATGTTATGCAGTACTTTTCTAAAGTGTGATTAAGAATGGCCCAAATAATCCTGCTATCGACTGATTAAACTGGACTGTCTTGCTGGTTTGTTTATGTTTTGAATTGTAACCAGCAGCATAGCTGACAAAGTTGCTTTTGCAGCTTATAGGAAAGCAGTTACTGTTCCATAGTACAGTAGCAACTTTCCTAAATGTGAACCGCAACCCACATTTTGGCTTTGTATAAAATATGGATATAAAATTGACTGACTTGTTATTGAATGGATTTTATAATTTTTGTACGGATTTGAGACTTCAGTTTCTGTGTGTTCCTATTTCAAGCTCTATTGCTCCTCTGACAATGCAAAGGCACCCACATTTTGTTTAAGTCTTAGTCTTGTAGCAGGGAAAATGGGGGGGGGGGGGGGGGGGGGGCAACCTAATCCAAACAAGCAAATAACGTATTTGCCTCTTTAGATTACTATCCCCTTGAATTTGCTTTTCCAACTTTTTATATTAGAATTGTTTTATTTTGATACATATTTCTCTGTTCTTGATCGTTTAGATTCAGTAGAGAGAACTGTTGCTCTATCATTCCTTGGTTTTTATTGACACTTGTGATACCTCCATTTCTGCTAATTTAACCAGAAATTAAACAGATTCTACGACAGTACTTTCAATTTTGTCTTGAACAAAATAATGGAACAAAAATTAAGCCTTTTGAGGAGTGCAATAAAATGTCTGCATTAAAGTAAGAAATGTGATTCTACATCATTGTTTTTAATTCAAGACAATCTATTGTAAATGGCCTTCGCCCACCATTGGTAGCTGTGCTTTTAGCTATCTAGGCCCTACACTCCGGAATTCCCTTCCTAAACCTCTCCTCATCCACCTCCCTCTCCTTTTTTAGACCCTCCCTAAAACCCACCTCTTGACCTCTTCGACAAACCTCCTAATGTTTGGCTCGGTGTCCATTTTTGTCAGATTACACTTCTGTGGGACCTTGGGACATATGTCTAAAGTCACTATATAAATGCAAATCATGATGAATTGGGCTATTCTTCTCTCTTTCTCATCCCCCCCCCCCCCCACCCCACACACACACATTTTACTCTAACCATCATCAATATGTTTTGCAGTTATATAAAAGCTGATAAGGCATTGAATATTCAAGATTTAAAGCTGTTTTAATATAAAATGGTAGCATGATAAATGCAGAGAAAAGTATAACCGCATTGTGCTCATAAATGCTTCTGTTTCTTAATGATTATACAGGAAAAAGTTTGTGTAGTGTAAGTATTGAACAATTAATAGTGGAAATATTAAAACTTCTTCACTAACTTTTGACCTAGTCCATATTATGTGTGAGTCACCATTTTAATGTACTGCTGGCCAATAAAACATGAGTACTTTAAGTAATGTTATTTTCTCTTAAGAATTGTGTGTGCTTAAATTCAAATGGTTAGCCCAAAAGGTGTCTGTAATGCAGTTTATTGTGGCTGCTAGAAAGTATTAACAAAGCACATGCAATCATGTCCCCTTTTGGCATTAACAGCCCACTGTAACTGTCTGCTGTCATCAGTACCTTCTGAATATTTGTTCAATATTCAGGCTTGAGGGCTGAAAGGCTTACTCCTGTTCCTATGTTCCTAATATTCATTACAATTTTGCGATCCTATGTGTATTCATGAGCTAAGAAGACTAAAAGTTCAGTGAAACACGATTCAAAATGTCTGTGACTTGATTATCTGATTAGTTAATCTCTGTCCCAGTCAACTGTCCTCACCAGACTCCTCTTTGACCTACAAATGTTGCTGTTTTAGTCTCTGCTATTGGGATGTCTTGGAGGCAAAAAAAAGCCCTGCTTGCTCAGAATCCTACTTACTTTTCTGCCTTTGTGTCCTGGCTGGCCCAACCCTAAATTGGTTGGCTGATCAAATCCTCCAATAATTTGTTTTTATCTTGCTTAAAAGTATGCTCGATTGCATTGAAATTTTTAAAAATGTTACAATTTTGCACAGGTTTGTGCTTAACGTTCCTAATCTCAGTTGCCAGCTGGAAGAAAGCTGAACCTGTTCTCTCTCTTAATACTTACCTGCCTAATCCATTCCCTGACATGCACTGTGTTGGCTTATGTAAGAAGCAACCATCGAATTCAATTTTACAACAAACCTGGAATAGAAGGATAAACTTTTTAAAGATATGGTAAAGAGCAAATATCCAACCTTAAGGATCAGAAGTGGAGTGGTTTTCCAGAGTTGGGTCCCTTGGACAAGTGGGTTACCTGACTCGCAGGTTTGTTAGAAAATTAAATTCAGTGGTCATTTCTTCCACAAACCAGCATAATTCTCGTTACAACTCTCTCACTCGTACCCTTTCTCCTCTTTTTATCTTCTCAATAGTCCAAGTGTTGTGTGTTTTTTAAGGTTTCGACGAAGCTTCATCTGCAAACCCTTTTCCGGCCAGTTAGAGACATGGGAATTCATGTTGGAAGTTCCTCAGTTAATTTTCCAATAAAAAGGGTGAATAATAATGAGTGGAATAAATAAAGGTCCAGTGCTAGCTGCTCAATTCCTTTTTTTCAGTCAGACATAATGCTGTGGCTTCTGGATGCACCAATACCACTCTTGCTCCTGCTTTCTCTCCCCCTGCCCCCACTGGAGGGAAGACTTGCTGAAAGAGAAAAAGACATATATAGCAAGATTGGTAGAATCAAGAGGACATAAAGGGAAGGAGAGAATCTTACTCCCCTTCTCTGTGAGAGAGTCTGAAATACAGATATAATGGGGGAGACTTGAGAGTGGAACATAAAGGCAAACAGACAGGGAGACAGAAAGAACAGGAAACTAGACAACAAAACAGATAGGATAAGCAACACATTGAGAGATCAACTAGTATACATTAATATTGCCTAGTTTTCTTTTCAGTTGTAGCAGAAATTAAATTCTCTGCTGCTAGTAGAAAAACAATGCAAGTGAAGATTTGTCTTGAAATTTCTGTTTCTTAAAGTACGGCACTGCTTTTTCTTCCACATCTTACAGCCATGTCTGGAATAAGATGTTCGAAACTCTCATCAGATTAATGTTCTTGTTTTACTAGAGCCGCTGGTGCAACAAAAACCAATGACCATAATCACATCCTTATTCACCCTTTACTGTGTGAGTCTGACTCGCTTGTGCTGGTAATTAATTTTGTGTACAGCTGCATTTTGATCTTGGTCACTAAATGACAGTATGCAATGCGGACTTGGACTTTTGCTTTGGCAGAAACTGATTAATTTGAGGTATGCGTATCAATCAGATGTTAAGTACAGTAATATTTTTGCACTGACATTTCTTGGAAGGGATATCCGTACTGTAGCCTTTAAAGCTAAAATTATTTTAACAATCCACTAAAACAGGAAACTAACAATCTATTTGTATCTTTTAAGCACACAGTCCTCTAAGGACTGTTATGGTTCAGGATATCCAGTCTTCAAGTTTAATGGATACTAGAGCCTGTTTCCAAATTTTCTGCCAACATTGCTTTGAAATATCATATTTGAAGTATTGCAAGTCCTAACCTTGTTTATTATTTGGGTTATATTTATTTATGTTGAATCGTATTCATCTTCAAAGTTCAATGGTCAAAGGTATACAAAAGGAACTGAAACTACCAGATTTTTAAAATTTCATTATAAATAGTGGAGTATTTCTTCTCAAGTCCTTGAACGTGTTGTCGCCTCCCAAATCCGTGCCCATCTTTCCCGCAGCTCCATGTTTGAATCCTTCCAATCAGGTTTCCGCCCCACCACCGTACTGAAACAGCCCTTATCAATTCACAAATTACATCCTCTGTGACTGGTAAACTATCCCTCCTTGTCCTTCTCGACCTGTCTGCAGCCTTTGACACGGTTGACCACACCATCCTCCTCCAATGCCTATCCTCTGACATCCAGCTGGGTGGGACTGCATTCGCCTGGTTCCATTCTTATCTATCTAATCGTAGCCAGAGAATCACCTGCAATGGCTTCTCTTCCCGCTCCTGCATCGTTACCTCTGGAGTCCCCCAAGGATCTATCCTTGGCCCTCTCCTATTTCTCATCTATATGCTTCCCCTCAGCGACATCATCTGAAAACACAAAGTCAGGTTCTACCTGTATGCTGACGACACCCAGCTCTACCTCACCACCACCTCTCTCGACCCCTCCACTGTCTCTAAATTGTCAGACTGCTTGTCTGACATCCAGTATTGGATGAGCAGAAATTTCCTCCAACTAAATATTGGGAAGACCGAAATCATTGTCTTTGGTCCCATCGCAAACTCAATTCCCTAGCCACTGTCGGTGGTTTGCCTTGGTGGTTCGAATCACCCCCCCTACTTAGTTCGATACGACAGGAATTACAGTGAACAGGATTGGAACACAGACAAGCTTTTCAGACTCAACTGTACGGTGTTTAATAAGGTTAACACACACACCCGCCTCCAGTACATAAAATGCCTGATGGCATAAAACAAACAGTACAACAATACAACTTGGCCCGTCGAACAGGCCCCTGTCTGGTGTTAAGACGCCTAAAATCACAGTGTTGCAATACAGAGTATAACATGGACTTGTCCCACAAACCCCGGAACATACATTATATAATACACACACAACCTCCCCACTAAACCCCTCTGGATTGGTTGGGACACACAACACCCCCTCACACAGTACCGGTGGTCTTAAGGATGTGAGGGCTTGGACAATGATCACCCCGATTGTCCGTTTTCTTGCTCACTGCTTCCCTGTGTAGAGCGTGTCTCCTGGTTCTGTATCACCGATGCAGTATCCAAGTCCCAGTTTCGAGGTTCGTTCCTACAGTCGAAGAGCAAGGCGAGGCTCTCGTCACTCATGGTGGTTTAGAGCAAGTGAGAGAGAGAGAGAAAAATGGCCAAAGCTGCCTTCTCTGTATACCCTAAAATTTCATTCTGCTGTGTCTTCTTAGGCGGAACCGAGGATGACTTGTTTCCACATTAAAAATGAGTTCTCAGGTGACTGCTGAGTCCAATGCGGGACCTACAGTCTCTGTCACAGGTGGGGCAGACGGTGGTTGAAGGGGCAGGTGGGTGGGGTGCTTGGGTTGACATGCACTCCTTGCGCTGCCTGCGCTTAGCTTCCGCTTGCTCCCGGCGAAGAGACTCGAGGTATTCAGCACCTTCCCGGATGCTTCTCCTCCACTTTGTGCGGTCTTGGGCCAGGGATTCCCAGGTGTCGGTGGGGATGTTGCATTTTTTCAAGGAGGCTTTGAGGGTGTCCTTGAAGCGTTTCCTCTGCCCACCTGGGGCTCTCCTGCCGTGCCGGAGCTCCGAGTAGAGCGCTTGTTTTGGGAGTCTCGTATCGGGCATGCAGACAATGTGACCCGTCCATCGGAGCTGATCGAGCGTGGTCAAAGCTTCGCTGCTGGGGATGTTGGCCTGAGCAAGAACACTGACATTGGTGCGCCTATCCTGCCAATGGATTTGCAGGATCTTGCGGCGGCAGTGTTGGTGGTACCTCTCCTGTGCTTTGAGGTGCCTGCTGTACATCGTCCATGTCTCTGAGGCATACAGCAGGCCGGGTATCACTGCTGCTCTGTAGACCATGAGCTTAGTGCTGGGTTTGAGGTCCTGGTCTTCAAACACTCTCTTCCTCAGGCGACCGAAGGCTGCACTGGCACACTGAAGGCGGTGTTGGACTTCGTCATCGACATCTGCCCTTGTTGACAGTAGGCTCCCGAGGTATGGAAAGTGGTCCACGTTGTCCAAGGCCTTGTCGTGGATTTTGATAATCGGGGGGCAGTACTGTGTGGCGGGGGCAGGTTGGTAGAGGACCTTTGTCTTACGGATGTTTAGTGTAAGGCCCATGCTCTCGTACGCTTCGGTGAAGGTGTTGATGATGGTTTGGAGTTCGACCTCCGAGTGAGCACAGACGCAAGCGTCGTCTGCATACTGTAATTCGACGACAGAGGATGGGACGACCTTGGATCTGAACTGGAGGTGACGGAGGTTGAACAGTTTCCCGTTTGTTCTGTAAATTAGCTCCACTCCAGCGGGGAGCTTACTGAGGGTGAGATGGAGTATTGCAGCAAGGAAGATCGAGAAGAGCATTGGTGCGATGACACAGCCTTGCTTGACCCCGGTTCGTACGTGAATTGGGTCTGTGGTGGAACCGTTGGTCAGGATCACAGCTTGCATGTCATCGTGAAGCTGGCGGAGGATGGTGACAAACTTTTGAGGGCAGCCGAATTTGCGGAGGACACTCCATAATCCCTCACGGTTGACAGTGTCGAAGGCCTTTGTGAGATCAAAGAAGGCCATGTACAGCGGTTGGTGCTGTTCCCTGCATTTCTCTTGTAATTGACGTGCGGTGAAGATCATGTCCATTGTGCCCCTTAGTGGGCGGAATCCGCATTGCGACTCTGGGAGGAGCTCTTTGGCCACTGGGAGAAGGCGATTGAGGAGGATTCTTGTATTGCAGTGATGTCTTTTAAATCACCCTTCTTTGTCTGGTTCCCACCTTTTCAAGTCTGGGCCTTCCCCCAACTCTTGTATTCCAATCCACACCCAGTAATCCAAACCACAGGACATGTTCAGGGCTGGGGGATGGAAGACAATTCCTTATCTTGTCTCCCCCTCCCTGTGGTACATATTTGATGTGATTTAGTCTTACTGCTAATGTGTTTTGCCCAAGGTTAAAGTGTTTTTCTTTGAGGCCAGGAAGTCTATTGTTCCAGTGAAACTGACATCGTGGTCTTATCCAATTGAAGATCCATCGAAACCCATTAAAACACGAAGCCTCATTGTCCAAAGTTATGATGCGGAGATGCCGGTGTTGGACTGGGGTGGACAAAAGTGAGAAGTCGCACAACACCAGGTTATAGTCCAACAGTTTTATTTGAAATCACAAGCTTTCGGAGCGGCTGCTCCTTCGTCAGGTGAAGTGAAGGAATACGAATCGGCACAGCATATATAGACAGAGATCAATGCCTGTGCAGAGAACAATGTCAGACGACTACAGTTAATCTTTCTGACTGCCTTTTATCAGTGCCAAGTTCCGCACCCATGAGGACGGCCTCAACCGGGATCTTGGGTTCGTGTCACGCTACATGTAACCCCACCTGACGTAGAGTCATCCAGACTCGAATCGTCGTTGGCTTGTTCACAGATGTGATTTCCAGTAAAAAAAAAAAGTAAAAAGTTTAAAGTTTATGGTTTTCCATACAGACTGCAGCATCTGACACATTAGACCCCCTGTGACCCCACCTCATTGTCTTAGTTGTATTTTGCTATGTCTTTGATATAATATCTTCCTGACTGACCTGATTGTGTGTCTCTGCCGAGGTGTGATAAAAGGCAGTCAGAAAGATTAACTGTAGTCGTCTGACATTGTACTCTGCACAGGCATTGTTCTCTGTCTATATGGGCTGTGCCGATCTGTATTTCTTCACTTCACCTGACGAAGGAGCAGCCGCTCCGAAAGCTTGTGATTTCAAATAAAACTGTTGGACTATAACCTGGTGTTGTGCGACTTCTCACTTTTGTCCAAAGTTAAATCACCTATCGAGACGCTCATTGTTCAAAGCAAATGTCTTTTCCATAGTTAAATTGAAACTCACAGGTGTGTCTGTGCTTCTAGGTCCAAATGCACCACGCCCCTCTCACTGGGCCAAACAGACTGCTTGTCAAACAGCAGTAACAATCATACAAATCCTTGGGGCCTGCTCCGATGCTTACTCCATCCCTCTCCCTGGCAACTGTCTGAGGCTGAACCAGATCGTTCGCAACCTTGGTGTCGTATATGATCCTGAGATGAGCGGACATATCTGCGCCGTCACCGAGACCGCCTACTTCCACCTCTGCAACTTCGCCCGACTCTGCCCCACCTCAACTCATCTGCTGCTGAAACCTTCATCCATGCTTTTGTTACCTCTAGGCTTGACT
Source organism: Squalus acanthias (assembly GCA_030390025.1). NCBI lineage: Eukaryota > Metazoa > Chordata > Chondrichthyes > Squaliformes > Squalidae > Squalus > Squalus acanthias. The sequence goes on along the minus strand of CM059427.1, from coordinate 25,336,424 downwards.
ATTCCAATGCTCTCCTGGGGCAGGTGGCCCACACATGTAAAGGTGACTCAAAAATGCCTGCCACAACAGTGGCCAAGAAAAATGGAGCTGTCGCATGCCACTCCAGTCTTTCATGGGCTCTAGGTTCATTCTCGAAGAGGACCCTCCATTAATTTTTTTAATGGTTGTCTTCATGCAATATGGCAGTAATAGCCCAGTATTTCCCCCAGACATGACCCCTTCATGGGGAGGTGGCTGGAAGAACAGTTGCTGCCTGTATCAATTTTATCAATTCCTTTTATAGTCTTGAAGGGACAGTGTTTTCAACCATTGGGTTACAGCAATGTTAGGACAGGGTTTTTACAACAGATTGTACAAAACTTGGTTAAAATACATTGAGATGCCTTAACTACACTGCTTAATTAAATAACTTCTAATATATTTTCAATACATCCAAGGAAACCTTTAGTTTATGAACAAATTCAAAGATGACCATTTTGATAAGAGTTACATATGTGTATTAAATATGCAAATATGTGGCATTGTTTTAAGAAAAAAAGTTATAAACAGTATATTTAAAAACTTAAAGGATAACAGCCCAGCTAGACTGGTCAAGTGCTCAAAGACAACAAGGGGGAAAAATTGAGTCGCGCCCCCTTTGGGGCACTAACTTCGCCGGGGCGCTACTTTAGGCGCCCTGAAAAAATTAGCACCCTGTGGCTGAAATTCATCGGTAGCACCCCAAGAGGGAAGTGGCGCCCCACCTCCCTCTTGGGGCACTGCGAGGGAATATCACGGCGCGCCGCGGTACTGCAGGCCTTCCTCCCCAAAAGACAAGAGTCCAGCACTCGAAGTGCCGGGCTCACGGAGCGCAGCCGGCACTCCGCGGGGGGGGGGGGGCTGAAGAGGAGGCCGGGGACGGCAATGGGGGCAGGTGCTGGCAGGCAGCACCTCGCCTTTAATTAGCGCTGCCCCGGCCGCAGGTAGGCCCCCCTGACCCTGTCGGACATGGCGTCCGGCGGTAAGTCGAGGCATGAGCGGGGCGCTGCGCACGGCGATGATGTCATCGCCGGCGACGCAGCACCGTGGGGCGCTAACGGTTACTGCCACCGCTAACCTCCCGCTGAATTTCACGGGAGGCACTGGCGGCACCGCGCCCGGGCGCTAGTTGCTTTGCGCCCCGTTAGCACCCACTTCGGGCGCTAACAGGAGGCACAAAGCAACCGAATTTTTCCCCCCAAAGATTTTAATTTGTAAAGAACTATACAGGAGAAACACTGAAAGCTCTATTTTGTTTGCATTAACAGTAATAATAATGGAAAACACAGTTCTAAGAATTCTGAAAAAACTTCAATTTTATTTAAAGGCATCAATTACAGGTTTGTACCAACATCTCAATGAATCAACAATTGCCCAGTTTCTGGTGTGCTTTGGCAGCAGCATTGTAATTACAATGGAGCGACAAGGAGGAAATGGCCTAACAAGGAGCAGGAAATTCACAGGACGTTTCCTCTTTGGATGTGGGATACAAAGCAGACACATATTTTAAAAATAAACTTGATGACATGAAGGTTATGGAAGCTTCTATCTCGTTTAGGGTCATTTAAAGTAACTTGCATTTTTCTCCCCCCTCCCCCCACCCCCTCATGCACAGCACCACCTGATAGGGTCGGATTGAAGATATTGGTGCGCTCCTGCTGATGTGATCCAGAAACAAAATTGCAGTTGTGCCTCTGGTACCCCAAATATTGTTTCCACTGTCTCTGTAAAACATTTCATAAACCCAGCAGTAATGGGAGGGAACCAGATTCAATAAGTAAATTAAATCTCTTATGAATTGAAACGTGTATCTTTATTGTCTGCTATATTTTGATTAGCATAGCCCAGCTATAACAATAAATCCCCAATTGCTTCCTGGGTAATATATCGAATGCTGACCATTGTTGACTTCGTTACAACATTTTAAACGGGATAAACTACTCTTCTGGATTTCATTATCAGTAAAATGATGAATAGAAACAAAAAGATGTAGGCAAAATACTAAACTGCACAATACTTGTATGAAACAACTGGAATTTGTCCACATGGGTGGAATTTGTAGCCTTCACTGGCCAATTAATATAATAGCATTTGTACTTCAATTGTTCAGATAATTGTTTTCATCCACCTCTTTTTGTTTCCTTTCCATTTGATCTTGTGTGTATTTTAAGTTTGTCAGCAGACTGCTGTGTCAGCACTTTCACTCCAGTTACCAGGTGTTTAGATAATTCCACATGCTTTTTAATTCAGAATGATGATTACCAAAAATGTTGTGGGGTACCAGCACCATCTTATCTCAATATGAGGTCAGTCATCATCACCTAAGCATTAACGGTATTTACCCAGCATGAAGATATCAATATGGAAAATCAGTTGAATTGATGATGGCACTATATTCATAGTGATTATACTATAATTAGGGGTGGAAAATTCCAAGCTTTAACTAGCATGCCGAGAGTTGCATTTGCGCTTTGAGCTGAAAAACAAAGCAACATGCTGGTTTGCAAATAACACCAGTGTTTTTATCCATCCTGCTCCAAATCTTCATTTTTTCATTCTCGTTGCTGCATCAGATTCTTCCTGTGTTTCTGGGGCTATTCCTGACCCCACTGACTAACTCCTTATCTATATTAAAGGTATGTTTTAATCTGTTATATTTTGAAACTAATTTCCTCTAGTTATAATTCAAATATTGGTTTTTGATAAGTAAAAGGTACGTTAAATTACAAAAAAACTCTAGTCACAAAAGTGACAGAAAATGTTTACAATGATTTTTTTTATCAAGCACGGACTGTAATAATGTTTTATATTCCATCAGACAAATGTGTCTGTATTGTTTTTTGCTGTCTGAAAATTGAAAATGAAGGGACTGTGTTTCTATTTTGATCAGATGAAAGTTTTGTATTAAATAGAATAACGGATGTCACTAAGTAAATTACATGGCAGTAATCCAATCAAGGTGTTTGGATTGAGTCATAAGTGAGAGTCAAATTTGAGCAGTTTGTCATTTGAACTCTGAACTGAGTTTACTGCCAACAATTTACTGATAGGTGAATGAAAAATCCTGTACATTTGACATTTGCAATAATTCTTTTTTTCTCTCATATTAGTTTGAACCATTCTCGATTTGGTACTGTACACTCGTCCTGGGCACTTATAAGGTTAGATTTGTCTTGCTGCTCTTGGTATAAACTGGTTGGATTAATTTGATTCTCTTGAGGTTTTTTGTGGTTGAGTTCTTCCTGTTTAGGTTGCAACATCACAGTTTCAGTGCAGTCTTTTTACCCAGCTTGATGTGTCTCTTTTTGATCGTAAATACCAATTATTGCTGTGAACTGGTTCTCTTCTGTTTCCTTTTTTAGTGCACTGATTTATGCTGTCTTACTATAGTATTCCAAAATTAAAGGGGTGATTTTAACTCCACCTGTCCAGAGGGAAAGGGGCGGTAGTGGAATTAATTGTATCGGGAGACTTACCGCTCGACTCCCACCCAGCACCATCTTAACTGCGCAGTTCATTTAGGTACCTGCTGAAAGCAGGTAGGAGTCTCATGAATGCATGTAAGTTGGGGTCCTATGATGCCGTTAGGACCCCATGTGATTTTAATGTGAAAAAATAGCAGTCCCCCTCAGCAGCGAACCTACTGAGTAAAACTTAGCAAGATTGGTGTCCGAAGGGCCATTGGAAGTGGTATTTAAAGGGACATTTACTTGCAATTACTCAGATCATAGATATATGTTTGTAATTGCGTTTTTTGGATATCCACAGGAGTGTTTGCCTCAGAGATTGCTTTTTCTACATTATTCTGCTTGCACACTCTCAGCGGACAGTTTATGTCGGGTGTCATTCTTGCAACTTTAACTTGGTGACATGAGGAACAGCAGCAGGTCCTAGCACAAGGTGCAGCAGTGGGCCTGTTGGTAGACAACACTTGAGGGGGTGTACAGGTCGAGTGAGTTTCCTGAATTTATCTGAGGAGCAGTGTATGAGGAGGCTGTGCTTCTCCAGACAGGCTGTCGCAGATCTCTGCCGCCTCCTGCAAGAAGACCCACTGCCTGCTGGGTCAGCTGGTCGTGCTTTGTCGCGGGCAGTTAAAGTCACCAGTGCGGATTAACTTCTTTACCTCCGGCTCTTTCTAGAGTGCGACAGCGGACATTCTCTCAGTCTGCCATTTGAACAAAAATCATCAAATACATGCCCAGTCCCAGCGCTGCCAGTAAAACCTGGTGGCGTTCGTGTGTAAGAGTTCCTGAAAGTGTATAAAAGGGGCTCGCAGCTGCAGCCCCCTGGATCAGAGGATCTTTTATCTGTCTGGTTTGCTCGGAGATTTTCCAGTTTAGAAATTGCTAATTTCACTTTTTTTGTAATTACCATTTTGTAAGCTTCATCTGCTTCTGATGAGGGCTGTTCTTGCTACTTTATTCCGGATTCAGGAACACTTGGAAGAGGGGGAGCAACAGCCTCAGCAACTACCACCAGCAGCTGGTCTCTCGGAAGACAGCAGGTGAGGGGGGCTGTTTGTAAGAGGCCATACCCAGCACACAGGGTGTACAGGCTAAGAGTTACTTGTTTGGACCTGTCTGAGGAGCAGTGCAAGTGGAGGCTGTGCTTCTCCAGGCCAGCTGTTGCAGAGCTCTACAGCCTCCTGCAGCAGGGGCTGCTGCCTGCTGGCCCAAGGTGGGGGAGTGGGGGGAATGTTTTGCCAGTGGCTCTCCAAGTCACCCTTTTATTTTTTATTTTCCACTGGATCCTTTCAGACTGCTACAGGGGTCATCAGTTGCAATATTGGGTTAATGACGTCCTGTTCGCCAGGGCAGCGTAGCACATCTCTTTCGTCTTTCACGTGCATAATGTCATTGACTGCACACGTTGCCATCAGGGCACCAGAACACCAGCCAGCAACATGTATAAATAGAAAAGGAATCCACTCCCATCAATGTGCAGCTAGTGGCTGATCAGAGGAGCACCATCGCCCAGGGGTGTGTGCAAGGTACCCAGGGAGCTGCCATGATGCATTTATCCTGCCACAGTCTAGCCAATATTCGACTCTGTGAGGAACGTGGCAGGGTGGCTGCTGGGGGACAAGATGCCCACTACAGATGTGGCTAATGATACCCCTGTGCAACCCCAACACGAATATAATCAAAGCCAGGGAACCATCAGGATCCTATTGAACACCTCATAGGGATGCAGAAGCAGAGATTCAAGTGTCTGGATTTTCTAAATACAGTTAGTTTACTTTGATTGTGTATATCTAATTCTGACATATCTAAACAAAACCACTGTCGTAATCCCATTTAGTGCAGGACCTCACTGCAATAAATATAAGGGTGTTGTAGCTTAATTTGCACCACTGTTAAAACATTTATTTCCAAAATAATTAACGTAAAATAAACTGGGATTATTCTTGGAGCAGAGAGGTTAAGGGGAGATTTAATAGCGATGTTCAAAATTATGAGGGGTTTTGATAGAGTACATAGGGATAAACACTGGCAAAAGGGTCCGTAACCAGAGGACACAGATTTAAGAGAATTCGCAAAAAAGCCAGGAGGAGATGAGAAGACATTTTTTTTACACAGCGAATTATGATCTGGAATGCACTGCCTGAAAGAGTGGTGGAAGCAGATTCATTAGTAACTTTCAAAATGGAATTGGACATATACTTGAGAAGGTGAATTTGCAGGGCTATGGGGATAGAGGGGTGGAACTAATTGGATAGCTCTTCAAAGAGACGGCACAGCCACGATGGACTGAATATCCTTCTGTGCTGTATGATTCCAGGAACAGACACGTGTGTATTGCAATGCTGCCACATTGAGATTTTCAGATGTCATACACAGCAGGAGCAAAGCTCAAGGGGGAAAAATTCGGCGGCATTGAACACTACCGCCACAATCTCCTGCGCCCGCAGATCATGACATCAGTCGAGCGTGCAACACCCCGGGAACGCCCCCTGCCTTTCCGCCTGCCGCTAGCAATGACAAGTAGAGGGGAACGTTTTGCAGTCGGGAAGGGGCTGAGGGAGCGCTATTTAAAGGCGGCCGTTTCCTGCCTTTTTTTGTCGGCGACACTTTTGCACCACGCATTCTGAGAGCGAGAGAGATTCAACGCTGTGTGAAGAAGTTTTGGTTACTAAGCAGCACTTTGCAGGTTCATTTTGATTTGACCTTCATTGCAGCGATTTAGAAGAGACAATGGGGGCTGCACTGATTCGGGGCGTTGTCCTGCACCTGCAGAATCGGAGGCAGCAGAGATGCAGAGAGAGAGTGGCAAACATGGCCAGAGGGAGGAGGGCCAACAGGCCTCTGCACAGGAGACCTTACCCTCCGAGAGTATTCAGGGAGCAGTTCTCATACCTTCATTTGTCTGAGGAGCAGTGTTTGTGCAGGCTGCGCTTGAGCAAGGAGGTGGTCACTGAGTTCTGCCACCTGCTGCAACCAGATCTGCAGCCTCAACTGAGGATCAGGACGTCTCTGTCGGTGGCATTGAAGGTGACAGTGGCTCTGAATTTTTAAGCCAGCGGCTCCTTTCAAGCATCTACTGGGGACATCGCCAATATCTCCCAGTTCGCTGTCCATTGTTGTATCCAGAAGGTGACAAATGCCCTGTATAAAAGGAGACGCCAGTACATCTCTTTCCCTATGACCCGGGCCAAACAGCATGAATGCGCATGTGGCTTTGCTAGGATAGCGGGCTTCCCCATGGCGCAGGGCGCCATTGCCTGCACGCATGTGGCATTTCGGGCACCGCATGAAAATGCAGAGGTATTCCGAAACCGCAAGGGCTACCACTCCTTAAATGTGCAGGTTGTCTGTGACCACAGACAGCTCATACTCGCCATCAATGCCCGCTATCCTGGCAGCAGCCATGATGCTTTCATCATGCACCAGACTGGTGTGCCAGACCTTTTCCAGGCACCGCATCACCCAAGTGGATGGCTCCTCGGGGACAAGGGTTATCCACTCTGCACCTGGCTGATGACACCGCTCCGTAACCCCAACACCCCTGCCGAGCTGCGGTATAATGAGAACCATATCGCTACCAGGAACATTATTGAGCAGACGATCGACGTGCTCAAGCAACAGTTCTGCTGTCTGGACCATTCAGGAGGAGCACTGCAGTACTCTCCTGAGCGAGTCTCCCTCTTCATAGTTGTGTGCTGCATGCTTCACAACCTGGCAATCCTGAGGACCCAGCCAATGCCACCAGGGATTGGTGCACCACCTGAGGAAGAGGAGGAGGATGATCAGCAGCAGCACCAACGTGGGAGGGAGGCGCACAATGTTGCCACTGCAAGGGCCGTCCAGAAACGGCTGATAAGCCGCTTCTAGGCCCCTACTCAAGATGGCTTCTGGCATGGAGAACAACATCATGGAAAGCAACCCGCACCCACTATTGCCGGCCAAAGCTGGAATGATTGCAAAGGCCAAAAATGTTAATTTTGAATACAACAACTATTTTCTTTAACAAACTCTGTGTGTGTCATTGATTAAGGACAAACAATTGGAAACAAACACAACAAATCATGAACTAACAGAACTGGTTCTCACAAGATGGAGATAAACGGCAAAACAGTAAACAAATGTAATCACATGAACCTCGACCTTTACTACAAACATTACCACCATTTATTTAGACCTCCTATTGTTTGCCCTTCGAGGGTGATCTCCATCCCCTGCGCCCTTCCCACCCTACTGCTCCTCCGTAATGGGGCCCCAGTGGCTGCAGCAAGGCTGCTGAATGTCAGATCCAGAAATTGCAGATGACCTTGAAGGATGCCCTCGACCAGCTCGGGGCCTGGAGGCCCCGGCTGCGGACTACACCAATTCTGCATAGGCGGCAGCAGTCTAGGCTGGCTGTGTTGCAGGAAGTGCCAGTGGTGGGAGCAGGAATGCTGTCATCCTGAGAGAGGACCGCACCTTCCTGCTTGACCGACACACTGGCACTCCCATGGGGCAGTAGCTCAGCATCCGGAGCAATCTGCTTGAGCACAGATTGCTGGCCTGCTGTGGCACCGTGAGAGCCCCGGGGCAATGTGGCTGACCCAGCGAGGATGGCAGCAGTCAGTGCTTGCGTGACATCAATCTGAGACTGCATGGCACCAGCCAATGACTGAATTGCAGCACTAAGCCGTTGCGTTACGTCGGCCTGTGCTGTAGCGGACTGCTCCACACTCCTAGCCAGTCCATCCATGCTTTCGGGCACCCTTGCCATTGTGCCCATGAGCTCAGTGTGCATGCTCAAGGCCTGGCTATTCATGGCCGCAATGACGCGGTCTTCCTGAGTCCAGTGCAGCAGGACTCGCTTGCCTACTCGCCCACCGGGGAGATGGCCCCTGAGCTTCCCTACCCCCATGGTGTTGCTGCAGCCCGCTGGTTCCCGGAGCTTCACCCTCATCAGACCCTACCCTCCTGCTCCCCTCCAGGGAAGGCGTGGTCCCAGTGTCGGCATGGGCTCCCTCGGGAGACGCAGGTGGTGAGGTTCCGGCTTCCTCTTCCTCCTCACGTGGGACGTCGCTCCCATTGCTTGGTTGAGGGACAGGCTGGTCAGCTGGTGGTTCACTATCTGAAAGCAGGGAGGTACAAGAATGGCTTTAGCGTGAGGGCAGGGGGGCAGTAAGGGAGCAAGGACTGGAGACATTTAGTAAGTTGGATTGAAAGTGTAAAAGGCTGGTGTTGTGAGGGGCAAGTGGAATGAGAGAGGAGAGAAAGCTGATGAACATACCATTGCTGTCCCCAAGGGGGTCGACCTCTCCAGCGGCCACGGCACCTATGACCTGGCTGGCAATGATCCTGTGCAAATCGCTGAGGGTGTGTAGGTCAGCCGGTCCTCCTCCCGTGCATTGCTGCTGCTGTCTGTTGTGAGAGAGCTTGGCCTGCAAGAAAAAGGACGGCGTCTGAGTGAATGTGTAGCCATGTGCTTGCCTGATGTGCCTCCCATAGTTGAATAGCCCTTAATGTATGCAAGGTGTGGATTACGTGTGTGTTTTGTGAGATGGCCATAGGTCTTGGATGAGTGTTGGGAATTTGGGGTTTATAAACCCTCTGGGCACAGTATGAAGTTGAGATCGAGGGATGTAGAGGTATTGAAAAACAGCCACTCACCCTGACCACCTGAGTGAGGTCATTGAACTTCTTCCGACATTGGGTGTGGGTCCTCGGCACCAGGCTCCTCGAGAAGACGTGCTGAGCCACCTCCCTCCAGACTCTTCGGTATTCACGGGGCAATGGCCTCCTGCCACTCTGTGGGTAGAGCACTGCCCGTCGCCGCTCCACAGCGCCAACCAGAGCTACCAAGGCCCGGTCGCTGAAGCGCTGAGCTCTTTCCCCTGGGCCTATCCATTGGTGGTTCCAGCACAATTGATGTAAAAGTCTCTTCAGACCGAGATTCAAGGCTGCAGTGAGCAGCGTGTGGCTGGACAGCAACATGGCCCGTCCCCTTTAAGAACTGGCCGGCGCCAGTCAGTCTGTGTTCCATTGCTAACTGACATCACCTGAGCTTCGCCAGCGCTCTGAGGTAGCGCCTCGCTCCTCAACGTTAGCGCCTTAAGACAGGTGTGTAGCGCCTGATTTAGCGCTCAAATCACCTCCAGGGGCGATAGAGGCCAAGTTTGCAGTCGGAGGCGATAATTAGCGCTGGGCACTAAACTTTGCGCCCAGCCAATAATAGCACCCCAAATGGGGCGATACCGAATTTCTCCTCCCAAGTGTTTTTTTTAGCAACATCTGAACCCAGAGATGCTGCAGTCTCGAATCCACTACTACATAATTTTTGATTCTACTTAATATGTACAAGATGTGTTGGAGAATGTTCTGTGATGACTTAAAATCACAATATGGGTGCCATAGATCTGGCTGTATGCCATAAAGTAATCTTTAAGCAAAAAAAAACTGACTATCCGTATAATACATATTTCAATAACAACCTCACATAGAGGGGAAAATTACCCCTTAATCTGCAGGTTTTCAATGGCCACGTCTCCCTGTGCAAAACAGAAAACATGAGCTTCAGAATCCTTCTATACTGAAATCACTTTATAATTATTTTTTTTTAATTCCCTCTCCTGAAGAGCACATGCCTTTAATCTTCCCCTGCTGTTTCAAAATACTACCTGGCCCTGTGTCTGTACTGCTAAGAGGGAGAATATTCCTTGGCTGTTCAGCTGCCAGAAGGCATGTGACAGTAAACTGGAAATGTCGCCCCATTCTGTGTTTTTTTTTTTGCCTCCCTGCAGGGTGATACCATTGCTTCCAGCCCAATGTGGCTCAGATTAGAACAGAGCAGAGTATTTGGTGTTGTAATATGAGGGGCTGCATTAAACACAATTGGCGCACAGCACTTTGCCAGCAGAGCTACACTGGAACAAAGGATATCAGTAAAAATAGTGCGCAGAAATTATGCTGGAACAGAAGAGAAAGTAGAACCCAAAAAGTTTAGCCATTCTTTCAGTTCTGAACTTCACTTATTTTAGGGTTTATGTGTTAGGACTTTCACTGTAGTGAAAGAATATCATAACCTTCCCATTACTAATGAAGTGTCCGCCATTAACGGTATCTTGTAACTAATCTTGATATTAGTACTATATGCAGGACAAATCCCTCGGTGAGTGAATTGTTACTATGAGCACTGTGGCACCATTAACTGACAGTTAAGCTTGCAATGTCATTGAGAATTGAATTGTGCTGTGCAGCGTACCATCTGGAGCTGTTCTCTTACTAAAGGTCTAATCTGCTTTATGGCCATTTCTGCTACTACAGGTTTAAAAAACTAATCTTTTAATTCATATGTGTGTTTTTCAGTTTTGGTCAGGAAATATTCAGTGGGTCAGATGGTATGAATTAATTTAGATATTTGATTATCAACAATAGATACTAATGTCCTATGACATTTCTAACAACAAACCAGAGGATACATTTTTTCATATTGTGGGCCCGCTGAGCTCCGACAGCAACCATCTCTTCTGCCTCCACCCCCCCCCCCCCCCCCCCTATCCCCACACACAATACCCTCTAGTTCAAGAAGGTTGGTCCCTCAATCCTTCCTTCCTCTCTATCCCTCCCTCATGCGCATTTTATTTTTATTTTACAGTGTAGGTTTGGAACCTGTGAAGTCAGCTGGCTGGTTGCCAATTGTAAATTAAGGGAGAAGGATGTCCCTACTGTCCAGGATATTCAGAGGCCCTGCAGGACATCATTTTGTTTGTGTAAGGGAGGTTTAAAAGTTTCAGCAGCCCTTCGGCCCCTTTTGTAAAGGGACTGAAATAATCCATCCAGTGGCTAAGATCTACAGAGGGCTAGGCCACGTCTCAGGTTTGGAACTCTTAAGGTGGGCCCCACATCTGCCATCCTGAGGGCTAATACACCTCAATCTTTTTGACGTACTGGCTCATACAGCATAGCCAGTCCAACCTGAGACCTGAGCCAAATAAACTCCTGGCCTGGGAGTAGCCCTGACCGTGGTGTCCTTGTTTCATTTGAAGCTGGCAGTGAAACCAGTTGAGCCAATCTGACAGTAAAATCAGGTAAGATTGTCACCTCCCAATGCAAGTGTGAGTGCAGTGGAGTGGAGCATTACTGATATGGTCTTGTCACAGATTAATGAAAGAGAGGTGCTGACAGTAGAACTTAGACTTGTATATGGTATTCATTGATTTAGCCAAGACTCAATAATGTTAATCATTCTCGTCAGGGGCAATTTGTAGCAAAAATTGGAACTCAAGCTGTGCATATTAATACTGTTTTACAGCTACACAACATGGATGGATTCTTGTCTGAAACTTTAAGGATTTCAAATGGGCTGTGATCACTCTATTTTTCAATTCCACGCTTGGAGGGGTCTTGCAACAAGTGTCTATTCACTCTGCATATCTGGCAAGCTGGTTAACTTTAACAGGATGTACATCAGAATGCATTATTTTGCCATTTCAATGTAACCTCCTAATGACAGATGTTGCATGTCTTTTATTCCTGCTCAAAAGCTTTTCCCAAAATGTGGTTTTCCACATCCAGTCATGTGCCTTAAATTAGCTTACTTTTTCAAGAAACCTTAGGGATTCCAAATGTGGTGTTTTAGGTGTTGTGTGTGTGGTGCATGCACACAATTAATCTTGCATCAGGTTGCTCATGGTGAGTCAGAGGATATATTTGCTTACCTGTCTGGTGTATTCATGTCACTGGAAGTGGGTGTATGTGTGTACTTCTTCATTTATGTTTCTTTTTCTCTTGTATTTCTATCCTATTTGTGTCAGCCGTGGCTCCCTTGGTAGCCCCCTTGCCTCTGAGTCAGAAGGTTGTGGGTTCAAGTCCTACACCAGGGACTTGAGCGCAAAAATCTAGGCTGACGCTCCAGTGCAGTGCTGAGGGAGTGCTGCACTGTCGGAGGTGCCGTCTTTCACATGAGACGTTAAACCGAGGCCCCGTCTGCTCTCTCAGGTGGACGTAAAAGATCCCACTGCACTATTTTGAAGAAGATCAGAGGAGTTATCCCTGGTGTCCTGGCCAATATTTATCCCTCACCAACATAACAAAAACAGATCTGGTCATTATCACATTGCTGTTTGTGGGAGCTTGCTGTGTTAGCTGCCACGTTTCCTACTTCTTTTTCTTAGGCAGTCCCTCGGAACCGAGGATGACTTGCTTCCACATTAAAAATGAGTTCTCAGGTGACTGCTGAGTCCAATGCGGGACCTACAGTCTCTGTCACAGGTGGGGCAGACGGTGGTTGATGGGGCGGGTGGGTGGGATGCTTGGGTTGACGTGCGCTCCTTGTGCTGCCTGCGCTTGGCTTCCGCTTGCTCCCGGCGAAGAGACTCGAGGTGTTCGGCGCCTTCCCGGATGCTTCTCCTCCACTTTGTGCGGTCTTGAGCCAGGGATTCCCAGGTGTCAGTGGAGATGTTGCACTTTTTCAAGGAGGCTTTGAGGGTGTCCTTGAAGCGTTTCCTCTGCCCACCTGGGGCTCTCTTGCCGTGCCGGAGCTCCGAGTAGAGCGCTTGTTTTGGGAGTCGCGTATCGGGCATGCAGACGATGTGACCCGTCCATCAGAGCTGATCGAGCGTGGTCAAAGCTTCGATGCTGGGGATGTTGGCCTGAGCGAGAACACTGATGTTGGTGCACCTATCCTGCCAATGGATTTGCAGGATCTTGCAGAGGCAGCATTGATGGTACCTCTCCAGTGCTTTGAGGTGCCTGCTGTACATGGTCCATGTCTCTGAGGCATACAGCAGGGCAGGTACCACTGCTGCTCTGTAGACCATGAGCTTAGTGCCTGGTTTGAGGTCCTGGTCTTCAAACACTCTCTTCCTCAGGCGACCGAAGGCTGCACTGGCACACTGAAGGCAGTGTTGGACTTCGTCATCGACGAAGTAGTACTGAGGGAGTGCTGCACTGTCAGAGGTGCCGTCTTTCAGATGAGACGTTAAACCGAAGCCCTGTCTGCACTCTCAGGTGGACGTAAAAGATCCATGGCACTATTTCGAAGAAGATCAGAGGAGTTATCCCCGGTGTCCTGGCCAATATTTATCCCTCAACCAACATCACTAAAACAGATCATCTGGTCATTATCACATTGCTGTTTGTGGGAACTTGCTGTGTTAGCTGCCACGTTTCCTACATTACAGCAGTGACTACACTCCAAAAGTACTTGGTTGGCTGTAAAGCGCTTTGGGACGTCAGTGGTCATGAAAGGCGCTACAGAAATGCAAGTCTGTCTGTCTTCTTTCTATTTTGTTTGTAGTGTTCTGCATTTCTTTGTGCCATTATGCTTCTCTCCTCTATTTCTATCAGTCTCTGCTCTGTTCTGCTTTCCTTTTGTGGTGGTCTATCAGATTTTGTTTCTTTGATTTTTGAGAGGCAGAGGGTGGCAATTGAGGAGTGGAATCCAGGTAGGGTCACATGTCATGGGTGACTGGTTGTGAGTAGCAGGTTCCAGGTGGGGAGAGAGATCTGGATAGGGCAGAAAGCAATATGAAGATGGTGGCACTTAAGCCAAGTTGTCTGAGATTTTCTCTCGCAGAAACACGTTCTGTCTTATCGTTTACCCCTTTTCACTCAACCCATTGATCCTACTACCCCTGTATTGTCTCCTGTCTATCACTCCCTTGACCCCTTTTGCTTCTTCTCATTTGATCAATTCTCTTCCCTGTGCTTCCTGTATCCCCCTCACTCCAATTTGCTTTCTCTACCTGTTCATGTTTCCCTTCATCTTCCTACTAACCCGTTCCCATCTCACTATCCCTTTCCCCCCTCTGGTTTGATATCGATTCTCAGAAGTGCTTTTCCCTGTATCGTCATGCCCCTCTTGTTGGCCTGTCATCCCAAACTTTTCCTCCCCCCATCATCCCCTCTCCTTGGTGTGTCTGTCTGTCTGTGTCTGTGTCATCCTCCTTGCTGTCCTTATCATGTGCTCTCTCATATCCCTGTGTCTATTGCCCTTGCATCCCTTTTCTCTCTCAATGTAGACACCTGTTTAAAAAATTGTGACACAGGAAGTAAAGTTAACGTGCTTCCACATAAAATATATATATTGATCTCTGATTATGAAATGTTTGCCTTTCTTAAAAAAAAAAGGTTCCTGTACAGAATATTATGAACTTTCATGCTTGTTTTAACTCTTCTGCTCAGAAGAGCAGAGAGTGGTGTTTTTCATTTGTATCTAGCTGATTGGCCATATTATAGCCACTGGCCTCTGCAATTGTATGCACGCACCATTCATTTGCATTTGGAATGCAGAGCTATTCTAGTGGTGTGCTTATTTTCATGAAGGTAAATATCCTTTTTTCTTTTTCCCCTCGTCGACTTCTCCCTAATTTTCCTGGGACAAAGATTAAAAAACAGGACCTCAAAGTTGTAATCTCAGGATTACTTCCAGTGCCATGTGCTAGTGAGTATATAAACAGGAAGATAGTGCAGGTAAATGTGTGGCTGGCGAAGTGGTGCAGGAGGGAGGGTTTCAGATTCTTGTGGCATTGGGATCAGTTCTGGGGGAAGGGGCACCTGTACAAGATGGACGGGTTGCACTTGAACAGAGCCAAGACCAATGTTCTCGCTGAGAGGTTAACTAGTACTGTTGGAGAAGGTGTAAACTAATTTGGCGGGGATGGGGAATCAGAAAATAGCAGAAAGGAGCAGCAATGAGATCAGAGGACAGAAAGATATAAACAGCATGGAATCATAGAATCATAGAATGGTTACAGCACAGAAGGAGGCCATTCGGCCTATCGAGCCCGTGCCGGCTCTCTGCAAGAGCACTTCAGCTAGTCCCACTCCCCACCCTTTCCTTGTAGCCCTGCAATTTATTTCCTTCAGGTACTTATCCAATTCCCTTTTTGAAAGCCACGATTGAATCTGCCTCCACCACCCTCTCAGGCAGTGCCTTCCAGATCATAACAACTCGCTGCGTAAAAAAGTTTTTCCTCCTGTCACCTTTGGTTCTTCTGCCAATCACCTTAAATCTCTGTCCTCTGGTTCTCGAGCCTTCCGCCAATGGGAACAGTTCCTCTCTATCTACTCTGTCTAGACCCCTCATGATTTTGAATACCTCCTATCAAATCTCCTCTCAACTTTCTCTGCTCTTTGGAGAACAACCCCATCTTCTCCAGTCTATCCATGTAACTGAAGTCCCTCATCCCTGGAACCATTCTTGTACATCTTCTGCACCCTCTCTAAGGCCTTCACATCCTTCCTAAAGTGCGGTGCCGAGAATTGGACACAATACTTCAGTTGAGGCCGGACCAGTGTTTTATAAGGGTTCGTCATAACTTCTTTGCTTTTGTACGCTATGTCTCTATTTATGAGGCACAGGATCCTGTATGTTTTTTTTAACCATTTTCTCAACCTGCCTTGCCACCTTCAACGATTTGTGCACATATACCCCCAAGTGTCTCTGTTCATGCACCCCCTTTAGAATTGTACCCTTTAGTTTATATTGCCTCTCTCATTATTCCTGCCAAAATGTATCACTTTGCACTTTTCTGCGTTAAATTTCATCTGACACATGTTTGCCCATTCCACCAGCCTGTCTATGTCCTCCTGAAGTCTATCACAATCCTCCTCACTGTTCACTATACTTCCAAGTTTTGTCATCTGCAAATTTTGAAATTGTGCCCTGTACACCCAAGTCCAAGTCATTAATATATATCAAGAAAAGCAGTGGTCCTAGAACCGACCCCTGGGAAACACCACTGTATACCTTCCTCCAGTCCGTAAAACAACCGTTCAATACTACTCTCTGATTCCTGTCAATTAGCCAGTTTCATATCCATGCTGCCACTGTTCCTTTTATTCCATGGGCTTCAACTTTGCTGGCAAGCCTATTATGTGGCACTTTATCAAACGCCTTTTGGAAGTCCATGTACACCACATCCACCGCATTACCCTCATCAACACTCTCTGTTACCTCATCAAAAAACTCAATCAGGTTAGTAAACACGATTTGCCTTTAACAAATTTATGCTGGCTTTCCTTAATTAATCCACACTTGTCCAAGTGACTTAATTTTGTCCCGGATTATCTTTTCTAAAAGCTTCCCTACTACCGAGGTTAAACTACCTAGCCTATATTTGCTGGGTTTATCCTTGCACCCTTTTTTGAACAAGGGGTGTAACATTTGCAATTCTCCAGTCCTCTGGCACCACCCCCGTATCTAAGGAGGATTGGAATATTATGGCCAGTATCTCTGCAATTTCCACCTTTACTTCCCTTAGCATCCTTGGCTGCATCCCATCTGGTGACTTATCTACTTTAAGTACAGCTAGCCTTTCTAGTACTTCCTCTATCAATTTTTATCCCATCCAATATCTCAACTAGCTCCTCTTTCACTGACTTTGGCAGCATCTTCTTCCTTGGTAAAGACAGATGCAAAGTACTCATTTAGTACCTCAGCCATGCCCTCTGCCTCCATGCGTACATCTCCTTTTTGGTCCCTAATCAGCCCCACCCCTCCTCTTACTACCTGTTTACTATTTATATGCCTATAGAAGACTTTTGGATTCCCTTTTATGTTAGCTGCCATTCTATTCTTATAATCTCTCACTTCCTTATTCACTTCCCCTCTGAACTTTCTATATTCAGCCTGGTTCTCGCTTGTATTCTCAACCTGACATCTGTCATACACCCCCTTTTTCTGCTTCATCTTGCTCTCTATCTCTTTTGTCATCCAGGGAGCTCTGACTTTGGTTGCCCTACCTTTCCCCCTCATGGGAATGTACCCCGACTGTACCTGAACCATCTCCTCTTTAAAGGCAGCCCATTGTTTGATTACAGTTTTGCCTGCCAATCTTTGATTCCAATTTACCCGGGTCAGATCCATTCTCAACCCACTGAAATTGGTCTTCCTCCAATTAAGAATTTTTTACCCTAGATTGCTCTCTGTCCTTTTCCGTAGCTAATCTAAACCTTATGTTACTGTGATCACTGTTCCCTAAATGTTACCCCACTGACACTTGCTCCACTTGACCCACCTCATTCTCCAGAACCAGATCCAGCAATGCCTCCTTCCTCGTCGGGCTGGAAATGTACTAATCAAGAAAATTCTCCTGAAGACACTTCAGAAATTCTTCCCCCTCTCTGCTCTTTACACTATTATTATCCCAGTCTATATTAGAATAATTGAAGTTCCCCATTATCACTACTCTATAGTTCTTGCACCTCTCTGTAATTTCCCTGCAAATTTCCTCCTCTATATCATTCCCACTAGTTGATGGCCTATAGAATACACTTAGTAGTGTAATGGCACCTCTATTGTTTCTTAACTCTAACCAAATAGATTCTGTCCTTGACTCCTCCAGGAAATCCTCTCCAGCACTGTAACATTCTCCTTAACCAATACTGCCACCCCACCTCCTTTCTTTCCTTCCCTATCTTTCCTGAACACCTTATATCCTGGAATATTTAGTACCCAATCCTGCCCTTTTTTTGAGCCAGGTCTCCGTTATCGCCACAACATCATATTCCCTTGTGGCTATTTGTGCCTGCAGCTCACCAACCTTATTTACCACGCTTCGTGCGTTTACACACATGCACTGTAAACCTATCTTAGACCTTCTTGTATTCTCTCTTAGTCTGACCCCACCTAATACCGTACGATTTCTTACTCTAGTGCTATCTGTCTCTCCCAATCCTTTGTGCTCCTTGTTTCTCCTTTCTAATGCTACATCCTGGTTCCCACCCCCTTGCCAAATTAGTTTAAACCCTCCCCACCACTAGCAAACCCCCCCCCCCACCTCCGCGAGGATATTGGTCCCGGCTCTGTTGAAGTGCAACCCATCCGGCCTGTACAGGTCCCACCTTCCACAGAATCGGTCCCAATTTCCCAGGAATCTAAAGCCCTCCCTCTTGCACCATCTCTCCAGCCACGCATTCAACTGCTCTATCCTCCTATTTCTATACTCACTAGCTTGTGGCACTGGGAGTAGTCTGGAGATTACTACCTTTTTTGAGGTCCTGCTTTTTAATTTCTTTTCTAGCTCCCTAAAATCATCCTGCAGGACCTCATCCCTCTTTCTACCTATGTCGTTGATACAGATATGGACCACAACCTTTGGCTGTCCTCCCTCCCTCCTCAGAATGTTCTGCAGCCGCTCAGTGACATCCTTGAGGCAACATACCATCCTGGAATCACGTCTGCGGCCGCAGAAACGCCCGTCCCCTAACAATTGAATCACCTATCACTATTGCTTTCCCGATCTTCCTCCTCCCCAGCCCATGTGCAGCTGAGCTACCTGTGGTGCCGTGGACTTGGCTCTGGCTGTACTCCCCAGAGGAACCATCGCCCTCAGCAGAATACCGGTTAGAGAGTGAGATGCACTCAGGGGACTCCTACACTACCTGCCTGGTCCTCCTTGTCTGCCTGGTGGTCACCCATTCCCTCTCTGCCTGTACACTCTTACGCTGCAGGGTGACCACCTCTTGAAACGTAGCTCTCAGCCTCACGGATGCAACGCAGTGATGCCAGCCGCTGCTCAAGCTCCGAAACCCGGAGCTCGAGCTCCTCCAGCTGATGACACCTCCTGCACACATGGATTTCCTACATGGCACAAGATGCGCAGTCCACGGGACTGAAGTGCCCTGCCATGCCTCTATTTAATAGACGATTAACTAACAACAGAAATAAACTCGAGACTTAAAAAAAATCACCAGCTACTCACCAGTCAGCTCCTTCCCTTGTGCTGACTTCACTTTTTAGGTTTTTTTTGCATCGCTTCCTGACGCTCGCGCTCCCTCCGGGCTCTCTGGCCTACCTTTATCTCCAGCCGCTCCTCTCGCTCTCCCGCAGATCTGCTCTCAGTCCTATTAGCTTAGAGTCCTTTGGCTCTGTGGCTCCACTCTTCCTTTTCAGTCAGACGTCTCACCTGCCTTCCTCCTCTCCACCGAATTCCTGCACTCACCAAATTCTTCCACTCTGCTTGCCGATTCACTCCGATTGTGTTCACCCAGCTCTGTCAAAATTCGAAATATCCCAAAAATTGCAAGGACCAGATTGAGGAAAATAGCAAAAGTGACAAACTAATAAAGTTGGTGATCTGCAGGCACAAGTTGCATGGGATTATGACATGGTTGCATTAATAGAGACATGACTCAAACAAGGTCAGAAATGGATTCTTAATATTCCTGGTGACCAAGTATTCAGGAATGATAGACAAGGAAAAAAGAGGAGGGGGTGTGGCAGTATTGATTAAGGATGTTAGTTAAGAATAGAAAGGATAAACCAGATGGTTTTAGGACTGAAACTATTGGGCTTGAGTTAAGGAACAGAAGTGGGGGGTGGTGGGGGGCTGCTGTTACACTCCTGGGAGCTCCAAATAGTGAGAAGGCGATAGATGTGCAAATTTATTGGCAAATTTCAAAGGCGTGTAACAAAAATAGAGTAGTAATATTAAGAGACTTTAATTACCCTAATATAGACTGGGAAAAACATAGTGCTCAGGGTAGGGAAGGAGAGGAATTTCTGATGTGTACAGGAGAACTTTCTCGATTAATGGCTGGAATTTTAATCGGGAGGCGGTTTGGGAGTGGGGGGGTGTTGGAACAGGTCGGGAAACCTGGAAGAATGGGTTTCCCACAGGGCCTGCAGAATAGGCCTGATTTGCATGGGAAACCTCTTTCCCACCCACAGCCAGCCAGATAGACCTGCGGCACGAGGCCGCAGAGAGGAAGGGATCGCGTGTGGGTGGAGGGTGGCCGATCGGAGGTGTGGTGGGGGACGGGGAGGATTGGGGAGGGGAGGTTGGGTGAGCATCAGAGGGCCGGGGGCTGGAGGAGCGGTGGGGGGAGGGCCAGGGGTGATCATCAGAGTGCCAGGAGCAGCACAGGATCATGGGGAGCAGGAGCACCAGCAAGGTGGGGGTGGGGAGGACTCCTGAGGGGGAATTGGAGGCCTCGTGGGGGGGTTCTCCGATCGCAGGGTGTGGGTTAGGAAGGGATGCGGGATCCAGGAGTTAAGTGTAAAGGCACTTACCTCCTGGATCCAGCAGTGCTCACCTTACTTTAGCTGGTGGCTTTCACGAGGCCTGCAAAACCCGACCAGCTATAGTTAAGTTTAAAATGGAGGTTAAATCTGAACCACGGCAGCCTCGTTATAATATTTAAATAGCATACCTGCCTCCTGGGAGAGGGTTGGCTGCTCGCCCTCCGTCCTGCCTCTGAAGTGGGCGGGTTGGAAGTGGGTTCTGGTCGTGATTCAGACTTTTAACACTTAACTTCCCACCCGTCTCCAACCCACCCATTTTTTTGGGTTAAAATTCCCCCCAATATGTCTCCAGTCCAACAAGGAAGGAAGCAGCATTGGATTTGGTACTGGGAAGTGAAGTAGGACAAGTGAAAGGTGTTACAGTAGGAGATCATCTAGACCACAACATAATTCGATTTAGAGTAATTATGGAAAGAGACCAGAAAATATCAAAGGTAAAAATGCTCAACTAGGGAAGAGCTAATTTCAGTGATTTTAAGAAGGGACCTAGCACAGCTAGATTGGGAAAGGTGAATGCAGGGTAAAGCAGTAACTGAGCAATGGAAGGCAGCAGTTCAAGTACAAACTAAGCATTTTTTTTTTTGAAGGGAAAAGGTAGAGCAACCAAAGCAATGCGCCCTGGATGACAAAGGAAATAAAAGATTCAAATAAAACAGAAAAAGGAATCTTATGACAAATGTCAGGAGCAAGATTCAGTTAATAACCAGGAAGATTATGGAAAGTACAGGAGGGAATTGATAAAGCTAATATGGGAGGCAAAGAGAGGTTATGAGAAAAGATTAGCAGGCAACATTAAATTGAACCCTAAATTTTTTTTATAAACATATAAAGTGTAAGAAGTTAGCTAGAGAAAGTTGGTGAGTCACCTGGTCTGCATGGAATGCATCCAAGGTTGCTGAAAGAAGCAAAAGTAAGAATAGCAGAGGCATTGATTACAATTTTTCAATCCTCATTGGATACAGGAGTAGTGCTGGAGGGTTGCTAGTCATAGAAATTACAGTACAGATGGAGGCCATTCGGCCCATCATATCTGTGCCGGCCGAAAAAGAGCTATCCAGCCTAATTTCACTTTCTAGCTCTTGGTCTGTAGCCCTGTAGGTTACGGCACTTCAAGTGCATGTCCAAGTACTTTTTAAATGTGATGAGCGTTTCTGCCTCTACCACCCTTTCAGGTAGTGAGTTCCAGACCCCTGACCACCCTCTTGAGTGGAAAAAATTTCTCTAACTCCCCTCTAATCCTGCTACCAATTACTTTAAATCTATGCCCCCTGGTTATTGACCTCTTTGCTAGGGGAAATAGGTCCTTCCTATCACTCTATCTAGGCCCCTCATCATTTTATATAGCTCAATTAAGTCTCCCCTCTGCCTCCTCTGTTCCAAAGAAAACAACCCCAGCCTATCCAATCTTCCCTCGTAGCTAAAATTCTCCAGTCCTGGCAAATAATTCGTAGAAGGATTAGAGGGGAGTTGAGGAGAACTTCTTCACCCAGAGGGTGGTGGGGGTCAAGGACTCACTGCCTGAAAGGGTGGTAGAGGCAGAAACCCTCATCACATTTAAAAAGTACTTGGATATACACTTGAATTGCTGTAACCTACAAGGCTATGGACCAAGACCTGGAAAGTGGGATTAGGCTGGATAGCTCTTTTTCGGCCGGCAGAGACACGATGGGCCGAAATGCCTCCTTCTGTGCCGTAAATTTCTATAATTCTATGATTCTATACTATTCAAGAAAGGGGAGAGGGATGAACCAGGCCAGTCAGCCTAACATCGGTGGTGGGGAAGTTACTGAAAACAATTATGGGGGACCAAATAAACTCCCGGGTTTCATGCCCGCCTCGGAGGCCCCAAGCCGCGTCCCTTGCAAAAATTCTAGGCATAGCATATAAAGCAGGAAAGGGATGAAAAACTCAAGTCTGAGTACTTAAAAAAAAAACTTTTAAAAGATCCTATGAGTATTTGTGTCCCCATCCAAAATATATTTTACAGTATTCCTGTCCCCATTAGGAATGTGCATCCTCATTTCAGCACGTTCAGTGGATCAGTGCAGCATAATGCCTGATTCTTAGGAAATGGGCTTGTATTCAGGTCCTGACTCATAAGTCATGTAGTTCATTACAGCCTAATTTCAGGAACTTTGCACAATACAGCACATGGAACAGTCAAGCCTTTACCCTCCGAATACATTTTGGGTGAGTCATTGGGCTTATGGCACCATTGTTGGAACAAGTCGAGAGAGGCCAGTCCCAATTCAACTGAGCACTAACTCCGTGGTACCATCTATCCTGCCAGACTGACGCTCCACACACCCCCTTAAGGCTTTTGTGGTGCACCATTAGCACATACAGAAACTTGAGCTGACCTTACTGTTTTTAGATGTTTTCATATATTGCGAATAAAATTTGTAGTGCACAAATACTGCTTTATTCTGAATTTATTGTGTATTAACATCTAGATTGCTTTGTAAAACTAGAACTAAGATTAAGTGGACCTGCCTTAGTTTTGAACTACTTCTCTACCTGATCCTAAAGTATGATATGAAAGTACTATGGTTACAATTTCCATGCGTTCATAGTTGATATGTGGAAAATCCAGCCATTTGTTTGCAATGGACATAAAATTGTCTTGTTTATTAAATTGTGCACTAAAATAAGCACAAGATCTGCTATTTTGGAATCTCTCTCACAAAGATAAGTATAGATGAGGGAGATCATTCTGCACATCGTGCACATCTTTGCTTAGAAACCTGCAGTACCATCAGCACAGCATCAAACTGCTGCTTGAATGATTCCAGAGTTTTTGCCTTCAGTTCCCTACCTGGTGGACCATTCCATTATTAATCACTCTTTTGTTTGATGAAATGCTCCCTGATAATCAGTCCTGAGCTTGGCTTTACCTGTTTGTACCCTTGTCCTGCAGTCATGATTTAACTTGAAATACCGCTCTGGATTAACCTTCTCAAATCTACTCTGTCTCATATACATCAGTGAAGTCCTCCCTCATTTGCCTCCATTAAAGGGTAATAACTCAAAAAAGTGAAGCTTTGTATTTCCTTAATCAAGGTCAGGGTTTGGCATATTTGTCATGGATGAGATCCTTTCTTGTGTTAGTTGGTTATGATTTTTGTATCTATATAATTTTTTTTCCCTTTTTCATGGAAAATAAAATATAAATAAATTAGCCCCAGTCTCGGTTGGGAGAAACATCAGTCGGGACCCCACTCCTGATTGCTCTCAGCGAGCACCTGCTGGGAAGTGCATTTATTTACAAGTCAGCTGTGGATGGAATCGGCTCAGCTGTGATCTTCCCTACAGTTGGATAGCTTGCCAAAACTCCCTGCCTAAGCTAATGCATAAAAATGGGCACTTGGGTGAGGTGCCAGCCAACTGCCAACATCTGTGGGACTGAGAGTCACTGCGCTTAAGGGGTTGGGGGTTAAGGGGAAATATATAAATCAAAATACCAAGAATGATTTTTTTTTAACTGCCTTCTTGAGATCTGGGGATGGATCCATCCAAGTAAGGAATTAGGAGTAAAGAGTAATGAATGCAGAAAATGCATGAATAAGACTTGGATATTGTTGTTTACTGTTATTTTACTATATTTCATTACCAAAGAACAAAGGGGGAAAAGTTGAGTCGCGCCCCCTTTGGGGCGTTAACTTCGCTACTTTTAGCGCCCCCAAAAAATTAGTGCCCCCCGCGGCCGAAATTCATCGGTAGCACCCCAAGAGGGAAGCGAGACGCTACTGGAAGTGCCCCGCCTCCCTCTTGGGGCGCTGCGAGTGAATATCGCGGCGGCGCTGCGGCACGTTGTGCTGTGGTACTGCAGGCCTTCCTTCCCTTCTTAAAGGGGAGGGGCCTTGCGCAGCGTGACCTGGGGCTCAGCTGGGCCACCAGGGATCGGAGTGCCGTCAAAAGAGCCCGGCGCTCGAGAAGTGCCGGGCTCACTGAACGCAGCTGGCACTCCGCGGGGGGGCTTCAGAGGAGGCCGGGGACAGCAGAGGGGGCATGTGCTGGCAGGTGGCCAGCAACAAAAATGGCCGCCTGGCACCTCCCCTTTAATTAGCACCACCCCAGCCACAGGTAGGCCCCCCTGACCCCGTCGGACATAGTGCCCGGCGGTAAGTCAGGGGGCGCTAACCTCCCACTGAATTTCGCGGGAGGTGTTGGCGGCGCCGCGCCCGGGCGCTAGTTGCTTTGCACCCAGTTAGCGCCCTCTTAGGGCGCTAATGGGAGGCGCAAAGCAACCGAATTTTTCCCCCAAAGACTTTAAAAAGAAAAGTAATTCTGATGAAATGAACTTATGTGCCAGCTCTTTGGATCGTTTAGTAAAAACCATACATTATACGCACAGCAAGCACTTAGCCTTTCTCAGAATGAATGCTATTTAATAGCATGAATTATAAATGGACCTTTTGTGTAGCCACATCTGTTGGGACACAGCCTCTCTTGCATATCTACCATCCAATGTGTAGCAGGGATGTGAAGAAGAGATCTGTGTGAGAGACAATGTTACTTATGGCTAAAATAATTCCCTAGTGACTCTTTCAGCAGACAATTGCTGTAAAATGTACTTGTGCTATAGTTGGTATTGGTGGTGATGCTGTGATTGTCAGGAGAGAGAAGACTTGCAAGAAAAGAAGTTGTACGTACTAAGCTGCTGCGGATAGCCAGATTAATCAGCACTAGTCTTGCCCATCCAAAGGGAAGAGCTGATTGCTCGTTGCACAACCCCAGTTAGACAGCGACCACGTGCCTGGAAAGTCGCAATATTCCAAAGAGCAGAGTATGATTTTAAACTCTGTTGTAGCCCGGGGTTATTTGCTGAACTGGGCTGATTTATTCCATCTATGTAAGACTGCTTTATTTCTTTTTCTGGTAACTACCTTCTGTAAAAATATAGAACGTGATTAATGTAATTCGCTGTACCAGTATATGTGTGATATATATATATATATCTCGGAGTTGATACAATTTATACTTGCATGGATTTCTGAACAAAACAGAATTGTAATTATTCCTGTGTTATCTTATTTTAAAATCTGAATATGGTTTCTGCAACTGAGTTTTCAATTTTGTGATGAGCATTGTTGCTGCAATATTTTCTCCTTTTATTTTGATGAATATTCTTGCTGCTGTAGTGTTTTTAGGCAGAAATATTTGCATTCAAAAGGTCTTGCTGTTTTCAGAATCACAAGACACTGGATAATACTGAACAGCACGATATTTTTGTGATAATTTTAAGATTAACTTTTTGCATTAATATTAAATTAATCTTTTAAATGCAAGCTGGACAGACTAAATTAATAACGTTTTATAAACTGTTAAAATGAAACTGCGGTTCAGTACTCAGCGTACATTCATGCAATAACTAATGTAATTGCTTAGTCCTACATTTACAGTTCAATAGGGCAGTTTAAATTGCATAAGTATTGATCGCTAATCAAAAAGAACCAAATGGTAAATCTGTTTTTCGCTAATGTCACTTTTTTCACTGTTCACAGTTTTTCTTAATGCAAGATAAAATCCTTCCGTTTTTTATATTTATTTTTGCATTGTAAAGAAAAAGCATGGTTTGCTTTTTGCAGTGTTGTCTTTATCGATCAGCTTTCCTTATTCAGGCCCTGATTTTAACTCGGGTGGGTTTTTGGCAGATGGGTCGAAGGGGAGTTGGAAACACACCTGATGCTCCAGAAATGAGGCCTGGGCTATTTTAACTCCCAAGCCTTAGTTAAATCCCACCAGCCAACTTCCCACCCAGAACATGCGGGAAGCGCTAAGAAAGGTCCAGAGGCCACTTGCCGACGCAAAGTAGGTAGCAGGAGCGGCTTCTCGCACTGTCGCGCAGGTTTCTCCCACTCGGGAAGGGGGGATTTCCGCGGCAGGGTAGGCCTAAACTTACGTTGTGGGGCCCAGAAGAGCACTCCTATTTTGGATGGGTGTCCTTGCTGCCTGCTCAGTCGAGGACATTAAAATTCAGAATGGTGGGATCCTGACAACTTTAGTCAATTTTAATTGCCCCCTCCCCCCGCAACCTTGCCCAGTTTCCACCGGGTAGGTAGGGTTAAAGTCACCCCCTCAAAGTCAGAGGAAAAGATTTCAAAGTGCTGTATTAAATCACAAATGACACATGGGGGACAAAATTGGTAAAATCAAACCTGCAACATGGATATAAGGTACACTGACATCCAGTGACCAGAATTGCAACATTTTAAATCAGGTAATTTTAGAGACAACCTCACATGGAGAAAGTGTAGTAATAATGTGTTTTTTTTCAAATGAGATGCATGATCACATGCCTACAAATAATTGGGTACATTTTGCAGATATTTAGATGACATTTGGATTATGGGTAAAGATGAAGGAAGACTCTTATTGGCTAAATTGGTTGTTAATACATGTCGCTTGATTCCGTCCCTGAACCTCCCATAATTTTAATAGAAAAAATGAACTAAAGTTATGTGTTTTATCTGCAGTTTTAACGTATGTTGCTCCTTTTTAGTATTCCATCTCACAGCATACCATTTTTTCGTAAATGAAATCTCAAAGTAAAGGCACTGCTGCTCAATCATTTTTTGTTTCCACTAAGTTCTCTTTTGATTGTGGCTCTGTAGTCAGTAAGTTCTCTCTTTTTTCTCTCTTCCTGTCTCCTTTGGTCTTCCTATACCACTCGATGTCCCGAGTGGAGAGGATGGACTGCAGTCTGAGAATTCACTTAGGGGAGTCTGACTTGATCATTAAACTTTTTTAAGATTTAGTGGGGGTAGGTTCGCAAGTCTACACTTCTGGCAGGAGCCTGCCTCCTGGTTGGAATAGAAAATTGCGGGCAGCACGCCCACAGTTTCTCTACGTGCAGCCAGTCGACAAGCTCCTATCAACAGCGCAAACTCAAAAAAACGGCTTCAATATCTTTCACTTGATTATCATCCAACATTAAGTAGCACTTGTACAATATGTTAATAGCCTTTCACCGCTTATACTTGTACAATTTTTTCCTGAGTGGCCAAATATTAATAGTTTAGAATAGCATGACTATTAACTATACCAGTTAATAAGCGATGAAAAGTACTTGAGGCATTTAAAAACTTAACATTGATTGCAAGATGAAAGAGTACAACAGCTCAAACAGCAGTATATTAGTAGCAATGGGGATGCTTTATTTAGGAAGAACAAAATTTATGGCTAGGAAAAAAAGGTGCCAAGTTAAATACAGTGGCCTGCTCTGGTCATTGTTCAAAGACTTATGCGGCTGTGTTCCTGTCCTCTAATAATGCTGCATATTTCACTTTTGTTACTTACGAAAGAAAGGTTGCATTTATCTTCACAGGAGGGAAGAAGACCACTCCAAACTGAATCAATTGGCTATATTGTTAACCATGGAGCTTTATGGGGGTCATTTTAACACTCCCTCCCCCGTCGCACGTCGGACGGTAGAGGGTCGGGGAGGGGTGGTTAAATTGGTAAAAAATGTGAAACCAGACCCCAACCCGCCGTGAACGAGCCCACTTCCAGCTTAACCGTGGCGGGTTTGGGGTTGGCCAAGTAATCTGCTCCGGAGATGCGGGTCGTGATTTTAATATTTAAATGAGGCTACATTCCTCAGATTTTGGCAGCCATTTGAATTTAACGCCTGCAGGCCGGGTTTCCCAGGGTTTGGGAAACCCAGCAGGTGAAGGGAGGCGACACCTGCCAGATCCAGCAGGTAAGTGCTTCCTGAACCCCAAGCCCCTCAAGCAAACCTACTGCCATGAGCTCTCCCTCCCCACGATCTTCAGACCACCCCTCCCCCCCCCTGCGTGATCTTTCCCTCCCTCCCTCCCTCCCTCCTCTTTGCTACGCTCCAAGTCTCTCGCTCTCTCCTTCCCCCTGCCCCCCCAGACCCCCCACCATGATCCCGATCTTTTCGATTGATGGGAATAATCCCAAGCGGTCCGTGGCTGCGGCCTTGTGCTGCAGGCTTTCCTGCCCGGAAGCAGGCCAGCCTCTCAATCTGGCCGTCTGCCAGGCGGGAAATGGAGTAAAAAAAATTCTAATGAAGTCCTGCGATTAAATCTGGCAGGACCCCCGCCTTACCAGTATTTCTGGGTTTCCCAGCCGCTAATGCGCCCCCGCTCCCTCCCCGTAAATATCGGGGCCCATGTGTTTGTACAAAAACTTGTCGACTGTTATGAACAGGAATAGACTATTTGGCCCTTTGAGCCAACTCTGATATTTTTGTTAAGCATGATATTTCTCTCTCTTTTGAATCCCAATTCCCTGTCCTTTCTCTATATCCTTTTAATATCCTTATTTCCCTAATAAGTATCTTATCTCTTTTAAATTCCTCAATGGACTCTGCATCTATGGCCTTCTGGGGCAGTGTGTTCCACGTTCTCACAACCCTTTGTGTGAAAGAGGTATTTATTCCCTGGAATCACTTTTAACCAGATTATGTCCCATTGTTCTGAATTTCCCTATCTACCCTGTCTACTCTCTCTCCATTATTTTAAACCCCTCAGTGAGATCGCTGCTTAACCTCTTAATTCCCTGGGAATATAACCCAAATTTACCCAGTATTTCATCTTGACTCACTACCTTTATCCCAGGTATCATCCTGGTGAGTTTTCACTGGACTTTCTACAAGGTCAATATGACCTCCCTAAGGTAAGGAACCTAATTCCAAATGAGTTCTGACCAGTACTCTGTATAACTGTCACTGAGGAATGGTGTGGAAAGAGGAAAGACTGGCATTTATAGAACGATTTATCCCGTTGCTGAAATGATTCAAAGCGTTTCATGCACAGCAAATTACATTTGTAGTGCAGTGACTGTTATGTAGGCAAATGAGTGTGTAGTACAGCATGCAAGTCTGCATGAATGCCTTGAAAGTCCAATATTAATCTATGCGGGGGTCTCTGTTAATCACCTCAAACAGGAAGTTACACAAATATAGTCAGCACGACATTGAACTAACATCTGCATATAATGAATGTTTAATGCAGCAAGTTGGTGATCTTGATTATGCGATTGACTGTATATCACAAGAAAAAGCTTAACATTTACTATTTAAGGTATGTGATGAATAATAAATTGGCTACCACCTTAAGATGAACGTTGTTGGGTTTTGACCCTAGTTTGCATAATTTGGGCTGTCACTTTTTTCAATGTCATTAGAAGGTGATTAAAACAATGCAACAAAGCTTGTCATTTTATTAGTTTGATATTTCTTTTGACTCTTTCATTGTTGTACTACATTAGTACACATACCTGAACTGATCCAGAGACTTTCAGGTCATTGATAAAGATGATTAAGAGCAATGTTTAAATTGGGGTAGTTCAGATTAACAGTCATTAGACAAAGAGAAGTGTGCTGTGTTTATTGTGTGGCCTGTCACTTTTTTCTTTGTGAAAGTCAGTTGAACCTTCATCCCAAGTCTCCCTTGATTGACCTAGGACAGCTGGATATAATTGCTTTCAACATTTTCCTGTTTTTAATACGACAGGGTGGGAAATTAATGAATTGACAAATTGCCTGTGGTCTTGTTGTATTCTGGTGCTCTGGGGAATGTATGAATCTGGTGCCTGGGTTGGGGGAGGGTTGATTGTGTCTAAATTTTCTAGATTCCATTTCAAGTACGCAGCTAAGGGAGATCTTGCTGCACGTGTACCAGTCTATTTTAAATTCAGGATTTAGAGGATCTGGTTGGCTTAGTGAAAAGCTTTATCTTGTATTTTAAAAATATTAAACTCCAAACTCTATTATTCATTAGACCTAGAATTCTTAAGCAACTTACTCAGTACTGGAAGGAGGGTACATTTTATTGAAGACAGAATTTTACCTTTTTATAGAACTATTGAATTAGAAAATAATTTTAGTAATACCTTTTTCATTTGCCTTTTTGTAGCAGAATTGTGATGACAAACCCCCCAAAATTATGCTGACTGACAATAATGTACTTTTGACGGCATTGGATTATGATTTGAATTCCTTATTAGTAACAGTGCACAAAGGGTTAATTGCTAGTGTTTTCTGCAGACTGAAGGGAATTTATTGTATAGTTTAGCTAATATTTACACCTTTGAGGTGCAGAGGTATGCATAGTTCATGAAATCCCTGATGCCCATGGTCTGATTATTGTCATTGTATGTAAATGATTATGAATAGGGATATGTTTATATATTAATATGTTCGTGGCTGGTTCCTGTTGAAATAAAAGCTATTTTAATATGCTAATATTGATTGAATACAGACCTGAGTTGTACCTGTTCTATAGTATTTTTGACTGGATGAAGCATTCAGTTCCATTCATCATTGCTATTTCAAATTGGAGGACAACATCCTGATGTAATTGACAAATGACTAACCATCTAATTTAATTATGGAAAATGACTAACCATCTAATTTACTTATGGAAAATGTAGCTTTTTTGTGAATGGGCTTTTGTTGCACCTTCAAAGCATTTGAAAGGATACTTCTAGAAATTAACTCAACTCTAAAGTCAGCCAGCAGAGAGTCTGATTCCCTGGCAGTGCTTCATCATTTCAGAGGGGAACCTCTAGTTTCCAGGTTCAATGTATGTTGAGAGATAGCTCAGGGGAAGTGTTTATTTTTAATATGTATTGAGAATAGAAAAGTTTGTAATTCCTATAACATATACTGTTTTATGCTGAATACTGTTTATTTATCTGCCTTGCCTCAGTGGGCAGCACTCTCGCCTCTGAGTCAGAAGGTTGTGGGTTCAAGTCCCTTGCCAGAGACTTGAACACAAAAATCTAGGCTGACACTCCAGTGCAGTACTGAAGGAGTGCTGCACTGTCGGAGGTGCCATCTTTCAGATGAGACATTAAACCGAGGCCCCGTCTGCCCTCTCAAGTGGACGTAAAAGATCCCATGGCACTATTTCGAAGAAGAGCAGGGGAGTTATCTCCGGTGTCCTGGCCAATATTTATTTCTCAATCAACATCACAAACAGATTATCTGGTCATTTTCACATTGCTGTTTGTGGGATCTTGCTGTGCACAAACCCTTCCTTCCTTCCCTCCCTCCCTTTCCTTTCCTTCCGCCTACTGAAGATGAGGTAAGTAACATGGCAGCATGTGGTATCTTCCAATAACCTGGTGGACAATGGCAAGGCTTCTCTCTTCCATCGCTGGGTCTCACTGTCATTTACCAAGATATGGTGCAGTTAAAAATACGTTCTGGATTGTAGGGAGCATGAGGCCTGCTTACAGTAGTGGTCAGTGATGCAGAATATCTTGCGTAATACCCAAAACCTTAACCCTGCGATTGACTGCTCTGATCCTCGTGGGTGTCAACAATTTGCAAAGCTATAAAAAGGGGGAAAAAAATTAAGATTGCATTTGTGGTTGAACTGGTTCTGTATTGTGGGCTTTTGAAATGCAAGCCATAGAGACTTGAGCTATTGGTATGAGTTTGTAATGAAAAAGGAACATATGATTGTACCTAAATTGAACAACTATGAACTTTTAAAGGTTGGTACAAAGAAGAAAAATAAGAAACCATCAAGGTCTAATTTCTCTCCATTGATGAAAAATGAACTGCTGAGATGAAATGCATGACTAAGTTTACTGGCTAAAAATAGAAAATGCAGGAAATACATAATGGGTTGATCACCATTTGTAGGGAGAAAAGACAATTTAACGTTATGGTTAGAACTCTTTTTTAGAACTGAAAGATAAACATTTTAGTAGAATTGGAGGGAGGGCGCAAAAGCTAAAAAAAAAACACATACGCCAGTCACGGAGAGTAAGATATTAGGTTGAAAGTTAGTATGGCTTCTGGAAAAGAAGCTCCTGTCTCCAACTTGGTTGAATTTTTTGAGGAAGTTCCAAAGTTGGTGGATGTTGGAAGCCTGGTCGACATCGCCAAAGGCTTTTAAAAGTCATGGGGGGGGAAAATTCAGTTGGTTGCGCCTCCCGTTAGTGCCTTAAGAGGGCGCTAATGGGGCGCAAAACAACTAGCGCCCGGGCGCGGCGATGTTTGCGCCGCTCGCGAAATTAACTAGACATTTTGCGACGGCGCTAAACACTACCGCCACGATCTCCTGCGCCTGGCAGATCGTGACGTCAGTCGAGTGCGCAGTGCCCCGGAGCGGATATTGAGTGGCGCCCCCTGCCTTACCGCCTGCCGCTAGCAACGACAGGTTGAGGGGAGCGTTTTGCAGTCAGGAAGGGACTGGGGGAGCGCTATTTAAAGGCGACTGCTTCCTGCCTTTTGTTGTTGGTGACATTTTTGAACCACGCATTCTGAGAGAGAGAGAGAGAGAGAGACTGACTTCTGGAGAGATTCAACGCTGTGTGAAGGAGTTTTGGGGACTGAGCAGCACTTTGCAGGTTCATTTTGATTTGCCCTTGTATCGATTTAGAAGAGACTGTGGGGGCTGCACTCTGAGCTCTTTCCCTGGTGTTCTCCATTGTTCTTTCCAGCAGATTTGATGTACAGGTTTCTCCAGGCCGAGATTCAAGGCTGCAATGGGCAGGATGTGGATGGAAAGCAAGATCAACCCTCCCCTTTAAGAACTGGCCGGCGCCATTGTGTCTGTGTTCCATTGCTGACTGACATCACATGAGCTTCACCAGTGCTATGAGTTAGCGCCTCGCTCCTCGGCCTTTGCGCCTTGAGACAGATGTGTAGCGCCTGATTTAGCGCTCCAATCACCTCCGGGGGCGATAAAAGTCAAGTTTGCAGTCGGAGGCGATAATTAGCGCCAGGCGCTAATCTTTGCGCCCGGCCGATAATTGCGCCCCAAATGGGGCGATACTGAATTTCTCCCCCTAGATACACAAAGTGCTGCACAAAAGGCTACATTGAATCTTGTGCAATTGGTGAACAGATATTGGGTTAGATAAGGAATTAGTTGTATTCCCATAGACAGAAGGTAGTTATGAACAGTTAAGGTTCTGCTTGGGGGCTGCTCACTGGTGAAGTCTCGCAGGGATTGCTATTTGGCCCATTGCTCTTTATCAATGATCTGAATAAAGGCAATGGGGGAACTATCTGCAAGTTTGCAAATGATACAAAGATTTTGTGGGTGTAAACATCTAGGTAAATCTAGATGAGATAGGGGAATGAGCCCGTGTCTGGCAGATGTCTTTTAGTTTAGACAAATTTAACATCATGCATTTGGGATGTACCGCTAGGACAATTAAATATAAAACAAGAAAGAGTATCTTTTCTTTTTATAAGACCTTGGTCAGATAGCATCTGGAATACTGTGTCCAGTTTTGGTACCCTCACATAGGAGATATCGAGGCCCTGGAGGTTCAAAGGAGGGCTACTAGATTGATACCAGTTTAAGGGCTCTCAGCTAGCAGGACAGGTGGAGAGAGCTGGGGCTTTTTACTTTGGAATAGTGCAGACTTTGAGGAGATTTGATTGAGGTTTTTAAAATAATGAAAGGATTAGTGGATAGGCTATTTGAGCGAGATGAGACGGGGAAGGCCGGGGGACATAGGTATAAGTTATGAAAGAATAAACAAGGTTAGATGCTAGGAGGTAGTTTTTTTCACAGTCATTGGAATGCTGTCTCATGCTGATGTTGCCCAGTAAATAGTTTTCTTCACGTTGAATTTCCCCATCAGATTTATTTATCTTCCTTCACTCTGAAGGAGAATGACAGCAGCTGATGCTTGTATCGCTTCTTGAGATTCTGTAGTACCTCCTAACTCATAGGGTGCATTAATTAGGGAAAAGGAGGATATTCGTGATGCCCTTATTGTGAAAGGACTCTTCAGCGTTAACTGGAGCATTGCTCATCATCAGGACGGCCGTAGCAGGAAGTTTCTTTCTATGTGGCCCAATCTCGCAAAATAAGCACCAGAGCTCAATAAAGCATTTAATGGAAAGCCAGAATTCATAGCTAGCTCAGGATTCCTGGATGAATTAAAAAGTATTAAGGTTCACTTGAGCATAAAACTAAAGCTTGTAGTGAATGGCAAAGATTATTGAAAACTTGGGGAGTGACTGATTTCCAGATTGTGATTAATGGTAGTTTATGTATTCCACTGGATTTCTTGCATGGAAGGATTGTGAGGTGTTCTTGCTACATTTACTCAGTGCAGCCAACATTGTACCTTCAGCAAACATCTAATCAGGCAGCATTTTATAGAATAGTCCTGTTCTGTCACAGTTTTAGGCTTGTTCTGGAGGCAGGTTTTCTTCTTTGATTGATTTCTTGAATTTTCCCTGGGGAAAAAAAATCCACAATGCCTGAATCAAATATTAGTTTCTCCCTACAAATATACAGTTGCCTTGCACATTGATGCTTATCCATCTGTCCAGTAGTGGGGTTGAGTATCAAAAATAACTTTAAACCAGAAAATAATTTTTTTTTTTTTAAATCTGGATGTGGAATGCTCACATGAAGTTGAAGGGACTCACCTATGGACTCGATTTTGTGTCTGTATCCTCAATTTTATCTTGTAATTTACTCCTCCTGAGTAAAAAGGATAGCCAAGAACAGCCAGGAATACCTTTTTGAGAGGGCTGAAGATGGAAGCCCAAAGCAAAAAAAAAACTTGCATTTATATAGCGCCTTTCATGACCAATGGATGTCCCAAAGCACTTTACAGCCAATGAAGTAATTTTTGGAGTCTAGTCATTGTTGTAATGTAGGAAAAGCAGTCATCTAGAGAGGCAGAAAATTTGGAGCAAGGACAGAGGCACCAAGTGTGGTAAACAAACTTACTGGCAATTTTGAAAGGAGATTGCAGCGGGAATCATGTAGCAGACAGACAGGATGTTTTGAGGTGTGGTGGTTGGAGGCTTAGCAACTAGTGATGGGAACAAGAGGTGCTACCTACTAGCAGGAGGTTTGCAACTACTTGGTGACAGACAATTGTTTACATAAGAATTCCAATTACTCATGTTAACATAGGCAATTCTACACTGTAAATGTTGATACATTAGTGTTATGAAAAAATCATGACAACAGGAAGTAAGGTTTGTGGACAAGAATTGTGTGCCATACACAAGATCTTTAATAATGTATGTAGATCGATGTGAATTAGGCTCACACTGACTGATAACCTAAAGATGCTGCTTTTCTTAAAAGAAGCAAAACATTTTTGTAATAGTCCTATATGCTGCAGCTGGGAATGCAGCTAAAGAGATCAGATATTTCTTCTTGGCTTCTGATTAATATTAATTTTGTGGTCAGCAGATGGGGGGGAAAAACAAAGGGAGTGTCATTTTTCCATGTAAAGTAAGACCTGACTTTCCCGGGAAACCCCATCTCATTCACACAAGTATGAAATCCAGAGTGATATTAGTTTCTCAGCTCTCTTCCCTTGGGTCTCTGCTTAGATTTTAGTACGTTATTTTTTTTACCAATAGACTCTTCCGATTTTACAGTCCACAAATCTGCGCCTTTTCCATAGCAAACTTAACAGCTGCACAACCCACTGTTTTCAAAGATCCCTTCCCTTTTTTGCATTTCAAGTATTTTCTGATTTAAAGTTATTTTTGATGCTCAGCTCCACCGGCATGATTGATGACAGGACCGTTTCTAATCTCTGCTTATCCTTAACCTCTTGAGACCTGAGTTTTAGTTTGTTCGCTTCTTCTCCTTTCCTCTTCTATAAATGTTGATTCCTGGCTGGGTACGATTTTGTGACCTTCAGTCATTGCTCAGTACCTCACACAAATGGTTATTATTCATGTGTGAGCCTAGACAGTCCGTGCCAGCAGGCTATTCAATCAAAGGAAGTATTACATCTGACCCCAATCCTGTGCTCTCCTGTCATCCACAGGGAATGTAAACCAGAATGTTACACCAATGTTATCCTGCTATCCCACTGTTTCATGCTCTAATCTAGCCGAAGCCATTACCAGTAATTATAGACTCCTGCTCTATTTTATTCATGTCCAAGAGGGCAAAATTTGTGAAAATGGATTCCTGTGAGAGAGACATTTTGCTGGAAAATACTTAAATGTGAAAAAGGAACTATAGAAGCTCCCTTGAAAATTTGGAGGTGCTTTGTTCACTGTGGAAAAAGCTGTATTTAGCTCACTATGTTGGTTATAAAGGTTAGAAGTCCCTGATGATGCACAGTGAAAAGAACAGAAGAAAATCAAAGGAACTTGTACTGAAATCTAAGCAGAGAGCTGAGGGAAGAACTCTGAGAATGAGTTAATTGGTTTATCTTAGTTTGGGCGAGATGGGGTTCCTGGTGACTGGCAGCTAGGCATGGGAATCCTGGCCATTTTATTTTCCCCTCGTATCCCACGATTGCTGCGGCCACTTGTAATCTCTGCCTACCATCAACCGGTTGAGACAAGGTAACTCGGACACCAGACTTCAGACTTTCCTGGTCTGTATACTTCATCTCAGCTCATTGAGATTACATTTTCAGTCCAGATGCACAGTGGGGCATTGCACACATCATGTGCCTCAAGATTAATGGGCCTGAATTTGCAGTTGGAGGCTTCCCGCAGGTGAATGCCTCCGAACCACAAGAAAAATATGAACCTACCTGATGGTCCTGGAGGTTCGCAGACTCGCGCTCCTGGGCCTCTATGCGTATGACTGCGTAAAGGCCCACGTATCCATGGGGCGCATGCGGTTCGCAAGCGCCCCTGGGATCACGTGGGCCAGGCCAACCAATTAGAAAAGGGGATTCCCATTATGCTTATGGGGATTCCATTTACATATGGAATCCCCATAAGCTTAATAAGAATCATCCAAAAAACACACATTTCACACAACTTAAATAAAAATAAATCATTACATGTTCAAAATTAATTAAACATTAAAATGAAACATTTAAAACAAATTAAATTTTTGAAAAATAAATGTAAGTGTTTTAAAGGGGCTAAAAATAATCTAACTAATTTTAAAGTTCTTTTATGTTTATATTTAAACTCTTAGGCTGGTAAAAGAAGGCTCTATGCCTGGTAAAAGCAGGCGTAAGAGTTTCACAGGCATCCGCTGGGCAGTAGTTGGGCAAATAGCCCAACTCTCCGCCAGCGAATGTCCATTTCCCCGGAATGTGGAGGATCTGTCAAGCTGAAACTTGACAGATTGCAGGTTCCTGGTTTTTGCGCATGCGGAAACCCGGAACTTGCGGGGCACTTATGTGTACGTGGTCATAGGCCCCAGAAAATTTGGGCCAATTTCTACCAAATTATTTGTATTCTATTTCATTTTTAAAGGGGGTTGCATAGTCTACTGAATCACTTCATAACCATAAATGTTATGAAGGGAGATGTCTGTATATTTGCTGGTGTCTCTCAATTAGCCCTTGTTACCTTATTTTGTAATTTAGAAGTGCTGTGCAGAAGTAAGTTCAGAGCAGACATTGATTTGGACGGCAAAATCAAGCAGTTTCTTTGATTTGTTCTGGGATTTTTTGGTTAGCGGGATATCTGGCACATGTGGAAACCTTTCACAATGTTGAGCAGCTGCCAATCTAACCTACTGAAAAATCTCCACCCACCTGTAAGGTTTCTGTTTGTCTAATGAGGTGTAGGTTGGCAGAGCTACGGCTCAAGTGTGTACGGGGATATTGCTGAGTAAACCATGCAGCTTACCAGAGCAGATCGCTGATGCATTTCCTATTGCTTGTTCAGCTAGGACCACTCTACACATTAGGGATTTGGCTTGCAGGATTATCTGGAGCAGAGCGAGAAGAATCGCAACCCCAGTAATGCATCTAGCCCTTCAGATTCTTATAGTGAGCCAGGCTGGCTGGTGAACTGGTTTGCTCTGCATCAGGCCTTTATAAAAAAAAAAGTGCATAGTTTGTTCTGGCTCCATTTTACATTCTAGTTGATTGTGTATATTCTCCTAACACTTTAAACACCTATTCATGATGCCAGAGTGCCATAAGAACATAGGAACAGGAGTAGGCCATTCAGTTCCTTGAGCCAGTCACCAGATCATGGCTGTACCACAACTCCATTTACCCACCTTTGTTCCATTTCCCTTGATAACAAAAATCTATTGAACTCAGTCTTGAAAATTTCAATTGAGCCAGCATCCATAGCTTTTTGGGTGGGAGAGTTCCAGATTTCCACTACCCTTTGTGTGAAAACATGCTTCCTGATTTCACTCCTAAATAGCCTAGCTATAATTTTAGGATTATGGCCGCTTGTCTGGATTTGCCCCAGAGGAAATAGTTTCTTTATGTCTATCCTATCAAATCCCTTTTATAATTTTAACTACCTCAATTAGATCACCTCTCAACATTCAACTCAAGGGATACATGCCAAGTTTATGTAACCCATCCTCATAATTTAACCCTTAAAGCCCCAGTATCATTCTGGCAAATCTGCGCTGTACCCCCTCCAAGACCAATATATTTTTCCTGAGGTTTGGTGCCAAAACTGAACGCAGTGCTCCAGATGGAGTCTGCCCAAAGCTCTGTACAACTAAAGCATAACTTCCTCCCCTCTGTATTTCGACCCCCTTAAGATATAGGCCAACATACCATTAGCCTTTTTGATTACTGTTTGTGCCTGGAGTCCTAAATCCCTTTGCTGCTCCACAGTTCCTACTTTCTTGCCATTTAGAAAATCTTGTACACAAGTGGTATTGCAGATTTGATGCTGTAACATGAATTTTTTACAGTACGATACTGCCAGTTTCTGAGAAAGTGAGACCACCTGGAATGCATTTTAAGTATACATGTGCAGAGCTCTGCTTTTCCTGATTTGAGAGCAGCGTGAGTGGGCAATGTAACCAAGATCACACTCTTGGATATATCCTTATTACTGCAATACAACTGGAGAATTAGTGATTTAGAATTTCTAATACAGCCATAATACCACTTACCAATATTCAATACCTATGGTAAGATATTAATGATGGCTTCAATTTCTCATTTACTTTTTATTTTCTTTTTTAAAAATTTTCTCATGATTTCTGAAAACCAAATCTAATGATTATTATGTCAAGTTACTTCATTCTTATCCTTCCCTCTGCTGTTAACAGTAAGACTTATTCATTGTGATTTAAAAATGTAACGTATTCTGATTCATGAAAATTAAACACTACTCCATGAATTTGTGTTTGTGGCACTCTTTTTAATCATAAATCTCACTTCTGGCACTTTGCTGATGTGAACAGTTATTTCTTGTGGAAATGGAAATCTGTAATTTGCGTGTATGTTCTTTTGATTCCCAGTTTTCTTTCCAGTGTTTCTAATGGGCTCTCTCAACTCACACGTTGTCAGCTTAAATAGTTTTGAATGAACAATTTCAAATATCTTGTAACAGCTCCTGAAAGATATCAGAACAAGTGTCTGACAGATGATTCCCTAAAGGGACACAACAATACTATGCAATCATATGTCATCACTATAATCTAATCACCTGCTCCCAAGTGCTACATAAAACTGCTCGGGTCCTTGTCAAAACCCTTTCACAGCTCTGTCAACAGCTGGATTGCTTCCATAACTGAATGGAGCCATTTTATCTTGTAATGAGTTCAATGCTGGTACTAGACATTAGGCTTTTATATTTTTTTTGTTACATTCTCCTTTTTTACTGGTCACATCAATAAGTACTGAAAGGTAATTCTAATGCATTGTGTAGATCATTTCTGCAAATAGTTTAGTGAACTGTGAAGTTTATTTGTGTTTTGTTCAAATACATGGAGAGAAGTTTTTGGACCAAAAAAGCAGATACTGGGTTGTAACGTAGTTCTGCGTGATGCGAGTATTTATGTCACCGTGCCTAAAACCGAATCACAATTGCTCACTGCATGAGTGGAGTATGTTTTCCGGTCTTGAAGTTTGCACATGCAGGGCGGCAGAAAAAGCATCAAGGTGGATTTCTCCCCTAGCCAACCTAAGTTAGCTCCAAGGAAGGATAATTTTTCCAGGTAGTCAACCTTTGACTACTTAACTCTCCAAAAGTAAAGGCGTGACATTCAGAGTTACAGTGTAGAATATTGGACATTAGTGTACTGTAGGCCACGAATAGTGCTGAGTAGATCCTTGATTTTTTTTGTAAAATTACCAAATACTTGTGAAATTACAACACAAAGTAAGTGTAACGACAATAAATTTTCAATCATTATCCCGTGTGCAGCTTTACAGCGTAAGTGATTTATAATGAATTGGCGTTTAACCTCCAGTAGAATCAGACAAAGTGAAAGTTGTAAAAAGAGATTAATACTGTAGAATGTGAACCTGAAGACTGAGTCATACAGCCTGGCTGGCTTCACCCCCTCGTGTTGACTGGATTTTAATGGAGCCATTCAAAGTCAGACTCTTGGGAGACACCATGTCTTGGTTTACACTGACTTGACTGATCTAAAGCCTAAGGGAGCAAGGGATGATTTTCACTGATTTATATAAATCCAGATTTGGGCTTCTGATATAATGCTTACGCTCTTATTTCAAGCACTGAATCAATAGTGAATATAATATGGCTTGTAACTAGGACTAGAGTGTTTCTATAGAGATGGTGAAGTAATCCTGTCAACTTGCAGAGTTCTTGTATTATGATACTAGGTGTAAAAAAAAAATTAATGGATGAATATTAATGGATAAAATATTTAAAATAATTAGTTTCAGTGAAAACCATAATATCTTAAGAATTTGAGGAGACTGTGCGATTGAAATAAAATTTCGAGTGTCTCTTAGTGATGTAATGTCTGTGCCGTGGAATGGTTGACCTATCATTCTCCACATGGCAGCATATGATCTTAACTGTGCTGTCTGGAGTAAGAACAGAGTGCAGGCAAAGTTAGAGGGCAAGATTGGTGCATAAGATCAGATAATAGGATGCGGGTGGAGAGAAATTCCCAAAAAAGTACCATGTGATGTTCGAGATTTAATTTAAATGCTCGATCATTCACCAGGCTGCTCCTTATTGCGTGGAAGAAAGTGGTGCCTGTGCATTAGATACATGGATAAAGTATCAAATTAGACTTTCTTGTGTTAATGACTAAATGTCCATACTGCTAAAACAAGTTAAAATAAAATGTAACTGTATATTATTATTATTTGTTCTCCTGAAAATAGCAGTTTATGTTGGGCTACAATTCCACAGCCAATAGCACCCATTTGGTACCTCTCCCAATGATACTTAGAATCATAGAATGACACAGCACTGAAGGAGGCCATTCGGCCCATTGTGCCTGTGCCAGCTCTTTGAAAGAGCTATCCAATTAGTCCCACTCCCCGGCCCCATTCCCATAGCCCTGTCAATTTTTTCCCTTCAAGTTTTTTTTAATATTCGTTCATGGGATCTGGACGTCGCTGGCAAAGCCAGCACTTATTGCCCATCCCTAATTGCCCTTGAGAAGGTGCTAGTGAGCCACCTTCTTGAACTGCTGCAGTCTGTGAGGTGATGGTACTCCCACAGTGCTGTTTAGGGAGGGAGTTCCTGGATTTTGAACCAGTGACGATGAAGAATCGGCCATATACTTCCAAGTCAGGATGGTGTGTGACTTGGAGGGGAACTTGGAGGTGGTGGTGTTCCCATGCGCCTGCTGCCCTTGTCCTTCTAGGTGGTAGAGGTCGTGGGTTTGGGAGGTGCTGCTGAAGAAGCCTTGGTGAGTTGCTGCAGTGCATCTTGTAGATGGCACACACTGCAGCCACGGTACGCTGGTGGTGGAGGGAATGAATGTTTAAGGTGGTGGATGGGGTGCCAATCAAGCGAGCAGCTTTGTCCTGGATGGTGTCGAGCTTCTTGAGTGTTGTTGGAGCTGCACTCATCCAGGCAAGTGGAGAGTATTCCATCACATTCCTTACTTGTGCCTTGTAGATGGTGGAAAGGCTTTGGGGAGTCAGGAGGTCAGACACTCGCCACAGAATACCTAGCCTCTGACCTGCTCTTGTTGCCACAGTATTTATGTGGCTAGTCTAGTTAAGTTTCTGGTCAATGGTGACCCCCAGGATGTTAATGGTGGGGGATTCGGCGATGGTAATGCTGTTGAATGTCAAGGGGAGGTGGTTAGACTCTCGCTTGTTGGAGATAGTCATTGCCCGGCTCTTGTGTGGCGCGAATGTTACCTGCTACTTATCAGCCCAAGCCTGAACGTCGTCCAGGTCTTGTTGCATGCGGGCATGGACTACTTCATTATCTGAAGAGTTGCGAATGGCACTGAACGCTGTGCAGTCATTGGCGAACATCGCCATTTCTGACCTTATGTTGGAGGGAAGGTCATTGATGAAGCAGCTGAAGATGGTTGGGCCTAGGGCAATACCCTGAGGAACTCCTGCAGCGATGTCCTGGGACTGTGATGATTGACTTCCAACCACCACAACCATCTTCCTTTGTGCTAGGTATGACTCCAGCCAGTGGAGAGTTTTCCCCCCGATTCCCATTCAGTTTTACTAGGGATCCTTGATGCCACACTCGGTCAAACACTGCCTTGATGTCAAGGGCAGTCACTCTCACCTCATCTCTGGAATTCAGCTCCTTTGTCCATGTTTGGACCAAGGCTGTAATGAGGTCTGGAGCCGAGTTGTCTTGGAGGAACCCAAACTGGGCATCAGTGAGCAGGTTATTGGTGAGTAAGTACCGCTTGATAACACTGTCGATGACACCTTCCATCACTTTGCTGATGATTGAGAGTCGACTGATGGGGCGGTATTTGGCCAGTTTGGATTTGTCCTGCTTTTTGTGGACAGGACATACCTGGGAAGTTTTCCACATTGTCGGATAGATGCCAGTGTTGTAGCTAGAGGCACGGCTAGTTCTGGAGCACAAGTCTTCAGCACGACAGCCGGGATGTTGTCAGGGCCCATAGCCTTTGCTGTATCCAGTGCGCTCAGCCGTTTCTTGATATCATGTGGAGTGAATTGAATTGGCTGAAGACTGGCTTCTATGATGGTGGGGACCTCAGGAGGAGACCGATATGGATCATCCACTCGGCACTTCTGGCTGAAGATGGTTGCAAACGCTTCAGCCTTGTCTTTATCCACTTCCCTTTTGAAAGTTACAATTGAATCTGCTTCCAGCACCCTTTCAAGCAGTACATTCCAGATCACAACTCCTCACTGCGTTTAAAAAAAAAAAAATCCCCATGTTGCCTCTTTTGCCTATTGCCTTTAATCTGTGTCCTCTGGTTACTGACCCTTCTGCCATTGGAAACAGTTTCTCCATCAAAACCGTTCATGAATTCTGAACACCTCTATCAAATCTCCTATTAACCTTCTCTGCTATAAGGAGAACAACTCCAGACTCTCCATATAACTGAAATCCCTATATTTCTCATCTATATGTCTAGACAGACACTGTCCTCAGAGTATCTGACTGTTGGGGGGAAGAGGAGGGAAGGAAAAGTGGTGAGAGAATCACACGAGAGTTTGATCCTTTCCAGTGGTGTCACTGGATAATGATTAGGAGTGGACACTAAAGTTGATCTTTCCTGACTCCAGTAACACCTCACTAGTAATTTGCTGGAGGTCATTTAAATCAGCACAGAGCAGCAATTGAACCTGGGAACTTCGAGAGTATGGCTTAGTACCATCCTCGGCAGTGTATTTACCACTGAACCATTCTCAAACCATCATTTAGTTTGATGCCTAGATGGAGGACTAGTTGGATCTGACACTTGAAGTACTTGTCATTGAAGTGCTAAATATGGAAGAAAAGTGTGGATGGAAATACTTTCAACATAAAGTACTTCTTCCTCCCAATGTTAAATTACTTAAAGAAATTATTTTCAGTTTTTTATCTCCACCATTTTGAGCTTCGATATCTGCAGGGAGCCACTCTATTGATATTAGTTATGGGACTGGGATCTTCTATGGAGCCGCTTTCTGCCATAGTTCAGGATCCAGGCCATTTGGCTATGATAAATTGACACGGTGGCATAGTGGTTAGCACTGGTGTCTCACAGCGCCAGGGACCCGGGTTCGAATCTGACCTCGGGTGACTGTCTGTGTGGAGTTTGCACATTCTCCCCGTGTCTGCGTGGGTTTCCTCCGGGTGCTCCGGTTTCCTCCCACAGTCCAAAAATGTGCGGGTTAGGTTGATTTGGCTATGATAAATTGACCCTTAGTGTTAGGGGGGGATTAAATATGTGGGGTTATGGGGATAGGATGGGATATGTTAGGGGGAATTAAATACGTGGGGTTATGGGGGTAGGGTGGGATATGTGTACTGTGGGGATTAAAGCAGGGACAGGGTACTGGATTTGGATGATCAGCCATGATCGTATTGAATGGTGGAGCAGGCTCGACGGGCCGAATGGCCTACTCCTGCTCCTAGATTCTATGTTTCTATGTTTCTAGTGTTAGGGGGATTAAATACGTGGGGTTACGGGGATAGGGTGGGATATGTGTCGGTGCAGGCTCGATGGGCCGAAATGGCCTCTATCTGCACTGTGGGGATTCTGTGATTCTGTGATTTGATTACCTGGCACTCAAGCTGGGAAGAGGCAATACTGGCTGGGTATTATAGCAGCTAAGTGGTGA
Source organism: Squalus acanthias (assembly GCA_030390025.1). Taxonomy (NCBI): domain Eukaryota; kingdom Metazoa; phylum Chordata; class Chondrichthyes; order Squaliformes; family Squalidae; genus Squalus; species Squalus acanthias. The sequence goes on along the minus strand of CM059427.1, from coordinate 25,291,568 downwards.
AATACTGTTCCATAGAGTGTCAACACAGATATGCCGTGGTGTCACCCTGTGCTGAGTTTCCAATCTGGGAGGTGACTTTGGAAGAATCCAATATATTCAATGGCATAGGTAAGGTTAATCTGTAACACTACTGTGCCAGGATATTCGAGCTGGTGAAAGAAATGTTTTGGATAGATGTTCAGAAGAACTCCTTCAAGAAAAGTGATGAACACAAGTGTTCCAAATAAAGTATGAAGGCAAAAACTCAAGAATTTGATAAATTACTTGAATGGGGGAAAGTAGGTCTTTTATTCTGGACAGATGATCTAAGATGGGCCAAATGTCATCCTTCATCTGTATCTAGTGACCTTGTTTGACATGTCACAGAGAGAGAAAGTGGAAGACAAACAGAGAGGCAGAAAGAAAGAATTAGAGGTTGGAACACAAGCAGAGAGACAGTTACTGTAAAGCATAGTAATTAGAAGAAAATCACTCTTCTTCCAGATCTGAACTGATATTCGAACCATAAGCACCAGAAGCTAAATTCTATTTTTGGAAGTGTGTACTGGCATAAGTGCTGAGGCAGTAGGTGGTTGGGACTGTGAGGGGGTGGGGCGGCTGCTACGATTAATAGGCTGGGAAAAAGTGGAGTGGCTGGACTGTCAGCATGACACCTGGAAACACTAGCAGGGGTCCTAATGTCTCCCAGGATTGGGCGTGTGAACCTACACTGTCAGAGCTGTCGGGTATGAGGCAGCACAGGCCCATGGTAGGAGTACTGGACTGAGGAGTTTGGTAAGGTGAGATGGAACAGTCTTAGTTTCTTAGCACCTGGTAATAGGGAGCAGAAAAGTCTGGGGCCAGATTAGGCCCTGTAAAGCAAAGTCTGGGCAATGGGGTGAATAGGATTTTAATGGAGTTGAGACTGGGAGGAGAGGTCCTTCAGATGCTGGAGATTACAGGTGGATGATCCTCTCTGAGAAATTATTCCATTAAATCTTGGGGTGAAGACATGAAGTAGAGGACAGAGTTGAAGTTTTTGATTTTCCATGAGGACTCAATATTCGACAACTAAAAAATGTTTTTGGTAATAGATTTATTTTTGATGGCCACCATGCCCATTAGTTGGGGTTCTGTGACTTCCTTTTGTGGGTTGATGCACAGGTATGTCAATGAAACATGAGTCCAACTAGATCCCAGTGAAATTATACTTTGGACACTAAGTGACATTTTATCGGATGCAATAATTCGGGACACCGGGCACTGGAATTATTATATACTAGTGAATCCTCATGGTGTTGCTCAGGCCTGCTTTTTCAGGGCATTTGACACATGGGGAGAACAGTAGTGTAGCCAAGGGCCAATTTTTATCTTTACAGTGATTTGGAGACACGTCGTTGGGGAGAGCCTCTGCCGGTGATGACCTGGAGTTTAGTGAGGAAAGGAATCATGTGGAGTGTGGACAAGAGAAAGAGCTTTTAAATTAAAAGCTGGAGGGGGGGGGGGAAGGAATCTTGCATCTTAATATAATATATTTATATAATGTATGTATCTTATCAAGAAGTGACAGGTGTGGTTTCGTTTTGTTGTTGTGGTCTTTGAAAGAAGCTGCCATCTGATGACAGATCTCTGAGGTTACTCCTTTTTACACAGTACAATTAGAGGGCAGTGACCCAAGTTTCAGACTTAATTAGAGCCTGCCTGGATGTAACTGTGCCATGTTCCAGGGCATTGAGTATGTACTGTCTCACATTAGTGTCATGGAAATGCCAGTAGCATGCATGGAAAATTCCACAATACTAAAGCCATTTTTATGTGCTAAATATAATTGTGACTTTTCAGTGGAAACAGATCTGCTTTCCATAATGCTTCATGTCAGTCATTCATTCCTAAATAGAGTCTCTGTTTAAAATGCCAAATTACTGATGGAGTTCAATCTAGATCTGTAACAATTTTAAACTAAAGTAAAATACTCTACCATTGCTGATATAAATCCATCAGATTTGTAATGTCTGAATCAGGATAACAATTTGCAATCTTAGTTAATCCGATGCCTCGCTGTTTTTAGAAACTGTAGATTTAAAGACACTAATGAAATCCTGATGAATGGGGCATTAACGCTGTTATTGCAAAGCAGTCTGTTGTCAGAGCATACACTTCAGTTCTCATTCTCTGATGCTTGCTCAGATCAGTGGTGTTTAAGCTGTTATCAGTGAGCTCAGGTAAGCATCATTTCACCACAGCAAGGTAAACAAAAATGTTTACTCGTTCCTGGAATGTGGGCGTCGCTGGCAAGGCCAGCATTTATTGCCCATCCCTAATTGCCCTTGAGAAGCTGGTGGTGAGTCGCCGCCTTTTTCAACTGCTGCAGTCCGTGTGGTGAAGGTACTCCCACAGTGCTGTTAGGGAGGGAGTTCCAGGATTTTGACCCAGCGACTATGAAGGAACGGCGCTCTATTTCCAAGTCAGGATGGTGTGTGACTTGGAGGTGGTGGTAGAAACATAGAAACGCAGGAGTAGGCCATTCGGCCCTTCGAGCCTGCTCCACCATTCAATATTATTATGGCTGATACTCTATCTCAATACCATAGTCCCGCTCTCTCCCCATATCCCTTGATGCCTTTTGTGTCTAGAAATCTATCCATCTCCTTCTTAAATATATTCAGTGACTTCACCTCCACAACCTTCTGTGGTAGAGAATTCCACAGGTTCACCACCCTCTGAGTGAAGAAATTTCTCCTCATCTTAGTCCTAAATGTCCTACCCCATATCCTGAGACTGTGACCCCTCGTTCTGGACCCCCCAGCCAGGGGAAACATCCTCCCTGCATCCAGTCTGTCTAGCCCTGTCAGAATTTTATACATTTCAATGAGATCCCCTCTCATTCTTCTAAACTCTAGTGAATACAGGCCTAGTTGACCCAATCTCTCCTCATACGACAGTCCTGCCATCCCAGGAACCAGTCTGGTGAACCTTCGCTGCACTCCCTCTATGGCAGGTATTATCCTTTCTTAGGTAAGGAGACCAAAACTGCGCACAGTACTCCAGGTGTGGTCTCACCAAGGCCCTGTATAACTGTAGTAAGACATCCTTGCTCCTGTACTCAAATCCTCTTGCAATGAAGGCCAATATACCATTTGCCTTCCTAACTGCTTGCTGCACCTGCATGTTTGCTTTCAGTGACTGGTGTACAAGGACACCCAGGTCCCTTTGTACATCAGCATTTCCCAATCTATCACCATTTAAATAATACTCTGCCTTTCTGTTTTTCCTACCAAAGTGGATAACTTCACATTTATCCACGTTATACTGCATCTGCCATGTATTTTCCCACTCACTCAACTTGTCTAAATCGCCTTGAAGCCTCTTTGCATCCTCCTCACAACTCACAATCCCACCTAGTTTTGTGTCATCAGCAAACTTGGAAATATTACATTTGGTTCCCTCATCCAAATCATTGTAGATATATTGTGAATAGCTGGGGCCCAAGCACTGATCCCTGCGGTACCCCACTAGTCACCGCCTGCTACCCCGAAAAAGACCCATTTATTCCTACTCTCTGTTTCCTATCTGTTAACCAATTTTCAATCCATGCCAGTATATTACCCCCATTCCCATGTGCTTTAATTTTGCACACTAACCTCTTATGTGGGACTTTATCAAAGGCCTTCTGAAAATCCAAATACACCACATCCACTGGTTCTCCCTTATCTATTCTACCAGTTACATCCTCAAAAAACTCCAGTAGGTTTGTCAAACACGATTTCCCTTTCATAAATCCATGTTGACTTTGTCTAATCCCGTTGATATTTTCTAAGTGTCCTGTTATCACATCCTTTATAATAGACTCTTGCATTTTCCCTATGACTGATGTTAGGCTAACCGGTCTATAGTTCCCTGTTTTCTCTCTCCCTCCTCTTTTTTAAATAGTGGGGTTACATTTGCCACCCTCCAATCTGCAGGAACTGTTCCATAATCTATAGAATTTTGGAAGATGACAACGAATGCATCCACTATTTCCATGGCTACCTCTTTTAGTACTCTGGGATGCAGATTATCAGGCCCTGGGGATTTATCAGCTTTCAGTCCCATTAATTTCTCCAGCATTATTTTTTTACTAGTACTAATTTCCTTTAATTCCTCCTTCTCACTAGACCCTTGGTTCCCTTGCATTTCTGGGAAGTTATTTGTGTCCTCTTCCGTGAAGACAGAACCAAAGTATTTGTTTAATTGCTCTGCCATTTCCTTGTTCCCCATTATAAATTCTCCCATTTCTGACTGTAAGGGACCTACATTTGTCTTCACTAATCTTTTTCTTTTTACATACTTGTAGAAGCTTTTACAGTCCACTTTTATGTTCCTTGCAAGTTTACTCTCATACTCTATTTTTCCCCTCTTAATCAATCTCTTGGTCCCATGGTGTTCTCATGCGCCTGCTGTTCTTGTCCTTCTAGGTGGTAGAGGACACGGGTTTGGGAGTACCTGACATCAGGAGAAAGTGAATTATGGAGTCATTGAAATGTCTGCACCCAGTATTTATCAGTGTCTTGTGGCCTTTTTAAAAAATATTAAATTGTTTTTTTTCTTGTAAATTTTTAAAAATCAAACCATCAAGTTATAACTTTTGCAGGGCAGCCCCAGTCTGGATTTGAGTCTTTTGACTGCACCTCTTTGAAAGAAAGCAGTAATGCCGTGCTAATGGGAAGATTCGGTGTTGAAGCCACAACTTGTTCTGGTTTAAGGAAAGTGTTAGAAAACTAATTCCGTGTTCTTTTGGAAGGAAGAGTAGGGGTAACCATGTTCATTTGTTTATCTATTATAAACAAAACAAAAGCCATTCAAGCATTACCTGAGGAATAACGTCTTCAGGATAATTTGTGGAATAGCGCAGTGAACTTTTGAGTGAGATGGGCACAGAGATAGGAGGTGATGGAATTTTGAGGACCTTAAAGAGGAAAGGGAGGCTAGAATGGGGCAGTCGTTGGAGAAGGTAGATGGCAGGTTGGGATTTTTGAGTGGGGGCCATGATTGGGGTTTTGAAAGAGGGAGGGATAATGCCTGAAGAAATGGAGCCATTGGTAATGTCAGCTAGCATAGGGGTTGGTGCGGGGGTGGGCGTGGTGCAAATAAGTTGAGTGGTCAGGAGTTGAGTAGGGAAGGGATTAAGGTAACAGGAGGTGGGTCTCATGAAGCAGATGGCTGAGAAGAGGACACTAGTGGAGATGGGGTAGAAACTGCAGAAAATCAGGATCAGGGCGAGAATGGGGGGGTCTTCAGGAAGATCTAGAGCAGGGGGAGATGAGCAGAGGCAACTGCACAGTCAGTCTTGGAGATAACCAAATCATAAGCTCTTTAAACATGGTGTCTGGGAGGAGGGTAGGAGAAAGAAGTTGGATGAGAAAAGGAGCTTTGATTCATCTTTGCCCTCCAGGATGATTGTGGAGCAGAAAACAGTTTTTTTCTGAGGAGAACAAGACACAGTCGAGCTTGATTTGTTTGAACCAGATCTGGTGATGGTTAACAAAGGTAGATGTGTGCCAGGTGCACTCAAGTTTGGGTCTCTAGCTTGAGGGAATGAAGTTGGAGACCGTACCAGGAATAATGGCAGGAGTGGAAGATGGTGAGTGATTTGGTGGAACAAAGGTAACAAAGATTGAGGCAAAGGAACAGTTCAGTAGGTCCACAGAATTGGAGGTGTTGTTATGGATTGAGGACCAGATGACAGGGAGCTGACCACTTGAAAGTGAAATTGAGGGGGCGAGCAGAGAGTTTTTTCCACAGGCGGAAGGTAAGGGTAGTGGGATTGGGGCGGAAGGTAAGGAGAGGTGAGTGGTAAAGGAGACAAAGAAGTGATCAGAGGCAGCCTTGTTGGTGACTGAAACCTTGGGAACAGAGACCATAAGAGATAGTGAGGTGAAGATGACCATGGGATATGGCTTTTTGTAACCAACAAAAAATGTATTATATATTAGAAAACAGTTAAATGATAGAATGTAAAAAGGAAGACTTGAAACATTGTACATTTAATATCTATATTTCTATCAATATTTTAAAGTGTGCAAAGGATCAACTTCTGTCAATTTACTAAATGTAGTTTAGTGCTTTTGCTGTTCTGAAGTGTTGCAGTGATGGAGCAGGAACAGCTGTGGGAATCAGCTGCATAATTATATAAAGCAGAGTTCTGCAGCAGAAGTTTGTAGCAGCAATGGTACATGCAAAAAAAAAATTACTGGACACAAACCAAATCTGCCTTCTGTATGTTACTGATCAACAGTATTCATTTAGTGTAATCATCATTTTTTATACAATCGTGACATTCTCAATTTTAGTGATGTCTGTGACATTGCAAGAATCTCCGAGACCCGACATTTTAAGCTCCATTCACTCCAATACACTGACCAATTCTCTAATTTTAATTTATTGGGCTATTTTACACTGTGCTGCAATTCATTGATACTAATTTAAGCTCAGTTCATTTTTTTAAAATAAGCCTTCTGTATAAACTGGTTTAAATCTGCTTGAATGTGAGGCTTCTATTTATTGAGAGTTAATACACTAAAAGCGTATTGTTCTAATAGTACATTTTACTTTATTTCAGAAATATCGACAGTATATGGCAGGACTCTTGGTCCCTCCCTATGGTGTTATGGAAACTGCATCCGGTAATGACAGTGAGTACAGGCCTTTTTCAATAGATAGAAAATTTGAAGCAGAAGTAACTTCATATCAAACTGATTTTATATCAGTTTGAGTCTATAAGAATTTTGTTTTAAATTGCATTACAGTAACATCTCCATTGATTTAACTTCTTGGACCTTTTCCATAAATAACTAAGAAACTTCTGTCAGGAAAGAGTGACCTGGATCTGGAAGGCTAATGTAAAATGGCAGCATGGACCCTTCAGAGGCCCAAACTGCAGCATCTCCTGTTCAGCCTTTAAATATCAGTTAATTTGGGAGTTATTTATCCTGTTTCTGTGACTCATCTTCCCAATAGTGTTTCCCCAGGATTCCAATCAAACAAGATGTGTTATTTCACTGAATTATCTCCTCTAAATACTTTTTTTTTTACTTGTCCCTTTTCTGTGATGAATCAATAGGGGAATCATCATGGCCAGCAGTATAATGTATTTGACTGGATGACGGGAGTGCTGGTTGGAAATAGGATGGTCAGCCCATGAGTGAGGATATCTATCATTTGACTTTGCTGGTCATGATGTGTTCCATTTATAACACTCAAGGTTTCAACTGAAAAATCCATACGTGTATTTTATAACCTGAGAGAATTATATGAATGTTATGAATTCCAAAACTGTTCACACGGGAATTAATGTGATCAGTTGACATTAAAACATTCTATAATAACTGTAGAAATATGAGTGTTTTTAATAATCACAAATGCATAACAGATTCACAAAAACTAAATTTACCCACTTCTCACTTAAATTGTAACTGTCTGAAAGGAGAAGATCAGTAAGGCCAAAGGCCCATGACTCTTCCTGGATTGACCAATTTGGGGTCACCAATGAGAAGCCCATGCTGCACAGCAGACAGCTGAACTTGTGGAACTCCATGAACATAAAGCGGGTGAATCTGGAGAGATATCAAGACTCAGAAGTTTAGGCATTAAGGGTGCAGAATTAACATAATCCCTGACGTGAGACAGATTGGACATCTTGGTTAGGGTTGTTTGCTCCAATCCCAGTGAACAAACTGATTAATCAGTTGATTCTAGTGCCCTCTTGTGGTACGGGGTTCTATTTTATACAGAGCACTGTTTCACACAATCCTCATTCTCAAAAGCACCACTTCTTTGTCTTTTATGTAGTTAATAATAAAAAGCCTGGCTCCTTAAATTCATTTTTATTCTTTATAGCCCACATTCTCAAAGCTTAGTTTGTCATTTTGATATTACACAGTCTTAATCTCAACTATTTTCTTTCAACATTCTTCATTCTCATGCTCACCTTCCTAGCTCTCTTTCACAGTCAGTTAGTGCATTCGCTCTCTCAGTCAGTTAGTGCATTCGCTCTCTCCTCTCTCGCTCAGCAATCACAGGTGATCTGTCCTGATGAAACCAGCTGCAGCTGTAAAGCTATGCTGGAGTCAAGGAGCCCTTTGTGATTATGCAGAATATTCTCCCTCTATAGTTAAGAAGATAATCTACAAAAACAGTTTCTGAGTAAATAATGACAGCTGAAATTTTTCTCAAGGCATTTTGAGCGATTTGTGGGCAATATATAGTACAATGCCATTTAGTGGGTAGAACCTGTAATTACAGTGATTCATTGGACTTCAGAAAATTGAATTGGAAATGTCGACATAGGAATTTACAATAAAAGTCTGACAAAAAATATAACAGGAAGTAAGGTTTGTAGACAGGAAGTGCAGGCAGAAGTATTATTTTTAATATAACTCATTGATCTCCCATGGCTGTGCACATGGTAGGTCAGAGAATATACCTGTCTATGCTGACCAAGTTGCTGTTTCTCTCCCTGTCTCTGTTTCTCTCTCTGTCTCTCTTTCTCTCTGTTGCTCTCTCTGGCTTCTTTCGGTCTCTCTCTCTCTGTCTCTCTCTCTCTCTCTCTCTCTCTCTCTGTCTTCTCTCTGTCTTTTACTTTGCTTTCCTTTCGGGTGGATGGTGTGGTGGGAAAAGGAGCCACCAATGACTGCAGGCTGTTTTTGAGGTGGGGGTTGTGGGGGAAATTTAGCCCTCGTCTGCTTCCATTCCTTGAAATCAAGGGAACGAAAATCTGGTGGGTTCTACAACAGGTGAGCGATCTGCTCCACTCTGTTATGCTAAGTTCAATATTACCAACTTTTAGCATGTTAGCTCGTGTAAAAAGAGTTTTTAGAGAACCAAATGCTCAAATACTGATTTTTCTCTTTCCAAACTAAAATTAGCTGCTAAAATCATTCATTTTGTTTTCCATACAAGATCTTGGCCAGGATTTCCCGTTATTGAGCTCTCCAGCCCCCGATTTTCCATCCATTCATTTTAATGAGTAGAAAATTGCAGGCCGGGGGCTCAGAAGCAGAACTTACTTGTCTTATCTTTATCATTATGTTTAAAAGTCTTGTATGTGAAGAATGTAACACGTTAACTGTGTCCATAGTGCAAAAAGCTTTTCTGATTGGAGCAAATAACCATGTGATTTGCCCAAACAGCTAGATAAAGCTACAAATAGCCATATTACTTCCTGACTCAACCCACTATATGCCCCTGAAAATAACGTTTATATAACATATTAAACATATACAAAATTCAACAATTCTGGAAAAGAAATACAAAGCATGCCAATATAGTGATAACATAATATAGGTGACAATGCCACCTTTCACACCAGTGTTTTTTGATATGTCTTCCTTTTTCCTCAACCGAGGATTCCCCTCCACTGTGGTTGACAGGTCCCTCAACCGTGCCCATCCCATTTCCCGCACTTCTGCCCTCACTCCCAGAACCACGATGGGGTTCCCTTTGTCCTCACCTTCCACCCCACCATCCTCCACCATTTCCGCCACCTTCAGCACAATGCCATCATCAAACACATCTTCCCCTTTCAGCATTCTGAAGGGACCATTCCCTCCACCACACCCTGGTCCACTCTTCCATCATCCCCAACACCCGCTCCCCTTCCTACGGCACCTTCCCATGCAGGCGCCTGCCCTTTCACCTCCTCCCTTCCCACCATTCCGAGCCCCAAATACTCCTTCAGGTGAAACAGCAATTTACTTGTACTTTTTTCAATTTACTATATTGTATTCGCTGCTCACGATGGGGTCTCCTACATTGAGGAAAGAAAAAAAAAGAAAGACTTACATTTATAGAGTGCCTTTCACGACCACCAGACGTCTCAAAGTGCTTTACAGCCAATGAAGTACTTTTGGAGTGTAGTCACTGTTGTAATGTGGGAAACGTGGCAGCCAGTTTGCGCACAGCAAGCTCCCACAAACAGCAATGGTGATAATGACCAGATAATCTGTTTTTGTTATGTTGATTGAGGGATAAATTTTGGCCAGGACATCGGGGATAACTCCCCTGCTCTTCTTCGAAATAGTGCCATGGGATCTCTTACGTCCGCCTGAGAGAGCAGACGGGGCCTCGGTTTAATGTCTCATCCGAAAGACGGCACCTCCGACAGTGCAGCACTCCCTCAGCACTGCACTGGAGCGTCAGCCTAGCTTTATGTGCTCAAGTCCCTGGAGTGGGACTTGAACCCACAACCTTCTGACTCCGAGGCGAGTGTGCTACCCACTGAGCCACAGCTGACACTCGGAGACCAAATGCAGATTAGGTGATCGCTTTGCTGAACACCTCCATTCAGTCCACAAGCATGACCCTGAGCTTCCGGTCGCTTGCTATTTTAATTCACTATCTCTGTCCTCGGCCTCTTACACTGTTCCATTGAAACGCAATGGAAGCTTGAGGAACAGCACCTCATCTTTCGATTGGGCACTTTACAACCTTTCAGATTCAATATCGAGTTCAACCATTTCAGATCATAATCACTGCTCTCATTTTTTTCAGCCAGCAGTTGCTGGTAATGATTCTGCCGATGCCATTTTCAGCTCCTCTTTTTTGTTTCTTTACTTGTCCCATTACCACCCCCATTTGCCTTGCACCATCGTCCCTTTTGTCCTTTAAATCACTCCTGACTTCCACCCCATCATAGATGTTCCCGTTTATTCTTCCCTGCCTCTGTACTTGCATAAAACCTTTTATATCTGTGACTTTTTCCAGTTCTGACGAAAGGTCACCGACCTGAAACGTTAACTCTGTTTCTCTCTCCATGGATGCTGCTGACCTGCTGAGTATTTCCACTGTCGGAGCATCTGCAATATTTTGCCTTTGTATGCTAATACAGTCACCCGTTACACCTTGCCATACAAACAAAAGCAAAATACTGTGGATGCTGGAAATCTGAAATAAAAACAGAAAATGCTGGAAAATACTTACCATACCTTCAGTAACTTTTGTTTCCACAGGCTTCCACTTTCTCAGCAGCCCTAGCCCTGCCTTCTGCTACAATTCCTGGGAACTATTCTTCTCCTTCACTACAGTGCTAAGTCTGGCCCTTTAATGTTGCTCATTTGAACTCCCTGTGTACAATACTTTTCCATCTCTACCTTTTACCCACTCCAGCTATTCACCTTTCCCTCCTCTACATGTACAGAGCCTCACAGCTATCCTCCCACTTGCGCTTCTGCAGAGAGGATGGCTACTCCACTTCACAGCGGTTTGACACATTAATTACGTCTACTCGTCCAACCCCATGTAACATTCTTCAGTGATGACTTTCCATTCCTCCATATAGCCCATACCTACAGTGCCAATGTCCAGTGAATGCAACTGTCCCCACTGCCCTGTCAGTAGTGTATTAAAAGATAGAATACACTAAGGTCTAAAACAATAAACGTAGTTAATATGAAAATAGCTACAAATAATTGTCATGTGTTGAGGTTTTTGATAACGTTGACTTGAAATGCTTCATATTGAAGAGTTACTCTTTTTTCTGATTTTCCAGGAGTCCCTGAAAAGGAGAATATGAGCAACAATGCACTATGTTCTGTGTCAAAAAACAAGGTATGTGATCACTTGTTTACTGAATCTATTTGGCTTGAATTGAGGAACATTGTTGGGAGTTTTTTTTTAATAGAGCTCCAAACAGTGAAAAGGAGATAGATGAACAAATTTCAAAGACGTATAATAAAAATAAGTAGTAATATTGAGACTTTAATTACCCTAATATAGAATGGGAAAAACATAGTGCTCAGGGTAGGGAAGAAGAATTTCTGATATGTGCACAGGAGAACTTTCTCGATCAATATGTCTCCAGTCCAACAAGGAAGGAAGCAATGTTGGATCTGATTGTGGGAAATGAAGTAGGACAAGTGGAGTAAATTAGCAAGAGACATAAAAACAGATTGTAAACGTTTCTATAAGTATGTAAATAGGAAGAGATTAGTGAAAATAAACGTGGGCCCACTAGAGGCAGAGACAGGAGAAATTAGAATGGGCAATAAGGAAATGGCAGAGACATTAGACAAATACTTTGTATCTGTCTTCACAGTAGAGGATACAAAAACATTCTGGAAATAATGGAAAACCAAGGGTCTAGAGAGAATGAGGAACTTAAAGAAATCAGTATAAGTAAAGACATAGTACTGGAGAAATTAATGGGGCTAAGTGGCGACAAATCCCCTGGACCTGACGACCTGCATCCTAGGGTTTTAAAAGAGGTAGCTGCAGAGATAGTGGATGCACTGGTATTAATCTTCCAGAATTCTCTAGATTCTGGAACAGTCCCCAAGGATTGGAAGGTCGCAAACATAACCCCGCTATTTAAGAAAGGAGGAAGAGAAAAAAATGGGGAACTATAGGCCAGTTAGCCTGCTATCAGTAGTAGGCAAAATGCTAGAATCTATTATTAAGGACGTGGTAACAGGGCACTTAGAAAATCATAATATGATTAGGCAGAGTCAACATGGTTTTATGAAAGGGAAATCGTGTTTGACAAATCTGTTAGAGTTTTTTGAAGATGTAACTAGTAGGATGGATAAGGGGGAACCAGTGGATGTAGTGTATTTGGATTTTCAAAAAGCATTCGATAAGGTGCCAACAAGAGGTTATTACACAAAATTAGGACTCATGGTATGGGGGTAATATATTAGCATGGATTGAGGATTGGTTAATGGACAGAAACCAGAGAGTAAGAATAAATGGGACTTTTTAGGTTAGCAGGCTATAACTAGCAGGGTACCACAAGGATCAGTGCTTGGGCCTCAACTAATGACTTAGATGAAGGGACTGAGTGTAACATATCCAAGTTTGCTGATGATACAAAGTTAAGTGGGAAAGTAAACTGTGAGGAGGACGCAAAGAGGCTACAGAGAGATATAGACAGGTTGACTGAGTGAGCAAGAACATGGCAAATGGAATACAATGTGGGGAAGTGTGAAGTTATCCACTTTGATAGGAAAAACAAAAAAGCAGAATATTTTTTGAATGGTGAGAGACTGGGAAATGTTTGCACTCAGAGGGACCTCAGTGTCCTTGTAGATGAATCACAGAAAGTTAACATGCAGGTACAGCAAGCAATTAGGAAAGCAAATGATATGTTAGCTTTTGTTACAAAGGGATTAGAGTATAAGAGTAAAGACGTCTTACTACAATTATATAGGGCATTGGTGAGGCCACACCTGGAGTACAGTTCTGGTCTCCTTACCTAAGGAAAGACATACTTGCCTTAGAAGGGAGTGCAGTGAAGGTTCACTAGACTGGTTCCTGGGATGAGGGGATTGCCCTGTGAGGAGAGATCAAGTAGACTCTGCCTATATTCCTTAGAGTTTAGGAAAATGAGAGGTGATCTAATTGAACCATATAAAATTCTTAAGGGGCTTGACAGGGTTAATGCTGGGAAAATGTTTTCCCTGGCTGGGAAATCTAGAACACGAGGTCACAGTCACAGAATAAGGGGTAGGCCATTTAGGACTGAGTTAAGGAGATATTTCTTCACTCAAAGGGTTGTGAATCTTTGGAATTCTCTACCCCAGAGAGCTCTGGATGCTCAGTCGTTGAGTATGTTCAAGACAGAGGTCGATAAATTTTTAGGAACGAAGGGAATTAAAGGAATGGAGATAGTGCGGGAAGGTGGAGTTGAGGTAGATGATCTTGATGAATGGCAGAGCAGGCTCGAAGGGCCAAATGGTCTACTCCAGCTCCTATTTCTTATGTTCTTATGTTACAGTAGGAGATCATCTAGCTAACAGTGACCACAACATAATTTGGTTTAAAGTAATTGTGGAAAGAGACCAGAAAATATCAAAGGTAAAAATACTAAACTGGGGAAGAGCTAATATCAGTGATTTAAGAAGGGACCTAGCACAGGTAGATTGGAAAAGGCGATTACAGAGTAAAGCAGTAATGGAGCAATGGAGAGCATTCAGGGAAGAGATAGTTCAGGTACAAACTAGGCATATTCCTTTGAAGGGAAAAGCTAGAGCATCCAAAGCTAATGCGCCCTGGATGACAAAAAAAATAAAAGTTAAAATAAAACAGAAAAAGGAGGCTTTTGGCAAATGCCAGGAGCAAAATTCAATTAATAACCAGGAAGATTATGGAAAGTACAGGCGGGAATTGAAAAGGTTAATACGGGAGGCAAAGAGAGGTTACGAGAAAAGACTAGCAGGCAACATTAAATTGAATCCTAAAACTTTTTATAAACATATAAAGTGTAAACGGTTTGTTCGGGAAAAAGTTGGGCCTATTGAGGACCCAAAGGGAAATCTTCACGTGGAGGCAGAGGACATGGCAAAAGTATTAAATGAGTACTTTGCATCTGTCTTCACAAAGGAAGCGGATGATGTGAAAGTTACACTAAAAGAGGAGAGGGAAGTTATGGACAGGGTAATAATAGAGAAGATGTACTAAAAAGATTAGCATTACTGAAAGTTGGTAAGTCACCTGGTCCAGATGGAATGCATCCTAGTTTGGTGAAAGAAGGTAGAAATAGCAGTGGCATTTGGTCACAATCTTTCAATCCTCGTTGGATACAGGAGTAGTGCCGGAGGCTGGTGGGTTGCTAATATTATACCACTTGGCAAAGTAGTAGATCATGATGAGGATATGTATAGGCTTCAGGCGGACATAGACAGGATGGTGAAATGGGCAGAAGCATGGCAAATGGAGTTCAATGCGGAGAAGTGTGAAGTGATGCACTTTGGGAGGACTAATATGGAAAAACAGTAGACTATAAATGGCACGCTTTTGAAAAGTGCAGATGAGCAGAGAGACTTTGGTGTCCATATACACAGATTCTTAAAGGTGGCAGGGCAAGTTGATAAGGTGGTCAAAAAGCACATGGGTTACTTGGGTTTATAAATAGAGGGATAGAATATAAAAGCAAAGAGATCATGCTCGAACTTTATAAATCACTGGTTAGACCTCAGCTGGAGCATTGTGGACAATTCTGGACACCACATTTCAGGAAAGCTGTAAAGGCATTAGAAAGGGTACAGAGGAGGTTTACCAGGATGTTACCAGGGATGAGGGACTTCAGTTATGAGGAGAGGTTGGAAAGGTTAGGACTGTTCTCCTTGCAACAGAGAAGGTTAAGAAGCGACCTAATAGAGGTTTTCAAGATGATGAATGGTTTTGATACAGTAAAGAGGGAGAAAAAATTCCTTCTGACGAGTGGGTCAATAACCAGAAGTCATAGACATAGACATAGAAACATAGAAAATAGGTACAGGAGTAGACCATTCGGTCCTTCGAGCCTGCACCGCCATTTAATGCGTTCATGGCTGAACATGCTACCTCAGTACCCCATTCCTGCTTTCTCGCCATACCCCTTGATCCCCCTAGTTGTGAGTGTTATATCTAACTCCCTTTTGAATATATTTAGCGAACTGGCCTCAACAACCTTCTGTGGTAGAGAATTCCACAGATTCACCACTCTCTGGGTGAAGAAGTTCCTCCTCATCTCAGTCTTAAATGGCTTCCCCTTTATCCTTAGACTGTGACCCCTGGTTTTAGTTTTCCCTAACATTGGAAACATTCTGCCCGCATCTAATTTGTCTAAACCAGTCAGGATTTTAAACGTCTCTAAGATCCCCCCTCATTCTTCTGAACTCCAGAGGATACATAGATTCAAAATCATTGGAAAAAGATCTAGAGGGGAGATGAGGAGCATTTTTTTCACTGAGTTGTCGGGATCTGCAACGCTCTACCTGAAAAGTTGGTGGAAGCTGATTCCATAAATAATTTTAAAACAGAGTTAGGTAGGTACTTGACGATGAGCAACTCACAGGGTTACGGACAAAAAGCGGGATGTGGGACTAAGCACGACTGCTCTTTCAAAGAGCCAGCACAGGCACGACGGGCCGAATGGCGCTGCACGTTTCTGTTCTATTCTACTGACTGAAATGAAACCGTATTAGCTTCTTGATATACATGTCAAAATCATTTTTTAAATTCTTGATTAAAATGTGAGTTTTAGAAATATTGGCAGAGTTCATCAAGTGTATTTAGGGAAACAACAGTTTACGTGAAAGAACAGTAGGTTAACTCAGAAGATGCAGGGTAATAAAATAGTATTCTGTTTCCTTAAAGGATATGATTTCAGACACGTAATGGGAAACTTACTGGTATTTTTAAATTCTAAGCCTCTGGCTGCTCATGTTTTCAATCCTAATTAAGGAACAAGCTGAATAATGGAAAATAACAGCAAAGAGAATGAGATAAAAGGTTAATGGGCTGTACTACTTGGCAGTGCTATCTGTGATTTTTACAGATTACCCAGATAATACAATTTGTGAAAGATTTCTGCATTTATTGGAGACAACAGGCTTTTTAAAAAAGCCTAAATTGTTTTGAAATCCCTGACTATCTGGTGGTACTAGCGAATATTGTAGACTATCTGCATCTATAATGGAATAAGTGCCTCATCCAGATCTTGTCATGCTTTTTAGACTGAGTATTACCTCTGACCTTAATGCCTTAGTGTCAGCTGTGGCTCAGTTGGTAGCACCCTCACCTCGGAGTCAGAAGGTTGTGGGTTCAAGTCACACTCCAGAGACTTGAGCACAAAAATCTAGGCTGACACTCCAGTGCAGTGCTGAGGGAGTTCTGCACTGTCCGAGGTGCCGTCTTCCGAATGAGACGTTAAACCATCTGCCTTCTCCAGATGGATGTAAACGATCCCATAGCACTGTTTTGAAGAAAAGCAGGGGAGTTCTCCCCGGTGTCCTGGCCAATATTCATCCCTCAATCAACATCACTAAAAACAGATTATCTGGTCATTATCACATTGCTGTTTGTGGGAGCTTGCTGTGCACAAATTACATTACAACAGTGACTACACTTCAAAATTACTTCATTGGCTGTAAAGTGCTTTGGGGCCTCCTGAGGTCGTGCAAGGCGCTGCAAAAATGCAAGTCTTTCTTTTGTTTTTCATATTTCACTCCACCTAATCGTTTTCCATTTGCTTCGATCTAACACGAGCAAATAGGAAAGATCATTGAGTATCGAAGATTGTGCTACCCATAAATGTTTTTCATAATTGTGAAGAAAGAATGATGCCTGGAATTTCCTCAGGGCGTCTCCCACTCTGCTGATGTAACTTTGGCAGAAACCCCGTTTACATCCATAATTTAACAAAACAAATCCAAACTGTCCATTTACGTTGCACAGTAACATGTATGATTCCCTTGAATAGTACACTCCAGAACAGACTGTGAGTATGGTGTTTTTAACAGAAAGGGGATAGTCACCTATAGAATTTCAACAGAAATGTTTTACTGCCAATATGATGCCTCTGTTCAAGAAGGGAGAAAGAGTCAGCTTACTAGTGGGTAAGCCTCTAGAGGCTAATATGAGATAAAATATGATTGTATGAGATAAAATGAATACTCACTTAGAAAGACATGGATTAATTAAGAACAGATTAATTTGTGAAAGGAAAGTTGCATCTGACAGATTTCATAAGAGCTCTTTTGAGGAAATAATGCTGTAATATTCGAAAATGTTCAGAAAAGAAATTCAGTGGCGGTTGTATATGTGTTTTTTTTTAAAAACATTTGCAAAGGTGTTGCATAGGAGGTTTGCTGTAAAATTAAGTTGAATTGGTATTAACAGAAAAGTGGCAGCATAGATAGGAACTTGGCTAAAGGAGAGAAACAGAAGCAGTGGTTACATTCCCCACCACTTACACCATCCTTGTTTATCCCAGACAGTGCCTATATCTGGCAAATGAGCTCGCCACTTGCCATTACTATAGGCGTCAGTTACAAAGTTACTGCTTGAACCGTATTAAGTCGTCTGGCTATTTTGGGCAGTTCAAGCAGCTGTGTGGAGTCACCTTCCGTCAGTCGCCGCCCACTGCCGTTTGCCCTGCAGCACTGTGTTAATTTTCTTTGACTCACCCCCTTATTAAGTCTTATTTTCTGAAAGACATTCACAAACGCGGCGGCTTCGGTTCAGAAACTTTGAAATTGACCAAACTGGCAGTTTCATTTTTATTGTTTAAAGTGGTTCCACTGAGTGGAATTAAGCCAGTGTAGTCTGTACTGTTTAAATACTATGTGGCTTGGAGATACATTAGTATGAGGAAGCAGCAGCAACTCAATCTTTTCTGTTTGGGGCTTTACCCTCTTAGAGGACGTTATTAGGGACTCTGATGGATTTACTGTCCACTGTTTACAGCAGGCAAGTCGCGTTAACACGAACGTGCCCGTTATATGCGGTGGGGACCAATGTTCCCTCTAATTTTCTTTTGGTTGCGCGGCCCCTTTAACGGGCTGTGCAGCCTATTCAAATTTCTGTGCAAGCGCGTTGTTTCTATTTTAAAGCTGCTGAGCGGCCAGCGCAGGACCTCCAGACCGCCATGTGGTCGTGCCGCCACGCAGTTTAACAGGAACATTGGTGGGGACGACATCTGGTTATTTTTTTAAATACATCAAGGGTTCTTGCCTTCGCTATTCTGCCTGAAAGTTAATCTCTCTCTCTCTGTGAAACTGTGTGAGACTGTTAATATCAGTCCAAAAGTAATCTTTTACTAATTTGAATCTATGTCCCTGTGTCCTACTCCCAGTTTAATTGAAAGTAATATTCTGGATTTACCTTCTCCATACCATTTTACTATCATGTATACTTCTATAAGATCACCTCAAATGCCTCCTTCTCAGAATGAAAAGCCTGAGGCCTAGAAATCTGGGGTTTAGCGCCGGCTGTTAAGGTCCATTTTGAAGAAAAAATGGCGGCCGACTCGCTTCCGCCCGCTTCTGGCGGGTCCCGCAGCGGCCGCCATTTTTGGCAGGTCGGCAGTGTTGCCATTGCCAACGCTCGCTGCAGAAATGGAAATGAGGCAGATTGTGACGTCAGTGAGTGTGCAACGCTCATGTGATGCACGATCTGCCATTTTCGACGTCTCCACTCCATTTACCGTCCTCTCTTATCACGACCAGCTGTTATGTTCAGCAGCAGGAAGAATCCCCCAGCAGCGCTATTTAAAGGGATCATCATCAACAACTTGCAGCTGACATGGTTTCTCAGTTTGACTGGTTCTGTGTAACTTTCTGCAACTCTTGCAGCTTTCTAAACTTGTTTAAAGTTCCTGAGGTCACAGCAAGTGTTGGTGCAAGCGGAAAACGTCTTCATTCTCATTTAAAGGCTTCTGCTCACACCACTTGCTCAGAGTCATGGGGGCTCTACTTGCACTCCCACTCATGCTCGAGTATCTTCGGGAGAGGGAGCGAGGCAGCAAAGAAGAGGAGAAGATGCTCACAGAGGGAGGAGGGGCAGGAGGGCTCTCAACAGGAGGCCTTACCTACCATGGGTCTTCCGAGAGCACTTCTCTTACCCCCACTTAAGCGAGGATCAATGTATTGGGAGGCTCCGCTTCACCAAAGGGGTGGCCACAGAACTCTGCCACCTCCTGCAGCCTCAGAGCAGTGCGACCGCGGCTCTCCCAGTGGCCCTCAAGTTCATTGTGGCCCTCAATTTCTTCGCCAACAGATCTTTCCAGTCTGCAGCAGGAGACATAGCTAACATCTCCCAGTTTGCCATCCATCACTGCATCTGGGAGGTCACAGAGACTCTCTACTCCAGGAGAAGGGACTACATTGTCTTCTCTCTGAACAGAGAGAAGCAGGACAAGCGCACATGTGGTTTTGCCAGAATAGCGAGCTTCCCCGTGGTGAAGGGCGCCATCAACTGCGCACACATGCCTTTGCAGGCACTGTATACCAATCCTGAGATGTTCGTAACTGCAAAGGCTACCACTCACTTAATGTGCAGTTGCTGTGCAACCACGCCCAGTGCATCATGATGGTGACTGCCCATTATCCTGGCAGCAGTCATGATGCCTTCATCCTGCGCCAGTCCAGTGTGCCAGCAATCTTCCAGCCACTCCGTCAAACCCGAGTGTGGCTGCTTGGAGACGAGGACCATCTGCTCTGCACCTGGCTGATGACTCCCCTCTGCAACCCCAGCACGCATGCCCAGCACTCATATAATGACAGCCATGCTGCCACCAGGAACATCATCGAGCAGACCATCGGGGTGCTAAAGCAACAGTTCCACTTCCTTGACCGCTCTGGAGGAGCCCTCCAGTACTCGCCCAAGTGGGTGTCCCATTACGTGGTGGTCTGCTGCATCCTCCACAACTTGGCCATCATGGCGCAGCCCTTGCCACCAGGGATAACAGGACCACCTCGGGGGGGGGAGGAGGAGGGGGGAGAGGAGGAGGAGGAGGAAGGGAGAAGGCAGGCAGAAAATCTCTGTTCTGGACGAGCTGTCCTGAACGCCTCATCAGACTCTGATTCCAGTGAATGAAACTCCAGATTCCTGTTGCTCACCACTTCCCTATCACATCATTACTCTGTCATGGAACATCATAACGTCTTCGTGGGCACAAAGCTGAAATGAGAGCCACCACAAAACACACATTCCAAAGAAAATTCATAAATTTATCCGAATCTAATCAAAATTATAATGTCAACTAATCACCCTTCTGCATTCCCTTTGTGACTGTCGTTCATGTGCCTTTACCTAGTCTAGTGCTCCCCCAGTGGCTGCAGCATGGCAGTAGGGGAGACTACAGATGGCCTTGCACGATGACCTCGACCAGCTGTGGCCCTAGAAGGCCCGGCTGTAGACTGCACCACCTCGGCATGGGCAGCAGCAGTCTGGGCTGGCTGGCTGACAGGCAACAGCAAGGGCAATGGCGGAGTGACAGTGGTGGGAGTAGGGATACTGTCATCCTGAGAGGACAGCAGGTTCTTGCTACACAGACTCACTGCCACTCCCCCGGGGCGGCGCCTCAGCATTCCTAGCAATCTGTTGGAGAACAGATTGCTGGTCTGCTGCGATACCCTGCAAGCCCCTTTCGAGACTTGTCAACCTGCAGCAGTGAGATGTTGGGTTGCTTCCGCCTGTGCTGCAATGGAAGTCGCGACATCACCCATCACACACCGCATCATGGCTGGGTCAACAAGGTCTCTCCTGGAGTTGTCCATCATTTCCATCCTGGAAATCATGGTCTCCAAGATCTGCGCAAAGTCCCATCCAATGTTGGAGCCGGACTCCTCCACTTTCCTTGACACTGACTAGAAGTTCTTTGGCAGGCTTGTCATTGCACCTAGCATTTTCGTGTGCATGCCCATCACCCTTCTTCTGAATGCCACCCTATCGAGGTCATCATCTGAATCCTGTGCAGCAGAACTCATGCGCGAACTCGCCTTCCGGGGAGCTGGCACCCGAGCTACCCTTTCCCCCTGGCCTGGCTGCAGCCCACTCATGCCCAGTGCCGTACCATGTGCAGATCCCACCTCTATACTACCCTCTGAATTCCACGCAGTGCCATTTTCTGAGCTGGTGTCTGCGAGTGTCAGATGCAGTGACAGTGTATCTTTTCCTCCTCCATCACTCTCCAAGTTCAGGGATAGGCTGGTCTGCTGGCAGTTCTTGGGTATCTGAAAGCAGAAAGGCACAAGGGTCAGGTTGTGGTGAGGGGATGGGGGGGAAGCAAGATATCCATGCATACACCATCAGCAGCTTGTAAGTGAGAAGAGATTGTGGGATGAGGCGAAGTGGGATGTGAGAAGAAGGATTAGGTATGACCATACCGTCATCAGCAACGGCTTCAACTTCTCCGGTGGCCACAGACAACATCACTACCCCTCCAATAATGCCAATGACGGGTTCCTCCAGGTTGGTGAGGTTCTGTATTGCAGCTTGGCCACCTCCAGTCTGCCGCTGCTCCCTCCTGTTGTGTGCCACCTTTGCCTGCAAGAGAAATGGAAGCGTCAGTGAGTGTGGTGCAATGTGTTTGGGTGATGTGCCTGCCATAGTTGAATAGCTGGAAGTGTGTACAAGGTGTGAGATGTGGGTGTGAGTGTTGCAGCAGTGGTATGGTTATGAGGGTGAAGTGAAGCCATGGATGTGAGGTATGAGTGGTGATAGCTAGAGATTGTTGGTAGATGAGTGATGGGAATGTTGTGCATTGAGCAGTGTGTCAGGCTTGTGGTGCAGATGGTGGGATATGGCATTTGCTGAAGCCTTCACTCACCTTGACCTGCTGTGTGAGATCATTAAACTTTTTTTGGAACTGGATCCAGGTCCTTGGGACTACACTGGTGGCCGTGACGGAGTCAGCTATCTCCTCCCAGAGCCCTCTGTCAGTGGCCTTGGATGGCCTCCTGCAGAAACAGGACAGCCCACCTTGGTTGAACGGCCACGACAAAGGTCTCCAGTGCAGCATCCGAAAACCTTTGTGCTCGCTCCCTTGGTTGTTGAGCCATGTCTTCATTGACAATGAGGTGCTTCTGCAACAAAACACCTCCCCTTTAAGAAGTGCAGAGAGCCTGGGCCAAACATTACTGGCCATTAGACTGCACCCGATATTGCCCCCCCCCCCCCCCCCCCCCGTTGAGCGTTAAGCCAATCAGCAGCGTGTTTAGTGCTGAGATCAGCATTCCAATCATTATAATGAGCAGGCAGCACGAATTTTGCGTGTTGCCTGGACCACTTTGGGCGCAGGCAAATAGCGCTGGCTGTGACACTGCCCGTTTTTGGGCCTAATCCAATTTCTAGGCCTGAGTCTCTCCAGTCTTTCCTTGTATCTTAAACACCCGACACCAGGGATCAGCTTTGTTGGTCTTCTCTGCACTGCCTCCAACACGAGTGTCATTTTATTTATATATATTTATATTTATCTATCTATCTATCTCAGTGTGGGAATTCGGTCGGCTCCTGCACTGGGGGTCGAGCGCAGGCTGGCAACGAGCCACAGCTTCTTTTGAAACCTCCTGCCCCCACACCCACCCCGCAAGCGCAGGAGCCGACTGATTTCCCGCTCTCCTACAACTGGGGAACTGAAGAGTTCTAGATGCAAATGAACTAAGCATGTTTTGCCAATTTGAGTACAGGTTTAAGAAGAAAGAAACCAAAGCAAAGACACTTAACTACAGGGGACCCAAACTTTATATTAAATACAACAACATTTGCAAATTGCGGGCAATCGTCTCCTGATCGAATCTCCAGGAATATGTCCAACCAGAGTTGGCAACCCTAGTTGGAGGATCCACTGATAATATAAGAATGGGACTTGGGTATTGAGAGCACAATATTAAATTTTGCAGATTACATTAAGATAGTGTATGATTATCTATGAAGAGGGCTGTGAATTCAGGAGAACATAAACAAATTAGTAGTTTGGGCAGATAAACATCAGCGTAAATTTAATCTGAAGAAAAGTGATATGGAAGAAATATAAATTGAATGGTGAAACTTTAAAAGAAGTAGAAGAGCAGTGAGACTTATGGGTTCAGGTGCACAAATCTTTAAAGTGGGAGGACAAATTGGTAAAGCTGTTTTAAAAAATAAAGTGAATGAGATCTTGGGTTTTATAAATTGGGCATAAGAATCCAATCCAATCCAATGCTAGACCAGTAGCGATTCAACGTTAAACCAATACGATCCAACGTTAAACCAATACGATTCAACGTTAAACCAATACGATCCAAGCTAAACCAATACGATCCAACGTTAAACCAATACACGCCATTGATTTGGCTGCAGTTAGAATATTGGGGTATAATTTCGTCTTGGGCAGTAGCGCAAAACAAGCAATAGGGAATCTGCCATCCATGGATTACATCGAATATATAGCACAGAAACAGGCCATTCGGCCCAACCAGTCCATGCCAGTGTTTATGCTCCACTCGAGCCTCCACCCATCCTTCCTCATCTAACTATCAGCATAACCCTCTACTCCCTTCTCTCTCATGTATTTATCTAGCTTCCCCTAAAATACATCTATATTATTCGCCTCAACCACTCCCTGTGGTAGCGAGTTCCAGATTCTCACCACTCTCTGGGTAAAGAAGTTTTTTCTGAATTCCCCATTTGATTTCTTGGTGACTATCTTATATTGATGGCCTCTAGTTTTGCTCTTCCCCACAAGTGGAAACACTCCCTCTGTGTATACACTATCAAAACCTTTCATAATTTTAAAGACCTCTATCAGGTCACCCCTCAGCCCAAGAGAAAAGAGACCCAGGCTGTTCATCCTTTCCTGATAGGTATAATCTCGCAGTTCTGGTATCATCCTTATAAATCCTTTTTGGACCCACTCCAGTGCCTCTATATCCTTTTTATAATATGGCGGCCAGAATTGTACACAGTACTCCAAGTGTGGTCTAACCACGGTTTGATACAAGTTGAGCATAACTTCTCTACTTTTAGATTCTATCCCTCTAGAAATAAACCCTAGTGCTTGGTTTGCTTTTGTTATGGCCTTATTGACCCGTGTCGCAACTTTTAGTGATTTGTGTATTTGTACTCCCAGATCCCCTTGCTCCTCTACTCCATTTAGATTCTTATTTTCCAAATAATATGTGACCTCTTTATTTTTCTTACCAAAATGTAATACCTCACACTTGTCTATGTTGAATATCATTTGCCAATTATATGCCCATTCTGAAAGTTCATTAATGTCTTCTTGTAATTTGTACTCTGCCCGATTTTCTTTTCCATTGAAGTCACGTTTATGCCCCATTATGTCTAATTTTGCATATCTTACCTTAGGAAGGATGTCAAGGCCATGAAGAGGGTATAGAAAAGATGCACTGTGATGATACCAGGCATGAGAAGCTTTAGTTATGAAGAAAGACTAGAGGAACGGAGCTCTCTTTATTAGAACAAAGAAATTAAGAGGAAATTTTAGAAGTGTCCAAAATGTTAAGAATTTTGATGAGATGAATAAGGGAAAACTATTTCCGCTGGTTGGTGAATCAGAACTAGAGGGCATAAATTTAAGATCATCACCAAAAGAATGAAGGGAGAAGTTGGGTATTTTTTTTGTGCAGGAGGTTGTTAGGATATGGAATGACCAATTAGACACTGGGATACAGGCAGAAATCATAGATTTCTAAAGAGAAGTTCATAAATATTTAGAAAAATACAAAATGAAAAGGGTATAGCGAAAGGGTAGGACTAACTGGATAGCTCCTTCAGAGAGTCAACATGGTGCAATGAACCAAATGGCTTCCTAATTGTACTCTCAAATTCTATATTCTAAAGCTGCTTCCTTTTGGATTTGTTGCTTGTAGTAACTTCTGTCCACCCTGTTCCTGAAGAATTCAAAAAGTTCTATTCCCCTAATGACTGTCAGAGAATTTCTTTTCTCCCCAGCTGCTATCACTTACTTCCAATCTCTCTCGTTATCTTTTCATTTGATCTTTTTTCAAATCTTTCATCAGTTCAAGAATAAATCAGTAAAGGATTTGCTAATAAACCAAACATAAGGAAAGCCCAATATTAAAGGCTGTTCTATTCCTTCTAAACAGCAGGTCTGTGTGCTTCTCCCTTTCTCTCATTACTCCCTAGAGTATGATCTAATGGTCTCCCTAATTCCACAAGCGTGCTTGCAGATAAGCAAGAACAGGGATAATCAAGAGTCCAGTGTACTGCTTGTAAACTCCAGTAGAGAGGGTTCAAAGAAGAACAACAAAGATAATTCACACTTGTTGCTGACATCTCATGAAACTGGGTTTGTGCTCATTGGTAAGTATAAAGGGTGAAACAATAACACAAAATATTGGAAATGCACTGGCAAGTCAGCCGGTATCTGTGAAAAGAAAAGGCATGCTAGCCTTCAGAAATGCTGTACAATGCTTTGTAGTCTGAGCTGGACTATAATGCCAGTTTCTCAGAATATTGAGCTCAAGACTTGAGTGTTACTTTCAGCATTTCTGACTTCATAATTGCTAATTGTGTTTCTGAGAATCATTTGTGTCTTTATCTTGAGTGATTGCTGTGCACTATATGCAACTCGATATTTTGGTTCAAATAGCACTGTTCAATTAAGTAATCAATAAAGTGATTTCCAGGCTATTTCATCTCGGAGTAGAGGGGAAAGTGGTGGGGTGGTAAATAATTTAACATCAGTGTGATTTTCTGCATACAATGATATTTGCTGTTTTAAAGAAATCTCCACATAGCTAATTTTTGCTATCCATGAATTAAAAAGCAAGTTCAAAATGTTAACTTAATCATTTGTTGCTCCTTTTTAGCTTGATTTTCAAAAATGTAATTGGTGTTCCAATTAGTTATTGCAAGAGGTCTAATTTTTCAATGATTGTATCTTGTTCTGTAAAAAAAAATACACCATGTTTCTGCTGTGCAGACCCACAGAATTTTATAGGTTTCTTTTAAAGTAAACACAAATGTAGTTACTGCTGTGGATTTCCAACTCTGGTAAGGAGAGTTTTGTAGCGAGAACCCCTATGTATAAGATAGCAAGCAAAATCCTGTCTGACAAAGTCTGTGGTAACTAAGAGTTGAGGGACTATTGGAAGAGACTAGATTAATAAGTATGTGTAAAAATATAGAAACATTTGTGAAATTTGCAAACATTTACCTTGACATGCCATCCAGAAATCATCACAGGAAGCTGAGACTTGCTTATTAAATCAATTTATGAAAGAACTGACATTTATATATTGCCTTTCACATCCTTAAGACTTCCTAAAGTGCTTCACAGCCAACAAATTACTTTTGAAGTATAATCACTGTTATGTATGACAGAAAATAGAAATAGAAATATTTAAGTGGCTGTGTTGAGCAGGGTATAAATAAACTTTTTGGAATTGTGCCATGCTTGGCCAAACGTTTTAAAGATGATCGGTGCAAATAATCCATAGTATTTACATAAATGGAATGTGAGGCAAGAACAAAGGGGCTAAGCGGATTAGACACTGGCCTTTCACCTCTGAGATCTGAATTCAAATCCAGCCCAGGCCGAGGGGATGAAAGCCTTCTCTGTCTGTCTACTAACGGTATGGATTCTATGCAAAATGAGTTTGGGCAGTCTGAACACACTTCCTTGTGGACATTAGCCCCCAGCTTAAAAATGCCCTAATATGGACACTAATTGATAAAAATGTTACACCACACTGTGGTGGGTACTCTTCTGAGGTTGGGGCTGAAATATCTTGTTGGATCAGAGTAGAGGGAGCTTGAAGTTGCTTTTATATTGTGCCACTGGTTGCTGATGGGTTGGTCTCGTGCAGCTGGCGGCAACACAGACTCATCAGATTTTTTTTTAAAAGATCAGTAGCCAGGAAGACTTGCTTTTTACAACTCTGACCGGAATTTTGCCGGCACTCAGAGGGCGGGTTTGGAGACGGGTCCGCTGTCAAAGTAGCAAAGATTGACAGCGGGTAGGAAACCCGGTGTTAACCCGCCTCCATGCGAGTCTCCCAGGTGTTGGGTCTGTCAGTGGAGAACTGACCCGACACCAAGCAGCGGGGATACAATTGAGCTCATTAAATGCCTTGTTAAGAGCCAATTTAATACTATTTGAGGCTTCCTTCCAATTTTACGTTCTCCCCCATGGGTTACCTGCTGCTCGGGGAACACGCCAGCTCAACCTGGCATGATTTGAGTCAGCTCTGATGTTTCTGATAAGCTGACAGCTTATCAGAAGTGGTGTAAATGATGCCATGTTGCAGACGGTCAGTTTCAGAGCGCAGAAACTGTTGGTTATTGCATTTGTAAGACATATAGAGATTTCTTTAGTTTGCAAGTGTTTAGAGGCAACTGTATATCCAGTGCCACCTCATTGGAACAACCTCTCTCACCATTGACAGATCGCTTCTGTCATCTGACCTGCAGCTGCCATCTATTGCAGCAACATCGGTGCCCTTGAAAAAATCACACCTTGGTCCTCTGAATCCTTCCACGCTCAACCCCCACACCAACATCACCAACCTTCTCCGCCATCACCTGATGCTGCACAGGGTATCAGCCCCTGACAACATTGCTTCCCGCGAGGCCAGCGATGGCATCACCATGGCCAAATTTACTTCACTTGACGCTGTTAACCCTGGCTGCCACATGATGCGCCAGGTTGACACCATCCCACACCAGCACTGTGAACCATCCCTTTAATGTCCAAGCCATTCCATGCACACACATCACTATAGCGGGGGGTGGGGGTGGGGGCGGGGGCGGGTGGAAAGTTGTGTCTGAACATTCACTGGAACTCAGTAAGACTCTTCTCAAGGTGCGCTCAGATCTGTCCAATAAGGGGCAGTGTTGGAAAAAGAGATTTCACTGTATGACAACACATTACCAGAAACTTTACATGGACATTGGCTAAACCTCTCAATTGCCTACCATTGTGTGTTGTTAGTTGGTTTGCTTGCAGTAGGATGAGGGCGAGTGTGAGGAGTGGCTAGCGAGATGGGGAAGTGATAAAGTAGATAGAGTGTTGGGTGGAGGTGCAAGGTAAGTTGGTGTGAGTAAGGATGTGCAGGAGAAGGGTAGGGAAGGCAGAGTGATGGGGATGTGTTGAGTGGCACAGCAGGGTGAATTTGAGTGTGGCTTTGCAGTAACGTTTCGTGATCCAATGAGATCATTGAAAGGTTGGCACCACTGCAGCCAGGGACCCCTGACGACATCCCTGCTTTTGCCTTCCTGTGCAATGTGCAACCAGGCTGTGCTGGTGTCCTGGAGAGGTCTCTTCCGCCCTTGGAAGGAAAGAGAATCTCCCTGCGTGCTGTGACTCCCTCCATAAGCATATGGAGGGAGTCATTGGAGAGCCTGGGTGCAAGTGTCCACCTTTGTGCAGTGTTTGCAGCACCTCAATGCTATAAACACTGACAGAACAACTGTCAAACTCAATGTGGCCGTGGTCCCTTTAAGGAAACCGGCTGATGAGTCATCAAATGACGACATCAGACCCGCTTCCTGTTAATTGGCCGAGAAGCCCGCAGGGCGGGTTTAACAAGACCAATCAAGGGAAAATCCCTTTGACCGAACGGCTGCAGCCAGGATCGTGACTGGAACCTGGAAACCAGCTCTCCCGCCACCATCCTGACACCGATGATAAAATCACAGCCTCTGTCCTTCTAAATGCTGCCGGTCCTCCTGTGCTCAGTGAATACACTGTTCTGGGGGTAGCAGAACCGCCCCCCCCCCTATTTATTTAATGTGTGAGCACTGGTTGAGCTACCATAGCCAATCAGTGCAAGCACATTATAGTGGGATTCGCGTTGCAGCTGATTCATGTGGAGACCAGCAGTTTTCATACTTAAATGTGGCAAGCAGTGCACTTAAGTCCCATTTTTGAGACCTGGCCTGAAAGCAACCTTACTCCACATCTGTATGCTATAACTGACCTGAGAATCATTAATGTTGACACCAGGGCCGAGAAATTTGTTGGCGCATGCCCGTTTTACAAGCGTTCAACATGGCTACCGGCACGTGCGGTCCGTCCTGCGCCGGAGGTGCGCTACCAGCCATATTGGATCGGGCTCCCCCATGGGCGTCTAGGGCATTTGCCGGAATGATTCACAAAGCTCAGAATATTTCAATAAGGGTCCTAGGCTGGTTGTAGGACCCTTTTATGAAATTGAGTTGACCCAGAGCCTGACTCGCCACATGATAAACTCACTCAGCAAGTCGTGGTGCTAACAGACAGCAAGGACCTTTACAGCAGTGCTATTTAAAGGGCTCATCCCTTCCATACAGGTTAGTTGCTGGTTTGTCCTTTTAGGCTGCTGGTTAATGTCTGGTAGATTTTTGGATAATTTTCTGACTTCTACAATTTAATTCTGATAAGTTTCTTTGCTGTTGCTGGACTACTTTTGGCTGTTTTCAAAACAGTTTTACTGCAGTCATGGGCTGGAGTACGAGGGGGAGCAGGCAGGCAGGCAGGAGCAGCTGGGAGGAGGAGGGAATACCCACAATGTGTCTTCAGGGAACAATTTTCCTACCTCCACTTCACTGAGGAGCAATGTCTGAGGTGTCTTCGGTTTGCAAAAGAGACCGTTACTGAGCTCCAACCTTAAGTCAGGCCATGGACAGCACTGCCTGTGGCTGTCAAGGTCACCATGGCACTCATCTTTTATGCAGCAGGCTCCTTCCAGGCTGCAGCAGGTGACATGAGTGATATCTCCCATTTTGCGGTCCACCGTTTTATCGGGGATGTCCTGAGGCACTCTCCGCCAGGAGGAACACTTATATCTCTTTCCCAATGGACAGGGTGAAGGAGGATGAGGGAGCACTAGGCTTTGCCTACATTGCAGGTTTCCCCAGGATGTAAAGTGCCATAGACTACACATTCATTGCCTCGCGTTCTCCCTGTCACCATTCTGGCACCTTTCTGAATAGAAGGGGATTCCACTCCCTCAACATTCAGCTTGTTTGTGGCCACATGCAATGCTTCATGCAAGTCGGTGCCTAGTTTCCTGACAGCAGTTATAATTCATTCATCCTGCACCAGTCCTCTGTGCCGCCTTTATGCTAACCAGGCCATCGGGTCACAGGCTGGCTACTGGGCAACGAGGGATATGGCTGATAACTCCTGTCAGAAAGCCGGGCTCAGCTGCAGAGATGGCCTATATCGAGAGCCATGCTGCCACCAGAAACGTCACAGCCTGACAGTCAGCGTGCTCGAGCGACCCTTCCACTGCTTGGACTGCTCGGAAGGAGCTTTGCAGTACAGCTCTGAGCGGGTATCTAGATTTGTGGTTGTCTGCTGCATGCTGCATAACTTTGCCGTCATGAGGGATCAGCCCTTACCATCACCTGGACAGCAAGAAGTGCCGGAGGAGGAAGAAGAAGTGGCACGAAGAAGAGGAAGAGCATAAGCAGCATCGACCACCAATGCTGCAAGCTGCTAGGGTTCTTAGACAGCAGCTGATCCAAGAGCGCTTCCTCTGAACCATGCATCCCATCCTAACTACACCAACAGTCTCACAATCCTTATCGTCACCGTCCTTGCAACCAACAGCCAATTGCTTTCCTTTAGTCCAGCCCTCACTGCACTACATGTAGTAACACCAACATCGGTCTTGTGTGCTCATTACATATACCTGTCTTGTGTTCTCGTTACCTATCCCAGTACTCGTACCAGGAGTATCCCCAGCGGCTACAGCTTGGGAGGTGGAAGGCTGCTGAGCTTCCATTGAGGACAGTTCTGATGGCCGTGGTGGGTGACCTCAAGCAGCTTTGGGCCTTGAGGACCCGGTAACTCGCCATGGGCTGGACAATCCTGCCCAGCTAGTTGTATGGCACTAACAAGGGCACTGGAAGAGTGGGTGGCGGGAGAGCTGGCATGCTGTCATGGAGGCAAAGCCACTCCCCTGGGACTACGTCTCAGCACTTTTACGGCTCTCCTCGAGAACAGAGTGCAAGAGTCATGTGACATTCTAAAACATCACTCCCGTCAACAGAGGCAAGGTGGCAGCCATCTGAGCTTCCATAGCAGATGGGTGAGCTGCTATGGATGTTGTCAGAGCAGTCAGCAGAGGGTCTATTATGGTGGGCGCCACATTTCTCTTCATCAAGCTGACCATTCTCTCCATGTTGGACAGAATGGTCTCCATGCTCTGCGCAAAGCCCAGAAAAAAGTTGGAGCTGGACTCCTCCATGCTCTGAGCCATTGCATGCGCTTGCTGTCGGGCTGCCCAGTGCACTTATTATTTCCTGGGTTATGCCATCAGCCGCCTTCAGTAGCCTGGTCCCTCAAAGTCTGCATCTGTGTCCTTTGCAGCAGAGCTAGTAGGTGATGTTATCCTCTGGCGAGCTGGCACCTGTAGCGTACTTTCCCCCTCCCCTAGCTCCAGCACACTTTTGGTCGGTAATACATCACGTGAAGACCTCTCTTCTATCCTACCCTCTAAAATAAATGTGGTGCCAGTTTCTGAGCTGCTGAGGTAATTGGGGTCAGATTGAGTGACGATGCATCTTCAGGATGGCTGGTCTCCTCTTCCTGAAGTAGCAGAAAAGTGAGATTTTTTCAGCACCTGAAATGATAAAGAGGAACAAGGGGTCACTTTTAATGTGAAGTGAGAGCAGAGAAAGAAGTGGCTGGTCAAGGCAGCTGCAGTTTGTGATGCAGAGTTTGCAGAGAGAGAGAGATAGAAGGAAGAAGGGGAAAAACAGGATAAGGGTGTGGAGAAACCCTGCATGATGTCTCCTCCAGTATGGCCACTGGTCACAACAATTACTCTCCACCTGCCCATGATTGCCAACATAT
Organism: Squalus acanthias; assembly: GCA_030390025.1. Classification (NCBI taxonomy): domain Eukaryota; kingdom Metazoa; phylum Chordata; class Chondrichthyes; order Squaliformes; family Squalidae; genus Squalus; species Squalus acanthias. The sequence continues at coordinate 25,259,542 of CM059427.1, read as the reverse complement.
TAACTTCCACAGGGGAAAGGATGTGCAGACAGGCTTGACCTCCCCTGGTGGCAGCATCCCTGTGCAAGTTATGTGTGATCTTCTGCAAGAACGAAGGGAGTAGGTTAGTGATATCCTTGTGAGCTGTTTAGAGAAGTGCATCTCATGGTTGAATAGTTTAAATGCAGTGTGTAAGATGTGAAGTGTGGGGAAGTGAAGGTTGCAATAACGTGTGTGTGAGTATGAGGAGAAAGAAGTGGAGTGTGGTGCAGTGATTGTAGGAAGTGAAGGAAAGCGAGGGAGGGGAATATTATGAGTAGTGTGGCTGGAAGTGTGAGCAGAGAATAAGAGAGCAATATTCTTACCTTGACAACTCTGATGAGGTCATTGAACTTCTTTCAGCATTGCAGCCATGTCCTGGGAGCTAAGCTCCTTGCACCTCATCTGCAATCTCTTCCCACTGGCGGTGGAAGTGTTGCCTGGAGGGCTTTGTGCCCCTGGTGGGGACCGGATCGCCCACCTCCAGGACCAGGGCGCCTCAATACAGCATCAGAGAACATGGATGCCCCCTCTGGACCTCTTCCAGTCATTTTCTTCAATCTGGGAAGTTTCCCTGTTATCTGCAGCCAGAGTACACCTCCCCCGCCCGCCCCCCACCCCTTAAGAGTTGCTGGCTGCTTTTAAGTGGCCTCAGAGACTCTTGATTTCCTGCCCCCCCCCCCCAAACAAGTGTGCAGCCAATGAATAGCGTGATTAGCACTGACTACATGCCTGAATTATAATAAGTTGCCTGCACCAATTTCACACAGACACAGCCAGGGCGCCCGTTTTCAAATACGATCAAATTTCTAGCCCCAAGTGTCCAAATAGAAAGTGCCCAGCACTGATATAACTAACCTTGATGATCACAGAATTGGCACAAACTTGCAACACTTGGTATTAAGTATTGCTGTTCCCCTTTAGGCAAAGAGCGATGACCCCCTGGGGAAGGTAGGTACCACTTTTTGAAATGAATGATTTGTTCTTGCCTTCTGAGGCTGTGAAGTGCAGTCGAAGCTGATAATTTGTGGAGTGTAAATTCCCATTAAACTCCTCTGGAGAAGTACATGTTTGTGATTCACTTTTGTATCTAAATTAATCCTATATCACCAAAGATGTGGCATTAATATTAGCTTGTAACATTACTAATGTGTCACTCTGTGGAAGAACTATTATTAGTGAACGACTCTATTTCCTTTTAATTATGGGGATAACATTGAACCTCCAACGCTAGAGTCATGGAATTGTAACTGATGTACCAGTGCTTATTGCAGATTTATTTTATTTTTGTACTGTTTGCTTTGTCAGGTAATTTTAATGACCGAATATATACGGGTAAATTCAGTGCTTTCACACTCCCAGAATTGAGCTCGAAAGAGGTGTGGGTCAGATACAGGGCTATAACACTGCAACTTTAATTTTCCAAAGCGCACTCCCTTCAAATAGCATATCAGAATTTGCCCTATTTATAAAACTGAAATACTTCGTAGGACTAGTTATATAAATATTAATGAAAATTGCAAAATTTTTACAGATATTAAAATTTCAAAATGTGCAGTACATAAAAATAACAGCTGGATTTCGGGTTGGAAACAGATGCTGATGCAGAATTATTTTATTTCTAGGTCACATATGCTATGTGGGTCATTCATTTTAGGTGGCCTACATAAAATAACCATAACCTTGGTCACTAACTGTCCTTCCCTGTACAGTAATCTTTAGTGAGACTTCAGAGCACCTCTACAATGCTGTTTGTGTGTTATAACTGGAAATCGTCTGCAAAATGTTGTTTCTACACAAATGAAATGTAATGAAGTGTTTTCTTTTTGTCACAAAAAATCCTTTTTTAAGAAAGCAAAACATGATGGAGAAGTTCTGCAAGTCTTACTATATACAGATATCATGAAGATATAAACTAAAAGAAAAACAAGCTGACCATGAATAAGTTGTCTCTCTCCAAGTCTGCATCCCAATTATACTTGGCAAGATCTCTCTTCCCCACCCCCGTGCCCCCCCCCCCCCCCCGCCCCCCCCACCCCCGTGCCCCTACTGTGAGGGAGGGCAAGTGACTTGGTACCAATGATGCTTTGTAACCAGTTACTAGGAGATGGACAAAACAACTAGGATTATTAAACTTTCCTTCCCTGGGGAGCAGTGCTTGAAATCCATTAACTACATTGTTCACTGGTCTATGATTTCCACAGAGAGGTTAATTTCAAAGGTCCTACATTGGAATCTTTATATAGTCTGCTATGGAAATGTAATATCTGAGTTACTATAATAGTTTTTTTTCACAAAAAAAATGAAACGAGGGTAAGTTATGCAAGATGTAATACTGCAATGTTTGAAAGGTGGGATAAGTGTTGCTGTAAAACCTTGAATGGAAATGCTTGGCTGTTGAGGGAGGAAAGCTATGTGTACCAAACAAATTGGAAAATGATGTGTTTTTTCCCCCCTCTTCAGTTCAGGGAATTATATGAAAGAAAAAAAGAACTAGCATTTATATGGTGCCTTTCGCTACCACTGGGCATCTGAAAGTACTTCACAACCAATGAAGTACTCTTAAAGTCTAATCCCGATCTTTTTATATAGGGAAAACTCCAAATTTTTGAAATTAAATATATAGCCAAAGTATACAGCGAAGAGAAAACTTAGTAAGCAACATAAAAATACTGTAGTAGAAAACATTATGATGTGTAATTTTTTAATGTTATTTTAAAACACATCTACTGCCAACATTACTGTACTGGAGATCATTTGCCCTGTGGTGCTGCTCTGTATATTTTCCTGACGGGCTGAGTCACTACTGTACATTGAAACATTAATTGATTCTACATAATTATCAGTTGCAGAAATTAAAGACAAAAAACCTTTCCGTGTTGCTAACCTGATTTTATGCCTTTTATAATGCAAGGACAACTCTAATTTCTTTAAATTGGTGAAAGCTTTGCTGTCACATTCTCAATTTACTAGCATTGGCTTCACTGGTAAGCAACGGATCCATTTTCGATTATCCCTTTCTTTTATATGCAGTGAATTCTGTCATTAACTACTAAGTACTAAATTAATTATTTGTGTGGATTAATGACTTTGCAAAATCAAAGGTGTGTAAACAAGTGGCCCAGAAATTGATCTCGCTCTGTTCCCGCGGGGGTAAGCCTTCCCCGCGATGTCTCACCTCGCTTATGCTTTTTCTGATCCAGCTCGCACGAACTTGATGTTCCAGACATCAGCTGTGCTGGGCTTGCGTATCCCAGCGGCGTAGTGAATTCGTGCGAGCTGTGGGATCACGTGACTCAGTTAGAGCCAATGGCAGCACACCATCTTCCATTCATAAGTCTCACAGCATGGCTGTGAAATCTATGAATCTTACACCCCCCCAAAATAACAGCTAAACCTCAATTAAATTTTAAAAAAAAACCATCACATTAATAAAATAAGTATAGTTAATTAAATTAACCATTTTAAATAAAAAATTAAATTTTTGAAAAAATTTAAAATCTTTTAAAAAGTTATAAAAATAAACTTACCTGTCTTTAAAGTCTATAAAAAAGATATACCTGTAAAAAAAAATTCAAAAAAATACTTAATTCACTACTTACCTTCTTAAAAGCGGGTCTTACTCCTCCTTTTTACATTTCCAAAATCTTCCCTACTTACCTGCGCGTCCAAAGCATGAAGTGCACAGCGTGCGCGCAGCCTGTAGCGCGCACGCGATGCACCCAGGCCCCGCCCCCTTTTCAGAAGAGCAATTGCCGGTTTTCAGCGCATGCGCAGGGCATGCAGAAAACCGGCAATTGGAGTGGGAATACGCGAGAGTACGCAGTGCGTACTCTCGCGTCCCGGGATCAATTTTCGGCCCGTTATGTACTTGACACTTGTGTTGCTATGAAAAAGAATGGACAGGAAGCTGACAATGCAATAATGGACAGAGATCTGATTAGAGAACTGGCCAATAAAGGCAGTTCCAATGTTTAACAGAGGCCAGGGGCAGTCTGTATTAGGTGCAATGTGCTGCACTTTTGGGGCTGGCTTAATGAAAACCTTGATGGGCACAGCAGTTCAAAGTAAGCAGTGTACATGAGCATCGGAGTCTTGAGGGTCAAATTTAAACTTGCCCACCCAGTGGGAACGGTGCACGTGGGGGGTTTAAGATGGCGGGGGGTGGGTTGTGTCACATTCCTGACCCCAACCATCTTAACTGACTTAACTCAAAACAGGCATGGGAGGGCTGCCTACCCAGGGTCCTACTTTACATGCAAAAGTCACGGCCTTATTGCTGCACAACACCATTTTAACTAAAAAATCTCAGGAGGCCCACACTTGGCCAAACCCAATAGCAGGACCTGGCAGGAGACAGCAGAGTGGCCAGAAGAGGCCAAAGTAAGTATAAAAAATTAACTTTTTTGCAGGAATGCTTGTGGGCCAGGAGGAGCAGGCTGATTTCAGCGCAGGGGTTTCCCTCCCTGCCCTGAAACGGTCAGAGTTAAAATCGACTGTGTTCTCCTCCTGTATGTATTTGTACAACATTGTAACCAAGCAGGAAACAGTTTTTTCATTCTTTAATTATTTACGTTGTCTGAAATCACCCATTTCTTGTTGTATTGTCCAATATTAACATGTGCAGGGAGTAGTGCATTTGAAATAAATATCAGTTCAAATCTTGCACTGACTGAAGTAGTAAAATTTCTAAATCCATTCCACTTTTGCTTTAATTTTTTCTAATCGACAATTCTCAATGATCAAAAGAGAGAGAGCACAAATGAATTGTTACCTATCTTTCACAATAGTGTAGGTTTTCCAGTTAAGGAATGGAGTGGGGCAGAAGCGGGCATTGCAGGCTTCACACTTATCAATGTGGTTGGAGGCCGGTCTTCATTCAAACTTTTACACTGCCTTATTTAATATCAAGAAAAGAGTTCCCAGTGTGTGTTGGCATATTGGGAGCTCATGACTTTCTATCACGGTGCATGTTTTCAAAGTCTGCATTGTGTCTTAAAACATGTGGGGGGAAAATTGAGTTGCGCCCCCTTTGGGGCACTAACTTCGCCGGGGCGCTAGTTTCAGCGCTCTGGAAAAATTAGCGCCCCCGCAGCAGAAATTGAGTGGTAGCACCCCAAGAGGGAAGCGGGACGCTACTGGAAGTGTCCCGCCTCCCTCTTGGGGCGTTGCGAGGGAAGGGCGCAGTGGCACGTCGCGCCGCGGTATTGCAGGCCTTCCTCCCCTTCTTAAAGGGGAGGGGGATTGGAGTGCCGGCAAAAGAGCCCGGCACTCGAGAGAAGTTCCGGGCTCATGTAGTGCTGCCGGCACTCTGCGGGGGGGCGGGTCAGGAGGCCGGGGACGGCAGCGGAGGCAGGTGCTAGCAGGTGGCCAGCAACAAAAATAGCCGCCCGGCACCTCGCCTTTAAATAGCGCCGCCCCGGCCGCAGGTAAGCCCCCCTGACCCCGTTGGACATAGCGTCCGGCGGTAAATTAGGGGGCGCTACCGAAGATCGCAGCCGGGGCGCGAGCGGGGCACTGTGCACGGCGATGACGTCATCGCCGGCAGCACAGCGCCATGGGGCGCCGGCGGCGCAGCGCCATGGGGCGCCGACGGCGCAGCGCCATGGGGCGCGGACGGTTAGCGCCATGTGGCGCTGACGGTTAGCGCCATGGGGCGCTGACGGTTAGCGCCATGGGGCGCTGACGGTTAGCGCCGCCGCTAACCTCCTGCTGAATTTCGTAGGAGGCGTTGGCAGCGTGGCGCCCGGGCGCTAGTTGCTTTTCACCCCGTTAGCGCCCTCTTAAGGCGCTAACGGGAGGTGCAAAGCAACCGAATTTTTCCCTCGTGGTGTCCTTGAAGGTGCGTTTTGTTTAACTTTACAACTAGACATTAAGGAGCTGAGTGGCCGCCAAGAGAGCAAAAGTTTTCAAATGTTAGCTAGGAAGTGTTGCTTGAGCAGGTGCAGCTCAGGAGGGCTTTAGTATTTTCAACAGAAGGGCAGAGACCTTACAGAAGTACTTCCCTTCTTCACCATGCTGCATGTCCGTACCTTCACCTCTACTATTATCGGCAAAGTAGTTCTTACTCATTGCATATATCCTCCCAACAATGTGGAATTTACCCATGTGTCTTCCCTTGCAGCACAAATCTGTACTTAAGTGCTGAGAACAGACTCTGAGAGGAGAATCTACCAGCCTATCAGTTGTTTTGAAGAGGTGTTCTTCTGGCTAATGAGCTTGGATATCTACTTTGGGCATTTGCTGATTGACAGTAATGAGGGTACACTGGGTGACTATAAAAGCAAAGGTGAGCAGCAGCAGGAGGAGGAGGGGGTGGTGGTGGAGGCAGAGGAAGAACAGGAGCCTGCTGTCCAAAAGGGCCAGCTTGAATTGTCCCTCAGGTGAGGAACCAAGGTATACAGACCTCACCAGGCTTGTTTTAAAAAGAAAGGTACTTTCAGAACAACTGATGGGCTGGTAGTTGGGTGAGCTTCCTCTTGCAGAATCTGTTCTGAACAATCGTAAGCTACCTTCTGTTAACACTGTAACCATCAATCTGGAATGCTTGACGGGCACGATCCTGGATTCCACATGCCATATCTATACAGGGATGACAGATGCATTTCATGCACTGCAGTTCACCCTGGAGTGTGTGGCCACTCCTGGGAGATCAACAGTGTAGAACCTCCAGGTGCAACCTTTGGCCTCCATTACACAACACTCTTTCTCCTTTTGGTTTCCAGATATTTGTAGATTTGGTTGTGAGAAGCTTCACACATCTCATTGATGCCATTCTAGTCTGCTGTCCTGCCAGTGACTGGGCACAGTGAGCCAAGGCCCAACAACAAGGGCATGGCTGGCGCTAACAGAGGGAAGTGCTGTCTCTCTCAACTGTTCCACGCCTGGAACCTCCTATTATGTTCTTAACTAACTATACATGTGCCAGAAAGCAGGCAGGCATAGTCCAGCCAGTAGCTGGAACATCTCTAGACCCAGATCAATAAGGTAGCAGGCGATCGCAGTCTCAAGATTATCCAAAGGATTGGTATAAAAAAGCTGCTCCTTCACTGGCCTAAATGCACCAGTCAGGAAGCAGCTTTTCTAATCTTTGACACGTGGGGACTTTGAACCGCCCAGTTTGAATGAACCGCCGAGTTTGAAGAACTTTGTAGACTGCAATGGGCTCATGAGCCGCACCTTGGACTCCGTCAGTTTAAAGCATCAGAAAATCCAGGTCAATGGCTCTGTGCACAAGAGATTCAAATTCTTATGCAACCAAGTTGAATCTATATAATAGCTGCCTCACAGACATCATCCTAAAATGAATGTGGGCACAAATACATGTAGAGTTATAAAAATAAGTACCTGAGCATTTGCTGGATGTTTGAGTCAAAATTATAACTTTAAAAGGAGAAAGGAAACCGGTCTTTTTGCTTCTGGAATAGGTATTATGAATTAGCACTCCATGTGCAGAGCTTCATGCGATGGGGACATATATTGGGAATTAGGTGGGGGGGGATTTTATTTGGTTGCATTGATTGCTTCAGCAGTCGCTCTCAATAATGTCTGCACCACTGCCAACAAGCCCACATAATTAATTAGACCTTTCTACGGAAACGAGAGCAAAGTAACGTGGAAGATCTGCTCTGCTGCTAATTCGCCAACAGGAGGATCTCGATCTCTCTGCACCCATTTGGTTTCACAACCTTTCTTTACTGAAAACACTCAGTTCTAAGCTGCTGCCTCCTTTCTGTTGCTACAGGCTGGTGGCACTCTTGCTCCACCTCCTCTTCTTTCTGGGCAGCCTCCTCCTCTTCATAATCATCATCCCCTTCAGCTTCAGGAAGTATTGATCCTTTCTGCATGGCGATCTTATGCAGAATGCAGCACACAACAATGGTGCTGGAATCTCTTGCTAGGCTGTATTGCAAGGCTCCACCAGATTTATTCAGTCATCTAAAATGATGCTCTGTTCTATAAAATTCTTGTAATCTCATGGGCCTCATTATCTTTGTTCTCCCTTTCTGAACGTGATGCTTTGCTGGAGTCATAAATCATGACTGCAGGGAATATCCCTGATCACCAATCAACCATCCTGGTACACCGTTCTGAGTCATCAAGCTAATATTGTGCATTGTCGCATGATAAAAGCATCTTGGTAGCTTCCTGGGTAGCAGGAATTAACATGTATGTTAAGGTGATCGGCATCAAAGACTAACTAAATGTTTATTGAATGCAAGACTTTCCTGTTGATGAAATGATGAGGTTGTCGTATGGGACTTTCAATGTCATGTGTTCATCAATTACTCCGTGCACCTGTGGGAACCCTGCCAGTCTTTAGAATTGGGCTGCACGCTCTCTTTGTTTTGTAGGTTCCATGGAGAAAGTAATAAACTGTGAAGTTTGCCTGAATAGAGCATCAGTGATCTTCTTTATACAGTGGTGTGCAGCTGCTTGACTAATGTGGCCAAAGTCACCTGAGGCTGCCTGGAAGAACCCATTGGAAAAAAATGTAAAGGCGGTGATACTTCCACTGCTACAGGTAATGTTGTCCGGTGGAAGTGGGCTACAGGTCTTCAGCCAACAGCTGGCATAATTCCAACAGCTTCGGAGGAAACACAGCCTTCTGAGACATGGGCTAACTACCTTCTAGATCTGTAAACCCTGTGGAGTGGGTATTGATGTATAGGAAACAAATATCTCTGTGATGTCTCACTCTAAGAGCATCTGATCTAGCCTTTTCCTTATCCTAATCCCCCTCCTCTTCATAGCATTGGAATAGAGAAAGTCCCAGTCTGGAAATTTACTTTCTCACAAAACCTGTAAGAGAAGTTCCAGAGCAAGAATCAACTAAAATCGCTGCGTAAGTTACTGCAAAGCTTCAGGCAGAAAATCCAAAATTAACTCTTCAATGATATATCTACCTCAGGAATACTGCTGTGCTGCTCATGCTGCCACTTCAGTCTTGCTGCTGGAAAATTTTGGTGGCCATTTATTGGGGCAGGATTCTGGTGATAAGCCATACTGCCTCATTTTACTTTAATTTTACACCTCAAAACTGCCCAAAAACAGTGTTTTTCACAGGAAATAACCGTGTTCCTGGAGAGCTTCTGGCCAAGAAATTCGGCACCTTAGCGCCAGTAGTTATGGCCTTTTTAATTAAAATGGCGTCTGCCTCGCTCCTGTCCACTTCTGGCACAGCCCGCGCTGGCCACCACCTTGCAATAGCCCGGGCGGTATGTGCGTGCACCGGCAGTCTGCAGAGTAGGCAGATCGCGACATAACGTGTAACACTGACTTAACGTGTAACACTGACTTAACAACAGAAAATGCTGGAAACACTCAGCAGGTCAGGCAGCATCCGTGGAGAGAGAGAAACAGAGTCAACGCTTCAGGTCTGTGACCCTTCATCAGAACTGGAAAAAGTTAGAGAAGTAACGGATTTTAAGCAGGTGCAGAGGCAGGGAAAGGGGGAGGGGAGGAAAGAACGAAAGGGACGGTCTGTGATAGGGTGAAGGCAGGAGTGATTAAACGTTGCAAATGGGGATGGCAGAATCATCAACAGCTGCCCCCTGAAATTGTTGAACTCCATGTTGAGTCAAGAAGGCTGTAAAGTGCCTAACAGAAAGATGAGATGCTGTTTCTTGAACACTTTACAGCAGGGACAGGGTACTGGATTTGGATGATCAGCCATGATCGTATTGAATGGTGGAGCAGGCTCGACGGGCCGAATGGCCTACTCCTGCTCCTAGATTCTATGTTTCTATGTTTCTATGTTTCTGGCCAATCATCTCAGCCCCAGGACATCACTGCAGGAGTTCCTCAGGGCCATGTCCTAGGCCCAACCATCTTTCCACACTGGTAAACGCAGCCACGATGACAGCAGTCTGAGCTTGCATGGCAGCAAGCTGAGCCTGCATGACAGATGTCTGAGCTTCCACTGCAGCACCCAGATGTGGGGTTGCTTCCACTTGTGCTGCAATGGAAGCTGAAACATCGACCATCAGATCCTGTATCATGGTTGGGTCCACAAGTGCTGTAATGGAGTTGCCCATCACTTCTATCCTGGAAATCATGGGCACCAAGCTCTGCACAAAGCCCTGTGCAAGGTTGGAGCTGGACTCCTCCATACTCCTTGGCACTGACAAGAGGCTCTCTGGCAGGGCTGCCAATGCACCAAGTATTTCTGTGTGCATGCTCATCACCCTTCTTCTGAAGGCCGCCCCATCGAAGTCCTCATCTGAGTCCTCTGCAGCAGAACCCATGTGCGACCTCACCCTCTGGGGAGCTGGCACCTGTGCTACCCTTTCCCCCTGCCCTGGCTGCAGGCCACTCATGCCCCGTGACTCATCACATGTAGATTCCACCTCTATACTACCCGCTATAGTATGCGCAGTGCCAGTTTCTGAGCTGGTGCCTGCGAGTGTCAGATCGAGTGATGGTGTCTCCTCTTCTCCATCACTCTCCTCTTGTTCTTCCTGCACTGGCTGGGAAGCTTGGAGTTCTTGGGTATCTGAAAGAAGAAAGGCACAAGGGTAGGGTTGTGGTGAGGGGAAGGGGTGAAAGCAAGATGTGCATGCTTACACCATCAGCAGCTTGTAAGTGAGAAGAGATTGTGGGATGAGGGGGAAGTGGGATGTGAGAAGGAGGATTGGGTATGACCACACCATCATCATCATCAATGCTTTCAGCCTCACTTAGCGCCACGGCCTCAGTAATGGCCCCTCCAATAATGCCAAGCACAGTATCCTCCAGCTGGGTCAGGATTTGCAGTCGTGCCTGTCCCCCGCTGATTAGCTGCTGCGCTCTCTGATTAGCCTGCAAGAGAAAGGGAAGTGTGTCAGTGAGTGTTGTGCAATGTGTTTGATGATGTGCCTGCCATGGTGCAATATATGGCAGTATGTGCAAGGTGTGAGATGTGGATGTGAGGCTTGCAGCAGTGGTAAGTGTGTGAGGGTGAGGCGAAGCTATGAATGTGAGCTATGAGTCGTGATTGCTAGAGATCATTGGTAGGTGAGTGATGGGGGTGTGGTGCATTGAGCAGTCTGTGAGGCTAGTGGTACAGTTGGTGGGATATGGCATTTGAAGATGCATTCACAGACTTTGACCACTCGTGTGAGGTCATTAAACTTCTTGCGGCACTGGGTCCAGTTCCTCGGGGCAAGACGCTGGGCTGCACGCATCAATAATAATTATCAGGCAGCACGAATGTCACGTGGTGCCTGCAATACTTTTAACGGGCGTGGGCCAATCGCTCATTGCGATCCCCGTGCCCGTTTTCGGGCCTGCTCGAATTTTTAGCCCTCTGTTTCTTTATGCTTAAAAATCTGACGTGCAAATTTGAGTATGACACTTGAAAGTATAACAGAGAAATACGACAGGCAGAAAATGCATGCTGGATATTCTGGCTTTATAATATTGTAGATACATAATGGATTTAAAGTCTCCAGTTACTAAACTGACAAGAATCTACTTTAAATAAGAGAATTTATCATCTATTTTGGTGGTAAAATAATAACATTTTAAATATTTTTTAATTACATGCAAATTATCTTCCACTAACCGGCTGTAACTATCGCATTATTCCTGTAGGGAATGTCAAATCAAAATAATTTGGAGTTATTCACGATGTACAAATCATAGAAATTAACAGCACAGAAGGAGGCCATTTGGCCCATTGTTTCTGTGCTGGCCGAAAAGAGCTATCCAGCCTAGTCCCACTTTCCAACTCTCGGTCCGTAGCCTTGTAGGTTACGGCACTTCATGTGCATATCCAAGTACTTTTTAAGTGTGATGAGGGTCTCTGCCTCTACCACCCTTTCAGGCAGAGTTCCAGACTCCCACCACCCTCTGGGTGAAAACATTTCTCCTCAAATCCCCTCCAATCCTTCTATCAATTACTTTAAATCTATGCCCCTGGCTATTGACCTCTCTGCTAAGGGAAATAGGTCCTTCCTATCCACTCTATCTAGGCCCCTCATAATTTTATACACCTCAATCAAGTCTCCCCTCAGCCTCCTCTGTTCCAAAGAAGACAACCCCAGTCTATCCAATCTTTCTTCATAGCTAAAATTCTCCAGTCCTGGCAACATCCTCGTAAATATCATATGTACCCTCTCTAGTGCAATCACATCCTTCCTGTAATGTGGTGACCAGAACTGTACGCACTACTCTAGATGTGGCCTAACTAGTGTTTTATGCAGTTCAAACATAACCTCCCTGCTCTTATATTCTATGCCTCAGCTAATAAAGGAAAGTATCCCATATGCCTTCTTAACCACCTTCTCTATCTGTCCTGCTACCTTCAGGGATCTGTGGACATGCACTCCAAGGTCACTCTGTTCCTCTACACCTCTCAGTATCCTACCATTTATTGTGTAGTCCCTTGCCTTGTTATCCCTCCCAAATGCATTACCTCACATGTCTCTGGATTGAATTCCATTTGCCACTTTTCTGCCTACCTGACCAGTCAATTGATATCTTCCTGCAGTCTCCAGCTTTCTTCCCCACTATCAACCACATGGCCAATTTTTGTATCATCTGCAAACTTCTTAATCATGTCCCCTGTAAGGTGTTTGGTTTCCTCGTCCTTACAAGGGTTCTTTGACTCTGGGTTTTACAGGAACAAAATAGTAGACGACACAAAGGTTTAGGTTCAACCCAAAACTGTTAGTTTATTAAAACCAACAAAACACGGACAAAAACCCTGTTGAGATTTGGCTGAAACTTACAATCACCCGTCCGACCGGTCGTTACCATTGTGGATTGTAGGCCTGGATCGGAGATGACCTGTCCTGTCCTCCTTTATCTGACTGCAGCTGCCTACACAGCGCAAACCCCTTGTAGAGTCAACTGATACTTACAATCACCCGTCCGGCTGGTCGTGCCGACGTCGATTGCAGGCTGGGAGCTGGAGATGACCGTCTTCCCTTCCTTCTTACACCTGGCAGTTGCTGTAGTCAGAGCTAGCTTCCGAGAGAGAGAGAGAGAGCTGTGGTGTGGTTCCTTTTTACGGCTCTTCCGTCACGCTTTTTCGAGTCTGGGCCTTCCCCCAACTCTTGTTTTTCAATACACACCTAGTAATCCAAACCACAGGGTATGTACAGGGCTGAGGGATGGAAAATAATTCCTTATCTTGTCTCTCCCCCTCTCTCCGCCCCCCCCCCCCCCCCTGTGGTACATATTTAATGTAATTTAGTCTTACTGCTGATGTCTTGCCCAAGGTTAAAGTGTTTTCCATTGAGGCCAGGAAGTCCATTGTACCAGTGAAACAGGAAGGCAGATTATTATCTGAACGGCAATAGATTGGGAAAAGGGGAAGTACAACGAGACCTGGGTGTCCTTGTGCACTAGTCGCTGAAGGTAAGCATGCAGGTGCAGCAGGCGGTTAAGAAGGCAAATGGTATGTTGGCCTTCATAGCGAGAGGATTCGAGTACCGGAGCAAGGATGTCTTGCTGCAGTTGTACAGGGCCTTGGTGAGACCACACCTTGAGTATTGTGTGCAGTTTTGGTCACCTTATCTGAGGAAAGATGTTTTTGCCATGGAGAGAGTGCAGCGAAGATTCACCAGACTGATACCTGGGATGGCAGGAATGACGTATGAAGAGGGATTGGGTCGATTAGGCTTATATTCGCTAGAGTTTAGAAGAATGAGAGGGGATCTCATTGAAACTTATAAAATTCTAACAGGACTAGACAGACTAGATGCAGGAAGGATGTTCCCGATAGCGGGGGAGTCCAGAACCAGAGGTCACAGTCTAAGGATAAGGGGTAAGCCATTTAGGACTGAGATGAGGAGGAATTTCTTCACCCAGAGAGTGGTGAACCTGTGGAATTCTCTACCACAGAAGACAGTTGAGTCCAATTCATTAAATATATTCAAGAAGGAGTTAGATATATTTCTTAAGGCTAAGGGGATCAAGGGATATGGGGAGAAGGCAGGGACAGGGTACTGAATTTGGATGATCAGCCATGATCGCATTAAATGGCGGAGCAGGCTCGAGAGGCCGAATGGCCTACTCCTGCTCCTGTCTTCTATGTTTCTATGAAACTGGCATCGTTGTCTTATCCATTGAAGATCCATCGAAACCCATTAAAACACGAAGTCTCATTGTCCAAAGTTAAATCACCTATTCACCGTTAAATCATCTATCGAGACGCTCATTGTCCAAAGTAAATGTCTTTTCCAAAGTTAAATTAAAACTCTCAGGTGTGCCTGTGCTTCTAGGTTTAACTGTATCATGCCCTTACCACTGGGCCAAACAGGCTTCCAGCATTTTGCTATTGTACAGGTTTTTTTTTTAAATCAACACCCCTACATTGAAGTCTAAATCATTGATGTATACCATAAAAAGCAAGGGAATGAATACTGTGCCCTGCGGAACCCCACTGGAAACAGCCTTCCAGTCACAAAAACATCTGCCGACCATTACCCTTTGTTTCCTGCCACTGAGCCAATTTTGGATCCAACTTGCCACTTTCCCTTGGATCCCATGGATTTTTACTTTTCTTTTGTGAAGACAGACGCAAAGTATTCATGCCAAGTACATCATGATGTATGAAGATTGTGCATTTAACTCAATATGGAAAGCATGCTACAGATATTTAATGAATAAGGAAGGTCACTGTTGCGGGTTTCTTGGCTAATACAGAAATCTTGTATTCTTGCTGCTGCTCCCTTGAGACTTCCATATCAACTAAGAATTTTAAAGCTGAAACCAACTGTACCTCGGGCACCTCTTCTACTCCTGATTTTTCATGTCTCTCCCTCTCCTATCCTCTAGCGACCGATTCTGCTGCTGCTGCCTCTCGTGTTGCTGATTCTGCCACTTCTGCAGCAGGAGAGGAAATCTTCGGGTAAATGATTGAGACAATCGCAGTGTCCACACTTGCCTTCAAAGATTTAAAGCGAGTATGTGTCAAATATCCACATATACTCTCAACTACACCCTTGTGTATAAGGCAGAGCAAAGCCAATGGGCGGCGGAGTGCAAAGTTTACCTTAATTTCTTTCATAAAGAAAGCCCGATGTAATTTTTGGTGTTTACTCTTGGAAGCTTTCCCTGTTTCAGCAACCTGAGGTTGACAAAGGTCTAATCAGTTGTAGCATGAAATTACCACCTTTCAGCTTTGCAAGCACAGTCCCACTGGAATTTGTCCTTCTTGAGGAATCTCTCATTGATAGTGTCCAGAACGACAGTGTTTTCTTAGTTGTCATTTCAAAACAACTGTCATTTCTTTAGCAGCATATTTTAGCAGCACTCACAAAATGGCTAAAACCCATTCTTCTTGCAGACACCAATTCACATTTTGGGGCCAATCATGTGGTAGTTGATGGCAGTGGTGCAGATGCACATTGGCCATTAGTGACCTGGATTACCAGAGCGCTGACCTGTTGTGCAGCTGTGAAGTGGTTGTGTCGTTGAGGGCCTGTACACCTGGAATGCACTGGGCTCATTAAGGCCCTGAAAATGAACTCGTGACCCAATACTGTGAACTGTGCTCCTGTCGATCCGCACCACCTAATCACTTTAAAGTAAAAATTTTAAAGTAACAACTTCAATGGAGCATAAAATCAGGCGGGTTATAAATAGAGATTTCAATCTGAAGTTGCCCTGTTCATGCTGGGTGGTTAGTTTAAAATCAGGGCTTCAGGTTAAAGTGGCAGAGTCCAGAGTCCACCTTCAGTGCCTTACTACTTGGAAGATGTATTCAAATGACGGTTGAGATGAGTCATGTTGAATTATATCCATTCATTGTATCTAATGTGATTTTAAAGTTTGTTTCCTCATGGACAGGCAAGAATTACAATCGGCCATTTGAGAAAACTGTTGCTTATGACATTACATCCTAAATGTTTTGTATTAGGAGAGTTACAGTTCTGCATTGTGCAACATGTGTGTTTATTTCTTCAGCTGCCATCCAATTTTCACCCAGGCTTTGTGACTGGCAAAAATCCAGGGATAATCGAAGCAAATCGCATGAGCACACAGAATGTAGTGCTATTCAAAACTTAAAATTGCTTGAAATAGATTGTTTGAGGGGCTTTTTTCTTTATGAAATATATATCTAAAAGACACTTACCTCCTGGATCCAGCAGTCCTCACCTTACTTTAGCTGGCGGGTTTTACGAGGCCTGCAAAACCTGACCAGCTGAAGTTAAATTGAAACTAGAGGTTAAAGCAGAGGCTTACAGCCTCACTATAATATTTAAATGAGCGACCTGCCTCCTGGGAGAGGATTGGCTGCCCGCCCCCATCCCGCCTCCGTTAAAACAGGAAGTGGGCGGGTTGGAGGCGGGTTCTGGTCGGGATTCAGATTTTTAATGCTTTAACTTCCCACACGACCCCAACCCACCCGTTTATTAGGTTAAAATCCCCCCCATTGCATTACATCATTACTTTTTCTGCATGACCATTTTAGTTTTGTTCATTTTTTGATTGGCTTTTATGCACAATTGTATTGATATTTTCATTTTGTTTTAGTTTTCCCATGTTTATTTTTCAGACACCAGTTATTGAAAATCGAGTCCCTCTACATCCTGTTAAAACCATTACCCAGGTAATGGGAATTTACAACTGAACTGCTTTGTGATGAAGATTGTATAAATTTATGTAACCTTATAATTTTTTCATAGTCCTTTAAGAGTATGTTATATTCAGACACTTTTAAAGTAAAATGGAATCCCAACAAAATGTATGAGACTGGAAATCACTAAAAGCGGTCAAATGTTTAACATGGACTAAAGTGGGATTCTAGTGTGGGTCCTCAGGAACATACTGTGGAGCAGTCCTACTGTAGCCAAAATTACTACCTTTAAAAGAATCGAGGGAAGAGATAGCAGAGGCACTATTACACATATTTAATAATTCATTAGAAAAAGGTGTAGTGCCAGTGGACTGGTGGATAGCTAACGTTATACCTACATTTAAGAAGGGAGATGGAACATGTCCAGGGAACTATAGACCAGTCAGCTTAACATCGGTAGTAGGAAAAATAATGCTAAAGGAGAAAATAGAAAAACATCTGGAAACCAAAAATATGATAATGAATAGTCAACATGGATTTCAAAAGGGAAAATCTTACTTGACCAACCTCATTGAACTCTTTGAAGAGGTAACAAAGAGAGTAGACGAGGGTAATCTAATAGATAAGAACGTAAGAAATAGGAGCAGGAGTAGGCTATTTGGTTCTTCAAGCCTGCTCTGCCATTCAATAAGATCATGGCTGATCTTCTATCTCAACTCCACCTTACCGCACTATCCCCATATCCCATGATTCCCTTAATATCCAAAAATCTATCGATCTCTGGCTTGAATATACTCAATGACCTGAGCATCTACAGCCCTCTGAGGTAGAGAATTCCAAAGATTCACAACCCTTTGGTGAAGAAATTTCTCCTCATCTCAGTCCTAAATGGCCGACCCCTTATTCTGAGACTGACCTCTAGTTCTAGACTCCCTAGCCAGGGGAAACATCCTCCCAGCATCTACCCTGTCGAGCCCTGTAAGAATTTTGTATGTTTTAATGAGATCAACTCTCATTCTTCTAAATTCTAGGAATAGATCTAGATTTCCAAAGGCCTTCAATAAGGTACCACATAATAGACTAATGAATAAGGTCAGAGCTTGCGGAGTCAGAGGACAAATAGCGTAATCGATAGCTGGCTGGCTAGCTGAAAGACGGAAAGCAGAGAGTTGTGGTAAAGGATAGCTATTCAGAGTAGCAGAAGGTGGAAAGTGGCGTCTCACAAGGATCAGTGCTGGAGCCACTGCTGTTCACAATTTATATCAACGATTTAGACTAAGGAATCAAAAACAAAGTTTCTAAATTTGCGGACACCAAATTGGGAGGGATAGTCAACACTGAGGGGGACTGCAACAAATTACAAGAAGACATTAATAAACTTGCAGAATGGTCATATCATTGGCAAATGAATTTCAATATAGATAATTGTGAGGTATTACATTTTGGTAAGAAAAATAAGGAGGTTGCATATTACTTAGAAAATAAGAATCTAAATGGGGTAGAGGAGTAAAGGGATCTGGGAGTAGAAATTCAAAAATCACCTAAAAGTTGCAATGCAGGTCACTAAGGCCATAACAAAAGCAAACAAAGCACTGGGGTTTATTTCTAGAGGGATAGAATTGAAAAGTCGAGAAGTTATGCTAAACTTGTATCGAATCTTGATTAGACCACACTTGGCGTACTGTGTGCAGTTCTGGTCGCCATATTATAAAAAGGATATAGAGGCACTAGAGAGGGTGCAAAAAAGATTTACAAGGATGACGAGGGTATACCTATCAGGAAACAATGAACAGGCTGGGGCTCTTTTCTCTTGAAAAGAGAAGGTTGAGGGGTGAGCTGATAGAGGTCTTTAAGATTATGAACAGGTTTGATAGGTAGATGTAGAGATGATGTTTCCACTTGCAGGCAAGACTAGAACTAGTGACCATAAATATAAGATAGTCACTAATAAAGCCAATGGGGAATTCAGGAAACACTTCTTTATCCAGAGAGTGCTGAGAATGTAGGACTCGCTACCACAGGGAGTGTTGAGGCGAATAGTATAGATGCATTTAAGGGGAAGCTAGATAAGCATATGAGGGAGAAGGGAATAGAGGGTTATGCTGATAGTTAGATGAGAAAGGATGGGTGGAGGTGCGAGTGGAGCATAAATGCCCGCATGGACTGGTTGGGCCAAAAGGCGTGTTTCTGTGCTGGATATTCGATGTAATTCTAGGTGAAAATATAAAGTTACATCCATGGTATTTACATTTTATTTTCAGATATTTTAATTTCAGATTTATTTATCTGAAAAAATTCCCAGCTTGAAATATTTCAGAAACAGCATATTTAATGTCAGCTTTAAGATTACCCCTTAAGATGCAGTTAAAAACTGTGAACTCTAGTTGCAAAGCAAAGTAGTTGAAGACACAGAGCATGAGCGTCTTGCTGTTAGTCACATCGTAGTCATATTTGGATTTTGTTCTAAAAATGTCTTTATCTACAAGCTTTTAAATGTAGAATATTCAAATATATTAAGTGTGAACTGGTTGCTTGAGTCTTTTATATTTTGTTCCATACTAGGTTCCATCTGAAAAAATCCTTCGAGCTGGAAAGATTTTACGAAATGCAATACTGTCTCAAGCACCTCACATGATAAGAGATCGGAAATACCACCTGAAGACCTATAAGTGAGTGCGGTGTAACAGTATTATAATGCTTATCTTGGTCAATTAAAAAATCTCTTTCATTCATTTTAGAAGCCTTTCTGCTTAAAGTTGGAAATGAGTAATACCAATAGAAACAATTGATTTAAACTCCATGTCAAAATGTGTGTCAGGGTAGGGGTGCACTGGAGCAACAATAGTTAGTATGACAAGAGTAGAAGGATGCAAGTTCTCATATCTTCTCTTTGCCTTCCCACCTACATTCTGCTGTGTTCCTATCAGTTACATTGCTGCAGGGAGCCATCTGACCTCTGCCTGGTGCTCCCTCGGGGGTGAGGGAATCTGATGGAAACCTTATGTTATGAAACCTGCTGTTTAATGAGTGGCATTGCTGAAGTTTGGAAGTGGCCTCCTGCCTACTTCCTGTCGTGGCTACGAAAGACGGATGGGCAGCAAAATTGTTTGGAAGGAGGGGAGAATGGAAGAATTTCATACATTTAAAGAAAAACAAATTGCACTTATTCTTTGAGAGCTCACCTTTTCTGGGAGTATATTTTTAATACAATACTAGTTGATCTCCTGTGGCATTGCTCATGAATAAAATTGTATTACAAAGTATTTACAGCACAGAAACAGACCATTCGGCCCTACAGGTCCATGCCGGTGTTTATGTTCCACACGAGCCATCTCCCACCCTTCTTCATCTAACCCCATCAACATGTCCTTCTATTCCTTGCTCTCCCTCATGTGCTTATCTAACTTTCCCTTAAATGCATCTATACTATTTGCCTCAGCTACTCCTTGTGGTAGTGAGTTCCACATTCTAACCACTCTCTGGGTAAAGAAGTTTTTCCTGAATTCCCTATTGGATTTATTAGTGACTATCTTATATTTATGGCCACTAGTTCTAGTCCTGCCTGCAAGTGGAAACATCTCTACATCTACCGTATCAAACCCTTTCATAATCTTAAAGACCTCTATCAGGTCACCCCTCAGTCTTCTCTTTTCTAGAGAAAAGAGCCCCAGCCTGTTCAATCTTTCCTGATAGGTGTAACCTCTCAGTTCTGGTATAATTCTAGTAAATCCTTTTTGCACCTTCCCCAGTGCCTCTATATCATTTTTATAATATGGCGACCAGAACTGCTCACAGTACTCAAAGTGTGGTCTAACTAAGGTTCTATACAAGTTTAACATAACTTCTCTGCTTTTCAATTCTATCCCTCTAGAAATGAACCCCAGTGCTTTGTTTGCTTTTTTTATGGCCTTATTAACCTGTGTCACTACTTTTAGTGATTTGTGTATCTGGTTCCAAAAGTGTGTTTCTCTTCCTATAACTGTTTCTCTCCCATTCTCGAATTCTTTCTGTCATTCTCTGTTACTTTCGGTTTGTCTTCCAGTCTTTCCTACCATCATTCCTTCCTTTTCTTTTTCTCTATCTATGGCTTTCTCACACTTCCATTGTTTCTGCATCTGTCTTGCTTTTGCTCTTTCTGTAACTTTATCCAGTTTGTCTCCTTTCTCTGGTCTATCTTTCATACTGTGTCTGTATGTATCTCAGACATATTCCATTACTGATTTACAGAATTTGCATGTTTTATTAAAGGCAGGATGAGAGCCAAATGTACCTGGTCAGAAATGGGAATCTGGACATTGTGGGGGAGAAGCAATCTGGGAGGTGCTGTAACATGCACAGGTGTACGAAATACTGGGGTTTGATGCTTGGGCTGGAAGGGAGAAGGGGCTTGGTGGGGGCTAGATGTTAAACCCGTGTATCCAAAGTCGTAATCTTGGATTCCAGAATGTGTATGGTGTTCCTGTTGATATCACAGTGGATCTAGAATTGAGGTGCTGACGAGATCTGGCATGTCTACGAGCTGTTGTAATGGATGAGCTGAGTAAGGAAGTTGAGGCATGGGCCCGGATTGGGAAGGCTGCAGCGTCTGAGGGCACTGTAGGGTGCAATGGGGAAGGTAGTACTACAGGGCCTGAGTCTGAAGCTGGAATAGGAAGGGAGTGCAATAGAGCTCCAGCCTCAAAGCAGTAGGGATGAAGTATAGCGAGTCCCTAGGCCTTAGCTGAATTGCGGAAAGAGTTGAGCCAGGGCTTGATGGCTAAAAGTTTCATGGAAAGCTAGATGGTAAGCTTTTGTTGGAACTGGTGGAGTATTGCTGGAATCTGAATTGGGAGCATAGTAGGGTACAATTGTAGAGTAAGAGCACGAGTTTTAAGATGGCACACAGGCTAAGTTAGCATCAGGAATGGTAGATCAGCTGAATTCCCGAGTACTGATCCTGCTGCTTCTGTTTTTTTTCTTGACAAATTAGTTGATCAGCTAGTGAGGGAATCTGTCCACTGTCTAAAATTCAGCTCCTAATCTGCAACAGCATTCTGCTGTGCCTCTAACTTGGGGAGTGCAATTTGGTGTGAAAGCGACAGCAGGGAGGGGTATAGAATGGTCGGAATAGATCTAGAGCTTCAAAGAATGGTAGGAAGCAGGACTGTAGTGGAGGCCTCAGTGGGAGGGAGTGGAAATGGAGCATTCTTGTCAGGCTTCTGCAGGAAGGAAAGAAAAAAGCACTTACATTTATTTAGCACCTTTTCAAGTCCCAAATATCCCAAAGTGCTTTACAATCAATAAATTACTTTTGAAATATAGTCACTGTTGTTATGTAGGCACATGTGGCAGTCAATTTGTACAAGGCAAGGTTTCATAAACAGTACGGAGATAAATGACAAGTTGATTTGTTTTCATGGTATTGATTGAGGGATAAATGTTTCAAAACTCCACTGCTCCTCTTCAAATTGTTATGGGATCTTTATATCCACCTGATCAGGTAGACAGGTTCTCACTTTAATGTTTCAACTGAAAGACAGCATCTCTGGCACTGAAGCACTCCCTCAGTGTTTATGTCCTGGATATAGTGTCAGCTGTGACTCAGTGGGTAGCAATCCCGCTCCTGAGTTAGAAGGTTGTGGGTTCAAGTCCCACACCAGAGACTTGAGCACAAAATCTAGGCTGGCACTCCAGCGCAGTACTGAAGGCGTGCTGCACTGTTGGAGGTGCCGTCCTTCGGATGAGATGTTACATTGTCTACTCTCAGGTGGATGTAAAAGATCCCATGGCATTATTTCAAACAAGACACGGGGAGTTCTCTAGTGTCCTGGCCCAATATTTATCCCTCAACCAACGTCACAAAAAACAGATTATCTGATCATCATCACATTGCTGTTTGTAGGAGCTTGCTGTGTGCATATTAGCTGCCGCGTTTCCTACATTACAGCAGTAACTACACTTCAAGAAGTACTTCATTGGCTGTAAATCCTGAGGTCGTGAAATGCGCTATATAAATGCAAGTTTTTTTTTTATAGGCTTGAACCCTTGGCCTTCTGACTCAGAGGTGACAGTCCTACTAATGAGCCAAGCTGACAATTAAGAGTGAGCAAAGAAAATCTGAAGCACTCAGACAGGCCTAGTGAGAGACAGAGCATGAAGCACAACTGGAGCACTCTGAGTAGGCCTGAGGTGGAGCAGCACCAAGGCTTGTAGTTGGTCTGGGAGGGATCTGAGGATTGGTAGAATGGGTAAAATATCCAGAGTGGAGGATTAATGGAGGGGGAGCGGGGGGAAGAAGCCATCATAGTGGCTAAAAACAAGTTGAATTTTTTTTCTCCAGTGATCTGACTGGCCTGTGTCATGTGGTAAGCATGGGGACACCGTTTAGCAGACACACCATCAAAGTAAAACTTTAACTATGTAGATTTTAAAATAAATCATGTTAATGTATTCTAAAAATTTAAATAGGCAGAACATTTTTATTTAGTTCAATAATAGGAAATAAATATTCTGCTCCTAACAAAATGTATTGAAGCGCAACATTACGATCTTTCCATATTTCTAAACAAGACCGTTTAGAAATTAATGAAAAGTTGTTTTTTCGACTTGCAAGGATTTCAAAATTAACTTCAAACCTAGATTGCAAATTTCATAGCTATTGATATTACTACAGTTTCTACATTATTAATTTGGTGGGTGGAACTAAGCTCATTGAAACGCATTCAAAAGTGGGATTGCTCTTTGGTACCAATTAAAGCCTCAATTAGCTCCTTCTGGATACCTGCTGTCCAGCAGAGATGAGGATAAGAAGCTGGAGGATATGTAACAGCATGTATCAGGTGAAGAAAGCAAGAAGCAAGGAATTACAATGAGAAAATAAGCAAAGAACCAAGATCAAGGAAGAAAAGAGAAAGAAATTAGAAGGACAAAGACGTACAGAAGAGGAACAGAATGACATTGAAGTAGAAAACAATTAGAGGAAATAAATAAAAATAAAGGAAATGCAATAATTTAAGAACTCCCTCTGCATTAAAATATTTTTGCTTGCAATGAATACCGGTTCACCTTCTGTCCCTCAAATACTAATTCAAACCCCAGGCCTGGATGTTGGGTCTCAGTTAATTAGATCTTGAAGAGCAGATAGAAATCAGCAGAAACAATGAGCCTCCTGCTTAATTGTGGATTGTCAACAGAAGTGTTCCTGTGGTGTAATGTAGCAGCTTTACCATCAGCATTTCTAGCATTAAATTTGATGGTTTTGACTTGGTTTTAAAGATTCTTACTTTAACACTTGCTGAATTGATCATGGCCTGAGGTGGTCATTTTCATTAGGCACCACCAGCAGAGCACCTGAATCTCACTTATGGTTTTTGTGCTTGCAGTAATTATTTTATTTGCTGTTGGTTAACATTTGCATAATAATTTTTGTGTCAGTGCACCAGAATTAGCACAATGCACCAGGCAAGGAAAAAAAGGATTTATACTAGGCACAGTTGGCGCTCTGTGCTGTTGAAAACTTCAGGTCATAATCATGCAATGGAGTGACTTGGGGAGTAGGTTCACTTGGTGACAGCTTTTGTCCGGCCTTCATCTGTGCAACTATTGATATTGCCTCAGAATGGCAGCTTGGGTGTTGGGTCAGTCTTGATGTCCATCTACCTCCTCTGTAACCAGCTCAGCTTATACTACTAATAGCACTGAGGTAAAGGAAAACTGGAAACCTGCTACTGATGGGATAATTGCAAATGAAAAGTTGTGTTGCTTGTAGTTTCCACTAATGGCAATATTTTAAGAACACAAGAAATAGGAGCAGGAGTAGGCCATACGGCCCCTCGAGCCTTCTCCGCCATTCAATAAGATCATGGCTGATCTAGGACCTCAACTCCACTTTCCCACCCAATCCCTTGATTCCCTTAGAGTCCAAAATCTATCTATCTCCGCCTTGAATATACTCAGCAACTGAACATCCACAGCCCTCTGGGGTAGAGAATTCCAGAGCTTCACAACTCTCTGAGTGAAGAAATTCCTGCTCCTCTCAGTCCTAAATGGCTGACCCCTTGTCCTGAGACTGTGACCCCTATTTTTAGACTCTCCAGCCAGGGGGAACAGCCTCTCAGCATCTATCTTGTCAAGCCCTCGCAGAATCTTGTATGTTTCAATAAGATCACCTCTCATTCTTCTATTTTAATTTATAGAGTTTATTTTTTGAAACATTGAATTATTATTTTCCTACATTACGACAGTGACTACACTTCAAAAAGTACTTCATTGGCTGTGAAGCTCTTTGGGACATCCGGTGGTCGTGAAAGGCGCTATATAAATACAAGTCTTTTTATAATGGTTTATCTTTGATAATTTCTTAAAGATGCTCTCCTTTATCTAGACAATGCTGTGTTGGCACAGAATTAGTGGACTGGATCATACAGCAGACTCCTTGTGTCCATTCCCGCACACAGGCTGTAGGCATGTGGCAGGTGCTGCTTGAGGAAGGAGTCATGAACCATGGTAAAACCATTGTGTTTTAATAAATACTGTATCATTAATGTACAGTTAATGAATAAGTTACAGTCAACTTTCTTAGCAGACAATAATGGATTTTTTGGGGCGTTTTAAAATCAAATGTACCATAATGTGTAAATAAAAATTGTGCCCAAAAAATAATTCCATTAATTCAAATTTCGGAAATATTTACAAAAACTCTAGTTGCACCCATTCAAAATGGATTTTGAAGAGAAAAAAGTGAAATCCTGGTGGAAAAACCTGGAAAATTACGACAGGTATTCATGTAAATATTTTTGCTTTGTTAATGAGGCTTTGACTTGAAATGTGTGCAAGCACTCGAGCACACAAAGTACAGCCGGACAGAAAATGGTGGACAGAGGGAATCGGGCACAAAATGGGCCCTAAGGACTGCCCTCCAAACATTCTGATTCCTCTGCACCCATTCTGCACCTGCTTAACTGATGCAGATAATCCCAAAATCTACTCTTTTATTTAATTGGAGAATGTGACTGTGAAAAGAGGCATGTATGTACAAGGAGAATTATGAAGTGATTGATGAGGAGTGATTGAAAGAAAGGAAGCAGTGGCTACTACAGGAAACTCTTTATTAACCGGCACCCAAATAACCGGAAATCTCTCTTAACCGGCAAAACTCTTGAGTAGGTAACCAGGGGTTTTCCTTCATCTCTCGTTTAAAACTAACTTTAAAAAAAACCCCGAGGCGTTTGCCTTGTATCGGAGCGTGTAGATTGGGAGGGGAATGTGCAGCCCGGGTAGGCAGCGGACACGACAGATGGTCAGCTGGCGGTCCCCGGGGAGACGGAGCTCTGAATGCAGGCGCATGTCAATGTGTACGGGGCTCTCGTACATTGGGAGATATAACTCTCCGTTATCCGGACTTTTTGATTAACCGGCACCACGCCGGTCCCGTCGGTGCCGGTTAATAAAGAGTTTCCTGTAGTTAGGGGATGATTTTGGCTTGGAAGATCAACTCAGTAGAGCATCACAAGAATTGGCACTGGTGCCCCTGTAGTTTCTGATTTACATAAGCTACCTTAAGGCATGCAATGTATTTGGACAAATTCGCAGGGTGTACCAAACAAGGGGGCAGTATCACGTTCAAAGCGTTACAGAGGGATCTGGATAATGGCCCTGAATTTCCTCACTGGTTTTGCCAGACTCCTTTAGATCCAGCGGGTGTCCGCCAGAACCAACAGGAAAATGGCTGGACCTAGTTCCTTGACAATTCTGTGATTTCCTGGTCAGCCTTCTAAGGGGCAGACTCTCTGCCCTCCCCTCACTGAGTCAGTGACGCCTGGGAGCGGAGCTGAGGGCAGGGCCTCCTTATGCTGCGAGTTTGCAGCTCAATGGGGACCCAGCATATTACTGAGTATGGTGAGCCAAGTGAGAAGATGTGTACCTGCCTTCAAATGCGCATAAGTGGAACTCACATGGGTACAAACTGGTAAAAGGTATGTTCAAGACTGATCTGGAACACTTCACGCAAAGAGTGATTAATACCTGGAACAATTTTCAGGGTAGATAAATGGAGGCAAAAAAAATCTTTGTCATTCAAGAGAACATTAGTTATTGTGATGAGTTTGTCATTTTCTATTGAAGGATGAACGAGATGTGCTGAATGACGTTGCTGATCTTTGTGATGGTACTTCTGGCACCAAAAATTAGATTGTTTAAAACAAATTAGTTATTTTTTTGTACTCCGTTAAGATGTTATTTTAAAATAGATAACTGTGACTAAGAGCCAGATTTAAGTTCTAACTTTTTTAAACCATTGCTGTCCTAGTGGACCAAGAGCACAATTTCCAGGACAAGTACCTATTTTATCGTTTCTTGGATGATGAGCAGGAGGATGTCCTTGGACCCACAGATGAGGAGAAAAAAGAGTACGAGGAGGAGCTACAGGAAACCATGCTTCTGCTTTCTCAGATTGGGCCAGATGCTCATATGAGAATGATTTTACGAAAACAGTGAGTAAAATAACTTATGCCAACTCTTAATAAGTAGGTTAGAATTTAAAGTGAGAAGCCACTCTTTAATATACTCACTGTGTGAATGTTTGACTGCAATGCTAGAATTATTTCATTAATAGATGATAATGTTACAATCACATGATTTCCTATTTCAGTTTCTGAGTTTAGCCATTTATCTCAATCAGAAAAATCTTGCATTTGTCATAAAAATGAGTTTATTTTGGAAGCTTTGCGGGCACCACTGTTTTACAACATTATCCATGTTAGACCCCGTAGATGAAGGGACAAAGCCTCTAATTTTGCCAAGTTTACAGCTCATCAAATGGTACGTCCATATCGCCCAATAACCCTTTTCTGCTTTCTGTCCCAATGCCTTGACTTTTTCAATCTAGCTTTGCAGTTATATAAATTCACAGTGTTTTAATAATTTGGAAAGCAGGATATATTCAAAATATTTATTGCAAAAAGTATTAAACCGCATGGTGAAATACATATTGATCTGCTTTTATGTTTTTTTTTAAATAACTTGCACATGTTAAGTTAAACCAAATTAAGCTTTGAGATTGTGGAGTAACGAAAGTCACTTCATGCTTCAAATGGCTTTTTAACTTGCTTCTGAGGCAAGAACAGTAGGAAAGTGTTTGCATTGTCACATGGACTATGATTGGTTATAAAACTTTGGCCCGGAATTTGTGGTAGTTAATAACAACAGAGAACGCTTGAAACTCACCACAACTTCAGGATGTAGCATACGCATCTAAACACAGAAATCCTGAAATTGTGGTCAGTCATTCATTGCTCCGACACTGGCTGCACTATGGATCCCCCCCCCCCCCCCCCCCATAAGCCGGCAATCAGTGTAATCAGGAAAATCAGTGAAACTGATGAAAACTTGGGCTTTTCCACAGTAATATCGCTGTTAAATACCCCATTAAAAATTAGGCTTTGTTGGATTGGGTGTAACTGGGGTTTTAACAATGTATTGACTGCTAAACAAATGTTATGGCTCTGAAAAACTAATTTTAATTTTGTGGAGGGGCAAAGAAACAGAGTTACCGCAGCCAGTGTCGATGACCTTTTGTCATCGACCTGACACGTTAACTCTGTTTCTCTCTCCACAGATGCTGCCTGACCTGCTGAGTATTTCCAGCATTTTCTGTTTTTATTTCTTCACTTCCTGGTTCCCTGTCTCTCTGAATTCTGCTTGGTGAGTGGCTGCTTAGACAGCTTGTTGACGTCACAGCAGATCGCACTAGGGAATCCCCTCTATAGAGCGCTGAAATCACTTGCGCGTCGAGAAAGGCAAACTTCTCGCCACAGAGATTGCAAGATCTTTGTGGGCAGCTTTCTTCAGGGCCAGTGGCAATTGCCTTTACTTCACCGGTGACCGCAAATTCCAGGCGAATGTGTTTTTGAATAAGTTTACTATTTATTTGTATTCTTTTTGTCTAATTCACAGGCCAGGCCAGAGGACAGTAGATGATTTAGAAATCATATATGAAGAGTTGTTGCATATTAAAGCCTTGTCCAACCTTTCTACCACAGTAAGCCTCCTTCCTTTGATTCCATATTGCACTTTGTAATAAGTAATGAGTTTAAATGTAAAAGTTAAGATGGCTCTGTAACTGATACTTGGTTGGACTTGTGTGTTACAACTTGCAAGTAGCCACATACAATTTAAATTGGTATTAGGTCAGTCAGACTTGTGATTAAACATCATCTTCAACTCCCAATCACGTGTGTGTGTGAGAGAGAGAGATCAGTCCAATAATCTACTTCCACCTGAAAATTGTTGCTATCTTACCACGTCCAGCTCCCCATCTGTTTTGCACTTGCAGGAATCATGGTAATGCTCTGTCCTTTCTGTATGAATGTGTGTGTATGTCTGTCTTTCTTTCCTTTTCTTTCTGCCTTCTCCTTCTTACCTTTCTCTCAATGTTCACTTTTTCTATCTTTCTCTTTTTTCTCTCTCATTCTCTCATTCTTTCCTTCTCTCTTTCTCTCTTCTTTTCTCTTTCCTTCCCTCCCCCTTTCCTTCTCACTTTAGTTTGTTATGGAGAGGTGCGAACATACTTGGCCTTAGCAGCCCTGTGTGAACTTTTAAAGGTCTGTTTTCAGTTGCTCCATGTGGACCAAAGCCTGACAACAGACCTTGAATCTCCCGATTCCCACCGGTCGCATTAAGTGAGGTGAGCGCTACTAACAGAAAAGGGCCCACCTTTCTCACCGGGTAATGTTCAGCTGCTGCTCCCAGCAATGCTACTTTTCCCCACCAGTCAGGACCTGCATCAGGAATTGATTATCTGAATGAAAGAAAGAGCAGTGCTGCTAGAAGTGTGAAGTGCATGTTATCCTGCTCCATTTAGTTCTCCCACTGTTCTCCTCCACTATACACCCACATGCCAGCCCAATACCCAAATGTTGCCACATCCCAGACTAACTAAGTACTCCCCCCCCACCATAGCAATATCACCTCCGACTCACTGTAAACAAAAGTGAGAAGTCGCACAACACCAGGTTATAGTCCAACAGTTTTATTTGAAATCACAAGCTTTCGGAGCTGCTGCTCCTTCGTCCGGTGAAGTAAAGGAATACAGATCGGCAAAGCATATAGACAGAGAATATATATGCTTTGTCGATTTGTATTCCTTCACTTCACCTGACGAAGGAGCAGCCGCTCCGAAAGCTTGTGATTTCAAATAAAACTGTTGGACTATAACCTGGTGTTGTGCGACTTCTCACTTTTGTCCACCCCAGTCCAACACCGGCATCTCCGCATCATGGCCACTGTAAACAAAGCCACAGGAAATCCATGTGTTATAATTTGGCAGGGTCCCAGGTAATGTCGTCTTCAGATAAAACCACATTTGTTTTCTCTCTTGTGTCTATATTTTAAACCTGTTAAGAGTATCTCTAAATAAAATACTTTTATAAAGTTGGGTTGGTTTGTACAATTTCATGAAGTATCATGATAGTGTTTTTTTTTATTGAAGTGGTTAATGTTATAATAAATCAGCTTACTAACACTAGTGCTTGTTTGGAGTTTGAGACTTTCAATGATGATTTTAAAACTTTTTTTTAACTTTGTTTTTTTTTCTAGGTGAAGCGAGAGCTTGCTGGTGTTTTGATATTTGAATCTCATGCCAAAGCGGGGACAGTATGTAAGTATAGAACTAGTCCAATGGGCTCAAAGAGCTTTAAGGTAGTAAATGTTGCACCTGTCTCTGCAAGGAAAGTAAAAAATACATTTTACTCGGTCTTGGCTAAGTTTAAAAAGTCTTACAAGGAAAATAATCGAGGTGATAACCAAATGTATAGGTTCAAGGAGTTCACTAGAATATCAGTCTGCAAGATGTAATGTAAATGTAAGGTCATCTAATCTTAAAATGCTGAAAATACTAAGCAAGTCAAGCAGCATCAGTGGAGAGAGAAACAGAATTAACGGGCTTGATTTTAATAGCCCTGAGGAGGCGGGTCGGCAGCGAAAATCGGAAAAAATGGCTTCAGACACCCAACCCGCCTCCATCCCACCCCCACGCGATTTTCGTGAGTGTCGGGTCAGCCGCTCCCAAACTGACCCGATTGGAACCAGTGGGACAGGTAGTTAAGGCAGTTAAGAGCCTGTTAACTGCCTTGCTAATCCTACTTTGATAGTGGTTTCCCATTTTCCGGCCTCTGGCTCCTGTTTCCCGTCTTGTCAGAAACAGGCCAGCTGCAAGGAGACGAGTTGCTGGAGGACATGATTTGTAGTCATTGGTGCAGCACTTTAAAAGCGCTCCTGTAACAAATGCAACAACTTTGTTGTTGGAGGTTTGGGATAAGATTTTGCAAATCTACTGACCTTGGGACTATTCAAGCTGACAACCATCTGCAGTGTGACCTGATTGGAATAATTTCAGGCCACTTCGACTGTGCGCTTGCAAGCTTCTTGCCTCAAATGAAATCTATAGCAACGGGATGGGAACCATTTATGTCCTCTCATCCTGGTCATCATAATCGGAGGAGCAGCAGCCGCGTGGCTCAGCACAGATCTTCCGAGGAAGAAGATGAGAAGGAGGAGGAGGCACGCCTTGTGACGAATGCAGCATTCCTCCAGTTCACTGCTGCCCGTCAAGCAAGGGATGCACTCTGCCATGCCACTTTCACATAAGCTTACTCTTCAACCATAGGTGGCTACCATATGGCTCCCTAATTGTAGGCCATGATGCGGAGATGCCGGTGTTGGACTGGGGTGGACAAAAATGAGAAGTCGCACAACACCAGGTTATAGTCCAACAGATTTATTTAAAATTGCAAGCTTTCGGAGCTGTTGCCCCTTCGTCAGGTAAAGGTACAATGAGGGATACTGTGTAATACTGTAGATTCCCTCATTGTACCTTTACCTGACAAAGGGGCAACAGCTCCGAAAGCTTGTAATTTTAAATAAATCTGTTGGACTATAACCTGGTGTTGTGCGACTTCTCATAATTGTAGGCGACCTTCCTCCAACGTCATACATTATCTCTGCTATAACCGGTTCTTTCCTATCACTTTCACCATCATCATTATAAATGCAAGTCGTCCTGAGCCCTCAATGCGCATTTGCCATTTCCCAGAACACTCAGGCCACACATTCAACTGTTTGCCATCACTTTTCTTTACTACAGTGACAAAAAGATCATAATGCAAGTACAAGCAGAAAAATTATTACAAAACACCCAAGTGAGTCCCCTTGTGACTAAGTGCTTTATCTTCCTCTTACGCGTGCTTCTACGTGGTGCTTCCCCTGTGGCTTCAGCAGATGTAGAGGCACCTTGCTGACTAGGATGCTGCGCCTGCTTACATGCCTTTGGTGGGCGTCCTCTGGGTTTGGGAGCCTGGGAGGGCTCTGCAACAGTCTGCTCTTCCTGCAGCTGTGCAGGGGCTGAAACGGCCATCTCAGTTGGCTCTGCAAAGTGGGTCTGCAGTGGCATGGTCGTGTGAGCGCTTGGAGAGGAGCCCACACTTCCTTGTCGCCTGCCACCAACATCCCTCTCATGGGTCAGCCACACCTCGGTGCTGGCAAGTGGCTGGAGAGCACCTTGCTGCACATCAGGGGGGCCATGAGGACCCGTATCTGCACTGGCAGTCCTCATCACAAGGACGTCCATGAAGCTCTGGTCACTCTGCTCAATAGCTGCCCATCTCTCCTCCAGAGATGACAATCTATTTTGAACACTCACCATGTTTTCGTTACTCTGGTGACTTATTTCCTCCATGGCGGTTGCCATCCTTTCCACGGAGGTTGCCATCCTATCCATGGAGGTGCATTCATGCGCCATTGCCTCCACCAAGGCAGTGCTGATGTTAGAGCTGGACTCCTCCATTCTCTCCACGCTCGCACTAACCCTGGAGGCAAACCCTTCCAGAGACTCCTGCACTTGTTCCTGTATTTCACGAACTGCTCTTTTTCTGGATGGCCCCAGAGGCACAGCGTCTGCATGCAGCTCAGCAGAGCTAGGAGATTCCTGCGACCTCCAATGAGGACTCTCCACTGCTGTCGCTGTCTCCACCATCTGCTGATGCTCACTTGTGAGCGGTGATAGACCAGGTGACAACACTACTCTAAGTCGCGAGGGCCCCGCCGAGGTGTGCGTTTCTGCGCTGGTGCTGGCTGCGCCAAGTCCTGGTGAAGCTGCTCCCTCAGAGGCTTCAAGTTCCTCTGAGGAGTCGTCTAGCTGTTCGTCCTGGACAGTGGGGAGGGGGTCACTCGATGGTCCTGTGGGAGAGTAAAGGCACGAGTTAGACATCTGATATTGATGTAGCAGACACATACTTTTGTGCAGATGAAACAAAATGAATCTCTATGATGTCAATCATTAAATGTCAATGAGAGGGATGAAACTCTATTCTGTCACCAGCTTCGTCTAGCGCGCCCGTCTCTCCATCGCCCACTTCCAGATCCTCGCCACCTCCGACAATTTCGTGCGCAGCCTCCTCAGCACTTGTCAACGTTGCAAGGGTTGGTGTGCCTCCTCCTGTCTGTGCTCTCTCCCTCTTACTGTGGGCTATCTTTTCCTGCAAGGAGGGACACAAGCGGAGTTTCAACCACAGTGATGGAGTGAGTGTGAAGAATTCCTAACATAGAAACTTAGAGGGAGACCAAGAGGAAGCTAGCTCCCTGTGCGTTGTTAGTTGTTGTCAATGCATAACAGTGAGAGCAAGTCTAAGGGGTGCATAGGCAGGATGGTGAAGTGATTCAGTACAGACACAGAGATGGGATAGGTAAGGGTGCAAGGGAAGTAAGGGTAAGGTGGGATGTGGAGGAGCAGGCTTACAAAGCAGAGTGCTGGTGATGAGAAGAGATGGGAAGCAGATTGAAGGTAAGTGTGATAGGATACTCACTTTTGATGATCGCAGAAGATCATTAAACCGTTTCCTGCACTGGATCCATGTGCATGAACACACAGACCTTGCGCTGACCTCCTCAGCAATGCGCAGCCTTGGTCTGCTGAGGAGGCTTCCTCCGGCCATCCGGAGGGAAGAGAATCTCCCTGCGTCCTCTTAATGCTTCAACAAGATCTTGGAGGGACTCATCATTGAAGCGTGGAGCTGCCTTGCCTCTGGAAGCACTCATTATAGCTCTCACAAATGCACACACCATCAGATTCAAGAACACAAAGGCTGAGGCTGAAGGGGACCATTAAAAGCACCTGCAATTATGACATCATCAGAGGCGGCTAACAGACCCGATCGCAGTCATTGGACCAGCACAGCACGCCCCAATGAAGTTAACAAGGTCATTGAATTAAAATTGGAAAACCACAGCTGATCCAGCCGGCAGCGGGTCCGGAACCCGCCCACCACGCAACCCGACTCCAAGCCGCCTCGTTAAATAAAATCGCGGACAACGTTTCAGGTCGATGACCATTTATCATCTATTCTTTTTTAACAGGTTTGAAAAAATGACATTAATCCAACATTTCAAAATGTAATTAGTAGCCTCATGTAGAGGTGATAAGTGCATAAGTGATTAAGCATTGACATATGCTGATTCATCAGCAGAGGGAATAAGTATACAATATTTTCCATCAGTTATTGTCTTGTTTTTAATTACAACTGCAGTGAAGACATTCACTTTGTGGATAGTAAAACCATACAGATCTTATACTATAAGCTATATTTTCTTGCATTCACTAATTTTAGTAAAAATGTAAATATAAAATGGGGAACACTGGTTTATAATCATGTCTACTTTATATCTATATTTCTCAAATTGAGGAAACTATACCCTACTCTTTGTCACTTTATTACTAAAATAATTGAGTTTCTGCAAACAGAAAAGAGAGCAAATCTTGCAGGAGAACTTCACTTACACAATTTTTAGCATTTTCAGTACAGTATAATAAAAGTGAACTGCCTTTTACAGAATTCAAATTCTTTATTCAGTTTTGTGCAGCTGAAATAGGATGATTGTTGCTTTCATATTTACAGTGTTTAATCAAGGAGAAGAGGGCACTTCATGGTATATTATCCTCAAGGGCTCAGTGAATGTTGTTATCTATGGCAAGGTATGACTTTCAACTCATCAACGTTTATAGAGGGTGTGAGGAATCACAGACCCACACAATTATGATTCTAGGAATATTGAAACAAAATTTAGCGGCACTAACGCTTCTCAAGGAAACATAGAAAATAGGTACAGGAGTAGACCATTCGGTCCTTCGAGCCTGCACCGCCATTCAATGCGTTCATGGCTGAACATGCTACCTCAGTACCCCATTCCTGCTTTCTCGCCATACCCCTTGATCCCCTTAGTTGTGAGTGTTATATCTAACTCCCTTTTGAATATATTTAGCGAACTGGCCTCAACAACCTTCTGTGGAAGAGAATTCCATAGATTCACCACTCTCTGGGTGAAGAAGTTCCTCCTCAGCTCAGTCCTAAATGGCTTCCCCTTAATCCTTAGACTGTGACCCCTGGTTCTAGTTTTCCCTACCATTGGGAACATTCTGCCCGCATCTAATTTGTCTAAACCAGTCAGGATTTTAAATGTCTCTATAAGATCCCCCCTCATTCTTCTGAACTCCAGAGGATACAAGTTCAGTTGACCCAATCTTTCTTGATATGTCAGTCCGGCCATCCCAGGAATCAATCTAGTGAACCTTCGCTGCACTCCCTCAATAGCAAGAATGTCCTTCCTTAAGTTAGGAGACCAAAACTGCGCACAATACTCCAGGTGTGGCCTCACCAAGGCCCTGTACAACTGTAGCATCACCTCCCTACTCCTGTACTCAAATCCCCTTGCTATGAAGGCCATCATTCCGTTTGCTTTCTTGACTGCCTGCTGCACTTGCATTCCCACCTTCAGTGACTGATGTACCATGACGCCCAGGTCTCGTTGCACGTCCCCTTTCCCTAATCTGCCACCATTCAGGTAATAGTCCGCCTCTCTATTTTTACCACCAAAGTGGATAACCTCACATTTATCCACATTGTACTTCATCTGCCATACATTTGCCCATTCACCCAACCTGTCCAAGTCACTCTGTAGCCTCCTAGCATCCTCCTCATTGTTCACACTGCCTCCCAATTTAGTGTCATCCGCAAATTTGGAGATATTACATTTAATCCCTTCGTCCAAATCATTAATATATAATGTAAACAGCTGGGGTCCCAGCACCGAACCCTGCGGTACCCCGCTGGTCACTGCCTGCCATTCTGAAAAGTACCCATTTACTCCTACTCTTTGTTTCCTGTGTGCCAACCAGTTCTCAATCCACGTCAACACATTACCCCCAATCCCATGTGCTTTAACTTTGCTCACCAATCTCTTGTGTGGGACCTTGTCGAAGGCCTTCTGAAAGTCCAAATACACCACATCTACTGGTTCCCCCCTGTCCACCCTATTGGAAACATCCTCAAAAAATTCCAGAAGATTTGTCAAGCATGATTTCCCTTTCACAAATCCATGCTGACTTGGACCTATCATGTCGCCACTTTCCAAATGGTCTGTTATGACATCTTTAATAATTGTTTCCATCATTTTACCCACGACCGATGTCAGGCTGACCGGTCTATAATTCCCTGCTTTCTCCCTCCCTCCTTTTTTAAAAAGAGGGGTTACATTGGCCACCCTCCACTCCATCGGAACTGATCCAGAGTCTAAGGAATGTTGGAAAATGATCGTCAATGCATCCACTATTTCCAAGGCCACCTCCTTAAGTACTCTGGGATGCAGACCATCAGGCCCCGGGGATTTTTCAGCCTTCAGTCCCATCAATTTCCCCAATACCTTTTCCCGACTAATAAGGATTTCCCTCAGCTCCTCCCTCTTACCAGATCCTCTGACCCCTTTTATTTCCGGCAGGTTGTGTGTGTCCTCCACAGTAAACACCGAACCAAAGTACTTGTTCAATTGATCCGCCATTTCCTTGTTCCCCATTACGACTTCCCCTGTTTCCGACTGCAGGGGACCTACGTTTGTTTTTACTAACCTCTTTCTTTTTACATATTTATAGAAGCTTTTGCAGTCCATTTTAATGTTCTCTGCAAGCTTCCTTTCATATTTTATTTTCCCTGCCCTAATCAAACCCTTCGTCCTCCTCTGCTGAGTTTTGAAGTTCTCCCAGTCCCCGGGTTTGCTGCTACTTCTGGCCAATTTGTATGCAACTTCCTTGGTTTTAATACTATCCCTGATTTCCCTTGTTAGCCATGGTTGAGCCACCTTCCCTTTTTTATTTTTATGCCAGACCGGGATGTACAATTGTTGTAGTTCATCCATGCGATCTCTAAATGTCTGCCATTGCCCTTCCACTGATAGCCCCTTAAATATCGCTTGCCAATTTAACCTCGCCAATTCACGCCTCATACCCTCAAAGTTGCCCTTATTTAAGTTCTGGACCATGGTCTCTGACTTAACTGTTTCCTTCTCCATCCTAATGTAGAACTCCACCATACTATGGTCACTCTTCCCCAGGGGGCCTCGTACCACAAGATTGCTGATTAGTCCCTCCTCATTACACAACACCCAGTCCAGGATGGCCTCCCCTCGAGTTGGTTCCTCAACATATTGGTTTAGGAAACCATCCCTTAAACACTCCAGGAAATCCTCCTCCACCGTATTGCTTCCAGTTTGAGTAGCCCAATCTATATGCATATTAAAGTCACCCATGATAACTGCCGTGCCTTTTTTGCACGCACCTCTGATTTCCTGTTTCATACCCTCCCCCACCTCGCTACTGCTGTTTGGAGGTCTGTACACAACTCCCACTAACGTTTTCTGCCCTTTGGTGTTCTGCAGCTCAACCCATATTGATTCCACATCCTCCAAGCTGATGTCCTTCCTAGCTATTGCATTAATCTCCTCTTTAACCAGCAATGCTACCCCACCCCCTTTTCCTTTTATTCTATCCTTTCTGAATGTTGAATACCCCTGGATGTTCAGTTCCCAGCCTTGATTGTTCTGGAGCCACGTCTCTGTAATCCCAATCACATCGTATCCATTAACATCTATTTGCACAGTCAATTCATCCACCTTATTACGGATACTCCTTGCATTAAGACACAGAGCCTTTAGGCTTGTTTTATTAACATCCTTTGTCCTTTTAGACTTATGATTTAGTATGGCCCTTTGTGTTTCTTGCCTTTGTTTACTCGGCCTTCCCCTATTGTTTCTCACCCTTCTAACATTTGTTTCTGACTGCATATTACTTCCCCCTGTTTCGCTACATAGGTTCCCATTCCCCTGCCATATTAGTTTAAATCCTCCTGAACTGCTTTAGCAAATATTGCCTCAAGGTCACTTAAATTGTTTCTGGGATATTATATTTTGAATTTTGTTACATCTATTAAAACTGAAAAGATATGTACACTCTTGATCATGCCCATCTTGTATATAATTAACTGTAGTAGATTTATAATCATTTTAATTCCCTACAGTATTTAAAATGTAAACTAACCTAACATTTTTCACATCATGTTTTACTGGGTATTTAAGGCATCCTTTCATTAAGTATAAAAGGAATTCAGGAAAGAAGTGTATATTTCTCATTGTAGGCAATAGCTGTGAAGGTCTGTAAGTTGTTTGGTGTAAATGACTTTAATCCGATCTAATATTGCAGGGAGTGGTCTGTACCTTACAGGAAGGGGATGATTTTGGGAAGTTGGCTCTGGTGAACAATTCTCCAAGAGCAGCCTCCATAGTGCTCCGCGAAGATAACTGTCATTTTCTACGGGTGGATAAAGAAGATTTTAACAGAATCCTTCGAGTAAGTGGCTTTCTGGGACGAGCAGCATTCACAACCTTCTTTGCTAAAAAGTTGTTGGTTTTTCTAAAGCCCCTACCAGGAGTGTCATGTGATATTTGGTAAATCATAGAGTCATAACGGCACAGAACGAGACCACTCGGCCCATCGAATCCATGCAGTCGCTGTTTTCAGAACTTTGTTCTGAAAGATTCAGTTCATGTTTATTATCCATGAAGTTACTTCATTTCTGTAGTGAAACTATTGTGGATGGAATGCCCCACTTTATTTGAAAGTATTTTTGCTGAATGTTGTACATCCTGGTTTAAAGGGGCCATGTGTTTTAATTTTGGCATATGGCTTCTAACAGAAGGAATTGTTGTGATGCTTACCCTAAGTATTTTACAGCAACAGGACTCATGTTTTGCTTAAACTTAAAAAATCTCAAATTTTAAAATAAAATTGTAGGTTATTGTAATGCTGTATTAAAGGCATAAAGGGATAGCACCGCTGTCTGGAGTCCTGATAACACTGGGGAGAGATTGGTCCTATCTTTTTTTAAAACAACTTTCAATAGCTCTTTGAAAAATTAATAAAATGTTCAGGCAGGACTGAATGTCAAATAACTGAGTTGTTGATGACTTTATGATATAAAGCACCTGCAATGTTTTACAAATATCTAGTGAATACAAGAAAATCTGTACTGAAGAAGAGTTTGTCAATGGCGAATCTAGCACCATAATTAATTTAAAATGGGCACCAAATATACTTGAACTAAAAGCAGAAGCGAAATTGATGGCATTTATGATTTCAATGGAAAAGAAAATTAGGCAGTTTCTATAATGGGCACCCGACCTGCAACGCCAGTTTTACGCTCTGGCAGTAGGTTGAAAATTGCTCCCATTGTATTTAGAAATCAGAATTGGCCACTCCATTATAGCAATGCAAAAATCTTGCAAACTTGAAATATATGACTTACAAAGTAAACATAAGAGTGCCTATCTATGGCCTTGCCTGTTACAAGTTTTACTGGAATTGTGGCAAACCTCGTTTTTGAAGTGTACTAAACACCACATTGATTTTTCTAGAGCTCTTTTGACTTGTAAAATCTAATACACCCAGACTCAATTATTCCGTTACTTTCTGTGCTTTATAAAAGTGATCACTTGTTGTGGTATGGGGCCTTAGGGATTAAAAATGGCACCAGAAGCTTACCCACCGACGTTTATATCAATGACAGCCTGGAATAACTTTAATGAATTAGTCACATATTATGCTGCAGTTTGTCACGCTTTAAAATGTTCTATTTTGACATTAAGTAAATGGCAAGCCCACAGCTCTCTGAAGAGTGATTCATGCTGATCATTATCTGCAGCAGGATTCCTGCAGAGATTTCCATTATTGTCTGCTCCATAAATTCTCTTCATCTATGATAAATCCAAAGCAATCTTTTTAGAAGGATAGAGTGATCTGAATTAAAAACCTTTAAAAGCTTTCCACCAGTGGAAAATTACCTGACTTTAGAACATAATTAACCATTTAACGGCTAACCTGTAGCATCACCTTTTTCATTGAGCTTAAAACACAAATCAAATGCATTGTACTGAAAGCATCAGTTAAAGCCACTTCAAATTACAGTATTACACAATTGTATAGAATTTTATCTCTGTCTGAAATGGATGCTAAGTAATAGTGTAGCAAACTACTAGTAAATGATCAATATTAAAAGGCCCAAAATGGCCATTTAAATCAGTCAATAAATAGATACGTTTCAGTTGAACAAATATGGTTTCATTTTGACAATTTTTTTTCTTCTCCCCCACCCCCCCCCCCCCCCCATGCATTTTAGGATGTTGAGGCCAATACAGTAAGACTTAAAGAACATGGACAAGACGTGTTGGTTTTGGAGAAGATCCCAATGGGTAGCAGAGCTTCCAATCAGGGAACTACACAGACACAATACAAGTAGGATTCCCATACCATTACATTTTGTGACACTTGGGATCTAATCTGGGTAGTGTTATGGCACGGCTTGTTCAAGCATCAATGTGTGCTGCTGTAGAGGTGTGAGAAACCGTTTCAATTTATCACTGCCTCAGTTTCACCATCATGGAAAGGGAGGGGGAACAGTGCAGTGAGAATGGAGTATAAAATGACAGCCTATCTTCTTACCATGCCACTCCAAAGCACTTACTGCACAGCTCAAAATAGCATTGATTGTGGCATTTGACTGGGATAGCCACAGTCAGCGTGTAATAGGAGGATTTCATTCCATCAATAGTGATTAAAATATGATCAATTATTGTGTTGAATTTGACATCTTGCTCATTTCACCTAGACCAGGATTTTCCAATCATTATTTTGAATTATCTACTACTTTTGAAGTCATTATGGCAGTAACCAGTTTTATACTGTACTAACAAATTAAATTCAGCTAATTACAGTCTAAGTCAACATCTTGATTTTTCTTTAATTATCTTGATAATCTGTTTAGCCCTTTTAAGGGGAAGTTAATTAGAAAGTCCATAGTAATTTAACTACATTTTCTGTGATTAATCAAGTCATCCTTTCATCCCTCCAGATACACTGTGATGTCAGGAACTCCTGAAAAAATATTAGAACACTTTCTGGAAACTATACGCCTTGATTTGCCTGCTAATGAAACAACAGGTTCGATCTTTAACAAAGAATACATTCATTTTACAGTTTGCAAGTTGCTGCTTTTCAATCTCACCTTAATGTAGGGATATGGTTAGGATTTCTGATTTTCTTAGTACCATAATTACAGGGAGGTAGATTTTATGATTAAAAAAATTAAAGTCCATTGTTGTATGGAAATTGCTGTGTCTATTTAAAAATCCACTAAAACTATCATCTCATGATTTTTTTCTTCCTGTCTGAATTCTCATTCTTTTCATTTATTATTATAGATCTTTCATCGAGGTAATAGATTATTTTTTGTTTGAATGAGATGTTCCACACTTCTAAATTAAATACTGTGGATGCTCTGTGTATTAGCATCAGTTTGGCTCAGTTGCTAGTACTCTTGTTTCTGAGGCAGAAGGTTGAAGATTCAAACACCACTTGAGGACATGGGCACATAATGTAGATTTACATACCATTGCCAGATGTTCTGTCCTTTGGATGAGATAATAGATAATAAAAGTCCAATTTGCCAGTTCTGATGTTTGTGTGAACATTAAAGATGGCACTATCTGAAGAAGAGCAGGGCCAGTAGTTTCCCCTCAAACAAGAACGCCAAAAAACAATTAACTATTCATTTATCTTATTGATGTTCTTGAGATCACACTGTGTACAAAATGGCTGCTATATTTGCTTACCCAGGTGTCACTACATTTGAAAGTAATTTACTATATGTGAAGCAGTGAGATATGATAAGGTTCTATATAAATGCAAATCCTTCTTTTATTTTAAATAGTTTGTTTCTCTTCTACTTTGGTCCTGTACTGAGAGAATTGTTTTTGATCATTTATAATCAACATCCCTTCCATCCTTTTGGAAAGAGGCTGTTAGTTGGCTTAGCTGTTTTCAGTGACATCATCTGGGGATAGTTTAAGCTTGGCTCACTTGTTAGCTCTCCCATCTGAGTTACAAAGTTGTGGCTTCAAATCCCACTCCAAGCAGGTAAATGGGGTATGGTAGCATAGTGGTTATGTTACTGGACTAGTAATTTCGAGGCCTGGATTAATGATCCGGACACATGAGTTCAAATCCCACCACGACAGCTGGGGAATTTAAATTCAATTGAATAAATCTGGAATAAAAAGATAGTATCAGTAATGGTGACTATGAAACGACCGGATTTTAGTAAAAACCCATCTGGTTCACTAATATCTTCTATAGGCATATAAATAGCAAATGGGTAGTAAGAGGAGGGATGGGACCGATTAAGGAGGCCGAGGGCATGGCTGAGGTACGAAATGAGTACTTTGCATCTGTCTTTACCAAGGAAGAAGATGCTGCCAAAGTCATAGTGAAAGAGGAGATCGTTGAGATACTGGATGGGATAAAAATTGATAAAAAGGAGGTACTAGAAAGGCTGGCTGTACTTAAAGTTGTAAGTCGACCAGGACCAGATAGGATGCATCCTGGGAAGTAAAGGTGGAAATTGCGGAGGTACTGGCCATTATCTTTTAATCCTCCTTAGATACGGGGGTAGTACCAGAGGACTGGAGAATTGCAAATGTTACACCCTTGTTCAAAAAAGGGTGTAAAGATAAACCCAGCAACTACAGGCCAGGCTGTTTTACCTCTGTAGGGGGGAAGCTTTTAAAAACGATAATCCGGAACAAAATTAACATTCACTTGGACAAGTGTGGATTAATTAAGGAAAGCCAGCATGGATTTGTTAAAGGCAAATTGTGTTTAACTAACTTGATTGGGTTTTTTGATGAACTAACAGAGAGGGTTGATGAGGGTAATACGGTTGACGTAGTGTACATGGACTTCCAAAAGGCGTTTGATAAAGTGCCACATAATAGGCTTGCCAGCAAAGTTGAAACCCATGGAATAAAAGGGACAGTGGTAGCATGGATAATTGGCTAAGTGACAGAAAACAGAGAGTAGTGCTGAACGGTTGTTTTTCAGACTGGAGGATGGTATACAGTGGTGTTCCCCAGGGGTTGGTACTAGGACCGATGCATTACTTGATATATATTAATGACTTGGACTTGGGTGTACAGGGCACAATTTCAAAATTTGCAGAGGACACAAAACTTGGATGTATAGTGAACAGTGAGGAGGATAGTGATAGACTTCAAGAGGACATAGACAGGCTGGTGGAATGGGCGGACACATGGCAGATGAAATTTAACGCAGAAAAGTGCGAAGTGATACATTTTGGTAGGAAGAACGAGGAGAGGCAATATAAACTAAAGT
This sequence comes from Squalus acanthias, assembly GCA_030390025.1. Classification (NCBI taxonomy): domain Eukaryota; kingdom Metazoa; phylum Chordata; class Chondrichthyes; order Squaliformes; family Squalidae; genus Squalus; species Squalus acanthias. The sequence continues at coordinate 25,216,439 of CM059427.1, read as the reverse complement.
GTACAATTCTAAAGGGGTTGCATGAACCGAGAGACCTGGGGATATGTGTGCACAAATCGTTGAAGGTGGCAAGGCAGGTTGAGAAAGCAGTTAAAAAAGCATATGGGATCCTGGACTTCATAAATAGAGGCATAGAGTACAAAAGCAAGGAAGTTATGATGAACCTGTATAAAACACTGGTTCAGACTCAACTGGAGTATTGTGTCCAATTCTCAGCGCCGCACTTTAGGAAGGATGTGAAGGCCTTAGAGAGGGTGCAGAAAAGATTTACAAGAATGGTTCCAGGGATGAGGGACTTCAGTTACTTGGATAGACAGGAGAAGCTGGGGTTGTTCTCCTTAGAGCAGAGAAGGTTGAGAGGAGATTTGATAGAGGTGTTCAAAATCATGAGGGGTCTAGATAGAGAACTGTTCCCATTGGCGGAAGGGTCGAGAACCAGAGGACACAGATTTAAGGTGATTGTCAGAAGAACCAAAGGCGACATGAGGAAAAACTTTTTTACGCAGCGAGTGGTTAGGATCTGGAATGCACTGCCTGAGAGGGTGTTGGAGGCAGATTCAATCGTGGCTTTCAAAAGGGAATTGAATAAGTACCTGAAGGAAAAAAATTTGCAGGGCTACTGGGAAAGGGTAGGGGAGTGGGTCTAGCTGAAATGCTCATGCAGAGAGCTGGCATAGGCTCGATGGGCTGAATGGCCTCCTTCTGTGCTGTAACCATTCTATGAAGGAAATCTGCATTACCCGGATTAGTCTATTTGTGACTCCAGACCCACAGCAATGTGGTTGACTCTTAACTGCCCTCTGAAATGGCCTGGCAAGCCCCTCAGTTATATAAGGTGGCTCACCACCACCTTCTCAAGGGCAATTAGGGATGGCTTTGCCAGTGACGCCCACATCCACTAAATGAATAAAAAAAAGTTGAGGGTCAGATTAGCCATGATCCAATTGAATGGCGGAACAGGATCGATAGAAATAAATCACTGCACCAGCTGCAAGCTGGAATTGGACTTGAGATGAAAAAAAGTTAATTTTATCTGTTCCTAAGACTAATGTTACATAATGGCCCAGAAATTGATCTCGCTCTGTTCCCGCGGGGGTAAGGCTTCCCCGCGATCTCTCACTCCGCTTGTGCTTTTTCAGATCCAGCTCGCACGAACTTGATGTTCCAGACATCAGCTGGGCAGTGCTTGCATATCCCACCAGCGTAGTGAATTCGTGCGAGCTGTGGGATCACGTGACTCAGTTAGAGCCAATGGCAGCACACCATCTTCCATTCATAAGTTTCACATACGTGCTGTGAAATCTATGAATCTTACACCCCCCCAAAATAACAGCTAAACCTCAATTAAATTTTTTTTAAAAACCATCACATTAATAAAATAAGTATAGTTAAATAAATTAACCATTTTAAATAAAAAATTAAATTTTTGAAAAAATTTAAAATCTTTTAAAAAGTTATAAAAATAAACTTACCTGTCTTTAAAGTCTCTAAAAAAGATATACCTGTTAAAAAAAATTCAAAAAAATACTTAATTCACTACTTACCTTGTTAAAAGTGGGTCTTACTCCTCCTTTTTCCATTTCTAAAATCTTCCGTACTTACCTGCGCGTCCAAAGCATGAAGTGCACAGCGTGCGCGCAGCCTGTAGCGCGCACGCGATGCACCGAGGAACCGCCCCCTTTTCAAAAGACCAAGTGCCGGTTTTCAGCGCATGCGCAGGGCATGCAGAAAACCGGCAATTGGAGAGAGAATACGCGAGAGTACGCAGTGCGTACTCTCGCGTCGCGGGATGAATTTTTGGCCCAATAATTCTTGAATTACACTATTTAAAATTGATGCAATGGGGGAAGATTGATTCCTGAAATGTATGGCATAGAGGAAACATTCCTGAGTATTATGTGCCCTTTACAAATGTTTGTCAGTCTACTTCAGTGTTCAGTGAAATGATGTTTTCTGTTATAATTTTGGATAATTGGATTTGCAGAAGAAATAGACCTAATGCTGGTTTCGGGTGTGCACACTGGATGACTCCTGGGTGCACTGATCTATTTGGCAAGTGGCGTTCCCCCAGTGTCAATGAGCACACATGCTACGTGCCATTTTGGACCCGTTAGTGCTCATTTTTCATATGAAAAAAGAGCACTGAACAATCCCATTTCTAGGCCCCTCTGTCTAAAATCACATGAAGAGTGGTCACTTAAGTGAGATATCAGAAGATATTTGATGTTCGAGTCTGTCAGTGTTAATGTCATTATACCTCAGTCTTAAGGGAAAAATTTGACACAAGAGAGGAAAAGTAAAAATCAGTTATAAAGACAATTGTATTCTGTCCTCAAACATACTTTTATAAACAAATAAAATGTTCCAAGAATTGTTTATCATAGAAATCTGAAATGGAAAACGTATTTTAATTTTCTGCCCTTTATTTAGGTACTGTTATTTTATTTTCTTCTTTAGGTGTCCCTATGCCATGGTCCCTGACTGAGAGGAAGGGTGAGGGTGAGCACACATCTGTTCCCAGTTTCTGCCAATGCACAATTATTCTAGCCACTAGTAGGTGCACTAGAGCAGCACAGCAAGACTCGCTTGTTCCCTTTATTCTATTGTGAAGCACCTCTCCTGCATGTGACATTTTTCCGAATTTCACAGCTGTTACTGGGAATTCCTGACCAGGGGAATTGTGAGCATAAATATGTATCCTTTCACTCCACAATATAGCTTGTTGGAGCATCACTAATTCCCAAATCCACACATCTTTGAACCCATTGGATTTTTACCTTTTTAATAGCTTTTATTCCTTAATGATGTTTAAATTGGCTCTTGAATCATCCTATATAAACCAACTCAGTCCCAGCTTGGTCACCAGCAGCAACCAAACACAATATTGATTCAACCCATTCACCTCTTGGTTTATCCCTAGGATTGAACAATGACTTTTTGATGTACAACTAATAACTACTTATTACATTGCCTTATCCTTAACTATGTAGAAGTAATCATCAAATTAATTATCACAAACAAAACAATAACAGTTTTGGAATTATAGTAGCACAGTGTTAACTGTGTTCAATTTAGCATACCATAACTTGATTACAGTATTACAACCTCCCAACAACAAATTGCATTTATATAGCACCTTTAATGTAATATATCCCAAGGCGCTTCACCGGAGTGTTATCGAACAAAATGGGCAACACGGTGGCATAGTGGTTAGCACTGGTGCCTCACCCAGCGCCAGGGACCCGGGTTCGAATCTGGCCTCGGGTGACTGTCTGTGCGGAGTTTGCACATTCTCCCCGTGTCTGCGTGGGTTTCCTCCGGGTGCTCCGGTTTCCTCCCACAGTCCAAAAATGTGCGGGTTAGGTTGATTTGGCTATGATAAATTGACCCTTAGTGTTAGGGGGGGATTAAATATGTGGGGTTACGGGGATAGGATGGGATATGTTAGGGGGAGTTAAATACATGGGGTTACGGGGATAGGGTGGGATATGTGTCGGTGCAGGCTCGATGGGGATTCTGTGTGAGAAAGCAGGGACAGGGTACTGGATTTGGATGATCAGCCATGATCGTATTGAATGGTGGAGCAGGCTCGACGGGCCAAATGGCCTACTCCTGCTCCTAGTTTCTATGTTTCTATGTTTCTAAAATTTGACACCGATCCACATAAGGAGATATTAGGACAGGTGACCAAAAGCTTGGTCAAAGAGGTAAGTTTTAAGGCGCGTCTTAAAGGAAGACAGAGACGTAGAGAGGCAGAGAGACTATGGGAGGGAATTCCAGAGTATAGGACCCAGGCAGCTGAAGGCACAGCCGCCAATGGTGGAGCAATTAAAATCAAGGATGCGCAAGAGGCCAGAATTGGAGGAGTGCGGAGATTTGGAGGGTTGTAGGGCTGGAGGAGGTTAGAAAGATAAGGAGGGCTGAGGCCATGGAGGAATTTGGAAACAAGGATGAGAATTTTAAAATTGAGACATTACCGGACTGGGGGCCAATGTAGGTCAGCGATCACAGGGGTGATGGGTGAATGGGACTTGGTGCAAGTTAGGCTACGGGCAGGAGAGTTTTGGATGAGTTAGAGTTTATGGAAGGTGGAAGATGTGAGGCCGGCCAGGAGAGCATTGAAATAGTCAAGTCTAGAGGTAGCTGAAGGCATGGATATGGGTGCCAGCAGCAGTTGAACTGAGGCAGGGGCAGAGATGGGCGATGTTATGGAGGTGGAAGTAGGCGGTTTTGGTGATGGAGTGGATATGTTGTTGGAAGCTTATCTCAAGGTCAGATAGGACACCAAAGTTGCTAACGGGCTGGTTCAGCCTCAGACAGTGATCGGGGGAGGGATAGCGTCGGCCTATCTCTGTAACCTCCTCCAGCCCTACAACCCTCCGAGAACTCTGCATTCCTCCAATTCTGGACCCTTGTGCATCCCCGAGTTCCTTCTTCCCACCATTGGCGGCCGTGCCTTCAACTGTCTAGGCCCTAAGCCCTAGAATTCCCTTACTAAACCTCTCCGTCTCTCCAACTCTCTGTCCTTTTTTAAGATGCTCCTTAAAGCTACCTCTTTGACCAAGCTTTTGGTCACCTGTCCTAATGGCCCAGATTTTCCTGTCAAACCAACGGTGAGGCTAATGGCGCTCACCGTTATTTATGCGCAAATAATAAACCAACTATAAGTGAGGGGCAGGTGCGCAGTTAAATGTCAATATCCAAAAGTTGCTGTCCGAGTTGCGCTGCTCCACCATTAGCTCCATGAAAATGGCAGCTCGCCACTGGCTCACCACTGAAATGCATTGAATGGCAAGAAGTTGCTGTATTTGCACGGTAGATACAAACTTGCCACAGAATGTTAATTCTTGTCCATTCCAGTCTAAGTACCCTTTTAATAACCTGATGAGTGTTAATTAGTGACAAACAACATCTCTGGCACTTAAAATTAACTCTTACAAGTGTGGAGTCTCATTCCTTCAGGTTTTAATTGTTTTGGAGATTTAGTAAATGTCAAACTTAAAATTGTATTTTTTTTTTACTTTGTCTCTTTTTTTCTCTGTCTTAATCCAATCTTTCTTTCCCTCTCTTTATTTCTCTTTCTGTACCTGATTTGGCAATGAATTCACCCACTCTAATTTACACTTCCTTCTCAGTCCTTGCACTGTTAATTTCACAATCCTTCAATCTGATTGTAAAGGAGACACACAGTTGCTTGCCAAGTTCACTCATGTCCCAGATGCTCGGTTTCCCTCGCTGCAATATTAGCAACTTGCCATGCAAAAATTTTTAAACGCTAAACATACAAGGGTAAGTCTAACTAATGCCAGATGCCGTTAGATCCCCTACTACAACAAAATCTGGCCCAATGTCTCCTCCTTTGGCTTCATATCACTTTTTACTACGTTAAAGGCGCTATATAAATGCAAGTTCAGGGTCCCATGTATGTCATAGGACTCCAATTTGCATTTATTAATGAGGTTTCCACCAGAGTCTGCCGCTAAAACTAGTGGTGTTAAAATGGGGAATCATTGGGAATAGAGCGGGACATGGGGCCGCTCCATTTTAACTGCTCCCCTGCTCTGTTCCCACCAGTTGGGGAAGAGTTAAAATTCCTCCTCGTATGTATTTTTCAGAGGTGCTGTAGCACAACATTCCAACACTGGCAGAGGTTCAATGCCAGACAAGTTGATTTAATAAGTGCTGAGATTATTCATATAAAGCAGCTCCGATTTTTCTCCTTGCTTCTTAAAACCCAAGGGCCTGATTCCAATTTGCTCACATTTAGAATTTTTGTGAAAGTACAGAGTTTTGGCACACAATTCCAACATGTTAATTGAATTACATGCAGTTCTGTTGTACAACTGTGGACTGATCAAAATTGACTCCTTATGCAACAACCATGAAATGGACAATTTTCACAGGGCAAGAGATGAGAAATTATTTTAAAATGAGCTGCAGAAGGTTTCACAACATACAGTAGAATCAAAGAGTGTTTTTCTTCATTGCTGCTGAACTGTTTTAATGAATTACATTTTCAGGATGAGCGAAGTTGTTTTCCAGATAGGGTTCCATGATTTCATTTATTTTCAAAAGGAGGTTGATTATGAAAAATTCTTCATTTTTTGTTTTCAGTTTTTTTGACAGATCCATTCCTTGATGACTTTGTTCTGATGCACTGCATTTTTATGCAACACAGCCAGCTTTTCCAAGCCCTTATGGCTCAATATCCTTTTTTGTGTTTTTTAAAAATATATTCTAATTCTTCAGGTACTCTTCCCATGGATTATAACACTAATTGTTCAAAATAGAGTACTTTGCAGGATTTTAAAATATATATATTGATGACAGTCATAGTTATTACTCTCATGCTTGATTGAGACATTAAATTTGCAGAAAAGAATAAAAATTACAGGTGAGTGCTGTGCACAAAATATCTGTATGAGCCTTTGATTCTGACAATTATGTACAAGCTCTCAACATAATTGCAGCACCAAAAATAGACTTCATTGCTAGTGTTAACCCATTCTATACTGGAATCATTTAGCAGCTCAAGTCTCTTGAACCTGTTTTCTGTATTATATATTTGAAGTCAGAAATGGGTTTTCTTCCCGTCGATTGGTGACCTGGTTAAACCTGAAGGAACATCTTACAGGGGAAGGTTAAATGTAAATGTCATTTGACACTGCAATTCAAAGTCTTGACCTACAATCACTGCTATTGTACCTACCAGGCCAGCATAGCTGTTGTCCCGGACTTTGCAGTTGTAATGACGATGAAACTGTCAGCGTTCGCCGTCATTACTCTGTGAAACTGACAGCAATTTCTGGCGTCCGCACATGCGCAGTTAAACGCGGAAATCCAGAAGTTGCTGTCGGTGATTCCCTGCTCCCTGTTAAGGAGAGAAAAATTAGAGTATGAGAGAAAGCTAGCTAGAAATATAAAAACAGATAGTAAGAGTTTCTATAGATATTTAAAAAAGAAAAGAGTTAACAAAGTGAGTGTTAGTCCTATAAAAAGTGAGTCTGGGGGATTAATAATGGAAAATAAGGAGATGGCAGTTGAATTGAACAGATATTTTGCATTGGTCTTCACTATAGAGGATACAAGTAACATCCCAGAAATAGCTGTAAATCAGGAAATGGAAGGGAGGGAGGAACTCAAGAAAATTGCAATCATCAGGGAAGTGGTACTGAGAAAATTGTTGGAGCTGCAGGCTGACAAGTCCCCGGGTCCTGATGGACTTCATCCTAGGGTCTTAAAAGAAGTGGCTAGTGAGATAGTTGATGCGTTGGTTTTAATTTTCCAAAATTTCCTAGTTTCGGGGAAGGTTTCATTAGATTGGAAAATAGCAAATGTAACTCCTTTATTCAAAAAGGGAGGGAGACAGAAAGCAGGAAACTACAGGCCAGTTAGCTTAACATCTGTCATAGAGAAGATGTTAGAAGCTATTATTAAAGACGTGATAGCAGGGCACTTGGAAAAGTTCACGGTAATCAGGTAAAGTCAACATGGTTTTGTGAAAGGGAAATCATGTTTAACCAATTTATTGGAGTTCTTTGAGGAAGTAACGTGCTGTGGATAAAGGGGAACCGGTGGATGTACTGTACTTAGATTTCCAGAAGGCATTTGATAAGGTGCCACATCAAAGGTTATTGCGGAAAATAAAAGCTCATGGTGTAGGGGGTAACATATTGGCATGGATAGAAGATTGGCTAGCTAACAGGAAGCAGAGAGTAGGCATAAATGGGTCATTTTCTGATTGGCAAGATGTAACGAGTGGTGTGCCACAGGGATCAGTGCTGGGGCCTCAACTTTTTACAATTTATATAAATGACTTGGATGAAGGGACCGAAGGTATGGTTGCTAAATTTGCTGATGACACAAAGATAGGTAGGAAAGTAAATTGTGAAGAGGACATAAGGAGGCTACAAAAGGGATTTAGATAGGTTAAGTGAGTGGGCAAAGATCTGGCAAATGGAGTATAATGTGGGAAAATGTGAAATTGTCCATTTTGGCAGGAAGAATAAAAAAGAAGCATATTATCTAAATGGTGAGAGGATGCAGAGGGATCTGGGTGTCCTAGTGCATGAATTGCAAAAGGTTACTCTGCAGGTACAGCAAGTAATTAGGAAAGCTAATAGAATGTTATTGTTTATTGCGAGGGGAATTGAATACGAAAGTAGGGAGATTATGCTTCAGTTATACAGGGCATTGGTGAGACCACATCTGGAGTACTGTGGACAGTATTGGTCTCCTTATTTAAGGAAGGATGTAAATGCGTTGGAAGCAGTTCAGAGAAGGTTTACTAGACTAATACCTGGAATGGGCGGGTTGTCTTATGAGGAAAGGTTGGACAGGCTAGGCTTGTATCCGCTGGAGTTTAAAAGAGTAAGAGGTGACTTGATTGAAACATATAAGATCCTGAGGGGTCTTGACAGGGTGGATGTGGAGAGGATGTTTCCTCTTGTGGGAGAATCTAGAGCTAGGGGTCATTGTTTAAAAATAAGGGGTCACCCATTTAAGAGAGATGAGGAGAAATTTTTTCTCACAGAGGGTCGTGAGTCTTTGGAACTCTCTTCCTCAGAGAGCGGTGGAAGCAGAGTCTTTGAATATTTTTAAGGCAGAGGTAGATAGATTCTTGATAAGCAAGGGGGTGAAAGGTTATCGGGGTAGGCGGGAGTGTGGAGTAATCAGATCAGCCATGATCTTATTGAATGGCGAAGCAGGCTCGAGTGGCCTACTCCTGCTCCTAATTCGTATGTTCCTCCACAGGGCACACTGTTGAAGTTCCCGCAGACGGAAATCTTTAGAAATCACTTGAATTGACGTGAACTTCCATTTTTTACGCTCTAATCTTACTGTAAAAACCCCCGAAAAAGTTAAGCCTTGTTGAATGAGGTGTAACTGGGTTTTTAACGGCGTACCAAAAGTCATAACTACTGCTGAACAACCTCTCTTGTGCTAAAAAAAAATAATTTTATATTTGTGGAATGCCAAATTTCTCCATTATGATAAAAAAAATACATAGGTTTTTCATATTTTTTTTTAAGTTTGTTTGATATTTCCGCTTCTATCTTAATCCCATGTGTATGTCCCAATCTTTATTTCATTCTCTGTAAAATGATTAAAAAGTGAAGGATAATTAGTGCATTTTACTTCCTGGTTGCTGTCTGTGAGAATTCTTCAATCTGATTGGATGCTTAGCCTGCTTGCTGACATCACTGTTGCTGGATGCTGGTGATCCCCTAGATTTGGCGCCAGAATGAAATTAACATTGGGAAAGGTGAAATCCATGCCACAGATATCGCTAGAACTTTGTGGGCAGCTTTCTTCAAGGTCAGCGGCGAGCGCCGTCACTTCGCCACTGACCGCAAAATCCGGGCCATTATTTTTCATTATGAATATCTATTTATTTGTGTACTCTAGTCATCTTGACGTAAGGTTGATTATTTTTTGTTTTACTTTGTTTTCTAGGAAGAAAGGCAAATAAGTAAAAACACATTTTTGTTTATAATGTGCAGAATTCAAATGTTATCTCTTATGTTCTTTTAAAAGCCTGTTCAATGATGGCAGTGATAATTTGCCAGAGAAAAGTTTAGATCCATCTGTGTTTGAGCCAGTAACAGTTGACTTGGGGCCAAGTTGATGGTTTAACGAACATATTTTATAGATGATGTGAATTTCCTTAACACATGCTCACTTACCATGCAGAAGCATCGCAAGGCACAGAGCAGGAGAAAATGGACTATGCTCTCAATAACAAGAGACGGGTCATCCGCCTTGTCCTACAATGGACAAATGTATATGCAGATCTCTTGCAGGAGGAAGAAACTGCTGTAGCCTTTCTTGAAGTGAGTGATGTAACCTGAGATAAATACAGCTACAACATTTGTATCATAATGGCAGCACATTTAATTTCTGATTGATAAATAAAATTTTGCATCAAAATTTATTCACTTATTAGGAATTTCACAGTAACATTAATAACAACTTTCATCATTTTATTTCCAGTATTTCGATAGATTGTAGAAACAAATGTCAAATTATATAGAAAGCATATTTCCTATCTCCATTTCTGTCCAGCATGCTGCATTGACTGAAGATCATGGGGTCATTTTCAACTTGCCGCCACAGTGTAAAACCGGAGTTGCGGATTGGGCACCCATTATAGAAACCGCCCAATTTTTCTTTCTAGTGATGGATTAAGAACATTAATAAAGTACTCTTAATTATTTAATGTTTCGATCTATTGCATACAGAGATTGAGTGAACTAACTGCCATTGCTTCCCTTACTCTGCACTCAACAGATCTGTCGAGATCTTTTGTACTTAAATTGACTGCATTTACAGTGCATGCTAATAAAAAAATGTCTGCATGATTACCATATATCCTTCAGATAAAAAGAAAATCTTCACTTCAGACCTTATAATGTTGAATCTTCTTAAAGGAAGAGATTAGTCCATTTTTACAAGGTGAATTTTGTGTCAAATACCTTGTTATATGTTACAAATGGAAGAATGAGTCTGTATGATGTACAAGGGAGAGGAATCAAGTGCTTTCACACAGGAAGGCAGGAAAAATCAAAGGGAGAAGCGCCTCTGGCCATTATTGTCTTCCTCCTAGTGGCTAATTTCAGAATGGCACGGGCAGAGAAGCTGTTCTCCCAGCAAAGGATGGCTTAGGTCACAGATGCAATGCAAGGCAGCCAATACAAACTTGAGTGCGATACCTGACATACTGCTTCTGATTCAATCATTCTTCTAGATCTTTACTTTGCAAATACCAGGTCTTGCACCACACGAGCTATAATGGCTCTTTCCCCCAAGTTATTCGTAATAGATGCTATGCTATTATATCTACAGCAGCCACCACCTCATGATTCCAAGCAGCAGTTAACAGCAGATGCTCCTCCTTCAACCCCTGCAGCTAATAGTTCCCTCTTTCTGCATTTTGTACTTTAGTGTGATGACTAGGCCAACTGATGTTTATGGAAATTAATTTTATTTAGCTCATCTTTAAACTAAATGACTAAGGACCTAGTTTTGAGTTGTCTTTTAGATATAATTGCAAAGGAGTGCAGTTGAAGTTGTATATTAAAGAAAAGCCCAGAAAACCACTAGACAGGCGAGAATCTCACTTTTTTTGACTTTGAGCCATTCAACTACTTTTTTTCCTTGTCTTTATTGGAAAATGTAATTGGCAACATCCGAGCACCCTCACAGCTGGCATCAACAGAGGCACGAAGATGGCCATAGCTACCCTCCGGCATGAGCAAAGTTTAAATTCCAGAAAATTCTAGAAACATTTGTTTCACGGTTTTAACGTCCTTTTCTCTTTTCCTTCTCTGCCTATAAACTTTGAATTCTATAATTGGTGAAGTGTATGTGATATCTACAATCCTATAATGGGTTAGCCATATAGCATGTACATAGTTAAACCAATAGTAAACTGTAATATCTTGAAACTGTAATTTTTTGTTTGATTTGCATCTGCTTTACAGGTTAATTCCAGATGTTGTGCATGTGTCTGTTTTTAGTGAGGAGGAGGAGGAGGGTAAAAATACAGCCAACTGATTTGTGAAGAATCTGGTTAGCCATAGCCTTTTAAAATAATCACAGAGAATGAGAACACTGTTTAAGAAAAACTAACCAGTTAAACACTAGATGGTGCTCGTGTGTCAGCTATGGAACAAACCTTACTCCAGTTACAAGCTGTAACTTTCTCTTCTTTAAAAGCAAGGTTGTAGACAAAGAATTACCGGTTATATATTGGCAAATGTGATAGTCTACAGTGTATTTCAAGACAGTAACATATCAGAGTTATCACTTTGGAGCACATTCCAATATATAGTGTTCTGTGTAATGTGTAATATTTTATAATTTGGCAGACAGCAATATATGGTAGACACCAACCTAAAGCATGTGATTTGATGAGTGATATTCTCTCTTGTGAATTGATGAACAGTGATTTATTTTACTCTTGTAATACAGGGAATATAATGGCTTGTACAGAAGTAAAATTGAAGATAGATTATTTTACATGTTTTCACAGAGTCAACATTTAAGCGTCTTCGCTAATTCTCATTTCACAATACAGAGCAGATTGATAGATGTACATCCACCATTTTTGAAGGGGGAAAAGAAGTAGTGAAAGGAACATTCTTTGGATTAAAGTCAGGTGTTTTTTCATCTGCTTGAAATGAAAGTAGACAGATAGTTAAAATGAAACATTTTCCAGAGAAAAATCTTTGTCATAATAATTTCAAACTGAATTTATGCTGTTCAGCAGAAAATGCAACCACCTTCCCATAAAATATTAAAAAATTACTACAATATGTTAGTATAATTTTGAACATGATTCTTTGTTCATTAGTCCTTCAATTTTCTGGAAGAAGCGATTGATGAATGTTAATAGACAACATTATTAGTGACTATTGCATTTTGATACATAACACTGACATCAAATTGTGGACCACTGACATTGCAATAAGCCAAATGCTTTTTTACTGTCAACAGAATGGAATAAGATCTCTTTCTCTTTACTATCCAGCGATGCTTACTGAAAATTACCAAATACAAAGTCATAGGTTTAACGTTTTGATCTATGTATATAACAGTAATTCTCTGATTTTGCAGGAGTTCTATGTGTCTGTGTCGGATGACTCACGGATGATTCCTGCTCTGAAGGAACAGCTACCAGAATTAGAGAAACTGGTCAAACAGAAGTAAGTATCTTTTTCTAATTGTTTATAATTAGCAAAGTTCATGTTTTATATAGCTTTAAACAATCCAAACTTTTGGACTTTATTTTTATTCAGAAACTCAAACATTTACAGAGTCTTTTTATATGTTTGAGTTTTGACAAAGGTCAAGGCAGTTTGCAAAAGCAATTGTGAAAAAACACCTGATTTACTTCAAAACTAAAATTGCCAGGCTTGCACTTTTTTTCATCAGATTTTCTGCCCCTGTCCACTGCAGCCATTTTCTTTCTCTACACATTGGGCTGGATTTTGCTCTGAGATGCGAACAAATGACACCAGCTTGCACTTGCCCATAGACTTTCTATGGGCTTTTGCACCGTAAATTCCTGTCATCCAAACAGCAAGGCATCTGGGACCTATGTGAACAGGACAAGCAACTGTGTGTCTCCTTAACCAATCAGATAAGAATCGTTAATGAGCAGTGCAGTGTCTGAACATAGGAACCAGGAGTAGGCCATTTAGCCTCTCGAGCCTGTTCACCATTCAATGAGATTATGGCTGATCTGTGACCTAACGCCTTTGGCCCATATTCCTTAATACCTTTGGTTAACAAAAATCTATCAATCTCAGATTTAAAATTAACACTTGACCTAGCATCATCAATTGCCGTTTGCGGAAGAGAGTTCCAAACTTCTACCACCCTTTGCATGTAGACGTGTTTCCTAACTTCACTCCTGAAAGGCCTGGCTCTAATTTTTAGACTATGCCCCCTAGTCCTAGATTTCCCAGCCAACGGAAATAGTTTCTCTCTATCTACCCTATCTGTTCCCCTTAGTATCTTGAAAACTTCAATTAAATCACCCTTAACCTTCTAAATTCCAGGGAATACAACTCTAGTTTGTGTAATCGCTCCTCGTAATTTAACCCTTGGAATCGGGGTATCATTCTGGTAAATCTACGTTGCACTCCCTCCAAGGCCAATATATCCTTCCTAAGGTGTGGTGCCCAGAACTGCTCACAGTACTCCAGGAGTGGTCTAACCAGGGCTTTGTATAGCTGCAGCATAACTTCTACCCCCTGGTATTCTAGTCCTCTAGATATAAAGGCCAGCATTTCATTAGCCTTTTTGATTATTTTCTGTACCTGTCCATGATATTTTAATCTATGTACATGGACCCCCAAGTCTCTTTGGACCTCCACTTTTTCTAGCTTTTCCCCCATTTAGAAAGTACTCTGTTCTAAGAGATAAGAGAGAGAAAGAAAAAGTTTTTAAAAAAAATTGATTTAAAATTAAATCTGAAGGAATGAGACGCCACACTTGTTAAAGTTAACTTTTAGTGCCAGACAAATTGTTTGGCAGTAATTAAGACTTACCATGCCGTTAAAAGGGTACTTACACTGGAATGGACAAGCCCTAAATTTTTCTAGCGAATTTAGTCCGTATCTATGAGGTAAGTACAGGAACTCCACACTGTTCAGTATATTTGAATGGTGAGTCAGACGGCAAAATGCCATTTTTGGCAAGCTTATGGAAGAACGTCGCATCTCAGACAGCAACTACCGGATTTCCGCATTTAACTGCGCATGTGCGGTTGCCGGAAGTTGCTGTCCGATTTGCACGTAAATAACAGTGAGCACTGTTAGCCCCACCGTTATTTTTACAGCAAAATCCAGCCAATGTTTGCTTCAGTGAGAGAGCCCACAAATATACTGAAAACAGTGGTTCTAATCACACACTGAGCTAAGCATCCAAAGGGATATTTTCTACAGGCTGAAGCAGTTTATTTTTCTCGACGTGTGGAGACATTTGTCATTAAGGCATCTGTTGAAAGGGTTTGGCTCAGCAACTGTTGAAATTCATCATCAATCCAGTTGGTGTCAACCACAGAGCTGCAGAGTGAGGATTGTTGCTTTCTGTGTCAATAGGGCCTTCACTCACCATTGTAAGGACAGCATTTTAACTGAATTAGGACATCGGGCTGGAGCACTTGCATATCTTAAGTAGCATGTGTAATTCTGATCAGTTTGAAACCATATTAGAAGTAGTAGATTTATCTTGATGCTTTTTTTTAAAGTAAGATCATTGTAGTTCCTGATTCTTTCTGAATATAAGTTATAACGCAATTGGAATATTGAATTACAAAATGCAAAGGAAACTTATTTTATTCCTCACATCCATCACAAATGGTTTTTATATTGTCATCCCTTTATTAATAATAGTAATTACAACATACTGTGATTGGAGATCTGAGATTTGCCTTCCTTGTAAAGTATACCACATCTAGAAATAACACTATAGGCTTTACCCAATTAAAATAAACAGTTTTTGCCTGCATTAAAATAGCAGACCAAAGAATGTCAAATCACCGCATTAAGTGCTAATCTGCTAATATTGCAGACAGTAACTTCTAGGCTAATGTGTAGTATGATTTTTATTGAAAATTCATATGCCTGCTTTATGCACATATACCTTGCCATCAACAGCAGTGAGCTCCATCAAAAAAAACTCTGCTGATTCACCTTTCTTGACGCCGTAAACACTTGCCATTGTCAGCCACGGTTTATGCTATAGTGATCTAAATGGGCCAGTAATGTTGTTTTGATCCTACTGGCCTGTATGATCTGTCCTTGGCCACTGGGGAAGTTAGCACCCCCAGTAAAAAGCCATAAAGAGTGACTTTATAACAAGTGCACTGTACAAAGATGTGTATACTTCAGTTGTTTAAATGTGGATCTGATCTAATGCTATAGAAACCATCATCTGATATAAATGAGGCACAACCGCTTCCTGAAGCAGTTTTGCAATGTCAATCCAAGCAGTTTGGTAAATTGTCGACAGACAGCTTGGAGGTTAACTGATTTGTGCAAAATGATTGAAATATATTTGTCTAAACAGTAAGACTGCATTTCTGGCCTCATAGATTTTCTTGGTATATTACAATTTTATGGTAATGAGATTCATTAAAATCTGCATCGGTATCGTGCAGCCTTCTCATGCAGACCGTTAATTACTTATTAAAGTACAACACCATGGAGATTGTACAGTTCTGACTGAGGACAGTAAGGCTAAACATTATGTTGTGCCCTTATATCAAGATATGGGGAATGCAGTCAAGCTTTGGACTTGCAGGAGTGTATATATAAAGTAATATATACAATTAGTATGTAACTTCTATACCTTATCTCCTCCTCCCTCAATCACTTACCTGTAGCTCACAATGTGTCTCTCTCACCTGAGTTGTACAGCCCCACCTGATAACCAATGCTGGAGTTTCTGTTTCTCTTGGTTTGCATTTAGTAGTCCTGCACCAGTTTAGGTTGAGGGTTGTAACTTCTTAAAGCTATACTGCTTATGCAAAGTAAAAAAACTACAAATTATGTGAAGTGGAAAAGCTACAAATATTTTTGATAAGATCTATAGTCACGATCCAGCAGCTGAAGAATCTGCTGTATGCAAATGTTGACTGACATCTTGACCGCAGTGCCCTTTTTCCTACTTTAGTCAGCAGAGGAGAGCTCGGACCAGGAGAGCAATAACACAGATGGATCAAATAGTCCTGCAGAAACAGAATGCTCAAAAACTGATTTTAATCTTAAAACTCTTGTTCAAAGCAGCAAATATATTTTTGGAATGCTGCTGGGAAAAGGGGAGGGCAATAATTTTGGTTATCATTTTTGTCGTATAGAAATATAGTCAAGATATTACATAAACACAGCCTGTATGTAATGCCATTTTGAACCCAAGAATTAAATTTTCAATACTGGATAGTGAATCTCATCACCTTGTGACATTCTGAAATGCTCAAAATCAAATCAGGCACCAACATAGTCGGTTTCTGCTGTTTATAATGCTAGGAACACTGGTGAGAAAACAGAGTAGAAAAATGGTGATCCTAAAACACGTTCAGGTGGGTTTCCGAGCTGCCAGTTTATTTTTTTTTAAAAGTCATCAGATTTAATAATGCAGGTAGTTGCTGATTTATCTGTTTTGAGTAAACTCTGCAAGGGATTTCTGCAAGGAGCTTGGGGTTTATTAATACAGCCGTTTCTCCATTAATACATGTTTAGGGCACCAGGTGGCACTGTTTATTAAAGCACTTGCTTTTAACCCTGACAGATGGACAAGTCTCCTTTCTCTGAATTCATGTCTGCTGGGAGCCTGAACGAGTGTCAGAGAACAAAGATGCCTTTTTATTGCTAATTTATTACTTTTTTGGAGAGACAACATAGATAGACATGTTGGAAAAAGGTTCCCTTTGCAGCAATGTTTCCCTCATACATAGAAAAAGAAACCAAGTACATTTCAATTTTATATTTGTAGGTAGGGTTCATAAATCCATTTGGCTAACAGAAAATCTAAGATCCATAACCATTACATCTATTGAGTAGTTCAAGAAATAATGCAATATCCATTACATTTTAGGAATAATTAAAGATGTTTCTTTGTATTTAAGGCTTTTCAATGGTTGCACTTAGACTTGGTTTGAAACTTTTGAAGGTTCAGGAGCAACAAAGTTCTCCTGTCTTCCATTTGTGAACACTATTAATATTTCTGATATTGATTGATTACATAAATACAAGTACAGCTAAATAAATTTAGTTGCATGTTTGTTCTTAATACCAGGTATCACAGACTCGTCTAAGGATTAATAATTCACTCACCAGTCACATAACCAAGACTAGCATTGTGTTTATCGGATAAGACTGAAGAGTCATTGAAATTGTTGCATTCATGCAGCAATTGTATGTTTACAGATCCTCAGAATATATATAGATTACTAGCTTTCTGTATCACCCACCATTCCCAGTTCTCAGTCTCAGAGGATGGCTACATATAGAATTACATACATAGAATCTACAGCCCAGAAACAGGCCATTTGATCCACCTGGTCTATGTCCGTGCTTATTGCCACTTCCCACCCTGCCCCCATATCCCTTTATTTCCTTCTCTGTCATGTATGCATCAAGCCTTCCCTTAAATGTGTCAATACTATCTGCATCAACCACTCCATGTGGCAGCGAGTGCATTTTATCCACCCACTCTGCAAGCCTGTTTACGCCTTGATGTATTTTGGTGCAATCTTCCACATTATTAGCTATACACCCAATTTGGTATAGTCTTCAAATCTCAGCATCATACCTGCAATTCCTGAGTCCAAATCATTTATGCACAGTTTATGGTAAACAACAGTGGTCCCAGCACAGATCCCTGCAGGACACCACTTCCCAATTTCTGCCAGTTTGAGAAACTTCCCTTAACCCCTACCATTTGTTTACTTTTTTTTAGCGATCTTTCAATCCATTCTGTTATCTGGCCCCTGACTCCACATGCCCTGACCATTGTTGAGTCTCTTATGTGGCACCTTATCAAAGGCCTTCTGGAAGTCCATGTATACCACACCCATTGCATTGCCATTGTGTACTCAAGAATTCAATAAGGTTGGTTAAACATGACCTTCCTTTTAGAAATCCATGCTGACCAATTTTTATTATATTCTCTGTCTCTAGATATTTTGTTATCTGATCTTTTAGCAAAGATTCTACTGTCTTTCCTCTCACTGATGTTAAGCTAACTGGTCTATAGTTCTGTAAATTAGTTCTATCTCCCTATTTGAAGATAAGAAATTACATTTGCTGTTCACCAGTACTCCGGCACTATTCCTTCTTCTATTGAATTTTTATATATGGATACTGGTGCCTCTGCTATCTGCTCCCTAGTTTATTTGAGTATCTGCAGCTAGATGACATGTTGCCAGATGTTGGCTAATGCTGCTATGTAACCAGCTGCTAGGAAATGTGTTGGAGCTTGTTTGGGTAACTGACTTTCCTTCCCTTCCTGGGGTAAGTACCTGGGCTGCTCTTTGTATTTCTTGTGAGTAGGGGAATCTTGTGTGTTCTATCACTAATTGGCATGAAGTGTTGGTAACAAGCACATTGCGGTCACATCAATATCAAATTTTAGATAAGTTTTTCGTCCAACTATTAATAACCATCTCCCTCTTTGTCTTCATTATGTTGTACCAACTAACATTGCCCTTTCATTGTACAGCTCAGAAGAAGGAAATGGCAAGACTTCACAAAAAAAGGTACCAACAATACAAAGTCCAAAATTTGAAGCCATTATTTTACTGTATAAAATATTTGGTTAAATCCTTTTTACATTGAACTAAAGATCTATTATAACTTATGTGTGTTAACATTTAAGTAGTTACTTTGAAATCTTAACTACATTTATAAAAACTTAATTCAATTAATACATTAAAAAAGTCCTAATAATAAATGATTTACATGTGTATCTGTGATTAAATTAGCAAAATATCACTCAGTAGTAATGCTTTCTTATTGTTAGATATTTGAAGCTTAAACACAATAAAGGATAAAGCCAATTTTTTTTTTTAACTACAGCACAAAGTTATTTTGCGTCAGTTTAGCGTTGGTGAGGATAGACTCCAAAAGAGACAACCCATAAGAAGTATGGATGAAAGTAAGTTCAAAGCGTCAGTGTTTCCAATAGGACTGATAAAGATGCTGAATGCTCCTTCTCCCCACACAGATGACCTTGTCAGGCGTGGGGCGGGTGTGGGGGGGAGTTAAAATGGGGGCTATGTGCTTTACCTTTAGATCTACTGGAGAGGGGCACTTGATTCTACTCTTAAAATTATTAAGGGCATCAATAACACACAAATGTTTGAGGTGATGGAGTCAGATAGAACTACGGGCCACACATTTAAATTGAGGAAGCAGGAAGTGAGATTGAATGTTCAGAACTTTTATTTTTCTCAAAGGGTGATCAACCTGTAGAAGAGGATTCCTGAGGTGGTAGTGGGGACTGACTGCTTACAGTCTTTCAAGAAGATATTAGATGCAAAGTCAATGGCAAACAACACAGAGATCTGGCATTACAGGTCTCTCCTCCTATTTCCTTTCTCTTAAGCTCCAAAAATGGGTGCACATGGGATGTCAGGCAAAGTAAAATCTGCCCAGGGAATCAACCAAGCATTCCATGTTGACTTGGGTGTAAATTTGGTTTCCTTATAAACATTGGGCCTGAATTTGCGGTCGGAGGCTTCCCGCGGGCGGATGCCTCCGAACCGCAATAAAAGTACACACGGTCCTGGATTCACGGAGACTCGCGCTCCTGGGCCTCTACGCGTAGGCCTGCGTAGAGGCCCATGTATCCCAGGAGTGCAGGCAGTTCGCAAGTGCTGCTGGGATTACGTGGGCCGGCCCAACCAATGAGAAAGGGGGATTCCCATTATGCTTATGGGGATTCCATTTACGTACGGAATCCCCATAAGCTTAATAGGAATCACCCAAAAAATACATTTTTACAGCACTGAAATAAAAAAAAATCATTGCATGTTTAAATATATTTAAATACAATTTAATTAAACATTTAAAACAAAAATTTTATTTTTTGAAAAATAAATTTAAACATTTTTCAAGGAGTCAAAAATAACAAACTTATTTTACAGGTTTTTGAATGTTAAAATGATTTTTTAAATTTTATTTTAATATTTATTTTCACCCTTATGCTGGTAAAAGAAGGCCGTACGCCTGCTTTCACCAGGCGTAAGAGTTTCATGAGCATTCGCTGGGCAAGAGTTGGGCAAATACCCCAACTCCCGTCAGCGGATGTCCATTTCCCAGGGATGCGGTGGATCTGTCAAGAAGATTCTTGACAGATTGCAAGTTCCGGTTTTCGCGCATGCACAGCACATGTGTAAACCCAGAACTTGCGGGGCACTTACGGCCATGTATGCGGTCATAGGCCCAGGAAAATCCAGGCCAAAGTATAAATTATTTTTTTATTGCAGTGAAAATAACAAGGCCACTTTCTATTTTTGTATCTGTGGCAAACCGGTTAATTGTGCATTACCTATCTAATGTTATCAAAATTAGAGGGATAGACATCAATTTAAAATCATGATGGACACTCACCTTAGTGGTGGAGCAGATTAATTCTGACTGTCTCTTTTTGGTATTGCGTATCAAATTGTCATCGCAAAGCACAATCTCACCCAAGGAGATTGTGGATGAGTAAACATGGCCACGTTGCTTGCTGTTGCCTCTAGGCTGTGGTCTAGACTGCTTTTCATGTTTGGTTTGTTACTTTCGATCACCACATTGAAATAGTGTAAAAATAAAGGCTCTGTAACTGATCCAATTTCCTTGTGTTTGAAGAAAATGTGTTTTTTTTTGTAGTTTTATATATTTTTTCTTGTTATCTTAGCTCTCAAATAGCTCAACAGGTAAAAACACCACATACCATAGAGGCCAGGAAGATCTCAGAATTAGTCCCTGGTCTGTTCTGAATTATTTCTCAGCCAGGTCAACAGTAGAATGGTGGCTTCAATGTCCCCTTTCTGGAGAGGTGGTTGTAGGGGGAGGTCTGCTAGAAGAATTCCCACTCTGAACCAATATCCAAGGTTCCCTATTGGAAATGTGCACAATTGAGGATGTGATCATGCTTGGTGGTGGTGATTCAGTGGATGGTCAAATAGCCTGTTGGTACTTCCTGTTGAGACTTGCACAGAATGTGTGCAAAGTACCAGAGAAAACATACCCCAGCATAACTCACTGCTGCTAAAGACGAAGGGAACAAAAAGCAAAGAAAATGGAGAAGTAATATTTTTCAAAATTAACAAAGTATTGTGATTGTCGTGTTGATCCTTTGAGTGATCCACATCAAAAACGCAAACCTTTCTCGGCCAAAAAAAGTTCTGTTTTCAGCTGTTACGTTGACATGTTCCTTACAATCACACAAAGATGTTGCATCATACATTTTCTTTCTAGTTCTCTTTAAGGTTTACTGCATTGATCATACTTACACCACAATCCGTGTGCTCGTAGCAGCTTCTGGAAAGGAAGTCATCAGTGCTGTAACAGACAAGCTTGGATCAGGGGAAGACCTAATTCTTGTGAAAATGAGCTCAGCTGGAGGTATGTACTTCATCTACAGTGTAAGACAAAGCTATTGAATTATATTTTTCATATCTATCAAAACAAATGTACTTGAAATGCTGATCATTCCGTATTCTGTTGTATCAAGCAAAGAATTTAACATTTACTTCAACAATACAACCCTGATTTAAAGTTTTACCTAAAAAGTTAACTTGAAGAATGAAAGTCAATTAAGTGTTCCCTTCAACCCACCAAAACACACAGACACACACCACACACATTGACCTACAGGGGTGGGGCTGGATTTTCAACTGCTGCCTGGGTGTAAAACCGGTGATGCAGATGGGCTGCACTTTATAGAAACCGCCTCATTTCCATTTCCATTGATTTCAGTTTTATGCCCGGGTGGCAAGTTGAAAATCTACCCCAAGGAAACATGCACAAACTTTCTCTTTTTTCCACAGGTCTGTCGTACTTTGTACTGTCACGTGTTTCTTATTACCGTATGAGCATTTCTCTCCCCACAATATACATCTGTTGATCTATTTCTCTTTAGCTTCTGTTTCAAGGATTTGCCGTCTCTGCAGTCTTGTTCTTGTTCTCTGTTCAATGGAATCTGGTCTTTTTGTTTCCAGATGTCTCTGCCGAGGCTAGTAGTTTTTTTTTATTCAATTCATTTTCTCTTTCTTTCTCTATTGGGTGACTTAAGTTGACCTGTAGTGCAGTTTAACAGGTTCTATATTGAGTGACTGTGACGGATAGTCAGGGGAATTAAGTTTCAACTTGTTAGGTTTTTCACTTTCGCAACAAAAATCTTATTTCTTTGTGTCATTCACACGACTGTGAAAATGCTATATAGTTAGAATATTTTTACTGTTGGCGCTAGCTTCATACTGTAAGGAAACATCGATCATCTGCCTTAACGGAGATGAGCCTTCAATGGGTAATGGAAATTAACAGAAGGCCCGTTTTTAAACCTTTGATCTATGTAGATCTATGATCAGGTAAAAGCCATGATCTTCCATTTAAAAAAAATAGATATTCTTAGGGGAAAAATATTTGTCTTGAAGCTAAATATCAGAGCTACATAGATAGTAAATCCGAGCAGGTATTGAACATCCAAATAACAGTTACTATCCTACTGGATCAAGGACCCAGATTCTTAAAATAATTAAGCACTAATTAATTTTTTATTGGTTGCAAAAGTAAATCTTGACTCCCATAAAAGTTCTTGCAGATAATTGAAGTTTCACTGTCTTTTCTGGACTGGTGGGGTCTAGATCATGGGGCAGATTTTGGGAGCGGCGGCATATCTACAGAGTACGCCGCGGCATCCGAATAGAATACGAACTTAGCTGATGGGGATCCTCCTTCGCGAACTTGCTGTTTGACACTGCGTACTGGAGGGCAGCATAATGGCCCACGGATCCCAGGGGCGCAACGTGTGTGGAAGCGTACCTGGGTTCATGTGGGCCTAGTGCTCCAATCATCATAGATCGCCATCTCCATTCATAGCTCAACTTCAGTAATTAAACGTACATCCATTTAAAACCTCATTACTAGAGCCTTCCGGGATTTAAATGTGCATAAACATCTATACAATACATTTTTGTAACATATGTTGTTTATGTATGTTTAATTAACGAAGTTGAGTTATGAATGGGGATGGCGATCTATGGATCAATTCAAACACCTCAAACAGTACACTCGGATCGCAGAAAATTAAACAGTCTGACTGCTGAGAATATATTCACGTATGGCCCTGACTGCCTCTTATTTAATAATAGTCCCTTTGCCACAGACTTCTGTATAAAATCTTGGTCATTTTATGGAATGCAATGGGGGGAAAAAATACAATAGCACTATTTCCCTCCCAGATAACCAAACGATCTGAGATGAAAATGATGTTAAAACATGTTGAACGATGCTTTGGATCTTTTGCGGTATCCCCTTGTGCTGATGCAAACAGGCCCTGAGCCTGTAAAATTTTTGGAAGTAAGAGCTGGGCAGTTGGTGGGCAATTAGCCCAACTCTGCGCCAGCATTGAGGATTTCCCCATTGGTGCGGATCAGCTGTCAAGTCGTAACTTGACCAGTCGCAAGTTCGGGATTTAGCACATGCGCACGCATGCTTTCAGGGCTCTGCCAATCCTGCTCTCAAGCAGATTACAAGGAAGTGCATGATACTGATTGGATAGCCAGTTTTATTTTTTCTTCCCCATTTTCACAATCACCATTTTCACAATCAGTGGAGGAGTCGTCTTCTCTATTCACCCCTGGTGTGGAACAACCAAGCTCCGGAGCATACCATAAGGTGGTTGAGAACAATCAATGCTTATTCCAGTGCTCTGTGGCACAGTGTTTGAGCACCAATATCTGTGGCACCTAGATATTTTTAAATCAATGCGAGATTGTGTCAGCCAGTGGCTCATTTGGTAGCACCCTCACCTCTGAGTCAGATGGTTGTGGGTTCAAGTCCCACAGAGACTTGGCTGACACTCCAGTGCAGTGCTGAGGGAGTGCTGCACGGTCAGAGGTGCCGTCTTTCGGATGAGACATTAAACTGAGGCCCCGTCTGCTTTCTCAGGTGGACGTAAAAGATCCCATGGCACTATTTCAAAGAGGAGCTGGGGAGTTATCCTTGGTGTTCTGGACAATATTTATCCCTCAATCAACATTATCAAATTGCTGTTTGTGGGAGCTTGCTGTGCACAAATTAGCTGCCGCATTTCCTACATTACAACAGTGACTAGACTTCAAAAAGTGCTTCATTGGCTGTAAAGTGCTTTGGGACGTCTAGTGGTCGTGAAAGGCGCTATATAAATGCAAGTCTTTCTTCTTTATTTCAAGATTGCATTACGCAGATGGGGATGAACTCACTGAGCTTCACTTTTACTTTTCCCCATTTCTTTCAGAAAAAGTGGTGCTGAAGCCGAGTGATGTTTCGGTTTTTACAATACCGAATGTAAATGGGCGCTTGTTTGCCTGTCCAAGGGAACAATTTGACTCTCTGGTATGTATATCCTTAACGTCAGTAACAAAGTTTGTATTTTTATCACACGGTATTCTCCCTGTATATTTCTGCCATTTTATATTTTAGTGCTTGTAGTTGACATTTTTATTGCATGTATTTGCAAATTTTTTCAAAATATGGAAAAGTGCATCAACATTTTCAAAAAATACGCATGATCTGACATGCTAATGAATAAGATGCACATTTAGGATTTGCTTTCAAACATGAGAACCCAAAACTAAATAAACATACATCTCAGAATTAGTTTCCTTAATTTAAAAATCTGCAGTTTTAAATTAGGAAATAAGATTAGAAGTTATTTTTATTTTGCTCTCTAGAGTCATAGATGATGCCAGTGCTGCTAGTTTGGTCTGACAAGGTGTTTGTTTAACACTGTCCAAGAGAATTTCAGTGCAGATAGTAGATTGTTTGTTAATTTCCTGTCAGCAACTGATATTGAGACACAAGTAACAGCATCATCTGAAATAATACTGAGTTGAGTTGAATACAACAACAGTAAATGTTAACACGTTCATGATCCCGCTGCAACAAACTCAGAACCTCTGTAGCCCCCCTGCTCCCGGTGCCTGGAGATCAGTGCATTTTTATATACAGCTTTGAAAAATACCATAAGGGATAAAAAGTAAAGTGAGACAGGAAAATAACTGCAGGAGAAAAGAAAAACGAAGGAGGTGGAAGAGAAAAAAAGTCAAGGAGAGAAAATTTAAAAAGTGGGATGGAGAGAATGGATAGAGGAAGGGAAATGAAAAAGAGAGAACAACTTTCATTTATATTGCACTTTTAACATAGCAATCTGTCCCAAGGTGCTTCACTGAGGCATAAGCAAAGAAAAATGGTCACTGAGCCACAGGAAAGATTAGGAGAGGTGACCGAAATGTTGGTCTTAAAGGAGGATAGGGAAGTGTAGAGCATGAGGGCGTTAGAGAAGGAATTTCACAAAGTAGAGCTTAGGTGCTGAAGGCCCAGCCGCCAGTGGTGGGAGGGGCGGTGGTGGTGTTTGGGGGTGGGGGGGTGCGGGAGCGGAGCCAGGGGGAGAGTGGTTGCACAAGAGGCCAGAGTCAGGGGAACAGAGACTTTGGTGCAGCTGTAGAGCTGGAGGAGATTACAGAGATCGGGAGAAGTGATGTCATGGAGGAATTTAAACACAAAAATGGAAATTTTAAATTTGAAGCATTAGGGCACCAGGAGTCAATCTCGGTCAGAGAAGACAAGGGTGATGGGCAAATGGGACTTGCTGCAGGATAGGATATGGGCAGCAGGGTTTAGGATGAGCTGATGTTTTCAGAGGGTGGAGGATGCAAGGCCAGCCAGAAGAGCATTGGCATAGTTGAGTCTGAAGGTGGCAAAGGCCTGCATCAGGTTTTAGCAGCAGCTGGGCTGAGAGAGAAGTGGAAGTGGGTGATGTACAAGGACTAGGGGACACAGATTTAAGGTTTTGGGCAAGAGATACAGGGAGGATGTGAGGAAAAACTTCTTTATGCAGCGAGTGGTGATGACCTGGAATTCACTGCCGATGGAATGGTGGAAGCAGAAACACACAATGTTTTCAAGGGGAGACTGGATAGGCACGTGAGGGAAATAAACTTGCAGGGCTACGGGGATAGAGCGGGGGAATGGAACTGACTGGATTGCTCTGCAGAGAGCCGGCACGAACTCGATGGTCTGAATGGCCTCCTTCTGTGCCGTATGACTCCATGAGACTATGTTACTTAGGTGGAAGGCTTTGCGATGGAGAGCATATGGGGTCAGGAACTCAGTTTGGGGTTGAAAAGGAAGCTTAGGTTGTGAGCAGTCTGGTTCAGCCTGCAACAGTGGCCAGGAGGGAGTTGGAGTTGGTGGGAAGGGCATGGAGTTTGTGATGGGGACTGAAGGTGATAGCTTCAGTCTTCACAATATTTACCTGGAGACAATTGCAGCTGATCCAATACTAGATGTGGCACAGAGGCAGTGGAGGAATCGAGAGAGGTGGTGGAGAGGTATTGCTGGGTGCCATTGGCGTACATTTCAAAACTGACCTAATTTCTATGGATGATGTCGGCAAGGGGCAGCATGTAGATGATGAGGAGGAGGGGGCATAAGATGCATCCTTGGTGAGCTCCCAAGGTAACGGTGCAGGTGTGGGAAGAGAAGCAATGATTGGCTTTATAAAAGAGAGAGAGAGTGAAAAGAACAGTTTGGTGATGAATTGAAAGGAAAATTTTACCATGGTTGCATGATGTACTAGTAAAAATGGCAGCAGATTAGTGAGGTTCTTACTTGTTCTCTGCTTAAGCCATCCATCCAAACCTACAGAGAGTTTGACCTGAGTAAGTTAGGCAATATAAATCCTTCCTAATGAAGCCTCTTCTGTCTTCTGCACACTGAGTAATGCAATAAAGAAGGATAATGAGATATCCAGATCTGAGCAACCTATGATACCCCTATTACCTACCAACAAAAATGCTTCAGTTAAATCTGGCTTTCCTTTTTAACTGGGGACCATGGTTCTGAGAAAACTAGTGGGAATAAAAAGCTACATTAATCAAAGAGCAGTTGATTTGAAGCAGGATATGACCTTGCTCAAATAGGAGGTGACTGAAAGTAGAGCCAAGATCACAGAAGTGGAGGATACATCGTCAAGGCAGAAGACCAATTCGAGTTTGCTTTGATGGAAGTAGATGTGCTGAAAAATAAGACGGCAGTAGCAGATAATAAGTTGGGTGATTTGGAAAACAGTCTCTTCCTAATTAGTGGCTCCAGAATCCCTGAAGATGGAAATTAAGCAGCCACATAGATTCACACAGTTGCAGGCAACCCCATATGTCTGACTATGTGTATGAATTTTTTAAATGATCACATTTCAAGACAAATTGTGGATCCTTGAGGTAGTGGGAGAGAATGGAAATCTAAGGATAGGAAGTAATTATTTGAACATTTTTCCAAACATATTATACAATTTTCAGAAGCGCCTGGCTCAGTTTGATAGAATCAAGAGGATTATTCATGATGTCGGCATTCATTCTGGACATTTTTATCCTGCGGCTGAGAATTGATGTAGGGGCTGTCTTTTTTTTTTATTTCAGTGGAACAAGCATAAATGACATTGGTGGAGAACTTCCCAAATCTATGAAAAAATATTGAAGATGCTAGGAAAGCGGCATAGGGGTACTATTATATTAGTATGCATTGCGCCTGTTTTTCGGTTGTAAAATGGGCGCAAAGTATTCCGATTTAGCAGTGGGACGGCTTGCGCCCAATCTGCACAGATGTTGCTCCCACTCTTAAATTTGAGACACCCATGTTTTAGGCGTCATGAGCAGACGCATTAGGCTCCTTGAATGAATATGTAAATCAGGGCCCTAATGTCTGTTAAAGGACCCCTTTTGAAAATTCATCAGCGATGAACTGAGCATTCCCTGGGTGCAAAGAAGAGGAAAATCACCCCTAATATTTGACAAGTACCTACAAGAATATAGTGGCTTAATGTGAAGATCTCAAAGTAGTGTGGGGCCATATTGTCAGCTACGCTTCAGCCAAAACTGATGGGAAAGTAGAAAGACTGTGGGCTGGATTTTGTGAATGGAGGTGGGTCAGCTGCTTGTCGTGTCAATGTCCTGCCTCCATCCTTGCCTGACCAACCAGAGGGATTTTCCCCTGATTGAGCTTGTTAAGCCCGCCCTGCGGGCTCAGCAGGCCAATTAGGGAGGAAGTCAGTGACAGATCATGTCAACGTCAGACGTGCTATCTGTCAAGACTTCTTGAAAGAAGAAATGTTAGCGTTTGACAGCTCTGTGAAGCTGTCAAACACTGACATTCTCTTTAGTTTGATGAGTCCTTGTGTTGAGGACTCATCAAACCTTTCAAATTTGTAAATTTCACATGGCTATTGGAACGGAGGTTCCAACATCCAGTATGTGAAATAGACAAGCAGGATGTCGGCTCTCCCCATCCACCGCGGCTAAAGGCTGTATGAAGAAAACAAGGTAAGTGAACACTTTTTTAAAGTTATCACTCACCTTGCATACTTACCACTCCACACTTGCACCCATCACTCACCTCTACACCTTACTTCAGGTGCCTCTGACCACCGCAGACCTCCTCCACGTCTCCTCCAACCCGGCGGGGTTCTCCGAGGTCGGGAAGCCTTCACCTGTGAAGGTAAAATGGCACTAATCCTTTTTTCTGCCTGTTAACTACCTGTTAACAGGCAGTTAAAAGGATTAAATGCCTTTCCTGCCTCCAGGAGATGGGACCCGAAGCTGCACATCTTCCCGCCTCCTGGCAAAAGGGCACGGAGGCGGGATGGGGGCGGGTTTGCCATCCTCCCCCACTTTCTCCGAGTTTACCGACTGTCCCGCCTCCATGCCCGCCTCCTCGGGGCTTGGAAAATCCAGCCCTGTCTGTCTGCAGGCTCAGGTCCACCAGCAGGAGATGTGACGCGAAGCTTCTCACTTGGAAGAAATAGAGAGCTAAAGGAGGCTGAAGTTAATCTCAACTCTGTTAACAAAATAGGCAGAATTCATGCTGTTTCATGCTTTTTTTCTCTCTAGACTTTGACCAGGGAGATAAAGTCAAAGGTTGCTGTCTAGACAGCTGAAACAGACAGATGGGTAGGGTACCTGAGTGATTGTACCAGCAACCCAGAGGTCACAAGTTCAGATTCCACCATGGCATGTTGTCGAATTCAATTTTTTAAATATGGTAATTGGTGGGCTATAATGACCATGAAAGCTGCTGGATTGTCATATAATCATTGTCCCAAACATATATCAATTACTACAAGCTGGGGAGTTTAAATTCAGTTATTTAAATAAATCTGGAATAAAAAGCCAGTATCAGTAATGCTGACCATGAAACTACTGGATTGTTGTAAAAACCCATCTGGTTCACTAATGTCCTTTAGGGAAGGAAATCTGCCGTCCTTATCTGGTCTGACCTACATGTGACTCCAGACCCACAGCAATGAGGTTGACTCTTAAATGCCCTCTGAAATGGCCTAGCAAGCCACTCAGTTGTACCAAACCACTACAAAAAAGGTATGATTCTGTCAGTATGACTATGTCAGGCTGTTGCTCGACTAGTCTATGGGACAGCTCTCCCAATTTTGACACAGGTCCCCAGATGTTAGTTAGGAGGGCTTTGCAGGGTCGACTGGGCTGGGTGTGCCGTTGTCGTGTCCGAAGTCGGTGCTGAGGTTGATGCCGGGTGGTCCATCTGGTTTTATTCTTCTTCTTCTTGTTTTCTGTCGCGGTTTGTTACAACTGAGTGGCTTGCTAGGCCATTTCAGAGGGCAGTTAAGAGTCAACCACATTGCTGTGGGTCTAGAGTCACATATCGACCAGACCAGGTAAGGACAGCAGATTTCCTTCCCTAAAGGACATTAGACACCTTGAGAGGTCCAAAGTTTATTTCACATTACTGGGAAAGATGAACTTAATATCAAGATTTAACCTTTTTTAAATATGATTTCCCTCAAGGTGCAAATACACTTGTTGAAGATCACACTGATGTTCCTGAGCTGCTTTTGCAAGATGAACCCCGCCTTCCTCCCCCCCGGCCCCCAGATTAAGTTTAACCAAAATCCAGAGGAACAAGACACGGGGTAGATTGGTCCTGCTGGATCCAAATTTATATGATTGGGCATTGAAACTTTGATACATGGCACATTGGGTTTGCTCCATGGTAAAGGATGTGGGATGCTGGAACTGAAGAGGGGTGCAGCACCTGAAGTAGCATCCTTTAATTATTTATTTTACATTCCTACCATAGGCTTGAAGTCTGAAAATGAAATAATACGCTTCTCTTGTAAATATCTACTTCTCGCAGTCTATGGCAGCCCTCAATGGGAAATCCTCATTTTATTATAGATTGTAGGTCAATAATGTTCCACAACTGAGCAAAAGTAGGAACCAGCTGCAATAGCAATATATAAAACCGGGTTTCTTAAATTGTTCCACCAATTCAAGCTGGACCATAAATAATTTAATAAGTGCTTGGAGGGCCATTATAGGGTTATTTCTGGGAGGGTGCGTAGCCTTCAGAACCCTTATGCTTAAACACTTTTCCAGCAAGAAACCAGGAAACTGCACTTTGTGCATAAGATATTCAGTAAGGGTGAGGCCGCATTATTTACAGAACCTGAAAGCTCTGGGAGAAAGATCCAAGGCTTCAATTTACACTTTAACAGGTCAACAAGTGATCTAATTCACATTTAATATCTGGCAGTGTATGGATAAGGTTGGTTCACCTGGAGATCCTCCACAGATTGTATTAAACTTGCATAGCATGAAAGTATAAATATAATTTGATTGTTATCATGTAGGAAAACTGCAAGTATGATTCCAGCTAGCAAAGGCCATCAACCTGTTTACTGTGATAATAGACTATTCAAGTTGTGCTTGCTTTATAATCTTCAAAGAATTTATTTTACATCAAAGCAATTAAATATATATTTAATACTGGAACCTTCCAGTGCTCAGCAGTTCTGGCATTAATTGACAAATCTCTGGGGTACATACAGTTCCTTAAGCAGACAGCTTACATATTGTGGCAAGAGACTGCATCATTTCAGGAGTTTGTTAGAGTTCATGGAGTGCAATGGAGTCTTTTGTACTGTCACCTTCATAGTATGTATTGTAAATTACCACGTATACTTTAAGAACAAAGACACATAGGATATACGGCACAGAAACAGGCCATTCGGCCCAACCAGTCCATGCCGGCTGTGATTGTGGTGCATTATCCCTCTTGTCCTCCTTGACCTCTATGCAACCTGTGACATAGTTGACCACACCATCCTCCTCTAATGGCTCTCCTCCGTTGATCAGCTAAGTGGAATTGCTCTCACTTGGTTCCACTCTTACCTATCAAATCATAGCGAGAGCATCTCTAGCAATGACTTCTCTTCCTGACCCCGCATCATTAGCTTGGGAGTCACACAAGGATCTATCCTTGACCTCCCTCCTCTTCCTCATCTACATGCTGCCCCTTGGTGATGTCATTCCAAAGACATGGGGTCAGCTTCCACATGTACGCTGATGACACGCACCACTATCTCTCCACCACCTCTCAACCTTTCCACTATCTCTGTGCTGTCAGAGTGCCTGACTGACATCTAGGGGTCAATTTTAACTGTTCCTGCCTGGCTGTCTACAGGCAGCAGTTTGGTTGGCCACCCGTTTTACACCCTGCTGTTGAACTCAATAGAAAGGAAAATTGGGGGAATGTAAAACAGGCGGCCGACCCGCTGCTGCTCGTTTCCCACCTGGTTGGAATGGTTAAAATTAACCCTCTAGCGCATAAGCTGCAATTTCCTCCAATTAAACTTCAGGAAGACCAAATCCTTTGCCTTCAGCCTCTGCCTCAAACTTTGTACCCTTGCCACTGATTCCGTCTCCCTCCCCAGCCACTGTCTCAGGTTGAGCCAGACTCTGCAACATCTGAACTTCCAACCCCACATCCTCTTCATCACAAGAATACCTACTTCCACCTCTAACATTGCTTGCCTCTGCCCCTGCTTCAGTCCATCTGCTGTCGAAACTCTCATCCATGCCTTTTGCACCTCCAGACGACTATTCCAATTCTCTCTTGGCCAATCGTCCATCCGCCACACTCTGTAAACTTCAGCTCATCCAAAACTCTGCTGCCATATCCTATCCCGCACCAAGTCCTTTTCACCCACCGCCCTGTCCCTACTGACTTACATTAGTTCACAGTTCTCTCAAAGGCTCAGATTTAAAATTCTCATCCTCTTGATTAAATCCAAAAGGCCTCGCCCCTCCCTATCCCTGTAACCTCCTACAACCCTGAGAACTCTGCATTTCTCCAACTCTGGCCTCTTGTACATCCCTTTGCTCCACCATTTGTGGCCATTTCTCAGCTGCCTAGGCCCCACACTCTGGCATTCCCTCGCTAAACCCCTCCACCTGGCTCTTTTCCTTTTAAGACCCTCCTTAAAACCCACCTCTTTGACTCCCTTCTAATATCTCCTCCTTTGGCTTGGCGCCCATTTTTATCTAATTACACCTCTGGAACATTTTTATAAAAGTCATGTTATGAATGCAAGTTGTTGTTACAGTATTTTATCTATGTCTGTGAATCATTTAAATATAAATAAATTTGATCAGTAGATATAGCCTGTAGAAAATGATCCACCATTGTGAGATTTTCTACCAATTTTGAGAGTCTGTCCTGTGGATGGGAAGCTTTGCACACTGACAATACCTGAAAGAAATTCAGGTGTGTACCGCCCGCTATTTTCCAATTGTTTACATTCTCAAATTTATGATATACACTGCTGCTGGGCGAGCTTTCTCATCAGCAGCATAAAGTTGGAAAATTACTGTTTAGCGAGGACCCTATGTGAAATCAATAAGCAATTTAAGATTAATTATTAAATTTGGCTATATTAACCCAATATGCCAGAGAGTAAAAGAGACCGGTTTCATTTCACAGGATTTGCTTTTGGAAACCGTTGTCAAACCATTTGCACCAGAAGAAAAGTGTTGAAAAAAGCCCAAACTATACTGGTAATTAACAAGTGTGCTATCGCCCTCCACATTCTTATATGCAGAAAGAAGGAATTACATTTAGGTGTAGGCATATTGCCATATCAAACATTTTCTACAATCTGCTTAAGCATTTGCGTTATTGTGATCTCAGACAAACTTTTGCTGGATCAAAAGTATTTGATTGTTGTTCCATTTCTCTGACCATAATTTTAGATTACAACACTCTTTATATTGCAGTGTATCTTGTACACTGTATGGATTTTATCGATTGAGGGGGTTGCCTTTTGGCATGCCATGTTTGTTACTTTTCATGAGAAGGAAACCTGAATTCCATATTGCACCGAAAGATACCTTTTATTTAATTTTTGTTTTGGTATGGTCTTTTCCAGACGCCACTGCCAGATCAGGAGGGTCCATCTACTGGAACTATGGCAACTTTTGAGTTGATGAGTTCCAAAGATTTAGCCTACCAGATGACGATTTATGACTGGGAGTTATTCAATTGTGTATATGAGGTACAGTAAGAGCTTTCGTGTCACCACCCATACAAAAACAATTTTAGAAATTAGAATTGCACTTTAATTTTACACAATTCATTACTGTACAGTTGATAATTTTTAAAATCATAACCAATAAAAGTTTTATTCATCTTGTGCAATGGAAAGAGGCTTAAAGGTTTCATCATTCCATTAAATGGTCTACATCTTTGAAAGATCTACCTCCTTTGTCCCATTCCCCTGTCCTGTCCCCATACTCTCTCAATTTTTTCTTTTTCAAATATTTATCCACTTCCTTTTTAAAAGCTGTTATGGATTTTGCTTCTATCAGTGTTTCTGGTATGACGTTCCATGTTGGTCTTCTGCATCAAAAAATGTTTTCCTGACCTCTCCCTTCATTCTTTTGGTATGAAGGGGGACATTAAGCGGGCGATTTTGTGAATGGGGGCGCGTTGGAGGCGGGACTGCTGCTTGTCGGGTCGATGTCCCGCCTCCATTGATTTGTGGCCAACCCACGCTATTTTCCCTTGAGTGACCTTGTTAAGCCCGCCCAGCAGGCTTAGCAGGCCAATTAAGGGAAAGCTGGTTGCAGAGCACGTCAACGTATGACGTTTCATCTGTCAATTTTTGACAGATGAATTGTCATCGTTTGACAGCTCTGTGAAGCTGTCAAACACTGACATTCTCTGTAGTTTGATGAGGTCTTGCATACAAGACCTCATCAACCTTCTTTCTTTTACAGAAATGAGATGGTTGTTGCATCTGAGAATGCAACGGCCATCTGTCATCCCCAACACGGAGGTTCGAGACTCTCCGCACACAAACCGACTGAAGCCTGCAGGAAGAAACAAAGGTAAGTACACTTTTAAAAACACTTTGCACTTACCTCAGATACTCACCTCTACACTCTTGCACCCATCACTTACCTTCACACCACACTTTTGCACCCCCCCCCACCCCGACCCCCGCAGACCCAGTACTCGTCTCGCTGAGCTTGCATGTTTTGGAGCCTTCAGGAAGCCCGCACTTGTGAGGGCAAAAAGGGGATAATCCTATTTTCTGTCTGTTCACTACCTGTTAACAGGCAGTTAATGGGCTTTAATCCCTTCCCGCCTCCAAGGAGACGGGACCCGGCGTGGGACGGTTACCCGCCTCCTGGGAAGATGGCACGGGGACGGGTTGGGCACCCGCCCCCAAATTCTGCCATTTTCTTGGCAGTCCTGCCTCCATACCCGCCTCCCCAGGGCTGGCAAAATCGCCCCCAAAATCTTCAATTCATGTCCCATAGTTACTAACTCATCCCCCAGTGGAAATAGTTTCCCCCATTTGCCTTATTAAAACCCTTCATAACTTTGAACACCTGCATCAAACCTCCTCTGTTCCATTAAAAAGAGCCCCAGTTTCTTTAGTCTGTCCTCATAAATAAAGTCTCTCATCCCTAGTATGATCTTAGTAAATCTCTTCCATATCCTCCTCATAGTCTTAAACATCCTTCCTGAAGTAGAGGACCCAAAACTGCGCACAATGTTCTAACTGGGCTGAACCAGTCATTTGCATTGGATTTAGCATTACCTCTTTGCTTTTCGAAAGAAAGAACTTGCATTTGTATATCGCCTTTCACTACCTCAGGACGTCCCAAAATGCTTTATGGTCAATGCAGTACTTTTGAAGTGTAGCCACTGTTGTACAGGAAACTCTTTATTAACCGGCAACGACGGGACCGGCGTGGTGCCGGTTAATCAAAAAGTCCGGATAACGGAGAGTTATATCTCCCAACGTACGAGAGCCCCGTACACACTGACATGCGCCTGCAATCGGAGCTCCGTCTCCCCGGGGACCGCCAGCTGACCATCTGTCGTGTCCGCTGCCTACCCGGGCTGCACATTCCCCTCCCAATCTACACGCTCCTATACAAGGCAAACGCCTCGGGGTGTTTTTTAAAGTTATTTTTAAAGGAGAGATGAAGGAAAACCCCGGTTACCTACTCAAGAATTTTGCCAGTTAAGAGAGATTTCCGGTTATTTGGGTGCCAGTTAAAAGAGAGTTTCCTGTAATGTAGGAAACGCAGCAGCCAATCTGTGCACAGCAAGGTCCCACAGCAATATGATAAATGACCAGATAACCTGTTTTTAGGTGTTGGTTGAGGGATAAATTTTGGCCAGGACACCGGGGAGAACTTCCCTGCTCTTCTTTGAAGTAGTGTCATGGGATCTGAGAGGGCAGATGGGGCCTCGGTTTAACGTCTCATCGAAAGAAGGCAACTCCGACAGTGCAGCACTCCCTCAGTACTGCACTGGAGTGTCAGCCTAGTTTATGCGCTCGAGTCCCTGGAGTGGGACTTGAACCCACAATCTTCTGACTCAGGCGAGGGTGCTACCAACTGAGCCACTGGCTGACACTTCTGTACTTTATTCCAGAATATTAAAGCCCAAGATTCCATATGCTACTTTTACAGTTTTATCAATTTCCCCCCCCACCCCCCACCCACTTTTAAAGATTTGTGTATCTGACACCTTAAGTCTCTCTCTTCTGCTCCTTTCAAGGTTTTACCATTTTGTGTATATTTTCTTTTCCCTTCTTCCTCCCAAAAGATATCACCTCACATTTCTCTGCATTGAATCTCAGACATAATTGTTTACATCCCTCCAGACCACAAAATATCCAGTTGCCACAACTCACTGCTTTCTGTCCATTAGCCAGCTTCCTATCTGTGTTGCCATAGTCCCCAAATACTGTATGCTTTACTTTTATCAACAAACCTCCTATGCAACACCTTATCAAATGCTACTAAGTCAGTATTAATTTACATCCAGTGTTACCGCCATACAGGCTGCTTGTTTTATGCCGGTTTTCATGTTCTAATGAGATTCTCAGGAAATGTTGACATAAGTTGCTGTCAGCAAGGTCAGCATAGAAACCGACGGAAATTTCAGCGTAATTCGGATCAAGGAAATAATATTTCAGTTGTATTTTGATTTATTCTGCCTATATTGTATTAAACTAGAAATGGCACTTTTTAAAAGTTTCTGCAGTATGGAATCAGTCTAGTGCGACAGTAGGTAACATTTAATTCCTGCTGTCTTCGATTCACTGCTGCAGAATTCCTGCAGTGTTTAATCCTGTAGGTATGGAAGCATAGATGTAAAATGATATCTTTCTGAACTTCCGGAACTTTTCTTGGGACTTGCATAGGAACAAAAATGCATCCACTCCACTTAATGCTAAATAACAGAAAGTGACCAAACCATACAAAGCGAGAAAAAAATCAGCTGCGCAGCAAAATAAATGACCTTAAAAAGCTAAGATATGTCATTATACAGTACAAAGGAGTAGTGTTTCACGTCAAAATGGTTTTATGTTTAAAGCAGAGATTCTTGGTACATTGCCAGGAACATTGAATGCAACTGCTTTCTGTTTCTATTTTTGGATGTTCATTCCTATTAAAATGGAGAAGGTCTCTTTTAAAGTGCATATACCCAGTCATCAGACACACAGGAATCACATTACAGTTTTAAGGTTCCTTAGTTTTACTTAAATCATCTTCTTTTTCATATAATTGTAATTTTTCACAAATGTACACAAAGTATTTTTTTACTCCATTTTCCAGGGTCAAACAGAAACCCTGTTACTACCTTTAGCTACTTGGGTATGATGTAATCCGTCTCATCTGCTAGATTTCAGATAGCAGAATACCACTCTTTACCAGACCATAGTTTAGACTATAAACTACAGAAAAAGTTCATTAAAAGTAACAGATAAGCAGTAGAAAGAGACACTATATTTTTCCTGAACTTTTAACTCATACTCCCTCCTCAGATACAAAATTAACAAGAAGCATAATAGTTTGTTAACACTGATGCTAACCCTGGGTTATGGGATTTGTAATGGCCTACAGAGCTCCATGAAACCACCTCCACACCGGCTGCAGTATAGTGATACTAAAATAACTGTTTAGAAGAATGAGAGGGGATCTCATTGAAACGTATAAAATTCTGACAGGGCTAGACAGACTAGATGCAGGGAGGATGTTTCCCCTGGCTGGGGGGTCTAGAACGAGGGTTCACAGTCTCAGGATAAGGGGTCGACCATTTAGGACTGAGATGAGCAGAAATTTCTTCAGTCAGAGGGTGGTGAACCTGTGGAATTCTCTACCCCAGAAGGCGGTGGAGGCCAAGTCACTGAATATATTTAAGAAGGAGATAGATAGATTTCGAGACACAAAAGGCATCAGGGGGTATGGGGAGAGAGCGGGAATATGGTATTGAGATAGAGGATCAGCCATGATCATATTGAATGGCGGAGCAGGCTCGAAGGGCCGAATGGCCTACTCCTGCTCCTATTTTTCTATGTTTCTATAACTTGCGTGAGATGGCCCAAGATCTATCTCAACTCGGGCATGGAGCTGTCAATCCCCCTTCACCAAGGGCCACCATATGGGACCTCTCATTTCCAGGTTAACCGGGTTAGTTGAGTTGAAGTCTTTCACCCATTCCCACGACAAAGGGCATCAAATATGTATCTTTCACACTTGCATAAGTGGTCCAACTTCCACAGGATTTTCTCCTCAGGAGATGTTTGCTGGCCGGGGCCGTACACTTGCCGATTAAGTTGACTGGCTCGACTCCTTTGGGATCAATTTAACCTATTTGAAACACATGGGCAGCCTATGAGACTTTTACCTGCTCTATTGAACAATACTTTGCTTTGATTATTTTCCGAACAAAGGAAACAATTATGTTAAGTGGCGTTTAATTTGAGTTATAGCCATTCTTGTCAAGTTTGCATAACAAAGTGTTGCAGTCTCTGAGTTTCCTGGTGATGTTTCTATATTCTGCCAGGCTGGCGGTTGCAATAAGACAAATTTAAAGTGACTGACCACTTCTCATAGATTGATATTAACAAAAGAAATGTTCTTATGACTCAAAATGTGATGAAACTCCTTATTTGTCACAGCTGTATCTGAAAATTCACAGCTTATTGCAGCTGCCCCCGCCCCCACTACCTTGCTTAGCTTATTATGAGTTCCTATATGCTAGTTAATGTAATTGTTTTCAATAGATGAAAAGTATGATTTTTGTGTGTATTTTCATGTTTTCTCTTTTTTTCAATTTTCTACCCTTTCTCCTCAAGGTGTTGACTCTTTGCAGTGGTTCCATGGGCACCGGTCACCTCTGATACCAGGCACAAGTGCCCATTATTCATGTGGGAGCCTTCATTTAGGGTTATCTGGCTATTTGACTATATTCAGCTTCATAGCCAATTCCCAATACTGCCCTCACTAAATGTCCACATCTGCACTTCCAGCAGGGGCTATTGGATAGTGATCAAGAGCTTGAACCAGAGCTGACTTTTCTCTTCCGAAAGCCAATTTTAAACGCTTCCAGTCAAGCTCCTCTGAAACAAGAGGTCAGACAAAACAACCTGCATGGTTTATTGCCTCTGCTAATCTCATGCTGCATCCTGCCATTGGGAGGTGGATGAGAATAGCACAAGATGACTCACCCTTTGATTTATGCTTGTTCACTATGAAGGAAATACTTTGGTGTCTGCTCTGCACCTTTGCCTGATGGCACGGTTAACAGAGCTCCACCATGTTCAACCAGTATGCTGCTATGCCATTTGAATTTTCAAAAACATATGTGATCGGACTTTATATCCCACTAAGGTACAGCTTTAGATTAAAAGTACGATATCCACCTTCGAATATTGTTAATAAATTTCTACTAATTATCTTTCTCCCCAAGCTGGAATTAATTTATCACACATTTGGAAGACATAATTTCAAGAAAACTACAGCCAACCTGGATCTGTTTCTGCGAAGATTCAATGAAATTCAGTTCTGGGTTGTAACGGAAACCTGCCTATGTTCTCAGCTCAGTAAACGGGTACAGCTTCTGAAGAAGTTCATCAAGGTTGCAGCCCAGTAAGTCTGGATAGGATTTATGTACAACAACAATTGTTATTTCATAATGTACTACTCTATTAACCTGTCATAAGAAAGCTGCAAATTAATTCAATTTTCAGTTACCGTTGCCACCCGTCTGTTTTTAAGCAGGAGATTTTTTTTTTAGTTTTACATAAACCAGACAGAAAAAGTATGGTTTGTGTGGTTTTGTCTATTTTTGGGTTTTTTACTTTTGGCAATTTTTTGTGGATCTCAAAAAAAAACTTACCGAGAAGTTTTGGCGGACTCCTTCAAATCTTCTCACAGGGCCCCCAGGTTGAGAATCCCTGTCCCAGTGGACATGGTCAAGAAGTTAACACAGATCCAGTAAGGAAAAGGATCATTTCAAACCTCCGGGGATGTTGACTCCTGTTCTTCATAGCCTTCTCTGCTTTTTAATAGCAGGACAATGCAGCATGAAGTCATCCCACAGCCATGTATTGTGCTTTGGTGGCATTATTCCCTTTTAATCTAATTTTCTGCATTAAGACTATTTTTCAGCTAATTTGTTACTCTAGGCATTTTTTCAAAGCAAAAATGGACAAAATACCATTTATACCACATTTTCTGTGACAAACTGCCTCATGCATTCTAAAAATACACACAAGGCAAAGGCTTGAAATTGAGGAAAAATACAGTGCACAACATTTTGGCATTTTAAGCAGTAGGCATCTGGAAAGATATCACAGTAGTTATTAGTTTTCAGTGCACAATATTCAGTGCTAGAAAAGTGTTTTGTAAATTAGTTATTTGCTAGCAGGACTTTTCATGAAGTTATCCAAAGTTGCACATATTAAAAACAATTAATTTAATTAGCAGATATGAATGCCAGGCATAAAGTGCACCTCTGACATAGACTGAGCCAGGCAGTCGGGAGGGCAGAGACCAAACAAGGTACAAACTTTGTGATACTCAACAAAGGAAAAATGTGGGATTAGAGAAGGAAAGGTCAGCATAGAGATGTAATCTGCAAAACTGCTAGAAGGTAAGGGATAAACCTGGTAACTACAGGCCAATCAGTCGAACGTCAGTGGTGGGAAAACTACTAGAGACCATTATCGAGGACAAAATTAATTCTCACTTGGAGAAGTTAATAAGGGACAGCCAGCAAGGATTTGGTAAAGGTAAATCATGTCTGACTAACCTGATTGAGTTCGTTGATGAAATAAGAGAGAGTTGATGAAAGTAGTGCAGAAGATGTTGCATTTATGGACTGTCAAAAGGCATTTGATAAAGTACCTCATAACAGGCTCATTCATAAAATAGAAGCACATGGTATTAAAGGGACGGTGGTAACTTGGGTACATAATTGGTAACTTGGGTACGTAATTGGCTAAGGGATAGGAGGCAGAGAGTAGTGGTGAACGGATGTTTTTCTGAATGGAGAGAAGTATGCAGTGGGCTCTCCCAGGAGGACCATTACTTTTCTCGTTATTTATAAACGAGACTTTCCAGTCTCTGGGCCTGCGGCAAAGCCGTAATAATCGGGATCCCGTGTGACTCACTCCTTCAATGTCTTCAGTCTAAGTTAATAAAATATCTGAAGGCGTTATCACAATTTGTCCTCGTACCTCAGACGCGGAGCTTTATATTCATGGCCATGTGCTTCTCTGATGGATGGATAGGTCTAGTCTGGGCACTCGTGTCCTTTGAAAGACCGCCGGCTACTTGTGAAAGGGTTGGGGAGGAAGAGGGGGGCTGCCTTTGTCACTAAACGATTTATGGTGATGAGGTCAGGTGGGTAAAGTCGTTCAGGGACCTGTTTATTTCTCCATTTCTCTCATGCCATCTGCCTCCGCCATTACTCAACACACATGTCACTGGTCCTTGTAATTCCCACGGTGATATTATAAATAAGGTATTATTGCTGTTGCATCGTGCAAAATCTCAGTGGTGTTGTGGGTTTGTATTGACTTCTTTCTAGCCATCAGTAATTAAGTGGCTCATTGTGGAAATTTGAGACCATAACTTACAGAAACTCTTGCTCTCTCATCTACAGATATTATTGAGCCACACTAATCCATCTTCTAATAAAAACAGAAAATGCTGGAAATACTCAGCTGCCTGACCTGCTGAGTATTTCCAGCATTTTCTGTTTTTATTTCAGATTTCCAGCATCCGCAGTATTTTGCTTTTGTACTAATCCATCCTCTAGTTCTTTTGACTAGAAAAGACATACTAAATTTAGAAGCAATCTCCTCCCAGATCCTTATTATTGGGGGGAGGGGGGTGGTGGTGGGTGTAGGAGGGGAGTGGGAAGCTCTTGTTGATCGTGAGGATAGGTTTCCAAAAAAGCGTCGCCACCTAAATTTAGATTTATCCATGTTATGCTATTTTAAACCGGGCATTAGACCATTAAATGTAAGCATTCATAAGCAAATAATACAATCGGTAATTGTGTCTTTAGCATGCTTATTGTGTTAACATTAGTTGAAATGGCCAGTGCTGACCTTTATTGAAGCAATTTGCACAGCATTGGAATGCAAAATGCTGTTAATCAGTAAAATGCATCTGGCTTGAGACAATTTGGTATTAATGGTAAATAGCTGTATTTGACCTATTTGCTTTTAGTCTGAGTGTGTCAGATACACACAAAAGATTGAGAAATCTTGTTTTGTATAACAATAATTCTAATGCATCTTTTTTTATCCTTTTCAGTTGCAAAGAATACAGAAATTTGAACTCATTTTTTGCTCTTGTAATGGGATTGAGCAATGTAGCTGTAAGCCGTCTCTCACAGACCTGGGAGGTAGGTCATTTTTATCAACTATTTTTCAGATCCAATGATGTCAGTTATGACCCAATTTATATTAAGTAGGGAAGCAGAGTTTTGAGTACTGATACAATTTTAAACATTTTCAACATCAAGGAGCTTTAAGATAATTGGCAAAAGAACCGGGGGAGATGAGGAGAATGCTTTTAGGCAGAAGTTGTTATGATCTGGGAATGCACTGCCTGGAAGGGTGGTGGAAGCAGATTCAATAGTAACTTTCAAAAGGGAATTGGATATATACTTGAAAAGGAAAATTTGCAGGGCTATGGAGAACGAGCAGGGGAGTGGGACGAATTGGAGAGCTCTTTCAAAGAGCCGGAACAGGCATGATGGAGACAAATGCCTCCTTCCGTGCTGTAGATTTCTATGAGTCGCCTATCCAAAGAAATATGATTTGGAGCTTGTTTATTTCATGCTCATGTATATGTGTGTGTCTGTTATTGTTAAACAAATGATTACAGTTGGTCCCATTCGAAATAAATGGAGACAGAAATCAGGAAGTGAATGAGGGATGTTTCTGATGGTACTATTCCTAAAATCTAATTGCAGCTTTAAGTGTTGATACTTTTGATTGCATTTGCAGAAAGGCCAAGTAAATAGAGAGAAACTGGGACATGGGGATGGGGTTAGGAAAGAGCAAAGAAAGAAAGAACTTACATTTATATAGTGCCTTTTATAACCTCAGGATATCCCGAAGCACTTCACAGCCAAGGAAGTACTTTTGAAGTGCTGTCACTGTTGTAATGTAGGGAAATGCAGTAGCCAATTTGCACACACCAAGATCCCACAAACAGCAATGAGATAAATAGCCAGTTAATCTGCTTTTGGTGGTGTTGTTTGAGGCATAAATGTTGGTCAGGACACCAGAAGAATTCCTCTGTTTATCTTTGAAAGCACCATGGGATCTTTTATGTTGATTTAGCATCTCATTTGAGAGGTAGCACCTCTGACAGTGCAGCACTCCCTCAGTACTGCACTGAACTGACAGCCTGGCTTAGGTGCTCAAGTGTCTGAAGTAGGACTTGAACTCACAACCTTCTGGCTCCGAGGCGAGAGTGCTACCACTTGAACCAAGGTTGACACCTAAAACAAATGTAATGTAGTTTAGATAATATCACTATTTACAATAATGCAGTTATATCATTAGTAAATACAAAGTTGTATCAGAAGGAAATAAAAAGTCTCCACCCCTTTTATGTTGCCGCAGGATTTCCAGGGCTTCCCATGAGGAACAGGAGAATACTTGCACCTGCACTAGGTGCAGGCTAAATGTTGCCATAGAAACGAGCACGAGGGGGCATTCCTGGTACTCATGCCTCACTTTCCTGAAAGGGCTTTGAGGCACAGGGCACCCAAAGGAGCTGGTGATGAAACTTGTGTTTGGACCCCCCTTAGATCAGAGGGTGTAAGGGGGTCAGGGATCAAGGTGGTGACCAGCCTTCTTTTTCTTGCAAGTGCCCTTTAATCTTTACCTCTGGTTTCGGGCGGCCAGTCCCACAGCAGCAGGCCTCTAGTTGTGCTTCTATTTCCTTCCCCAATTCTCAGCAGATGTCCCTGCTGGGTTCAGGCCTGCACCAGGTAAATTAATGACCCAGGTCATTAATAATGCCTGTTACCCATACAAGGATATTAATATATAGACTTATGATTAGAATTCAGACTGAAAATATGTGCATGTACAATGGTTATTGGAAGAGAACCCACTACAGAAAATGTGGAGGATTCAATCAGTTCGGTTCAGTCGCAGGGCACCATGTTAGAAATAGTAAAAGCTTTCTTTCTGTGGAAATGAGTCTCAAAATGTATCGAAAAGATAATATTGCATGCGAATGTTTTGGCCAAATCCACCTAATGATGCATATTTTATCCATTTGGTGCATTCGAGTGCATCTTATCAACTGAAATCATTAAAACCACATGGAAAAGATTTAAATGGGTCCATAACAGGAACTACTGTACAAGTACAGCCGGCGTGAGGCAATCATAGCAAATTAAACACCAACATCCATGCACAGCTAACTGGCAGTCACTTCAATTGTTGGTTCCTGCCACAGATAATATTCAGTTTGAAATACACGAGCTGCTGCAAATGAGGTACTTTGCATTCATATTCAATTGAATAGGCATGACATTCTTCCCATGCAAATACATTTTGTTTGCAAAAAGTCATCAAGAATAGAGTGTCATCTTCATTGTGTTTTTAATGCACCCTTCTCTGTGTTGTACGGTAACCCTCCTCCCTAATCC
Organism: Squalus acanthias; assembly: GCA_030390025.1. NCBI lineage: Eukaryota > Metazoa > Chordata > Chondrichthyes > Squaliformes > Squalidae > Squalus > Squalus acanthias. Next base: position 25,171,869 of record CM059427.1, on the reverse strand, counting down.
TGTTCTCCCTTCCAGCCTCTATAATACTTTGTTAATAGTAGAAAATGGGAGCTGAATCAAGAGGATTAAGACTGATTTGGCACTCTTTTCACAATTGCAAACATGAATTTGAAAGAATTGATGCTCAACATGGCAATCACAGCTATAATCGAACCAATGCAGAGCAGATGTAATGCTGAACTATGTAGCACAACAGGTGAGTACAAATCAGAGGAAGTCATGCTCAAACTGTATAATGCTGTGGTCGACCACACCTTGAGTACTGTGCCCACTTCTGGTCACTGGGATGCAGAGGAGGCAGTTCAGCGACAAGAGTGATCCCTAAAATCAGAGGACTGAGTCATGTGGCAAGACTGGGCAAAAAAACTGCAAGACTGGGATTTTCAACTTTGAAAGGAGGCAACTGAATTACAGTTATGAGAGAGACTGTATGGAAAAAGTAAATCTGCAATATCACAGACTAAACTGTGACAGTAGGGAAAAGGGGGCATCAGCTCAGCTGGCAGGACACTCTTCACACAGTGATCAACACATGGAATGGATTTTTGGGTAGGGAAATTAAATCATTTAAACAGTTAGATTCTGAGAAGTGAGGATTCTACGATCTTTCTGGATCAATGAGCTATGATAGGGCGAATGGGCTTCTTCATCAGTGTCTATCTTGGAATCACAAGGGGCCAACATTTGCGATCGGAGGCTTCCCGCGGGCGGACATCCGACCTGCAAAATGTCTACGAAAGTACCTGGTGTCCCGGGAGGAATGGCAGCTTGCGCTCCTGGGCCTCTCCGGGTCCGCGAGGGCAGAGCCCCACGTATCCTAGGGGCGCAAGTGGTTCGTAGGCTCCTGGAATCACGTGGGCCGGCCCAACTAATAAAAGAAGAAAATTCCCATTCATACTTTTAACGGTTCTGTACGTACGGAACTGTCATAAGTATGAATGGGGATCACTTAAAAAATACACCAACACATGAAATAACTTTTTTTTTAATTACATATTTAAAATTAATTAAAATGCCATTTAATGGCCCAAAAATTTGTGTTGATACGCGAGAGTACGCACTGTGTACTCTCGCGTATTCTGTCTCCAATTGCCGGTTTTCTGCATGCACTGCGCATGCGCTGAAAACCGGCACTTGGTGAATGGAAAAGGGGGCGGTTCCTAGGTGAACCGCGTGCGCGCTACAGGCTGCGCGCATGCAGTGCACTTAGTGGTTTCAACGCACAGGTAAGTATGGAAGATTTTACACATAAAAAAGGAGGAGTAAGACCCACTTTTAACAAGGTAAGTAGTGAATTAAGTATTATTTTGAATTTTTTTAACAGGTATATCTTTTTTAGAGACTTTAAAGACAGGTAAGTTTATTTTTATAACTTTTTAAAAGATTTTAAAAAATTTCAAAAATTTAATTTTTTATTTAAAATGGTTAATTTATTTAACTATACTTATTTTATTAATGTGATGGTTTTAAAAAAAAATTAATTGAGGTTTAGCTGTTCTTTTGGGGGGCTATAGTATTCATAGCTTTCACAGCACTTATGTGAAAGTTATGAATGGAAGATGGTGTGCTACCATTGGCTCTAACTGAGTCACGTGATCCCACAGCTCGCACGAATTAACTACGCCGCTGGGATACGCAAGCCCAGCACAGCAGCTGTCCAGAACATCAAGTTCGTGCGAGCTGGAACTGAAAAAGCCAACGCGCAGTGAGAGATCGCGGGGAAGCCTTACCCTCGCACGAAGGCTTCCTCACGAATTTTTGAGCCAATATTTTAAACAAATTTAAATTTTTGAAAAAAAATTTAATGTTTTTATGGAGCTAAAAATAAACTTACCTTTTTGAAGAGTATTTTTAATTTATAAATGAGTGATAATATTTTATTTTTCTATTTTTTAAAACTCTTATGCTGGTAAAAGCAGGCCTTACGCTTGCATTTACCAGGCCTAAGAATTTGACAGGCATTCAGCAGGCGGAAGTTGTGCAAATAGCGCAACTCTCCACCCGCAGAGGCCCTTCTCCCGCGGATGCGGAGGATCTGTCAAGAGAATTCTTGACAGATCGCAAGTGCCAGGTTTCAGCGCATGCACTTGGCATGCCTAAACCCAGAACTTGTGCGGCCCCTACGGGCGCGTACACACCCGTGGGGGTCGCAAAATACGGCCCATGATGTTTATGGATGTGGAAAGCCATTCGGTCCAACATAATTCATCCAGAAAGAAAGATCAAAAAGTTCCTGCATTTGTAGCATCTAATTGTTTCTTAAATGATTCCAGGATTTCTGCCTCCACTGCTCTTTCTGGAAGTCCATTCCATTTGCTGAGCACTCTTTTTATGTGAACTTGCCTTTTACGAGTTTGAACCTGTGTCCCCTTGTCCTGCTCCCATAATTCATTTTGAAGTCATTCTTTAGATTTATCTTTTCATAGAATAGTACAGCACAGAAGGAGGCCATTCGGCCCATCGAGTCTGTGCCGGCTCTTTCGAAGAGCAACCAGTTAGACCCACTCCCCCACTCTTTCCCCATATCCCTGCAATTTTTTCTCCTTCAAGTATTTATCCAATTTCCTTTTGAAGGCTATTACTGAATCTGTATCCACCACCATATCAGGCAGTGCATTCCAAATCCTAACCACTCGTTGCGTAGAAAAAGTATTTTTATACTATTTTCTATACTATTTTTAAAAACCTCAAAAGGTTCACCTCTCGGGTGCCAATGTTTTTCTAGTCCTTTCTCATAACTCAGATCACCAACATCAGGGATCAACCGTGCAACTATTCTCAGCACTGCCTCCAATATTTGACTGTGTCCCCTGTGTCTTGGTGAAGCAGATCTGGACATGTACACCAGGTATGGTCTGACCTGAGCACTATACAATTTGAGCATGTCTTCCCCTGACTTGTATTCTATTGTTTTGGCCATGTAGTGCAGCATTCATAGAAATATAGAAGATAGGAGCAGGTGTAGGCCACTCAGCCCCTCGAGCCTGCTCCGCCATTCAATGAGATCATGGCTGATCATCCAAATTCAGTACCCTGTCCCTGCCTTCTCTCCATATCCCTTGATCCCTTTAGTTTTAAGAAATATATCTAACTCCTTCTTGAATATATTTAATGAATTGGCCTCTACTGCCTTCTGTGGTAGAGAATTCCACAGGTTCACCACTCTCTGGGTGAAGAAATTCCTCCTCATCTCAGTCCTAAATGGCTTACCCCTTATCCTTAGACTGTGACCCCTGGTTCTGGACTCCCCGAGCATCGGGAACATCCTTCCCGCATCTAGTCTGACTAGTCCTGTTAGAATTTTATAAGTTTCAATGAGATCCCCTCTCATTCTTCTAAACTCCAGTGAGTATAAGCCCAATCGACCCAATCTCTCCTCATACGCCATTCCTGCCATCCCGGGTATCAGCCTGGTGAATCTTCGCTGCACTCCCTCCATGGCAAGAACATCCTTCCTCAGATAAGGCAACCAAAACTGCACACAATACTCAAGGTGTGGTCTCACCAAGGCCCTGTACAACTGCAGCAAGACATCCTTGTTCCTGTACTCGAACCCTTTCGCTACGAAGGCCAACATACCATTTGCCTTCTTAACCGCCTGCTGCACCTGCATGCTTACCTTCAGCGATTGGTGCACAAGGACACCCAGGTCTCGTTGCACTTCCCCTTCTCCCAATCTATTGCCATTCAGATAATAATCTGCCTTCCTGTTTTTGACACCAAAGTGGATAACTTCGCATTTATCCACATTATATTGCATCTGCCATGCTTCTGCCCAATCCCCCAACCTGTCCAAATCATACTGGAGTTTCTCGGCATCCTCCTCCCGGCACACACTCCCACCCAGCTTTGTGTCGTCTGCAAACTTGGAGATATTACATCCAATTCCATCGTCCAGATCATTAATATATATTGTGAATAGCTGGGGTCCTAGGACCGATCCCTGCGGTAGCCCACTAGTCACCGCCTGCCACTCGGAGAAAGACCCATTTATTCCAACTCTTTGCTTTCTGTCTGCCAACCAGTTCTCTATCCAAGTCAATACCTTGCCCCCAATCCCATGTGCCTTAACTTTACATGCTAATCTCTTATGCGGGACCTTATCGAAAGACTTCTGAAAGTCCAAATACACCACATCCACTGGTTCTCCCTTATCCATTTTACCAGTTACATCCTCAAAAAATTCCAGTAGATTAGTCAAGCATCGATTTGCCTTTTGTAAATCCATGTTGACTTTGTCCGATCCTGTCACTGTTTTCCAAGTGCTCTGCTATTACATCTTTTATAATGGACTCTAGCATTTTCCCCACTACCGATGTCAGGGCTTACTGGTCTATAATTCCCCGTTTTCTCTCTCCCACCTTTTTTAAATAGTGGGGTAACATTAGCTACCCTCCAATCCATGGGAACTGTTCCAGAGTCTATAGAACTTTGGAAGATGACCAGCAATGCATCTACTATTTCTAGGGCCACTTCCTTAAGTACCCTAGGATGTAGATTATCAGGCCCTGGGGATTTATTGGCCTTCAATCCCATCAATTTCCCTAACACCATTTCCCTACAAATACTGATTTCATTCAGTTCTTCCCTCTCATTAGACCCTAGTAGTCCCAAAGCTGATCCATAGGAACCCCACTCAGAGACCAAAATTCGTAATCGGCTGAAAACAGGGGCTGCATTGGTCCCACGTGCCTGCTCAGCATGAACTAAGCGAGCTGCAAGCATGGCTCGTGCGCTTCATTGGAAGCTCGCCTAATGGGGTGGAGGGAGGGGGGGATATCGGACAAAACTGGTGTCAGTTAAAGGCAGCCAACATCTCTTTAAAGGGAGGTGCACTGTGGCTGCAATCAGCTTCATTCTGAACACCACTGAAATGGCTGGCAGAAGAGTTACTGGAAGGGCTCCTCACTTCTCAGATGCAGCTCTGAAGGTGTTGGAGGAGGAGGTCGGCAGGAGGAAGGACCTCATCTTTTCATTCAGCAGCAAGATGATATCCCGACTAGCTTCCCGGCAACAACGGGCAGAGGTGGTAGAGCAGGTCAGCGCCAGAATTGTGACTCCAAGGAACCGTTGCAATGCAGGAAAAAGTGTAATGATCTGACAAGGGCTACTAAGGTAAGGTTGTTAACTCACATCTCATTACTCTCTGCTTAGCCCTGTATTACCAGTAGCCTCGGCACTCATAATCCTTCCCTCCTCCCGCTTCCCACCACTCTCCTCTAATCACTGCAGCACACTTCACTCAACCTGATTCTGCTGCTATTGATGCACTCTGCACCTACTACTGATCTAATTATCACTTTCCTCACCTCCTCACAGCTGTGCCATCTTTCACACACCAGCAACACTATTCTACCCTGACATGCACATCCTCAGAGCATCTCACCAGGCTAACACTAGCATATTCCCTTCTTTGTTGCAGGAGAAGCTGGCGTGCAATAACAAGGATGAGGCTAAGCATCCATACGCATCCTGTCCCCTCTGGAAGGGACTGTAATGGACATTGTGGGCAGGGGGTGCATCAGGAAAGTGACTACTGTAGGGGATGGGGGAAAGACCCGCAGGGTTTTTGGCCATCTCACCCTCTTTTCCTTCTCATTAAAATCTCACCCTCGCACAGTGTGCATGACAAAGGGCTGCTGCTTTCAGCAGTCACTCATCTGTTTCTGTTTATCCATGTCACTAATTGCTAACCCTCGTCCCTATCTTCCCTTTCAGATCCTGAAACTCTAGAGGGCACAGCAGGAACGGAGGATGAGGAGGACAACTCTCCCGAAGATCCAGCGTCATCCACCTGGCAGACACCAGCTTCGAGACCCTGCATAGTTTAGAGGCTAGAGTAGAGAGTTCTGCAATGGGAGATTCACCGAGCACAGATGTGCAGGAGCAAGGGCAGGTGGATAAAATGGCCCAGGAAGCATGTCACCGAAGGACGACCTCGCATCCTAGCCCTGCTGCAGAGGGCGAAGGTGAAAACCTTGCAGACTCAGCCTACAGAAAAAACTGTTGGCTATTCCCAGGCACAATTTCAAAATTTGCAGAGGACACAAAACTTGGAAGTGTAGCAAATAGTGAGGAAGATGGTAATAAACTTCAATCGGACGTAGACAGGCTGGTGGAATGGGCGGACACATGGCAGATGAAATTCAATGCAGAAAAGTGTGAGGTGATGACGTTTTGGTAGGAAGAATGAGGAGAGACAATACAAGCTAAATTGTACAATTTTAAAGGGGATGCAAAAACAAAGAGACCTGGGGGGTGTATGTGCTTGATGGTGGCAGGACAGGTTAACAAAGCAGTTAATAAAGCATATAGTATCATGGGGTTTATAAATAGTGGCATAGAGTACAAAAGCCAGGCAGTTATGTGAAACCTATGTAAAACACTAGTTTGGCCCCAGCAGGAGTATTGTGTCCAATTCTGGGCCCTACACTTTAGGGAGGCTTTTGAGAGGGTACAGAAGAGATTTACTAGAATGGTTCCAGGAATGAGGGAATATAGTTACGTGGATAGACTGGAAAAGCTGGGGTTATTCTCCTTAGAGCAGAGAAGGCTAAGAGGAGATTTGATGGAGGTGTTTAAAATCGTGAAGTGTTTAGACAGAGTAAATAAAGAGAAACTGTTTCCAATGGCTGAAGGGTCGATAACAGGAGGGCACAGATTTAAGGTGATTGTCAAAAGAACCAGAGACAACATTAGGAAATATTATTTCCACAGCAAGTTGTTATGATCTGGAATGAGCTGCCTGAAAGGATGGTGGAAGCAATTTCAATAGTAACATTCAAAAGAGAATTGGTTAGGATTTGGAATGCACTGCCTGATAGGGTGGTGAAAACAGATTCAATAGTAGCTTTGAAAAGGGAATTGGATAAATAGTTGCAGGATATGGGGCAAGAGCCAGGGAGTGAGACTGACTGGATTGCTCTTCGAAAGACCCGACATAGACTCAATGGGCAGAATGGCCTCCTTCTGTGCTGTACTATTCTATGACCCTGTACTAAAGGGGCCTTTGGGGAAGAGTGACCATAATATGATAGAATTTTTATTGAGTTTGAAAGTGATTTAGTTAAATTTGAAACTAGGGTCTTAAATCTAAACAAAGCAAACTATGTAGGTATGAGGGGCAAGTTGGCTAAGGTAGATTGGGAAACTACATTAAAAGGTATGGTGGTAGACAAGCAATGGCTAGCATTTAAAGAATTAATACATAATTTACAACAAATATACATTCCTTTAAGGCACAAAAACCTCACAGGAAAAGTGGTACAACCATGGCTAACAAGAGAAGTTAAAGATAGTATTAGATCCAAGGAAGAGGCTTATAATGTTGCCAAAAAGAGCAGTAAGCCTGAGGATTGGGAGGATTTAGAATTCAGCAAAGGAGGGCCAAGAAATTGATAAAGAAAGGAAAAATAGAATATGAGAGTAAACTAGCGAGAGACAAAAACAGACTGTAAAAGTTTCTATAGGTATGTAAAAAGGAAAAGATTAGCAAAAGTAAATGTGGGTCCCTTACAGGCTGAGACAGGAGAAATTATAATGGGGAATAAGGAAATGGCAGAGAAATTCAACAAATACTTTTTGTCTGTCTTCACAGAAGAAGACGCAAAAAACTTCCCGGAAATAGTGGAGAACCAAGGGTCTAGCGAGAATGAGAAACTGAAAGAAATTAGTATTAGTAAAAAAAATAGTATTGGAAAAATTAATGGGACTGAAAGCCGTTAAATCCCGTGGACCTGATGGCCTACATCCTAGGGTTTTGAAAGAGTTGGCTATAGAGATAGTGGATGTATTGGTTGTCATTTTCCAAAATTCCATAGATTCTGGAACGGTTCCTGCGGATTGGAAGGTAGAAAATGTAACCCCACTATTTAAGAAAGGAGGGAGAGAGAAAACGGGGAACTACAGACCAGTTAGCCTGACATCAGTAGTAGGAAAAATGCTAGAATCTATTATTAAGGACGTGGTAACAGGACACTTTGAAAATAATAATAGGATTGGGCAGAGTCAACATGGATTTATGAAAGGGAAATCATGTTTGACAAATCTGTTAGAGGTTGTAACTAGCAGAATAGATAAGGGGGAACCAGTGGATGTGGTGTATTTGGATTTTCAGAAGGCATTCGATAAGGTGCCACACAAGAGGTTATTAAACAAAATTAGGGCTCATGGGATTGGGGGTAATATACTAGCATGGATTGAGGATTGGTTAACGGACAGAAAACAGAGAGTAGGAATAAACAGGTCATTTTCGTGTTGGCAGGCTGTTAACCAACTAGTAGGGTACCGCAAGAATCAGTGCTTGGGCCTCAGCTATTCACAATCTACATCAATGATTTGGATAAGGGGACCAAATGTAATATATCCAAGTTTGCTGATGATACAAAGCTGGGTGGGAATGTAAGTTGTGAGGAGGATGCAAGAAGGCTTCAAGGGGATATAGACAAGCTAAGCGAGTGGGCAAGAACATGGCAAATGGAATATAATGTGGAGAAATGTGAGTTATCCACTTTGGTAGGAAAAATAGAAAAACAGAGTATTTTTTAAACAGTGAGAGATTGGGAAATGTTGGTGTTCTGAGGCACCTGGGTGTACTTGTACACAAACCACAAAGTTAACATGCAGGTACAGCAAGCAATTAGGAAAGCAAATGGTATGTTGGCCTTTATTACAAGAGGATTTGAGTATAAGAGTAAAGACATCTTACTGCAATCATATTGGGCCCTGGTGAGACCACACCTGGAGTATTGTGTACAGTTTTGGTCTTACCTAAGGAAGGATATACTTGCCATAGAGGGAGTGCAACGAAGGTTCACCAGACTGGTTCCTGGGATGGGGGGGATTGTCCGATTAGGAGAGATTGAGTAGACTAGGCCTATATTCTCTAGAGTTTAGAAGAATGAGAGGTGATCTCATTGAAACATACAAAATTCTTACAGGGCTTGACAGAGTAGATGTTTCCCCTTGCTGGGGAGTCTAGAACCAGGGGGGTCAGTCTCAGAATAAGGGGTTGGCCATTTAGGACTGAGATGAGAAATGTCTTCACTCAGAGGGTGGTGAATCTTTGGAATTCTCTACCCCAGAGGGCTGTGGAGGCTCAGTCGTTGAGTATATTCAAGACAGAGATCGATAGATTTTTGTATATTAAGGGAATCAAGGGATATGGGAATAGTGCAGGAAAGTGGAGATGAGGTAGAAGATCAGCCATGATCTTACTGAATGGCGGCGCAGGCTCGAAGGGCCAAATGGCCTACTCCTGCTCCTAGTTCTTATGTTCTTATGATTCAACATGAAGCTGCTAAGTGTGCTGGGAAGTTTGACATTGAGCTTCCACATAATGGCAGAGAGCATGGGTAAGTCCAACTCCAACTTCTGCTTGCTCTTTGCACATGCCATCCAGACCATGGAATGAGTGGTCAGCTCTATGAACACTCCATTGGGACCCACAATGATGGAGCCTCTGGTGGCAACTCTGACAGCTTTGATGGAAGCTCAGACTGCTGCCATCTTCGCTTTGGGCACCAGAATCTCATCTGGCTTGCAGAGCATGAAGGACAGTGTGGATAGGGGCTTCTCTTCACTCCTGCACTCTATTTTCATGCAGAGCAGTGGGAGCGTTGAGGTGCAGCCCCATGCGAGTGGCAGTGGTTCCATGGGAGAGTCAGATGTTGTCCTTTCTCAGGATTACAGCATGCCTGCTGCCCTGCCACACACTCGACCAATGCCCTTGTTAGTGCCAGACAGAGAGCTGGGCCTAACTGCCCTAGCTGTCACTGCCACTGCGATGCTGCAGTCTGCAGCTGGACCCTCTATGGCCAGAGCTACTCAAGATTGCCCACCATGGCCATCTCCGGAGTTCTCAATGTAAGTTCAGCAGCCTTCTACCTCCCTTTCTGTAGCCACTGGGAATGCACCTCATAGGAGCATTAGAAAACAGGCACTAGGGCTTTGCACAAGGACAATGTTTAGTTCTCTATGTTCAGTATAAGCAATTGTATATTGAAGAGTGATCAAGTATCTTGGTATAGTAATTTGTTTACTTGGATTGCTTTTTGGTCTTCATATTCTTAGTCGTACAAGGGCAACACCCATGAAGTTGAACTACATGAGAGAATTCAAATGGTAGTTGTGAGGATTGAGTTAGGTGGATGAAGGGACTGTTCGTGCATTGGGAAGGGGTGGGGGGAGGCAGCGGGGGGCATGGAGCAGAGGAAGCATTCATGAGAATTTCTCATCAACGAGTTGCTGCCTGAGAGATCTGGCACTTCCTCTGCAGCCTTACCTTCTCAAGGCGCTTCACAGGAGCGTAATCAAACAAAAATTGACACCGAGCCAAAGAAGGCAAAATTAGGACAGGTCACCAAATGCATGATCAAAGAGCCAGATCTTAAGCAGCGTCTTAAAGGAGGAGAGGTGGAGAGGCAACGAGCTTAGGGCCTAGCTGAGACCAGTGCGTCAAATTTAAAATTCTCATCCTTGTGTTCAAATGCCTTGATGGCTTTGCCCCTCTGTGACCTTCTCCAGCCCTACAACCTGGCAAGAACTCTACTTTCCTCCAACTCTAGCTCTTATGCACTCCCACAGCCTTAACCTCAGTATTGTCAGACATGCTTTCAGCTGTCTATGCCGTAAATTCTGGAATTCCCTCCTAAACCTCTCCGTCACACCACTTGTCTCTCATCTTTAAGACCCTCATTAAAACTTATCTCTTTGACCAAGCTTTTAGTTACCCTTCTAATATCTCTTTATTCAGCTCAGTGTCAATTTTTTGTTTAATGTGCTTCTGTGAAGTGACTTGAAACGATTTCCTATGTTACAGGCGCTATATAAATGCAAGTTATTGTTGTTACTGAGTCTAGTACTTTTCACTCATCCTCGATGGTCCACCATTCCTTAATCGTCTCTGTGTTAAAGTCCTGGAATTCCCCACCCAGCACCATTGTGGAAGCACCATCAACAAAAGGATTGCATGGGTTCAAGAATAATGCTCGTCAACTAGGGATGGGCAATGAAAAGGTAGCATTCCCAGCATCATCCACATCCTGATAGAAAATAATAACACATTAAGTCAGCAGGCATGAATCTAGGCTGGTTGCCATGGTAATTTGAAGTGTTAATTAGCTACCCAATGAGAGACATGACTAAGTGTGGCTCCAATTTATAGCCTTCAGTGATTGACAGCTCAGCGGGCCAAACTCCTGATCTATTTCTCTCTCTCTCTCTCTCTTCAAATTCTGATATCTCATGATGGAATCTACCACCCTCATCTGCATCTTTTACCAACTGTTCGATCTTCAGTGCCCGTCCATCTCCATGTTTTAGGATTTCTTTATAGGCTCATGGAAGCTCATCTGACCAATGTCATATGGGTTAACCACAAGTTCAAAATTATCTTCAGTTGAGAACTATTTGGCACAAAGGTTTACTTTTTTTCTCCAGATAGACTAAAGATTAGAGAAATTTGCAACTAGATGACAAATGAATTTGTCTCTAATACCTATTAGATGGACATGGTACACAACCTCTTATATATTTAAGTATATATTTGCCAACTTTCGTTGATTCAAGAGATGCATTTTTGAGTACCTTTGTTCCTGCTGCAACTTCAAAGGATGCTAGTGATATATCCCAGGAGCAGTCTTGTACCATTTTCTACATCACATCTGGAGGTGGCATATCAAGACTTTTGAGCCATACATATTCCCACATGAAGGGTTACTTCATTGATGTCACTCCAGGTTTAGTATCAGTAGAGTTAATGAAATGTCACATTTGTTATTTTTTGTATCAGAGGAGGGAGTACGAGTTAAAAGTTGTTAACAAAAATAGTGCAAACTCCAGGATTGTCTTTGTTACTGCTTATCTGTTGTTTTTAATGAACCTGCTCTGTTGTTTATAGCTTAAGCCATGGTCCAATAGAGTGATTACTCTATTACTTTCTAAAGTCTAGGAGATCATGAGTGGGCTCATGACATATTCAGTAAGCTAAATACAGTGACGAGAGTGTCTGTTCAATCCCTGAGATAGGTAGATTAAGATACTCTCCAGATTGTAGAGAATGGAGGCTCACTTACGGGAGTGACGTTTGGTGCTGAATATGAGGAAAATATCCAACAATGGAACACACTCATTAATACATATCGTAAAAAGAGCAGCTCCATGCACCGTAGCAGCTCCATGGCATGAGGGATTTGTTGTCACCAAAGGAAAGGATGGAGGGTTAGGAAATCTGTGTAGTCAAGGCAATGTAAGAATATACTTCAGGTGCAATAATTAAATGCATCATAACCATCAGTGGATTGAGATAAATAACTTCATTCAAGAAGCAGACCATAATACATTTGGGAATTATCCAGCAAGTCTGTTTAAATTTTACCAAATTATACTGCTGCCCATGACACATCCTTGGTGTTTTCACATCTGCATTTGTAATACAAAATGTAAAATCTCATCCCTATCTTTACAGAAACTTCCAAGTAAATTCAAGAAAATCTATTCCGAATTTGAAAGCTTGATGGTGCGTATGCTTTAACTTTTAGAGTCATTTTAAAAGTATTAATAAAGATACATAACAATCATTATATTCGGGTTTTGTTGATTTCCACGATAAATGTCCCGATTATTTTGGGTTGTCGATTGCTAAACAAACAATTCTCTCCCAATTTTACAATAAACCCCCTGCCACCCCTCCCCCACCCCAAATTCTCACTGCATTTTAGGCTGCAGATCTGGTCCCAAGATGCACATGCATCGCATTTATGACATCATCATACATGTGCTATACATATTGTGTGTGATGCACATCACGTGCAGCACACAATGTGCATAATCATGTCACTGATGTGATGTGTGTGTATCTTGGAAATTTTTCTTAAGGTGTATTTAGAGTTATACATTGAGCTATTAATGTTTTATTATGCGGGTGTATTGGTGAGTGTTATTTCATCAGTATACGTAATTTTTTGGGGTATGTTGTTTTATGAGGTATTAGTGTGTGATATAGTGAAGTTCCAAAATTGAACCTGATATTTCCTGATTTTTCTTCCGGTTTGGGATCCAATTTTTCTCTTGTTTGTTTCCTGGTTTTTGATGCTAAAAATAGAACCTGAAAACAGCCCAAAAAACAGATTTTTAAATCTGTAACAAGAAAGTAAGTGGAGCATAATTGAATAGCACTTTTCACATCCTCAGGACACCTCAAAGTGCTTCACAGCCAATGGATTACTTTTGAAGTGTTTTGTAGGCAAATGCAGCAGCCAATATGAGCGCACATAATCTGTGTTGTTGGTGTCGGTTGAAGGCTGAATGTTGGCAAGGCACAGAACTTTCTGTTCTTTTTCAAATAGTCTTATCCAAAAGTTGGCATCTATGATAATGCTCAGCACTCAGCATTGTATGTAGGTGGCAGCCTAGATTATGTCCTCAAGTCCTGGAGTGGGGCTTGAACCAATTTTAATGACCCTTTAGTATACATATAACTTTATTACCAATGGTGTTTTTAATCAGCCTCATTAAAAACTGTACAGCAAAAATACATATAAAAATGTAATTTGCTCAAGAAGTAAAGGCTTTTTTGAAGGAATAGTATTTCTTGTGTTTTTTCTACCTCCTGGATGTCATTATTTCTAAAATTCTTCTTTGTTTAAAATTACAGTACTTGCTCTGTACTTATGTAAGCAGTTGTATTTCACTTAGCACAAACCTGCTTAGCATTTCTGCTGCACTGAATTAATTATTGAATGAATATTAAATACTAAACAATTCTGTGTAGGATCCTTCCAGGAACCATAGGGCATACAGACTTTCAGTAGCTAAACTGGAGCCACCAATCATTCCCTTCATGCCTTTACTTATAAAAGGTAATTCAATCATACTTTCTTCCTCGTGCATTGCATTGCAAATGTCATTTATCAAGCTGCTAACCGTGGATTGTTTTTATTGCTTTAATAACTTCATCCAAAACAGTTAAATAAGAACAAGCAGTAATTATAATACTTAGCTAAAGCTGGTTAAGTCATGTTACCTAATTAAATTAATCAGTTCAGGAATGTGTGAAGAATGTAATGCCAGCTTGAGGTCTTTTGCAATTGGAAGAAATTGTTTGCTGATTGCCTCTTTCTTTACAGACATGACATTTACCCACGAAGGCAACAAAACATACGTTGAAGGTCTTGTCAATTTTGAAAAAATGGTAAGCTTCAAAACATGTGGTTTTAGGGGGAGCATAGAGAGGAATTTCTACCTTCACTTAAATTATTGATCTGTTTTCACCCTTTCAAAGATTGTGGTAGCATTATTTTTTGCTGCAGTTTTTAGTGTTTCAGCTTTAACATTATTTAGAAAACATAGTGATAATATGTTCTTTCATTCTTTAAATGGAAAATATCAAACCTGTTCAGTTTCTAATATTGTAGCTTATATATTAATTGCTATATTTGTTTTTACCTTCCGTTGTAGATAACTTTACAAGCAACATTAACAGCTGAAATTAGAAGGTTATGCTTATAGGGTTAAAGGAAGAGGGATGGGAGGAGGCTTGTGTGGAGCTTAAACACTGGCATGAGCCAGTTGAACTGAATGGCCTGTCTCTGTGTTGTATATTCTATATAATTCTATGTAATGAGTTAAGTGAGAAATCAGTTCCAAGACTTGTTGATCAAGTTAGATATACATATGCAATGTCTATTAGAAAGAAATCTATTTTGAACTCACTTTGTTATACACCCTATTACCAATTTTCAGAGAATTGTCCATATTTTCCCATGTAGATAAAATTCAGCATTTAAGGTTGTGAATTTTCCCTCCTCCCTCACCTATTCTTCTTTTGAGGGTAGTGCATAACTAAGACTGCCTACTTCCACCTCCGTAACATCACCCATCTCCGCCCCTGCCTCAGCTCATCATCTGCTGAAACCCTCATCCATGCCTTTGTTACCTCCAGACTTGATTATTCCAACGCACACCTGGCTGGCCTCCACGCTTTACCCTACATAAACTTGAGGTCATCCAAAACTCGGCTGCCCGTGTGCTAACTCGCAGCAAGTCCCATTCACCCATCACCCTGTGCTCCCGGTTAAGCAACGCCTCGATTTAAAAATTCTCATCCTTGTTTTCAAATCCCTCCATGGCCTCGCCCCTTCCTATCTCTGTAATCTCCTCCAGCCCCACAACCCCCGAGATGTCTGCGCTCTTCTAATTCTGCCCTCTTGAGCATCCCTGATTATAATCGCTCAACCATTGGTGGCCGTGCCTTCAGCTGCCTAGATCCTAAGCTCTGGAATTCCCTCTCTAAACCTCTCCGCCTCTCTTTCCTCCTTTAAGATGCTCCTTAAAACTTTGACCAAGCTTTTGGTTGTCTGTCCTAACTTCCTTGTGTGGCTCGATGTCAAATTTTTGTCTTATAACATTTCTGTGAAGCGACTTGGGATGTTTTACTACGTTAATGGCGCTATATAAATACAAGTTGTTGTTGACTCATTTTCACTTCAATTCCAAAGACACTAGCAGCTCTCCAGTACTGTGCGATCAGAAGCAAGAACCCTGCCTTATTTTCTGCACCCTCCCCCTTCCTTTTTCCTCCTCCCCCACCCCACCCCAGTCCAAAGCCCTGGGAGATTGAGGGAAATTGTAATGCCTCATTAATGCAGCAGTTTAGACCTCGAACCTTTCTAGTCTACATGGCTTAAGACTATATCATGGAAGGCTGTGTTTTAATAAAAACTCAATTTGTGTGTGGAAAAACTTATAAATGTGTAATGTTTCATTAAAGTTTAAAATTCACTGAACATATAGGGCTAGAAATTCGGCTTCGTAGTGCCAGATTTTTCGGTGCTACAGGTGCCGTTTTGTGTCAAATGGCGTCCACGTTGTGCACGCACACTTCTGGTGCGGGCCGCGCCGGACGTCATTTTGGAGAGGGCCGTAGGGCGGGCATTACGAGTGCGTGCTGGAAATATGCAGAGTAGGCAGCTAGTGACGTCAATCAGCACGCAACGCTGATTTGATGCAAGCGCTGCCATTTTCGTCCTCAACGATGAAGCTTAACCTCGCACAGCTGAATATGCATTCAGCAGCTGCAAGGGCCCCTCACCAGCACTATTTAAAGGGATCATCAACCACTTTCAGGTTAGTTTTTTATTAATTTGTTCCTGGGATGTGGGCGTCATTGGAAGGCTAGAATTTATTGCCTATCCCTAATTACCCTTGAGAAGGTGGTGGTGAGCCGCCTTCTTGAACCGCTGCAGTCCTGTAGTGAAAGTACTCCCATGGTGCTGTTTGGGAGGGAGTTTCATGATTTTGATCCAGCGACGATGAAGGAATGGTGATATATTTCCAAGTCAGGATGGTGTGTGACTTGAAGGGGAACTTGGAGGTCATGGTGTTCCCATGCGCCTGCTGCCCTTGTCCTTCTAGGTGGTAGAGGTCACAGGTTTGGGAGGTGCTGTCGAAGAAGCCTTGGTGAGTTGCTGCAGTGCATCTATATATTAATGACTTGGATGAAGGAATAGACTGTTGCATATCCAAGTATGTCGAAGATTTCTACTGGATCTGTGTAAGTTTGTAGAAGTGTGTGGTGCTTTCCAGAGTTGTTTAAAGTTAGTGAGGTGAGGGGGAGTGGTGCTGCAAGTGAAGAAGGCCTTGGTTCTGACTTCAAGGGTTCTGGTCAGACCACTTCCTCCCAGTCATGGGTGCTGTATTCTATCTCCCTTGGCCTGCAGCATGATAGGGAGATGGAGCAGAGGCAGCAAAGAAGAGGACAAGCTGCTCGCAGAGGAGGGGGAAGGGAGGAGGCAATCAGCACATCCCGTCTCCGGCCAGGTTGTCAGTGATTGCTTCATTCGACTAAGGTTCCACTGAACACAAGCCCAAATCCCCATTGTATTTCCTGCTCAGATTCTGTTCCCCAGCCAGTTGAATCACCTGCTGCAGCCAGAATGCACCTCCCCTTTAAGAGGTGCAGACTGCCTTTGAGAAGTGCAGGCTAGCTTTAATTGATACTAGCCTTGCACAAACTTGGGGCCCCTGCCGAGCATGCAGCCACTCAGCAGTGCGTTCAGCGCTGGGCTGCATGTCACAATCATGTTAATCACTTTGAACAGGTGTGGGTTGATCCCGCATCATGATCCCTGCGCCTGTTTTCGGGGGCAATCAAATTTCTAGCCGATAGTTTCCATAAATTGCAGCCTGTTTCATTCTATGCTGGAGCTCACTTTATATCATGGTATTTCTGAATTACAGCACATTATCTCACACTTGATATATATTTGGCAGTCTAAATTTGGAAAGATGTTGTCCAAAAATGTGTGGGTTAGGTTGATTTGGCTATGATAAATTGACCCTTAGTGTTAGGGGGGATTAAATATGTGGGGTTATGGGGATAGGATGGGATATGTTAGGGGGAATTAAATACATGGGGTTATGGGGGTAGGGTGGGATATGTGTACTGTGGGGATTAAAGCAGGGACAGGGTACTGGATTTGGATGATCAGCCATGATCGTATTGAATGGCGGAGCAGGCTCGACGGGCCGAATGGCCTACTCCTGCTCCTAGATTCTATGTTTCTATGAGTAAGTATAGGATTCATACCAATGTCAAGCACACATGAATTCTAAAACAAATTTGTTTTCATTGTTTTAAGGGATGAGCATCAATAGGCCCACTGACTTGATTTTTAATAAGATTTTTATGTTTTAGTAGTCCGGTTGACTTTAACTTTTTTATTTTTGTTTCAGCATATGATTGGCAACACAGTAAGGACAGCCAGACACTGCAGAAGTCAGCCTTTCAGTAAGTCAGTAATATGTGAATATGAACTGAATGCCAGGTATTCTCTGAGCTTAATATCCCTGCTCTCTGATTTGTCACTCCTACTTGAACTTGTGTCAGAGGATTCTCTGGGCAATCTAGAAGTGAATAGATCCAAACTTGTCACAATCATATTAATGATATATAGAAATGTTGCTGAAACTGTTTACATTCAAGTTGGTGGTGGCCAATAAACTTAATCCACAAATGCATCAATGGATCCAGAATGCATTTTGTGAAGAGGACAGGCTACTGTTGCTAAGTTCCTGAGGGACTTTAGAAGTTAATTTCACAGTAAGAGAGCTGAAAGAATCATACAACTCAGCAGGGACAAATGAACCCAAGTGGAAATAGCACAAAAAACTTTGGTTGATTTCTACTTTGACCTTGAGATTAACTCGTTAATCCAGTCTGTACATACAAAACATTACCGTGTTGATGATAGGTGCCTTACAATCTTGCTATCTTTCCATTGAATTCTCATCTATGATTCAGCAAATAAATGCTTTATCCCTTTCACTATCATTAGTGTGGCCGAATGACTCGTGTGAACTATACCAAGTTGGGATTCCTGCATTTCTCCAATTTTCTAAGTGTTCTAAATAAAATATGTTTTGGCCCAGTTATGAATTAATGAGTTTTAGCACTTCTATTAAAATATTCAGCTTCTTATTTAAATGTTTTGCAGTATACTTTTATCCAGCTTGGTGTTTTTTTTCTGGGGGCAATTCCCTTTTCTTTACTTTTTTCCTACCATTATAACAAATTAAGAGCAAAACAGAGAAAGAAACAAAATCCTATAAAACGGCATTTTGAATTTCTGTCCCACTGGCCTGCCTTTCTTTCTTTTGCACAGGAATTGAAGAATGGCAACATTCTGCTTCAACTGTATCATCTCCGAGGGAGTTCTTAATGTCCTGTCAAAAATGTTAACCCTGGTGCTCGGGCGATTTTCAGTTTGGATACACATCGGGTGGGTGGTAAGCAGAGCAATCAGACCGCCCGCCCAATGGCACTAGCAAGAGCCCCAAACCATTTTTATGGTTGGGGCCTCATTTGATTACTTTTGGCAAGCTGTCATTGCTCAACAAGCACTGACAAGCAGCTCACCGATCGGAGGTGGTGTGGCGGGCGGGGGGGGGGGGGAGGGGATCTGGCGCTACTACACGGAGCCAAGCCGAAAGTAAGCACTTAAATGAGGGAGGGCCACTAAGCAATCAATAGCAGATAGGAAAACCAAAATTGCATCGGACCCCGATTTAAATATTTTAATAAGGCTCCCGCCTGTTCCGGGTGGGAGTGCTGGCCAACCATTTTGAGGTGATCTTGAAAATTGAGTGGGGTGGCCTCAGGCAGCCAGTGAGCAGTACTTTTTTGAAATAGATTTTCTGCCGACCGCTCCATTTTTCAGCACGAATGGGATGGTAGGCAGCTGAAAATCACCCCCAGTAGATCAGTGGCATTCTACTGTATTCATCTCCTTCACTGTGGCATGGAAATACTGCATCAGCCACTCGGAGAGAAGCAAATATAATGTGTGTGCGCTGCTAATAGTACAAGTATTATTATTATTATACAAGTAAAAGGGATCAAAAATCTTATCTCAATATCTTCAGGATCACAGGAATAGATGGGACTGGAAAAGCCTATTGCTGTCCATCCAGCCAGTCCCAAAGTTTAAAATTATCATATTGTACTCTCTTATACCCCTCAATTACTTCATTCATAAAAAAGCTAACCTGCTTCTTCTTGAATTTGTTCACGCCATCTGCTCAAATCTAAATTTGTTTTGTAATTCTTTCAGCTAACAATATTTCTCTTTCATCAGATCCAGATTCATCACTCGCAAACAAGAACCATCAGGATGTGCGTGCATATGTGCGACAGCTTAATGTAATCGACAATCAGAGGACTTTATTACAACTGTCTCACAGATTGGAGCCACGCCGATCCTAATAACAGTTATTTTCCACTATTGCACTGCCATAAAAGAAAATATTTATTGTATTTCAGCACAATGGGCATTCTGTGGTTTATAGTATTAACAATAATTATTTTGAAACTGGGCAGTATTGTAACTGCCTTGGTTCCAGAGGAAGGAAGACCATTCTGAATTGGAATCAACTTTAGCCCCCTGTTACAGCTACTATAACTGCCTCTTCCAGGATTTTGAAATTCATACTGTTTCACAAAGACCACAATATCCTCTACACCGTATTGGGTGATTGAGAGAAGAAAGTAGGGTTTTCTATTTTCCAGATTCTTATGCGTATAATGCAGAAGAATTTGTGCCAGAGTTGCCCTATATGTACTTAAGCACACTGATGAGATGGTCCTCTAATATAGGAAACAATTTACATTTGTTAAGATTCCATAAGCAGATTCTTTTGTTTTAAGATGGTAAGGGCACAAAATATTTGATATTTTTACTGATTGATGCTTCTAAAAAGTATTTCTAAACTTTCCACATTAAACTTAAACTGGGAAAATAGCACAAACTGCACAAGGCAAAATTGATGAAGTATTCCAGCAATTCATGCAACTTTTTTTTTTTGTTTTCAATATTCTCAGTAAGCTTTAGTCCTTTCATCTACATGAATTTAAATTGTGACTGAATATAGGCATTTTCTGTTTGCTTAGAAGGCACTTCATTCAAAATGTTAGTTGCTCTATGCAGCTCTCAACGGCATGGTGCAGGAGCCTGCTGTTCTTGTCAGTACCACACTACATTAATTAAGCACCGCACAGCTAACTAATCTTGAGCTCCCCACTGACACCAGACTTTTATTCTTCATAGAATGTTTTGTAACTTGTACTTTTTTTTAAAGAATGAATTTCAAATAAGCAAAATTTAATTTAGAAGCTGCAATATATGTGCCCAAAACGCACTAGATTTATTTTCTGAAATTTCAATCACTTTCTCCCCCCATCCCCAGGGAACCATGTCCCCAGGCACCTGAAAATGTTACTAAATATCATGTTGTTGTGACAGCACCACACACTGCTTCAGAAATCTGTGGGAAACCCTGAATGTTGATTATTTGTTTTAGCACTATTAAGCAAGTGTAAATAGTAGAAAAAAAAACACGCTTGCTTAATGCATTTGTCAATGACAGTTCTATAATGAATACTGTGCCAAAAGTATTGCTTATTTTATTTATTTCATTTTAATAATTTAATGTATGTTTAAAGGTTGGTCTGCAACCTATTATATTACATTGCATTTTTGCTATAGAGAGTTGAAGTTTTCACTCCCTTGTATTCATTGTCTAAAAATAACATGTCATTAAATATACAGTAATTAAATGTCTCTAATGTTAGCACGAACAAAGCAAGAGTTGCATTGTACAGAGTATACTGTGTTGCCCCAAGTAAATAAAAGCTAAGCTGTTTCTACAAAATGTAGCTGCTATATCTGGTTTTCATGTAAACTGGTACTAAGCAGTTGCCCTGCCATTCATCAACATAGATTAAAATTTTAATTCAATTGAATTCTATTATCTAGTATACAGTAGGGCTGATTTTCCTGTCCTGAATGCACCGTATTTCACCAATGCAGAGAAAAATGGGGCAAAGAGTTGTAATGTGGGGTCTTTGCCTCTTTTGCACATTATGCATATTTTTGGCAGGCCAAGCAAACCAGAAACAGGTGGGAGCTTCATTATGATATGAAAATTACACAGTAGCACCAAGAACTCCCATATAAATGGGCATCCTGAATTCCTAGGTTTTGAGTAATACCCAGAAGTAAGTTTAAAGGACCAAAAAGATTAATTCAGCTCTTTTGAGACGGTTACTTTCTCATTTATCTTAATTTTTTCTCTTTCCTGGCAGTGATAAGTACTGGTTAACAGTGGCCTCAACCTGCCTCCACTTCCATTCAGGCCTGCTAAAATACAGACTAATGGAGATGGTGTGGAGTGAGGTAGAGCTGATGCTCCTCACAACTACCTCCTGCAACATCATCACTACTTCAACAACAACAATAACTTGTATTTATATAGCGCCTTTAAAGTAGTAAAATGTCACAAGGCGCTTCACAGGAGTGTTATAAGACAAAGTTGACACCGAGTCACATGAGAAATTAGGGCAGGTGACCAAAAGCTTGGTAAAGAGGTAGGTTTTAAGGAGCGTCTTAAAGGAGGAAAGAGAGGTGAGAGGCGGAGAGGTTTCGGCAGGGAATTCCAGAGCTTAGGGTCTAGGCAGCTAAAGGCACGGCCACCAATGGTTGAGTGACTAAAATCAGGGATGCTCAGGAGAAAAAAAAGAAAAGACTTGCATTTATATAGCGCCTTTCACGACCACCGGACGTCTCAAAGCGCTTTACAGCCAACAAAGTACTTTTTGAAGTGGAGTCACTGTTGTAATGTGGGAAACACGGCAGCCAATGTGCGCACAGCAAGCTCCCACAAACAGCAATGTGATAATGACCAGATAATCTGTTTTTGTGATGTTGGTTGAGGGATAAATATTGGCCAGGACACCGGGGATAACTCCCCTGCTCTTCTTCGAAATAGTGCCATGGGATATTTTACGTCCACCTGAGAGAGCAGATGCGGCCTCGGTTTAACACCTCATCTGAAAGACAGCAGCTCCAACAGTACAGCACTCCCTCAGCACTGTACTGGAGTGTCAGCCTAACCTTTATGTGCTCAAGTCCCTGGAGTGGGACTTGAACCCACAATCTTCTGATTCAGAGGCTGGTGTGCTACCAACAGGAGCCACAGCTGACACAAGGACAGAATTAAGAGCGCAGATACCTTGGGGTTGTGGAGCTGGAGGAGTTTAGAGATAGGGAGGGGCAAAGCCATGGAGGGATTTGAAAACAAGGATGAGATTTTTAAAATCAAGGTGTTGCTTAACCGGGAGTCAATGTAGGTCAGCGAGCACAGGGGTGATGGGTGAACGGGACTTGGTGTGGGTTAGGACACGGGCAACCGAGTTTTGGATGACTTCAAATTTACGTAGGGTAGAACATGGGAAGCTGGCCAGGGGTGCGTTGGAATAGTCAAGTCTGGAGGTAACAAACGCATGGATGAGGGTTTCAGCAGCAGATGAGCTGAGGCGCGGCGGAGGTGGTAGTTATGGTCCTAGTTATGGTGCGGATATGTGGTCGGTAGCTCATTTCAGGGTCAAATATGACACCAAGGTTGCGAACAGTCTGGTTCAGTCTCAGACAGATGCTAGAGAGGGATAGAGTCGGTGGCTAGGGAACGGAGTTTGTGGCGGGGCCAAAGACAATGGCTTCGGTCTTCCCAAAATTTAATTGGAGAAAATTTCTGCTCATCCAGTAATGGATGTCGGACAAGCAGTCTGACAATTTAGAGCCCGTGGCGGGATCGAGAGAAATGGTGAGGTAGTCATCAGCGTACATGTGGAAACTGACGCCGTGTTTTCGGATGATGTCGCCGAGGGGCAGCATGTAGATGAGAAATAGGAGGGGGGCCAAGGATAGATCCTTGGGGATCCCAGAGGTAACTATGTGGGTGTGGAAAGAGACGCCGTTGCAGGTGATTCTCTGGCTACAATTAGGCGAGTGCAGTCCCACCCAGCTGGACGACGGTGGAGAGGTGTTGGAGGAGGATGGAGTGGTCAACCGTGTCAAAGGCTGCAGACAGGTCGAAAAGGACGAGGAGGAATAGTTTACCTTTGTCACAGTCACAAAGGATGACGTGACTTTCATGAAAGCCGATTTGGTGCTGTGGCAGGGGCAAAAACCTGATTGGAGGGATTCAAACATGGAGTTCCTGGAAAGATGGGCATGGATTTGGGAGGCGACAACACGTTCAAGGACTTGAGGGGAAAGGGAAGTTGGCGATGAGACAGTAGTTTGCAAGGATGGAGGGGTGATGACGGCAGATTTGAAGGAGAGGGGGACAGTACATGAGAGAGAACCGTTAACAATGTCAGCTAACATGGGAACTAGGAAAGTGGGTTGGGTGGTCAGCAGTTTAGTAGGAATAGGGTCGAAGGTTCTGGAAGTGGTCATCAGTAGCCATCAAACAGGGGGTTAGGTGCTGGGCTGCTCCATCACTTGTCTGCAGATTCATGCCTGTTCATGGGGTTTCCTTTTCCCTTTTCGTCTGTAACTTCTTAATCCCAGTCTCTTCTTGGCAAAACGTGCTAATGGGCTAATATACCTTTTGACCTTTCTAAAGGTTTTCTCTTTATTTCCCTCCCCCCCCCCCCCCGTGACATTTCCCTTTAATTGTCCCCATCACCTTAAATTTCACTTACACAGAATTACCCACTCTTAGCAAAAAGTGCTCCATACACCTGCCTGGATTTGTGAATAATTATGCAAATAGACTGACTCAGGAAATTTAAGTGATATTAGCACCTCATCAGGAACTCATACCAGTTCTTAACCATTTAGACATGGTTTGCATCAGTGGATGAAAAACAGCCCAATATTTCTAAAAATAGTTTCATTTTTTTCCCACCAAATTAAACTACTTTTATATTATCTGCTTAATAAACCACAGGTCTGTACAGTTAGCTGCAGCATCAGCCTTCTGACTGAAAAATAAGTTTTAAACTAAAAGCAGGAAGAAATGTTTTTCCAAAGTTTGACTCTGTCCTGCATATGCTAGTAGGTGCTCACTGAAGACTGCCTTTCACCAGCAAGGTCCTGGTGTTCAAGTTAGCTGTTTTGTCGTCTTAAATCTAATGATAAGCAACATTTGAATAGAATGCTTTCCAGCCATCCTTTTTTGGGGGGCTATTTGTCTCTAGTTCCAATTTGGTTGTATCCTGTTTTTGCCCTCCACATTTTACACTTTTAAAATCCTTCATTTTGTTTAAATGTATTTTTCTCCTTACAACTTGTGTCCTGTGGTACATGATTGCTCCTCAAGAGGGTGGAAAGTAACCTGGGGTGTTCCTAGGCCTCTGCAAATGTTGTTGTTGAGCTGACATGTAGGAGTTGTCTGAGAGTTCTCCGTTGATTCACCCACTAATTTTATCTTCCTCTCTTAGGGAAAACACTAACCATATATTTGGTTCTCCTCTTCTCCAGCCATGGCATAGTCAAGATCAGGAGCCCACTGGGTTTTCATTATTATTTACCTCTCAATGGCACAGAATGTAGGTGCGTCAATTATTTTGCTCGACAGATCACTCTGCAACCTATCCAGGATTAGAAACCTTTGTGTGGGGGAGTTGATTCTGTATTCTGTCCTCCCTAAAGATTAGTACACACAGAATCAAGCATAATTAACCCAGTTATGGGAATTTAAAAGCTAATCAATTTCAATTTTGCATAGCTATGAATTTTCACAAAATAATCAATACTTGCAACATTGCCCCAGTACACCATGCTATAGGATTAAATGTTCACTAAAACAGTCCTGCTGCAAGCTGACTGAGCACAACTACACAATAGTGTTTCCCAGCTAAACATCCCACTACACTTAATGATCAGGTACATGTACACCTTTCCAGATTTGCATATCACCAAATGTCAGTATGTATGAGACAGTTATTTTCCCCATTCTACTCCTCTTGGATCTACTTCTTCTGCCTGACTGCCTTTGAATGGGGCACTATTCTCCTCAGATGTCTAGCGTCTGGCTCCAAGCCCTGCATAAGAACATAAGAAATAGGAGCAGGAGTAGGCCATTTGGTCCCCCTGAGCCTGCTCCGCCATTCAATAAGATCATGACTGATCTTCGACCTCAACTCCACTTTCCTGCACTATCCCCATATCCCTTAATATCCAAAGATCTATCTATCTCTGTCCTTAATATACTCAACGACTGAGCCTCCACAGCCCTCTGGGGTAGAGAATTCCAAAGATTCACCACCCTCTGAGTGAAGAAATTTCTCCTCATCTCAGTCCTAAATGGCTGACCCCTTATTCTGAGACTGTGACCCCTGGTTCTAGACTCCCCAGCCAGGGGAAACATCCTCCTGCATCTACCCTGTCATGCCCTGTAAGAATTTTGTATGTTTCAATGAGATCACCTCTCATTCTTCTAAACTCTAGAGAATATAGGCCTAGTCTACTCGATCTCTCCTCATAGGACAATCCCCCCATCCCAGGAATCAGTCTGGTAAACCTTCATTGCACTCCTTCTATGGCAAGTATCCTTCCTTAGGTAAAGAAACCAAAACTGTACACAATACTCCAGGTGTGGTCTCACCAGGGCCCTATATAATTGCAGTAAGACGTCTTTACTCTTATACGCAAACCCTCTGGTAATAAAGGCCAACATACCATTTGCTTTCCTAATTGCTTGCTGTACCTGTATGTTAACTTTCAGTGATTTGTGTACAAGGACACCCAGGTCCCTCTGAACACCAACATTTCCCAATCTCTCACCATTTAAAAAATACTCTGCTTTTCTATTTTCCTACCAAAGTGGATAACTTCACATTTCTCCACATTATATTCCATTTGCCATGTTCTTGCCCACTCACTTAGCTTGTCTATATCCCCTTGAAGCCTCTTTGCATCCTCCTCACAACCTACATTCCCACCCAGCTTTGTATCATCAGCAAACTTGGATATATTACAATTAGTCCCTTCATCCAAATCATTGATATAGATTGTGAATAGCCGAGGCCCAAGCACTGATCCTTGCGGTACATAGATACATAGAAGATAGGAGCAGGAGTAGGCCATCCGGCCCTTCGAGCCTGCTCCGCCATTTAATGAGATCATGGCTGATCCTCCAATTCAGTATCCCGTCCCCGCCTTCTCTCCGTAACCCTTAACCCCTTTTGCCTGTAGAAATATATCTAATTCCCTCTTAAATATATTTAATGAGCTGGCGTACACTGCCCTCTGTGGCAATGAGTTCCACAGGTTCACCACCCTCTGAGTGAAGAAATTCACCCTCATTTCTGTCCTAAATGGTTTAGCCCTTATCCTTAAATTATGTCCTCTAGTTCTGTTCTCACCCGCCAAGGGAAACATTCCTTCTGCATCTAGTCTGTCTAGACCTGTCAGAATTTTATACACTTCTATGAGGTCCCCTCTCAATCTTCTAAACTCCAGTGTGTACATCCCTAAACTACATAGTCTCTCCTCATAGGTCAATCCCGCCATTCCTGGTATCAGCCTGGTGAATCGCCGCTGCACCCCCTCCATGGCAAGAACATCTTTCCTCAGATAAGGTGCCCAAAACTGTACACAGTACTCGAGGTGTGGTCTCACCAGTGCCCTGTACAGCTGCAGCAAGGTATCCCTGTTCCTGTATTCCAACCCTTAGTTACAGACTGCCAACCTGAAAATGACCCGTTTATCCCTACTCTCTGTCCGTTAACCAATCCTCAATCCATGCTAGTAAAGTACCCCCAATCCCATGAGCCTTAATTTTGTTTAATAACCTCTTGTGTGGCACCTTATCGAATGCCTTCTGAAAATCCAAATACACCATATCCACTGGTTCCCCCTTATCTATTCTGCTAGTTACAACCTCCAACAAATTCGTCAAACATGATTTCCCTTTCATAAATTCATGTTGACTCTGCCTAATCCTATTATTATTTCTAAGTGCCCTGTTCCCACATCTTTAATAATAGATTCTAGCATTTTCCCTACTACTGATGTCAGGATAACTGGTCTGTAGTTCCCCATTTTCTCTCTCCCTCCTTTTTTAAATAGTGGGGTTACATTTGCTACCTTCCAATCCAAGGGGACGGTTCTAGAATCTATGGAATTTTGGAAAATGACAACCAATGCATCCACTATTTCTATAGCCACCTCTTTCAAAACCCCATTTGTCTGTAACCAGACTTTATTCTACCACTGTCTCTTGGTTCTCTTGCTTTCAGAATTTTGATGACCTTTCTCTCTCCCCCTTTCCTCATCCCAAGACCCATCCTGCCTCACCTAGATTCTTACCTAACTTAAGGTTTCTCTAATGTGTGCACCTGCTGCCACGCTGGACCTAAAACCCACCAACTCTCATTTCCTTTTCTGGATAACCCAGGTGTCACCAATCATGATCAAATTAAACAAAAGTGCCCCCTATTTAAAGGGCACAAACAATAAAATCCAAATTATAAATAAAAACCAAAGGAAACTTAATAAATTAGATTAAGATACTGCTCTTTGTGTTGACAATGCATTCCAGTGACAATTGCAATCTGTACAAAATAAGTCTCAAACTTACAATATCCCTTAAAACAATTTCCTGAAGCCATCATAATTTAGGGGTATCTCATGAAATGTGTTATTGGAACCAAGTCGATGAACAGATATAAGTTTCTTACATAATAAAAAGGGACAATAAATTAATTACAGATATTAAGCAGGAAATTGTATACACGACTGAAACCTAACAAAAAATGGTTTAGAATTGAGATGTGAGTCTCCTGTTTTCCCCTTCCCCAGTGAGGAAAAAGCATAGCTCGGCCTATTTTTTGGAAAAAAAATTGTCAATAAAACAATAGACATTTTGCTCTGAATAGTTTTGTCATTTACCTCTCAAATTTTAATCATCTAAATAAGAAATGTTCTAATTACAATTTTCTGCAATTTGAGGCAGAGGAAATGTTCGAAATTTCAAAAATGAAAACTTGATTTTTTTTTCTCTTTACAGTCTGTAAAAAAATTGTTTAAAAAAAAAACTAAGCCTGGACTAGAGGATATGCAGTGATTTTAAACAGTATTTGAACCTCTCATTTTTGTGTAATTTATTTGTTGAAGTGAATCAAATTTCAGAAGTTATTTAAATAAGTTACTTGAATATTTTAAAGCAGAAATGAGGATGGTTTACAGATGAATCGCCAAAATTCACTACAGGTAGTTACTGAGGCAAAACTATACCATTGTTTAAAAGGGAACCGAATAAGTCATTGAATCAGTCTGGAGTAAGCAACTGTACTTTACTCAACCAAAACATAGCCCAAGCAATTTCCTGGAGTATGCTAAAGTAGAATCATAGAAATTGCAGCGCAAAAAGAAGCCTTCTGTCAACCATAACTGTGCTAGTTCTCATTCTTCAACTGGAGTTATATACTCTTATCCCATTTACTTGTCCTTTTTTGTGTATCCTTTTATATTCTTCCTTTTCAAATACTTATTTAAATAATGTTAAATGTTTTCCCCTCAATAGCCACTTGTGGTAAAACATTCCATGTCCTATTAACCCTCTGTGTGATTTTTTTTTCTAACTCCTCCCTTTGTCCTTGTGATAATCATAGAATGATACACCACAGAAGGAGACCATTTTTGCCATCATGCCTGTGCTGGCTCCTTGAAACAACTATCCAATTAGTACCGTGCCACTGCTCTTTCCCCATAGCCCTGCAAATTTCCCACATTCAAGTATTTATCCAATTTCCTTTTGAAAGTTGTGATGTGGAGATGCCGGCGTTGGACTGGGGTGGACAAAAATGAGAAGTCGCACAACACCAGGTTATAGTCCAACAGATTTATTTAAAATTACAAGCTTTCGGAGCTGTCGCCCCTTCTTCAGGTAGGGTAGCTGTGAGAGAATCTCCCAGAATTCACAATATAAACACAGAAAAAATGTATTCAAATCTTTCCCTACATCAAAGACACACTAAGAGCACAGCCAAGACAATGAGATGTGTCCCAGGGGGTCCAACGTGTCAAAACACCTGCTGGCTGCATATCCTCTCCATTTGGGTTTAAAAAAACCTGGAAAGACCGGCCATGATGTCAAGTCACGTAACTTTTGAAAGTTATAATGGAATCTGCTTCCACCACCCTTTCATGCAGTGCATTCCAGATCATCATAACTTGCTGCATAATTTTTTCTTCCTCATGTCACCTCTGGTTCTTTTGTCAATTACCTTTTGTGTCCTCCGGTTACTGACCCTTCTGCCACGTTAAACAGTTTCTCCTAATTTACTCTTTCAAAACCCTTCATGATTTTTGAACACCTCTTTCAAATCTTCCCTTAACCTGCTCTGCTCTAAGGAGAACAATCCCAGTTTCTCTAGTCTTTCCACATAACTGAAGTATTTCATCCCTGATACCATTCTAATAAATAATCTCTGCATCCTCTCATAAGGCATTGACATCTTTCCTAAAGTATGGTGCCCAGAATTGGCCACAATACTCCAGCTGGGGCTAATGAATATTTTATAAAGATTTAGCATAACTTCCTTGCTTTTGTACTCTATGCCTCTATTTATAAAGCCAAGGATCCCGTATGCCTTTTTAACAGCCTTCTCAACTTGTCCTGCCACTAGCAAAGATTTGTGTACGTACATCCCCCAGGACTCTCTGTTCCTGCACCCCTTTAAAATGATACCATTTAGTTTATATTGCTTCACCTCATTCTTCCTACCAAAATGAATCACTTCACACTTCTCTGCCTTAAATGTCATCTACCATGTGTCTGCCCATTTCTCCAGTGTGTCTATGTCCTCCTGAAGTCTGTTACTATCCTCCTCATTGTTTACTAAATTTCCAAGTTTCGTGTCATCTGCAAACTTTGAAATTAAGCCCTGTATATTCAAGTCCAGGTCACTAATATATATCAAAAAGAGCACTGACCCCTGGGGGACACCACTGCATACTGCCCTCCAGTGTGAAAAACTCAACACTACTCTCTGCTTTCTGTCCCTTAGCCAACTACGTATCCACGCAGTCATTGCCCCTTTAAGCTTCAATTTTTCTAACAAGGCTATTATGTGGTACTTTATTAAGCGTCTTTTGAAAAGTCCATATACACATCAACCGCACTACTCTCATCAACCCTCTCCGTTACTTCATCAAAGAACCCAATCAAGTTAGTAGAGTAATCCTGAGTATATATCCCCTTGTTGCTGATTTGGAAATAAGTAGAAACAGCTTTTCACTATTTATGCTTACAAATACCGACTATTTGATCCCCCCTAACCTTCTCTGTTACAATGGGTAAAAAAGCTCCAATTTCAAGCCTTTTTCCATAACTATAACCTCTCATTTTGAATATCATTCTAGTGAATCTTCACTTTACCCTTTCCATGGCTCTAATATCTTTCCTATAATGAGATGCTCAGAACTTCATGCGATAGACATTGTTGCTGCATTAAGTAGAGAAATAGAAAAGTTAGAGGAAAAGAAGAAAGTTTTATAGCCTGAATCTTCTTCAAATGGCTCTGTATCCATGTACTGTTACTTTTTCTTGCATACAACTCCTGGAAAATATTTGTCCAGTTAAGTAAATTGTTTGTTCTGTTACTGATTAACAGAGCTCTTTTTTGTAGTATAGTGTAAAGGCTATTTTGCTATGGTGTAGAAATTGTATCCTTCGGTAAGATAACCCCAGTTACTTCAAAGTATGCCATGGACATAAATTGAAATTAGTGAAAGCAATTTTTGAAAGGTATCGGGAATGCTTCTTTACTCAAGTTGTGAAAATGTTTTAATCTACGGAGCAAGGCAATAGAAGCAAATATATTAGGATTATTTAAAATCCAATTAGATAGCATGATGAGAGATTTGGAGAATGAACTTTAATAGATATGTAGCCTTTTCTCATTCTGACTTTATCTTTGGTGGGTGGAAATATTATAAACCCCTGGGGAAAGAGTGGCATCCCCCAGCCTAGCTGAGGACCCCCAAAAGCTCTCTTCCCTGCTCCTTGACCATATCCCTGCTCATAAATCATATACGCCAACCTGAAAAAACTAGCAATAGCTACCTAACAGCTTCACAAAAAAAATGACAACCACCGCAAAGCTGGCAACTTCAGCACGGCGGGAGTGATTGGTGCTCCCGCTTGCTCACAAGGCTCGCTTGCCTGCCTGCCTGCAGGAGGCGCGGGCTGCCCGAGTGCTCCCGGTGTAAGGGGCGGGTTCTCAGTGCAGGGAGTCTCCCGGCCAGCTTGTTTGCAGCAATTACCGCCGCTGCTCCGCTTCTATCGCATTCCCGGTCGGTGGCCGGAGCAAGTGCAACAGAGGTAAGAAATGTCCCAGAACCCGAAAGTCGGCATTTCATCGGTTCCCTTCCCTTCCCTCCCTCCCAGTTATGCTCGTGTTTTAAAAAAAAAACACACTTGCGGAAGTGTAAAGATAAGGAAGGTTGGCGCCTGCAAATATGTCTGAAGTTGAAACTGCTGTTGGGTGTACTTTCACATCCTTGTGCAATCGGATGGTTTCTGTTTGAGAGAAGGTCCGGCTCCCGGTGCGATTCCGTCTGTCCTGTGACCTTTGCTCGAGGCCCGGTTGATGGATTTGACGGCTGGGGTTTTTGGTGCCGTTCTCACCGTCACCAGAGGACCCGAGGACAGACAGACTTTCTCACTCTGTGACCCCAAACATTTCACAGCGCCTCACGTCACGGCTTTCGCCAAAAGCGCCTCCCAGTTCCCAGAAGTGTGTTTTTTTTAAAAAAAACAACTTCAAAGTAACAGCCACAAGTTTCACTGAAGCGGCGCATTCGTTTAGAAAGTCTATGTTGGCATGTGGGTTTTTTTTATACAATTGTTTAAAGTGAGAGGTTTGCGGCCGGGCTGTGGCGCAGTTGGTGCTACAATGTCCCCAGTCTCCCTCTCCCTCTCTCTCTGCGGGTATTTTGTGCGATGTGATCACAGCGCCGAGAGATTGCGTGCCTCGCATTCCACGGCCATGATCCAGCCTCAGAGCTAACGGACACCACGTTACCCAGGATATGTGCCAGTGGAGGTGCAACGAATCTTCTGGCGCAGTGTCTATTGGAAAAAGCAAGAACTTGCGTTTATATAACGCCTTCCACATCCTCGGGCCGTCCCAACGCGCTTTGCAGTCAATGAAGTACTTTTGAAGTTAAGTCACTGTTGCAATGTAGGAAGCCTACAACTTTAAAGGGGAAAACATGGGATAGTAGCAGCAGCAGTCGTCATACAAACTTAAAAACATTTTTTTTGTTCTAACCACCCCCCCCCCCCAACAGATATGCACACTACTTTTTTGGGGGACTAGTGTATGCATCTTCGGACGTTAACTTGCAGTTGTAGAACCGATCAGTTAATATAGTTTGGTTCTTGGCATACGGATTTCAATGGCATTTTATTTAACTGATCACTTATTTCATATTTTTCAGATTCTGAAATTGTCAGTATGCGATGTTGTCCCTCAGTCCATCGTTTTTGCAAATCAAATTTGATGATTTACAATTTTATGAAAACTGTGGAGGAGGAAGCTTTGGTAGTGTTTACCGAGCAAAATGGTTGTCCCAGGACAAAGAGGTGGCTGTCAAAAAATTGCTAAAAATAGAAAAAGAGGTAAGATTTAGACATGTCACTTGTATTTTGTAGTACCCCTTCCCATTATCCTATTTTCACGTTTAAAAAAAAAAGTCTTGAATCAGAACAGACTGACTCATTTCTTGAGCACCTTAACCCTTCTATTGCAATAATTGCATTGCTTTTTTTTGGCTGTTCCACTTCCGAACCTTCCTTCAGCTTGTAGGGCACGTCAAACAAAACCACGGACTAATATTGGCCCGTAATTTACGGCTCCTATGAGTGCGTACGTGCCTGTAAAGGTTGCGCACGAAACGCATGCGTGAAAACGCAGAACTTGCGATCTGTTATGAATTTTCTTGACAGATCCAACGCATCCCCGGGAAAAGGGCATCCGCGGGTGGAGATTCGGGCGAATGCCCGTGAAATTCTTACGCCTGGTAAAAGCATTTCCCTGGAGGCAGCCTCTGACCGCAAATTCAGGGCCATTATTTTTTTATCTTGAAATTCATCTGTTAAAGTCAGACACTTGAATTGCCCCAACTATACACCCTCACACTTGTATAAAGTGTCTGACTAACCACTATTGAGATTACTCTCCGCTAGCAAAATAACATACTAAATGTAGACTTGTTAGATATGTGGCTTTTGTGGTTCTGTAGATTAGTTAAAGGTTCTCACCACAGTCAGGAAGTTTATCTATCTTGCCACTGAGATATTCAGATAATTAACACTTGTGTTGCTACCAGTGTTTGTGTTCATTTGACATATTTAACCTGACTTTTTCTGCTGCATGGAAGCATGTTTATATTTTTGTGGTATTAGTGTCCAGTCTATGTAGGTTTCATTTTGAGCTTTGTTGTGTTTGAGTCAAGTTACTACAATTCCTCGAAGTGGGGAAGAGGAGAAGGAAAAGGCCCTTTTTCGTGATGGCTTGATTTATTTGGGCTGGCATACATGACCACTTTGGTTTCCTCATTAGTGAGTTCTCACAAGGAATGCTGTGAAGAGAGATGTGGTGAACGACAGACTGAAACTTTTTATGCAGGAATATAAACAGCTGTCTTTCTATTGACAAACACCTGGCAATCATTTTATGACCGAACATAAATAGTTGGACCAAGCTGGCAACATGGTATGAAAGAATACATATTCCTGCCTTCCAAATTCTACAGCCTCATTTAATGCTGCTACTGAATTAGGTGTTGGCACGAGAATTGCATAGATGGATTTCATGGAGCTGCTTTGATTATGCTGGTGGAGAGCTCTACTGAAACTTAACTGTAATAAAATTCTGCATATGTTCTCACAATCTGCATGTCTCTAGAGAAATTCATTTCTAAATTTCAACTTGTTTTTAATATGCTTCTTAGTAGTGGGCTGCAGAGGACAACTTGAATAAGAGGTATATAATAATGGGATAGAGAAAGTAAACAATACTTTTGGCATGCTTGAAAAAATATCAGAGTGCAATGTGTCACTAATCACAATATCCACCCCAAGCACCAGCACCGAAAAGGCGCCCTGGGTGGGATAGATAGTGAGTTAGAGGGTTCTGCCCAGGATGAAACACTAGTGAGCAGGAGTAGGGCAGCCCAGGTGATGGCTCACAGGAGTCAAGCCTGGGTCCCAGGTTTGCTAAAGAGATGATCACTTTAGGGGCTCAGCATTCCGAAGAAAGTCGCTTTCTGTGCACCAATAATTGCTCAAGGACAGCCTACCTCAGAGCTACCTCACCACGTCCGACAGTATAAGGAGTCAGCTTCCAGCTTATGTAATGTTCGGGCTCAATGCATCAACTCTGCAGTCTGCCATGGAGTGTGTGGCCAGCTCTATGGCTGCTGCGATCGAGCCCTCAACGGGAGTCCATGGCACCAGCTGTTGCAGCTTTGTGTGTCTGCCGTGTCTCAGTGGGTAGCACTCTTGCCTCTGAGTCAAGGTTGTGGGTTCAAGTCCCACTCCAGGGACTTGAGCACAAAAATTTAGGTGACACTCCAGTGCAATGCTGAGGGAGTGCTGCACTGTCGGAGGTGCTGTCTTTCGGATGGGACATTAAACCAAGGTCCCGTCTGCTCTCTCAGGTGGACGTGAAAGATCCCATGGCACTATTTCATAGAGAGCAGGGGAACTAATCCCCGGTGTCCTGGCTAATATTTATCCTTCAATCAACATAACAAAAACAGATTATCTGGTCATTATCACATTGCTGTTTGTGGGAGCTTGCTGTGTGCAAATTGGCTGCTGCGTTTCCTACATTACAACAGTGACTACACTCCAAAAGTACTTCATTGGTTGTAAAGTGCTTTGAGACGTCCGGTGGTCGTGAAAGGCACTATATAAATGCAGGTCTTTCCTTGTTCGACGCTGAAACTGGTGCCATTCGGCGCTGGGCCCCACCATCTCTCTTGCCTTCAAAGGGCTGGGGGAGTGCGTTGATAGAGGCTTCAGTCACATCACGGATCACCTACACTCTGCTCTCCCGCGGAGTGGCTCACAGTACCTCTCAGAATGATGGCAAGCCTGCTCCCGTGCCACTCCCTCAACCAATGCTAGCCCTGTTGCCAGGAAGCCAACTTGGCCTGATTGCCCCAGAAGCATTTTTTTGTTTTTGTTTGAGATTTCCAGCACCTGCAGTTTTTTTTCATTTGCATTACAGTTGAATTGAGTCATTTTGTCTGAGGGTACGACAGAGTTCTGTAGTGTAGATGTCCCTTGCCTTGATCCAAACAAAAATTTAGCCCCCATAAAAGCCTATGCTCTTTTTCTTTGCTCTTATGAATAGAAGAGAGGAGGCAGAGGGAAATTAGTTCTCGATGAATCCTATACATAATCTTGTCACACATTCCTGCAGCTTTGATGTAAAGCTGCTTGTGATCCAACAAAATCTGGTTACTAAATATTTGGAATGTCTAATTTTTTCCTTTTAAAATTAAATGTCCAGAACAAGCAATTTATTCTTGAAATACATTATACAATACATTGTAGAGCAAACTGTTAGCAGTTTTACTCAGTTTAAATGATGGTCCATTTCAGTTGAGGGTTGCGATAACTTTTATTAGTACAATTGTTATGGGAGAAAATGATTTTAACACCTTTGGTAATTTTCTTTTGTTCAATTTCTGCCACTAGTTTGGGGATTTTGGAACAGTCATG
Organism: Squalus acanthias; assembly: GCA_030390025.1. Lineage (NCBI taxonomy): Eukaryota > Metazoa > Chordata > Chondrichthyes > Squaliformes > Squalidae > Squalus > Squalus acanthias. The sequence goes on along the minus strand of CM059427.1, from coordinate 25,135,779 downwards.
TTGCATTTAATTCTAGTATTTTAAAATGTGCAGCTTTTAAATGCCCCAAAGCACTGCAGTGAAATTATAATAACCTCTTACTGTATTTCAGCTATTTGCATTAAAATACCATGGTTGATATTTGTTTGAATAGTATATTTTCTGATTTTGAATTTAGGCTGAAATTCTTAGTGTTCTCAGCCACAGAAACGTCATTCAATTCTATGGAGCTGTCTTGGAGTCGCCCAACTATGGCATAGTAACTGGTAAGTGTTTTTGTAACATTCCACACACTTTTTCTTCAGAACTCAAAATAATTAGTGCTTTAATGCAATGCTATTCCTATTCTTGTTACCTGTCATAATCCAGAAATTAATGTTAGTTTTTGTCTGTCGGCTTATTCTCCGATTCGCAAAAAATACAAAATAGCAGATTTTATTTTTACATGCATCACATATCCACAGTTTTTGTGCTTGCAAGTGTGGCCTAAATATATACTACATGAAATTCCTTTGTACAAAATTTACCGCACAGATTGCTTCCAATAAACCATGCAGTCAGCAATTTTAGCAACCAACATTTTTGTAAATATGTGTTTAACAGGACTACCTAGTCATGGTCTACTTTACCTCATAATCTCATTAAAATTTGTTTCTGAAATTAAGTAACTGCATAATCTGTTCCATTTTCCATATATTTACAGTTTTTGCATGTATGAGTATGTGTGCATTTATGCAAATGATTAATTGATATTACGTTGTAAATGTAATTGTATCTTTGCTGAAATAAATATCATTCCATTTTTTAGACTTAAAATATACATTCATGTTTTAAATACAAAATGAGTCAGTCTTTCTGGCGAAGTGAAGTATTTTGGAAATACTGTATTTGTTGGATGCTGATTATTTTTTGTTTGTAAGTATTCTGCCAAAAACACTCTTATTTTACCTATCACATGATTATATTTAGAATGAATATTATCAAACTCGTATCACCTTTACCACATCATTTTTGCACCATGTTCCTCTTCTGGTTGTTACAAAAGCTTACAACAAAGGAACTGCGCTACTAGCTGCAAGTAGGTATGCTCCACCTTATGTGGTAAACTGGAGCCCACCTCCCCACCCCCACCCCCACAACAAATGTGTGGCTGAAGCACATGCAGAACATATCCCAATCTGAAAAAGATGATGTACAGCCTCTGCCTGAGACTGGAGAAACACCAAGCAATCTGGGGCCTATTCGAAGAGACCCGCTCCTACCCTTTCCTCACCCCACAACCCACCATTGATGATGAATAGCGATGACCCCAACTGACATGACTGCGCCCCTCACCCCCCCCCCACCCCCCCAATACTAAAGCAAAATAGCTAACTAATACAAAGCAGGTTAAAGGTCTTTGGATTGGATGTCATTAGTGACTTGAGAATGAATTATCTTGTAACTCATTCCCAATTTATTCTGTATTAGGTGAGAAAGACCCAAATGCTTCATCAGATGCTAAATAATGCTATAATGTGTAGAATGGGACAGGGTAGACAAAAGCAGATACTTTTTAGTAGTTGGATCAAGAATTGGGGACCACTGATACAAGATTAAATGTAAGAGATTTAGAGTAGAGGGAAGGAGAAACTTCTTCAAACATGGGAACGGTAGCATAGTGGTAATGTCACTGGGCTAGTAATCCAGAGGCCTGGACGAATGATCCAGAGACGTGAGTTCAAATCCCACCATGGGAGCTGGGGAATTTAAATTAAGTTAATTAAATAAATCTGGTATAATCAATAATGGTAACCATGAAACTATCGGATTATCGTAAAACCCATCTGGTTCACTAATGTCCTTCAGGGAGGGAAATCTGCTGTCCTTACCTGGTCTGGCCTATATGTGACTCCAGACCCACAGCAATATGGTTGACTGTTAACTACCCTCTGAAATGGCCTAGCAAGCCACTCAGTTGTAACAAACCGCTACAAAACACAATAAGAATAAAACCGGATGGACTACTCGGCCTCGGCACCGGCTACGGACACGGCAATGGCACACCCAGCCAAGTCGACCCTGTAAAGTCCTCCTCACCAACATCTGGGGACTTGTGCCAAAATTGGGAGAGCTGTCCCACAGATTAGTCAAGCAACAGCCTGACATAGTCATACTCACAGAATCATACCTTTCAGCCAATGTCCCAAACTCCTCCATCACCATCCCTGGTATGTCCAGGGGTGGCGGCACAGTTGGGAATGAGTGGCCCTGGGAGTCCTCAACATTGACTCCGGACCCCATGAAGTCTCAAGCATGGGCAAGGAAACCTCCTGCTGATTACCACCTACCGCCTGCCCTCCATCAGCTGATGAATCAGTACTCCTCCATGTTGAACACCACTTGGAAGAAGCACTGAGAGTAGCAAGGGCACAGAATGTACTCTGGGTGGGGACTTCAATGTCCATCATCAAGAGTGGCTCGGTAGCACCACTACTGACTGAGCTGGCCGAGTCCTGAAGGACATAGCTGCCAGTCTGGGCCTGCCAACATGAGGGGAAAAACCTACTTGACCTCGTCCTCACCAATCTACCTGTCGCAGATGCATCTGTCCATGACAGTATTGGTAGCAGTGACCACCGCACAGTCATTGTGGAGACGCAGTCCCGTCTTCACACTGAGGACACCCTCCATCGTGTTGTGTGGCACTACCACTGTGCTAAATGGGATAGATTCAGAACAGATCTAGCAGCTCAAAACTGGGCATCCATGAGGCGCTGTGGGCCATCAGCAGCAGCAGAATTGTATTCCACCACAATCTGTAACCTTATGGCCTGGCATATCCCTCACTCTACCATTACCATCAAGCCAGGGGACCAACCTTGGTTCAATAAGGAGTGTAGAAGAGCATGCCAGGAGCAGCACCAGGCGTACCTAAAAATGAGGTGCCAACCTGGGGAAGCTGCAACACAGGACTACATGCATGCTAAAAAACAGAAGCAGCATGCTATAGACAGGGCTAAGCAATCCCACAATCAACGGATCAGATCAAAGCTCTGCAGTCCTGCCACATCCAGTCGTGAATGGTGATGGACCATTAAACAACTAACGGGAGGAGGAAGCTCCATGAATATCCCCATCCTCAATGATGGTGGAGCCCAGCACGTGAGTGCAAAAGACAAGGCTGAAGCGTTTGCAACCATCTTCAGCCAGAAGTGCTGCGTGGATTATCCATATCGGCCTACTCCTGAGGTCCCCACCATCACAGAAGCCAGTTTTCAGCTAATTTGATTCACCCCACGTGATATCAAGAAATGGCTGAGCGCACTGGACACAGCAAAGGCTATGGGCCCCGACAACATCCTGGCTATCGTGCTGAAGACTTGTGCTCCAGAACTAGCTGCGCCTCTAGCCAAGCTGTTCCAGTACAGCTACAACACCGGCATCTATCCGACAATGTGGAAAACTGCCCAGGTATGTCCTGTCCACAAAAAGCAGGACAAATCCAATCCGGCCAATTACCGCCCCATCAGTCTACTCTCAATCATCAGCAAAGTGATGGAAGTTGTGATCAACAGTGCTGTCAAGCGGCACTTACTCACCAATAACCTGCTCACTGATGCCCAGTTTGGGTTCCGCCAAGACCACTCGGCTCCCGACCTCATTACAGCCTTGGTCCAAACATGGACAAAAGAGCTGAATTCCAGAGGTGAGGTGAGAGTGACTGCCCTTGACATCAAGGCAGCATTTGACTGAGTGTGGCATCAAAGAGCCCTAGTAAAACTGAAGTCAATGGGAATTGGGGGGGGAAAACTCTCCACTGGCTGGAGTCATACCTAGCACAAAGGAAGATGGTTGTGGTGGTTGAAGGTCAATCATCACAGCCCCAGGACATCGCTGCTGGAGTTCCTCAGGGCAGTGTCCTAGGCCCAACCATCTTCAGCTGCTTCATCAATGACCTTCCCATCTAACATAAGGTCAGAAATGGGGATGTTCGCTGATGACTGCACAGTGTTCAGCGCCATTCACAACTCCTCCGATAATGAAGCAGTCCGTGCCCGCCTGCAACAAGACCTGGACGATGTTCTGGCTTGGGCTGATAAGTGGCAGGTAACATTTGCGCCACAGAAGTGCCAGGCAATGACTATCTCCAACAAGCGAGAGTCTAACCATCGCCCCTTGACATTCAATGGCATTATCATTACCGAATCCCCCACTATCAACCTCCTGGGGGTCACCATTGACCAGAAACTTAACTGGACCAGCCACATAAATACTGTGGCAACAAGAGCAGGTCAGAAGCAGGTATTCTGCGGCGAGTGTCTCACCTCCTGACTCCCCAAAGCCATTCCACCATCTGTAAGGCACAAGTAAGGAGTGTGATGGAATACTCTCCACCTGCCTGGATGAGTGCAGCTCCAACAACACTCAAGAAGCTCAACACCATCCAGGACAAAGCAGCCCGCTTGATTGGCACCCATCCACCACCTTAAACATTCACTTCCTCCACCATCGGCGTACTGTGGCTGCAGTGTGTACCATCTACAAGATGCACTGCAGCAACTCGCCAAGGTTTCTTCGGCAGCACCTCCCAAACCTGCGACCTCTTCCACCTGGAAGGACAAGGGCAGCAGGTGCATGGGAACACCACCACCTCCAAGTTCCCCTCCAAGTCACACACCATCCTGACTTAGAAATATATCGCCGATCCTTCATCGTCGCTGGGTCAAAATCCTGGAACTCCCTACCTAACAGCACTGTGGGAGTCCCTTCACCACACCCTTCACCACACGGACTGCAGCAGTTCAAGAAGGCAGCTCACCACCACCATCTCGAGGGCAATTAGGGATGGGCAATAAATGCTGGCCTTGCCAGCGATGCCCACATCCCATAAACTAATTAAAAAAAACTTTTGAGGCTGTGGAACTCACTTCCTGGATTAGTGATTGAGGTAGAAACTATGTCAACATTCAAGATTAGGTTGGATAGATGGGTGCAGGAAAAGGGATATGGGAACAGGATGGGTAAATGTGATTAGAACTATTTGCTCACATGGAGGGGTAAACGCTGACACGGACTGGTTAGGCCGAATGGCCTGTTTCTGTGTTCTAACATCCTATGTATGTATCCTGTGTTTAGTACCATGAAAAAAGCCGACCACAAAGGTTGCCTAGGAAAAGAATGTACTGTCATTGAATCATGGATGTGAAATTATAACTTGTAGGAGTCCTAAGTAAAATGATTCTATTCAGTTGAAATAAAACCCCTTTTAATACTTTTCTTTGAAATTGAACTGTACCATTTTTAAAAAGAAATCTGACTCTCTTTATGGGAAATTGGCAACATAATAAAGTTGAGGGAAGGAGCTGCCAAGTCTTAAATGTGTGTAATCCATTGAGGTGTGTCTTCTCAGTGTATATTTATACTGCAATGTTAGACTTGTTTAACTGCAGGAGGCAATCTCTCACTGTTTGTTTGGGTTTGACATTACATGCAGTATAAGTATAGCAATCTGGGTTTACAAAGTTTTCTCACAGCTCCTTGGGCCCCCTGGATACTTTAGAAACCTACCCAGAGGTTATTTAAACAACCAAGTGCAGGTGCTCACATCTGCACTCTGAAAACTTTAAAAAAGTTAAAGGCTGGATGGTAAGCTTTGTTTGCATATGGGTTCTTCCTCCCAACCCAGTAGTTTAGAATAGGACAGAATGTTTAGTGCATTCTAATATCTTTTATGTATAATTTACATGATACTTATTTACAAATAGGCCTATGAGAGGAGGTGGTGGGGGAGTCTTAAACATGTTCATTCCATTATGTTGTGCCTTCTCGATATATATTTACACTGCCTGAAGGAGGCTTGAGTTTACCAGTACATGGAGTATTATTATGGCATAGTGTCTAACCAATTAAGTTTACATTTGCCAGTTGAAATGCCCAAATAAAATAGCATATATCACACTGATGTAAAAGATGCACCCATAAGTGTTTTTTCTGAGTTGCAAAGGATTGATTATACTGATGCATAAGCAGCACTCAAAAGTTTATGATTGAAAACCAGATTTTTTTTTTAATGCTTATCTACATCCAGTTCGACTTTTGTGAACAGTTCCAATTTATCCAAAACAGTGGAACGGTTGAAGATTAACGGTTAATCTTCTCACATTTGTAAAATCTGACACACCTGATGGTTTTTGTTAAGTTATTAGAGTTTCAAGAGCATAAGGAGGAGACGTGACCCTTTCCTCAGATTTGGCAAAGCCAGTGAAAACATTTCATAACATAAGAAATAGGAGCAGGAGTAGGCCATTCGGCCCCTCGAGCCTGCTCCGCCATTCAATAAGATCATGGCTGATCTGATCTTGGCCCCAACTCCACGTTTCTGCCTGTTCCCCATAACCCTTGACTCCCCTGTAGTTCAAAAATCTGCCTATTTCAGCCTTAATATATTCAATGACTCAGCCTCCACAGCTCTCTCGGGTAGAGAATTCCAAAAATTCACGACCCTCTGATAGAAGAAATTCCTCCTCATCTCCGTCTTAAATGGGCGACCCCTTATTCTGAAACTATGACCCCTAGTTCTAGATTCCCCCAGGAGGGGAAACATCCTCTCAGCATCTTATGTTTCAATAAGATCACCTCTCATTCTTCTAAACTCCAATGAGTATAGGCCCAACCTGCTCAACCTTTCCTCATAAGACAACCCCTTCATCCCAGGAATCAACCTAATGAACCTTCTCTGAACTGTGTCCAATGCAAGTATATCCCTCCTTAAATAAGGAGACCAAAACTGTACACAGTACTCCAGTACAGTTGTAGCAAGACTTCCCTACTTTTATACTCCATCCCCCTTGCAATAAAGGCCAACATTCCATTTGCCTTCCTAATTACTTGCTGTACGTGCATGCTAACTTTTTGTGTTTCATGTACAAGGACACCCAGATCCCTCTGTACTGCAGCATTCTGTAGTCTCTCACCATTTAAATAATATTTTGCTTTTCTATTCCTACCAAAGTGGATAACCTCACATTTTCCCACATTATACTCCATCTGCCAAATATTTGCCCACTCACGTAACCTATCTATATCCCTTTGCAGACTCTTCCATTTGATGCTACAGCCCAGCTCCACAAGGGAGAGCTCAGGACACTGTGATATTAGCAACAACCCCTTTTGCACACTTCTATCTGTTATTATAAACAGATTAACGTTCAATAAAAGCCATCTCTTCGACTGTCCGTTCAGTCTCCTCTTAGCTTCTCTAGTCCCGCTATCTCCTCATTATTAAATGTTCCGAGATGTTCTCCTAGGTGAGGGCTGCTACACGTGGCGATGTTGAAGTCATAGAACCATAGAGGTTTACAGTGCAGAAGGCCATTCGACCCATCATGTTCGTACGAACTACTTTCTAGAGCAATCCAAAACTAAACCCACTTCCCCTGCTTTCTTCATATCCCCCTGCATCTTCCTCTGCTTCAAGTATTTATCCAATTTTCCCTTAAATGGTACAATAGTATCTGCTTCAACCATTCCCTGTGGCAAAGCACTTCATGCTCCAATATTCTGCTGTATCAAGAAATCCTAGCCCCTCTTACTCTCTTTTAGTAACAATTTAAATTGATGATTCCCCAGCCAGAGGAAATAGTCTTGTTCCATTTACTGCATTGAAAACACTTCATAATTTAAAAAACTTGTATTAAATCTTTTCTTGGCTGTCTTTGCTCCAGTGGAAATAATCCAAGCATTTCCGCCATTTACCAGTTTCCCCAAAATGCTCAACTCACTAAACTGCAGCAACACACCGCAGATAAAGCCTTAAATGGGAGAGGAAGCTAGGTAAATACATGAGGGAGAAAGGAATAGAAGGATATGTTGAGATGAAGTAGGGTGGAGCATAAACACTGGCATAGATCAGTTGGACTGAATGGCTTGTTATTGTGCTGTAAGTTCTATGTATATACATGCTACATCACAGAAATATAGCAATATGGACTCTGAGGCTATTTATATTCAAATATGTAGTCTCTGAATATTTGTCTCCCAGATGTAGGTACAGAGATGTTTCCCAAGTAGTTGCTACTTGACTGGGTAGGCTATATCTAACTTGCTGCTTGTCTATTTGAACTTGAGCTAATCAGAAATGATCAGCTCAGACATCATTGTCTCTGTAATTAAGCAGATCCCTGTTTGAAAATAAATATGATGTAACTGGTATACATGTGTTTTGTATGCATAAAGGTATCATTAGAAGATAACATTCTATATTATTGGACTAAGCGAAAGCAGTTTTTGTTTAAAATACTGGGTATTATGAGCTACAAGCCTACTTTTTTATATTTTATGACAGATTTTTCATTATGTGCATCAGGAATCGTAAGTGGGTTTTTCTGGGTAATGAGTTAGAGGATACATTATGAAGAACCCTGGGATTTGTTTTATAATCCACAAGTGATCTGCTTGCTGATGATTGATAAAATCGTGCATTATGGTCAGAGATACGTGGGATACTAAAAGTATCTTGCAATTCTTCATAATTGGGCCAGAAATTCGGCTCTCCGGCTTCCGGCGGGTGCAAAAATCGCGCGCGTACTTACCTACCGCGTCTGCCGTTGTGCTTCGGGCCCACGAGGAATTCGGGTCCTGGGCCTCCTGCAGCTGCCGGCGCGCAGTGCTCGCGTATCCCAGGGGCGCAGTTAGTTCGAAGTGGGCCATGGAGAGCCAATCGTAGCAGGGAATTTTCATTCATAGATTTGACAGGAAGACCTGTCAAATCTATGAATAGAGATCAGCCCCAAAACCACACTAAAACTTCAAATAAATTTTTTTTTAAAAATCGCATTTTTAAAATAACTATAAATTACATAAATTAACTACTTTAAACAAAAATTTTAATTTTTGAAAAAATTAATTACACTTGTTAACGGTGCTAAAAATAAACTTACCTTTCTTTAAAGTATGTAAAAAAATAAACCTGTTGGAAAAAATGTTTAAATTGTACTTAATTAACCACTTACCTTGTTAAAAACAGGCCTTGCGCCTCCTTTTTAAATGTGCAGCTTCTCCATACTTACCCTCACGGAGAAACCTGAAAAAAAAACGCAGTTCGCTGCGTGCGCGCTGCCTCTCCCGCGCACGCGTTCGACTTCTGAACCCCTTCCTTCAGGGGAGCGGAAGTTCCGGTTTCCAGCGCATGCGTGAAACCGGCACTTCAGGTGGCCTTACGGGTGAGTACACAGCGCGTACTCACCCGTGGAGAGCCGAATTTCTGGCCCAATCTTATGCAGTAAAATATTCGATAAAAAAATTAAACGGTTTACTGTTCTTTTGTGATACAATTTCAGTGCAGTTGGGAACAACATGAGGGTTAATTTGCCGGCTGTGCATGGTGGGTTTGAATTTCTCTTCAAACCCAAATGTCCAAAAGAAGAATAGCGCAGTAATTAGAATGTTACTGTGGTGTTATCTCCACAAAATATGAAAATTGTTTTAGGCACATAAGAACAGGAGTAGGCCATTCAGCGCCTCGAGCCTGTTCCGCCATTCAATTAAATCCTAGCTGATCTGTACCTCAACTCCATTTACCCACCTTTGCTCCATATCCCTTGAAACCCTTACCTAATAAAAATCTATCGATTTTGGTTTTGAAATTTTCAAGTGACCCAACATCCACAGCCTTTTATGGGAGAGCATTTCAGTGAAAAAGTGCTTTCTGATTTCACTCCTAAATGGCCTAGTTATAATTTGAAGATCATGCCCCCTTGTTCTTGATTCCCCCATTGCAGTAAATCGTTTCTATCTACCCTATCAAATCCCTTTATCATTTTAAAGACTTCACCCCTCAACCTTCTAAACTCAAGGGAAAACAAACCAAGTTTATGTAACCTGTCGTTATAATTTAACCCTTTAAGCTGTGGTAGCATTCTGGTGAATTGATTTTTCCTAAGGTTCAGAGCCCAAAACTGAATGCAGTACTCCAAATGGGGTCTGTACAACTGAAGCATTACTACTTCACTTTTGAATTCTAACATTCAATTAACCTTTTTTAATAACATTTTGTACCTGTGCACTAACTTTTAGTGATTTGTGTCCCTTTGCTCCTCCACAGCTTACTCCGATCCAAAGTGGATGACTTTACACTTCCCCACCTTGAAATCCATCTGCCACAGATTTGCCCACTCACTTAGTCTGTCTGTCCCTTTGCCACCTTGTGCTCCCATCTACACAACTCCTAACTTGGTGTCATCTACAAACTAAAAATAACTCATTAAAAACAATTAGCAGAAGGTACATGTCACAATATTTCAATACAAGTTGCCAACATCAAGAGAGGTAAGGTAAGGGTGAAAATCGGAAGAAGGCAGGAAGGAAATAAATAGATAAAAGAACTTGCATTTATATCGGCCTTTCAATTGATTGGGATGCCCCAAAGTGCTTCAGAGCCAATGAATTACTTTTTGAAGTATAGTCACTGTTATGTCGGTAAACGTACAAGGTGGAGTGGAAAAAATACTTGATGTAAAGTAATTAAATCCGTCACAGATTTCTTGTAACTCAGAGAATTTCTGCACTATGATTTGTTTTGAGTTTTGAGTGCACTTTTCATAACTTTAAATTTTAACTGCTGATAGATTTGTCTGTGTATGTAAGAGCAGCAGAGGTCACTCCTGAACAGAATTGTGGCTGCAGCAAGGCAATATAAACGAGATACCACCTAGCTGAAACTTGGTGGCCGTTTACGCTGTCTTGGTGTTTCTTTCTCTTTTTCTGTCTCCTGCTGGTACTTTCTTTGTTACTCCAGCTGCAGCTCGTGACTGCATCCTCCTATACCAGCAATCTCTCAACTGTTGCCACTGCATACCAGATCCATTTTACACACATTCCGTCTCGCTTCAAATCTTTTGTCAGATAAAGACTAACTCAAAATTTGAAAAGAGAGACAAGGAGGTAAAAAAGCAGAGCCACGAGTAGGATCCCCTCCCTGAACAGCTGATCAGTGCATATATACAGAAAGCAATACTTCTCTGGTGTTCCAAGCAGCCAATCGATTTGCATATAAGGGTAGTGTTTATAAATGATAACGGACAGCAAAACCCATGGGGCACAATGAACGGTGTCTAAATTTCTGATATGGACTCCCAGCATGTGAATCTCTGTTGGGAGCTTGAATTATAGAGTAGCCCCCTGAACAACTCGCTTGTGTGCCCTTCTTGCTGAACTCTACTGAGTGGTCCAGATATAATGGCTTTGTGATCTGCCAGTTGAGAATTCTTGGCAGAGGGTAATACTGGTCAAGCATATAGGAAAATTATTTTTTTTATCAACTGGCAGCAGCAGAGTTACCAGCCGATCATATGCTACCATCTACAATAGAGAAAATTCCACTTTATGTAGCAACGTGAGCTGTCGCTGGAACCCTGCTTCAAGTGCTCATCACATGGGGTATCCAGGATGAGTTGGTCTCAGCACAACGGGTGCCCTCCTGTTTAGTTATGAATGTCTGTAACCATATTTGAAATAAATCATTCTGTCTACTAGGAAATGTACTTTGTTAGCTTTAGTTGCTCTTATTTCCTGCAGTATAAAAGTTAAATTACTGAGAAATGCTGTGTTGCTAGGAATCTGCCTGAAAATTCAATACTGATAAAGGCTGATGAACGTATTGCAAATAACAACTCTAAGGCATGTGTAAGCTGTTTTAGTTGTGCACACACAGTACTTCTGGTTTGATTGGCTGTCAAAATTGAATTCAAACAATTAATGGTTATAGTGACATGCAAATGGAATGTTCATTTCTAATCATTGTTGAAAGACAGGCAGAATCATTTATTTTTCTGTTTAACTTTAGAATATATAAAAGGCATGTTTTTTTTCTTCCATCAAACAAGTAAAATTTCATAATAGTGCAGTTTGAGTAATGTGCGATCTTGAGTGAGAGACAGGACGAGCAGTAACTTGGCTCTCTGACACCTAGGTAAGGATTTTAATTTGATAGTTGATGATCTGTCAGGCTGCTCACAGATTTGGGGAAAAAAAGTCTCTGTCTAGCTGTGTCCGTCTCTCACTCGTGTCCCACTCTCATTCTTTCAGCACAACTTAAACTACTTATACGTGCCTTAGTGTTGTTATTTGCAATACATTCATCAGCCTTTATGACAATCCACAGATTAAATTTATCTTACAATTTTGTGCAATGCCAGTGTCACAGATGCTATATTGCTGCTGCTGCAGACCTCTCTTTTTGCTATTTGAAGTTTGCGGAATTAAGCTAGAGTTTTGCAGAATTAATTGGGGAAAAACTGCTATACCAACTGTGTATAATGATTGCTCACCCTAGTTTCTGCCAGTTGTCAAAGTATTAACTCCCAATATTTCTGGCCTCCATGAAAATTCCTTCATTTGGCATGTGGAGTGGTCCAGGCTAGACACTTCATGAGAAATGAACTGATCCAAATGTCATACTTAAAAGTATCATTATATTTTCTAAAGTCAGTCACTTCCTACTGTTTCCTCTGATCTTTAAATGGCCTCAGGATCTACTTAAAAGCAATTGGCCTCTAATTGACATCTGTGATCATGTGACTTTAAAGAGACACTACATTATACACAGCTGCGCCTTGGCAACAGAATAATACATTGTTCATTACATGGTGTAATGCTCTTGACCTTAAAAAAGCATATCCTACAACTTACTGTGTGTAACTACTTGGAGAAAAGACTTTACCCAGATTTTTTAAATGCTACGAGGACATAATTAATAGTAGGTACAAGCAGGCCATTTAACTTAGTCTCTGAGCACCAAAGCAGAACCCTGTGACTTGTATCGACAGGAAGGACTACCGAACCCTTCAATGTGATTCCCAGCATGGAGCTGCCACAATGCCTTTATCATTTACCCTTCAGCCATTGCCTAGTTATTCAGTGAGGATAGGCGAATCGATGGTTGGATCCTGAGGGACAAGTCCTACCCACTGATACCAACATTCCAAGTGATGCAGCAGTGGAGGATTGCAACAATGCCCATGCAGCGACCAGGCAGGTAGTGGAGAGAATCTTGAGACATATTAGATGCCTAGACAGGTCAGGGGGTCTTCTCCAGTATGCGCTAGAGAAGGTGGCAAAAATGTGTGGCCTACTGCGCACTGCAGAATTTTGCCTGCGGGAATGGCTGGTGTGAAGTCCATGGAACTAGAAGATCCTGAGGTGCACGTCCTGGATCACGGGCTGATGCCCACTCGGGCAAGCCGCCGCTTCAAGCTGTCAGGGCACTCGGAGGGAGGCTCAAACTTCGTCCAGCAATTGCAAGATAAAAAAAATTCTCCATGGATCTGTTATGGGGAACAATCAACCTTTCTACAGTAACGGCCAAAACCAAACAGGCCAATGTAAGCAACTCTGATCAGAAAAAGTGAACAGTCACCCATCAAGCAGTTACAAAGCAGCCCCCAAGAGTAAGAAGGAATAAAATAAATAAAAACAGAAAATGCTGGAAATACTCAGCAGGTCAGGCAGCATCTGTGGAGAAACAGAGTTAACGTTTCCAGCTGATGACCTTTTGTCAGAACTGGAAAAGATTAGAGATGTAACCAGTTTTAAGCAAGTATAGAAGCAGGGAAAGCGGGAGAGGAGGGGAGGAAAGAACAAAAGGGAAGGTCTGTGATAGGATGGAAGGAAGGAGAGATTAAATGACAAAAGGGATGATGGTGCAAGGCGAAAGGAGATGGTAATGAGACAAGTAAAGAAACAAAAGATGGGTCTAGATGAAGTGTAAATGGGAATATCAGAATCATCAGCAACAGCTGCCGTCCAAAAAAATGGGGGCAGAGGTTGATCTGAAATTGTTGAACTCAGTGAGTCTGGAACATTGTAAAGTGCCTAATAGAAAGATGAGTTGCTGTTCCTCGAGCTTACGTTGTGCTTCATTGGAACAGTGTAGGAGGCCGAGGTCAGAGTGAGTTGGATGGAGAATTAAAATCACAGGTGACCGGAAGTTTGGGGTCACGCTTGCGGACTGATTGGAGGTGTTCCGCAAAGCGGTCACCCAATCTGCGTTTGGTCTCCCCAATGTAGAGGAGACCGCATCGTGAGCAGTGAATACAGTATACTAAATTGCAAGAAGTACAAGTAAATCGCCGTTTCACCTGGAGGAGTGTTTGGGGCCCTGGTCGGTGGGAAGGGAGGAGGTAAAGGGGCAGGTGTTACATCTCCTGCACTTGCACGGGTAGGTGCCGTGGGAAGGGCAGTAGGTGTTGGGATTGATAGAGAAGTGGACCAGGGTGTCGCAGAGTGAATAGTCCCTTTGGAATGCTGAAAAGTTGACTCGGTGGTCCGAAAGGGAATGTCGTAACCCTGGCAAGTGCTGCTGTTAGGAGAATCAGCAGCATCAAGCCCTTGGACTGTACCGGTGCCCCGCCCTTCGCCCTGGATCTGCAGCCCCAGTCATCAGCTGGATGGCTGGTGTGATGGCAGCCACCAAATCCCTCAAGTCCTGAGTCACCTCATCAGTCAACGATTGGAAGACATTGAGTCAACCCTCCAATCTATCCCCCAGTGCTGTGAAAGCGGTAGTCTGAGCCTCTGAAGTTGCAGCTGTGAGCCACTGCACCTCACTGGAGATGGTTCCCAGAGCATTCACGTACCTGTGATGTTCCTGGAACATCCATCTCTTGAGGTACGCAGCTGTAAGGTCTGGGTCCATGACTCCAGTCCTTGGCTACCATTCACTCTGCCCTCATGGAGGAGTGGCCACATGTTCCCCCACCCCTGCCACACTTCTGTCTCTTTCTGGTCCCTAGACTATAGGACTCAGTTGACTAGTTCACCTGGCTACATCTAACTGGCTTCCCCTGAACACCTGTGACAATGCTGGTCCCTGGAACTGGTGAGATGGTAGACGCTGATGTGGCGCCTATGAGGCGAGGAGGAAGGTGCGCACCGAGGCTCTAGTTTTCCTCTTCCTCCACATGAACCACCTGCTCAGCCTCCTAGAGCTACTCCCTCCTCCCTCCTCCATGAATTTGAGCCTTGCTGGATTTATTGGAAGAAATGGCGTAAAGCTAGAATGGCTGAGCATGTCTCTCTCGGCATGCAGTCTTTCATTTAAAGGGAGGGGAAGGGCTGAGACCATGATCTGAAGCATGGAGAGATAACTGGCTCAGGTACTCCCCTTGCTACGGCATTATGCCACTGACCTTTGTTTGAGCCACAGCCAAAGCGGCGAGGCAACCCAACAACTTCTCCTCTTGGATGATCACGGTTCTCAGCACTGGGATTGACCCCCGCTTCCCTCCTCGCGCTCCTCCTTTGCTTGGGGTTGTCTGCCAATTTACTTTGCAAAGACAAAAGAGAATGACGGTCAGGCTTGTAGTTTATCACTGTTTAAAGTGTCATTTCAAAGGTGGTGTGCAACAGGTGCAGGTGTGAAGATGCCAAGTTGGTGTAGCACGTTTGGGGGTTGTGCTTGTTAATTGCTGAGCGATTAGGGAGCTGTGTAGGCTATGTATACTATAGGATTGGGTGTTGTAGATTACATTGAGCCAGTCTGAAGTGCCAGATATGTGAGTGCTGCTTTGAGAGTTTGAACTGTGGTGGTACCCAGTGGGCAAGGAAGAAAGGGAGACCATGGTTGAGTGTCTTACCTTTCCAGCCCTGGTCAGATCACTGATTTTTCCGTTCTTAGAGTTACATAGGTGACACTCCCTCTGCCATCTCCCTCCATGTGCCTTGGTTGACTATTTGCCTTCCTGGAGCCCAGGAGCCGGCCCCGTTTAGCCTTTATCTCCCCAGGAGGGCCTGTAGGTCCATCTCTACAAAGTTGCAGATCTTCCTCTTGCCTGCTCAATTCTCTCTATGAAAATGGAAATGCTGTTGAGACATTGGAAACACTCTGAATAAAGGTATTTTTAAAAAGAAGTTAGAGAGAGCATCACTCTGACCAATGGCTGTTCCGCGCTTTTATAGTACTCTGCCCGAGTCTCCTCAGGCCCCTATTGGTTATGCAGAATTTATTTACACCAATTTTACATTCCAGCCGAGGCTAATAAGATTTGCAGGAAATTCCCATCAGCAAGATCGGCTTGCCAGCTGGTGCAAATAACGGTGTAATTTTTGCATAAGTCTGATCCCAGAAATTCAGTGCCATTAAGCTGTAAATGGAATAAAGTCATTCCAGATATTTATATGAATGACCTGCAGCCCTGGGATTCAAAGGCACAGTAATCTGTTTGAGATGTTAGTATTGCAACTGTTGGCCTACTTTGCTACTTTTATTGTCACTTTCATTAAATATGTAACTCATAAATAGAAACAAAATGTATGTACATTGGTACTAATTTGTACATTAGTGCCTGTGGACTGTTACTTTTTCTGCAATAGGGAACATTCATTACAGATTCTATATTGTACTTAAATAAAAACTATAGTAGTTGCATTGTCTTTTATATTTTAAAAAAAGTAATGGTTGATGGATTTCTTTTACTTTCCTTTATAGAATATGCTCCCGGAGGATCACTGTATGATTATCTGTCCAGTGATAAAAGTGAGGAAATGGACATGGATCAAATTATGACTTGGGCAACAGATATTGCTAAAGGTATATAAATCTTCATAATGGTCAGATTTATAAATATATATATATATATCATCTATGTAGTATGATGTTGCTTTCCTGTGCAAACCCACCTGGGTAAACCATTTTGCAATACTTTCAAATCCAGATTATTTACAATTTGATACATTTAAAAATTCAGTGTTTCTGGATTATCCACCTTCTCCCTCATATTATATCTATCTAATCCTGCAGAAGTAAAGAAAGACTTACTTATAGCCAATGTCCCCTGTAAGCTGCACTGCCTCCTGCACGGAGTGTTGAGGTGATGGGTAGAAATCCAGGGAATTGATGCAGACCTCGCTGCTTCCATATCAGTAGAGATTCCCATTTTTAACTGTAATCTCCAAACAAAAGCAGATGTGGGCCGGAAAATCGCAAAAAGCCTTTTATTTTGCAGTTGCACAGCTGTGTTCGGTTTCAAGAATTACCACTGAGCTTTTTTGAGAATCCCAGCTATTTTGAGCAGTGATCGCAGTTCTCTTCCCATTTGGAAGCTTAAGAATAACAGTGCACCTGCGCTAATGAGAAATAAAAAGCAATGCAAACAGAGAAAAGAGTGAGAAAATATGCAGAATTTAAAAGTGTAACAAAACAGACAAGAGGCAGAGATCCAAAAAGCGAGTATAAACCTTTACTTGATGCAGCTTATGATTGAATAACTTACTATCACTTGGGTCACAAATGAAGAATGGCTATTTGGGTGAGGTACAGAAGGCTGCCCGATCCCTATAAACCATATCCCATGCGGTTGCTTCAGCAGGAGAAGAGATTGCATTTTTTTAAAACCCTGTTCTGCCCCACTTTTTAATCTCTTTACATAGTCTTTATCTTTCCATTTATTTGATTCATTTTGCTTTTGTTATTGTGAACACTTCTATTTTTTCATGTTTGTTTATCTGATTTCAATCTTTTATTTTGCTTCTGCTGACCTGAGCTGTGCACAACATGCCAAGTAATGCCATCAGTGGCTGAGAAGAGTACAAATTCAGCTAGTACTGCTTGAAAACATCAATGTGGAGGGCATTGTAACTTACTGCTTCCTGGCAAATATCCTCCATGCCAATCCTTTTACTTGACATCATCATCATCTTCTTAATTTCAAGTTCCCTGGGGGCTGCAGAACAGCTGTGCACTATGAAACGGGAACACTGTGAGAGACAGGAATATTAAAAGACATTGTACATAGCAACTATTACCGAAGTACTTTACATTCCAACCACTTGTCCCTACATTGATATTTCTGTTTCATAATGTGGTTTCCTATATTGTGCTAGTTTTGGAAAAATCTTTACTGTAATATTATGAGTTATCATGTAGAACAACAAGATGGAAGCATGCAGCAACTAGGTTTATAAATCTTCATATACTGTTGTTCCAGCATTTCAAGGTAAATCCTATTAGTGGTCTGCATGTATCATGATATTTGCTTGGTTTTTCAATCCTCTATTTTGTAGGAGTTTTTTCTCTAAGTTGCACTGCACTATGTATCATTTCCTGACTCTGAGAGTGGTAAGTGCTCCCAGATCTTAGTCAATTCCATATTGTAACTTGGAAGTACACCATTATTTTTCTAAAACCTCTCTATGTGGAAGCTCCCCCAGTGGCCTACCTAAGATTGAGAACTCCCTTTATGGAAATCATGCACAAAACATCACAAGGCATATTGGAACACCAACTGGAGTTGAAAGAGAACATCATATTGAGGGAGGGAAGGACTAATTGTTTCCCATCATAATTAAAACTGAAAATCATAAAGCATTTTTCTCCTTTTTAAGCTGTTAAAGATTCCTATGTTATCCAGTACCAGGAATAATCAATTAGTCTTTTAAGTGCACTTTAAAGTTGGCAAACTTAACATGACCGCCAACTGCAATTGGAAAAATATCTTTTTAAAGTACTTCATTTGCAGTACTGTATTATGTTGCAAGACTGCAGTATGTCACTATTTCCAGAGGTGGTTGATTAACTCTGATTTTTATGTTAAGTGATGGCACTGAAAGCTGCTTTGTGGGCACTTAGAACTATCTGGACTTAGCAACTGAAAATTTCACCTGTTCCTTATATGACCTGCTCTTCTAAAAGCTCTGAGTAAATACATTGTATGGTGCAGTATTGACCAGGAAAAGCCTGGGTTTGACCCTGAGCTCAGTTGAATTAACCTATTTCAGCCAATCACTGAGATCAGTTAACTCATAACTGTTGGCTCCATCTCCCTGAGCTAGGGAGAGAAATATCTGCTGGAGTTTCTACTCTGATTGCTATCCAGTGGTTCTGTTGAAAAATGTGTGCAGACAGCACTGAAACTACTATGGTTAAAGTCACCAACAACATCCTTTTTGACTGATCACAGTGCTTTCATAGAATGGTTACAGCACAGAAGGAGGCCATTCGGCCCGTCGAGCCCGTGCCGGCTCTCTGCAAGAGCACTTCAGCTAGTCCCACTCCCCCACCCTTTCCCCGTAGCCCCGCTATTTCTTTTCCTTCAGCTACTTATCCAATTCCCTTTTGAAAGCCACAATTGAATCTGCCTCCACCACCCTTTCAGGCAGTGCATTCCAGATCCTAACCACTCGCTGCGTAAATTTTTTTTTTTCCTCATGTCGCTCTTGGTTCTTCTGCCAATCATCTTAAATCTGTGTCCTCTGGTTCTCGACCCTTCTGCCAATGAGAACAGTTTCTATCTACTCTGTCTAGACCCCTCATGATTTCTGAACACCTCGATCAAATTTCCTCTCAACCTTTTTCCCTCCTCTTTCCTCATTCTTCAGTTTTCAATATGGTCAACCACTGCATCCCCCCCCCCCCCTCCCCATTGCCTTTCTTTCATGGTACTGCTCTCGCTGTTGACCAATACCAAAACGGCTCTTACCAAAGTCACAAATGACATCCTATGTGACTGTGACAAAGTAACCTATCCCTCCTCATCCTACTCGACCTGTCTGCAGCCTTTGACACGGTTGACTACTCCATCCTCCTCCAACGCCTCTCCACCGTCTCCCAGCAGGGTGAGACTACACTCGCCTGGCTCCATTCTTATCTATCTAATCGTAGCCGGAGAATCACCTGCAGTGGCTTCTCTTCCCGCTCCCACATCATTCCCTCTGGTGTTTCCCAAGAATCTATCCTTGGCCCCCTCCTATTTCTCATCTACATGCTGCCCCTTGGTGACATCATCCGAAAACACAGCGTCAGTTTCCACATGTACAATGACGACACCCAGCTCTACCTCACTACCACTTCTCTCGACCCCTCCACGATCTCTAAATTGTCAGACTGCTTGTCCAACATTCAGTACTGGATGAGCAGAAATTTCCTCCAACTAAATATTGGGAAGACCGAAAACAATTGTCTTTGGTCCCCGCCACAAACTCCGTTCCCAAGCCACCGACTCCATCTCTCTCCCTAGCATCTGTCTGAGGCTGAACCAGACTTTTCGCAAACTTGGTGTCATATTTGACCCTGAAATAAGCTTCTGACCACATATCCACGCCATAACTAAGACCGCCTATTTCCACCTCCGTAACATTGCCCATCTCGGCCCCTGCCTCGGCTCATTTGCTGTTGAAACCTTCATCCATGCCTCTGTTATCTCTAGACTTGACTATTCCAACGCACTCCTGGCTGGCCACCCACCTTCTACCCTCCTACATTCTACCCTACATAAACGTGAGGCCATCCAAAACTGCTGTCCGTGTCCTAACTTGCACCAAGTCCCATTCACCCATTACCCCTGTGCTTGCTAATCTACATTGGCTCCTGGTTAAGCAATGCCTTGATTTTAAAATTCTCATCCTTGTTTTCAAATTCCTCCATGACCTCGCGCCTCCCAGCTCTGTAATCTCCTCCAGCCCCACAATCCCCTGATATATCTGCGCTCCTCTAATTCTGGCCTCTTGAGCTTGACTGATTTTAATTGCTCAACCATTGGTGGCTGTGCCTTCAGCTGCCAAAGCCCTAAGCTCTGGAATTCCCTCCGAAAACCTCTTCACCTCTCTACCTCTCTTTCCTCCTTTAAGACGTTCCTTAAAACCTACTTCTTTGACCAAGCTTTTGATCATCTGCCCTAATTTCTCCTCGTGGCTCAGTGTCAAACTTTGTTTTATAATTCTCCTGTGAAGCACCTTGGGACGTATTACTACATTAAAGGTGCTATATAAATACTCGTCGTCGTCATCAACGACAACAACCTCCTGCTTGTCCCATCAAAAGCACATTGCCCTACCGCCTCCCCCCCCCCCCCCCCCCCCATGCCCGATTCTGCCCCCCTCCACAGCTGCTTAATCAGGTTGACCCCAACAGTGCATATTCTCTGTGTCCAGTTGTCCAGTATGAGACTGAGCTGAGCTTCAGACCCCACATGCTGCCCATCACAAAGACCATTCATTTTCAACTTACTAACATCATGACCTCTGTCCCTTTCTCGCACTGCTGGTCAGTGAAACTCGTATTCACATCTTTGTCACCTCCAGGTTCAACTCTGCTAATGCACTTCTCACTGGTTCCTAGCAATACCTTTCAGAAATTCCACCACCTTCAAAAATCTGTCATTTGCATTCTATTTCACATTAAGTCTCGCTCATCTATCACTCCTGATCTTGCTGGCTTTGTGTCTCCTCCTGTGCATTGATTTCAAATGTCTCGGCATCATCTATAAGTCCTTACATAGCCTTGTCCCACCCCACCTCTGAGACTTCCTAATCCATACCCTCTGCTGCTCTTGTCTCTTCTACTATGCACCTCCATCCTCGGTGGTCGATCCTTCAGCTGTCCTACCACTGCATTCTGGAATTCCTTCTCTGGCCCCTCTGCCTCAATACATTTCTCTCCTCTGCCTCAATACATTTCTCTCCTCCGCCTCAAAACCAATCTCTTTGACCATGTTTTTGGCCAGCTCTTACTTAAAGACCATTTCCCCCTTCCTGTCCCTTAAGTGATTTGGGATGTTTCACTGCATTAAAGCTTTATGTAACTGCAAATTGTGTATGTTCATGTGCAGGCCAATTGAGAAAAGATTAGGTTCTGATGAAAGGTCATCGACCTGAAACGTTAACTCTCTTTCTCTCTCCACGGATGCTGCCTGGCCTGCTGAGTTTTTCCAGCGTTTTCTGTTATTTTGAGAAAAGATTAGGTTTGCCTGTGATATCTCAATTGTTGAATAGCCTGACATTTGCTGCTCAGGGTTGGACATAAAGAATGGCCATTCGAGCACGGCACTGCAGGTCTCTCGGCAGTTGAGGCGGATGGAGAACAAATGAAAAGGGCACTCCAACTTGGATGGAAATTCTGGGTTTAACTTCATTAAACATTTCTCTCACTAAGTCACAAAACTTGTTTTTTTTATTTTAACTCCTCTTTATGACTTTTGCCTTCATCACTTGGTCCTTCAGTTGCAACAGTGGCTGAACAGACACTTCTATGCTGCTACTGTTACTCAGTCACTAGGTAGTCTACATTCTGTGGGATTTTTTTTCCTATACACCCCATACTTGTCAAACGTGATTAGTAAATTCAAATGGGACTCAAATGCCTTTGGAATGTTTACTATGATATGTTGGTGAATAGCTGTGATATAGTTATACTGTTCTATCACTAGGTGAATTTGTGCCTATTTAGTCACTAAATGGAATACTACAGTGGAATTATCTCATCAGCTGATCCCAACTGTACATGCACTAAGTGGAAAAAAATATTAATATTGTTTGCCCACTGAAGGAACTTTTTGAATAAATTTGTATGAATACAGTGTCAGCTCTTGGAATGGCTGCATCGACTTTTCTAAATTTAGCGGAGCTGCTCTCTGAGATTTTCCTAGCTGGGTTCAAAAGTTGAACCTAGAAATATAACACGTGCAATTGGCCAGAGTGATCGAGATTACAAATTCATTTGAACATTTGGAGCTATATTTGTTTTTAAGAGTGACTATGACAGAATATGTCACATTTTTAAACCAAAAGGCGTGACTCACTTCTGATGAATGACATTTGGCAGTTCTGTATTTTCATCGCTTGGTGCTCCCTCCTCTCTGGGCTGCTTTCCGCAGTCGGCCTTGGCCTACAGATCAGAACCATTCTCCACATGTTAAATTTCAACAACTGCAGTCTCTGCTGCCTTGCCTTTCTTTGTATATCCTAACCATTTGCCTTTTGCAGACTTGCTGCACTTGGGTGAATCCATTGTGTGACTGCATCTTCTGAAAGTCTGTTTCATTTTCCCTATAGGTACGCATTATTTACATATGGATGCTCCGGTAAAGGTAATCCACAGGGACCTCAAATCTCGAAACGGTAAGCTACTAATGCACCAAATTAAAACTTTAAAATCCTTTCTGTAACTTTTTCTTTAAAGGAATGCTTTAGTATAAAGCCTTACACATGAATTACCTCAGAAGTCTGCAGGGAGGACTGTTTTTAAGCAATAAAAGCAACTTTAAAAACTATGCTTCTAGAAGTGTCTTGGGGGCCAAACGATGTTGTTTCCTAGCTGAGGTATAGGGGAATGGTGAGGTCATGTCCTATCATTGAACCTTGAAAATTGCAATGCCTGCAATTAAAAGTTTAAAGTTGTAACCTTCTAATTAAGCTTTTAAAACATTTCTTGGTGTATTCTGAATTCAAACTGAAGGATGATGTCATTGCAGGTCCTTACCCTGGAGTATTCTTTAACGAGATTTTAAAATAACTGCAGCACTCAGTTATCACAAAAGTTTAAAATATATATATAGCTGCAAGTAGAAGCTTAAATAAGCCCATGTGTTTCAAGTGCTTTCCTATCACATTCTCTGTTATAATTTGGTGTTTTTATAGTAGATCTCAGTTTTAGAAACATATGGTTTGTATGCTTAATCCATTAAACTGTGTTCCTAGTCAGTGATGGCCAGCACACTCGGGCAGAGACCAGCATAAGTACATTGCTATACTAATTACTACATTTGACGTATACTTTAAAAAAAAGTTTCAGTATTTAATCATGGACAGTGCTATGAAGAGCTTGTTTAACTGATAAACCTCTTCAGCTCCGATGTACAAACTGAAAACCACTCCCACTATACTCCAGTCTTGGCTACACTGTAGAGGCGCAGAGTGGAAACCAGGCCCTTTCTCGAGTGAGGGGAAAATCAATGGCAGTTGTTCACGGGATACACTTCTGCACCTATCAGTAGCTTGTTCGGAGCAGATTGATGCACAGATGAGGAAAAAGATGAAGTTAATGTTCAAAATAAATCATGCAAGCTTTAAGTAATTGAATTTTAGAAATACAAAACTGGGCACATTTCTGCAATTTATTCCTTTTTAATAAGGTAGTTTTATCTTGCAATACTTAATTTTGCAATTTCAAGAATATGTCTCTAAAAACTGAAAATTGTTTCTATTATTATTATGAATATTTTGGTGACAAAAATGAAGTGTTTCATTCCCCAGAGCTGATGCCTGATACCTTGAGGACCAGTAAAATAATTCACCAAAAACCATTTGTTACATTTTGATTCTATTCTGTGCATGTGAGAGAAACTTCCTACCTGAAATAATATCTGATCTTTTTCATTTTATTTTAATCTTGTATCTAGTGGTGATTGCTGCAGACAGAATATTAAAGGTGAGCTCATCACAGTTTTATATGAGCCTGTTTCATAGTATAGTGGTTGAAAGCATGGATGCTTTACATGGATGCTTTTGTTTTACTCTAGATATGTGATTTTGGTGCCTCAAGGTTTCACTCCCATACAACACACATGAGCCTGGTGGGGACCTTCCCATGGATGGCACCAGAAGTTATACAGAGCCTGCCAGTGGCTGAAACCTGTGACACATACTCCTATGGTGTGGTAGGTATATCATGCAACGCAAAATATGCTGTTCAATAAGCATTTTAGTTATCAACGTCATTTATACTTTAAAGTGTTATGCTGTTTCACATCTCTGATATCCCTTGGAATAAGTAAAGTTTTGAGAGAGAAAATTAACTTTTGTATTTATAATTTCTAAAATCCCTGCTATCAAGTTTAGTCAATATAACAAACATAAAACATTTGATATGTGCTAATCACAATTCTAGGTTCCACTGTGTATTTTTAATGTATTCAAGTATGCTTTGACACTCTGGAGGAAAACCAAGTACACCATTTTCACAGTTGGAAAAGGAGCTAATGTGGGAATTGATTGAAAAGCTGAATCACTAAACATGTTGACTTGGAGTTTCCGCTTTTGGCACAATCAGCGATCCAGGCGCAAATTGTGCTAGTTTTGAGCAGTGTCACCAAACGTAAAATCTTCCATGAACCAGTGCAATATTGCAGCGTTATTGAACGCAATTTAAAAAAAAATATTCCATGATATATTTAAGAGTGGTAACTTGGTGCAGTTTTAATAATAGTTGAAAATGGGTTTATCACAAAAAATAAGCATTTCTAATCAGTGTCTAGTCCAACACCTGTGAGTAACCTGATTTTTAATTAACTGAAAATGACTTAAAAAAAACTATACAGAATCAGTTACTAGTTATATTGGTATCAGTTTCTTAGTAAATTAAAAAGAAAATTATATTAAAAAGCTTTTAAAATGTGCTTATTAGTGTCCTTGTGCCCAAAAAAAAACCCAGCTTAATTTTAAGCGGAGGCCTTGCTCCTCTTGTCCCCACTGAGGAAAGTTTTTGACTTGCCCTAAAGAGCCTCCTCTTCTTCCTGCAACATTTTACTAAGTGGTACGACCTAGGACATTATAGGACCCCGATTTCCATGTATTAATGAAGCGTCGGGCACCTCGATCATTTAAAAAAAAAAGTGTGTGGTTAAAATGGCAGTCGGCAAGAATTGAATGGAATGGGGCAGTATGTTACCTTATGACAGAATCATAGAATGATACAACACAGAAGGAGGCCATTCAGCCCATCGTACCTGTGCTGACTCTTTGGTAGAGCAATCCAATTAGTCCCACTTCCCTGATCTTTCCCCATAGCCCTGTAATTATTTCCCTTCAAGTATTTATCCACTTCTCTTTTTAATGTTACTATTGAATCTGCTTCCTCCACCCTTTCAGGCAGTGCATTCCAGATCACAACAACTCAAAAAAAAATGTTTCCTTGTGTCGTCTCTGGTTCTTTTGCCAATCACCTTAAATCTGTGTCCTCTGGTTACCGACACTTCTGCCACTGGAAACAATTTCTCCTTATTTACTCTATCAAAACCAAAACCATTCATGATTTTGGACACCTCTATCAAATCTCCTCTTAACCTTCTTTGCTCCAGCTTCTCCAGTCTCTCCACATAACTGAAGTCCCTCATCCCTGGTACCATTCTAGTAAATCTCTTCTGGCCCCTCTCTAAGGCCTTGACATCCTTCCTGAAGTGTGGTGCCCATAATTGAACACACTACTCCAGCTGAGGCCTAACCAGTGTTTTATAAAGGTTTAGCATAGCTTCCTTGCTTTTGTACTCTATTCTTCTGTTTATAAAGCCAGGGATCCCGTATGCTTTTTTAACAGCCTTCTCAGCTTGTCATGGGTCAGTAATTGGTTCGGAGATGGGAGACAGAAAGTAGGGATAAAGAGTTTGTTCTCTGTTTGGTGGGATGTAATAAATGGTGTTCCCCAGGCATTTGTACTGGGACCTCCGCTTTTCACATTTTTTAAATTAGTTCCTGGGATCTAGGCGTCGCTGGCAAGGCCAGCATTTATTGTCCATCCCTAATTGCCCTTGAGAAGGTGGTGGTGAGCCACCGCCTTGAACCGCTGCAGCCCTTGTGGTGATGGTACTCCCATAATGCTGTCGGGGAGGGAGTTCCAGGATTTTAACCCAGTGACGCTGAAGGAATGGCGATATATTTCCAAGTCAGGATGGTGTGTGACTTGGAGGGGAAATTGGAGATGATTGTGTTCCAATGCGTTTGCTGTTCTTGTCCTTCCAGGTGGTAGAGGTCGCGGGTTTGGGAGATGCTGTCAAAGAAGCCTTGGCGAGTTGCTGCAGTGCATCTATATATTAATGACTTGGATGAAGGAATAGAGTGTTGTATATCCAAGTGTGGAAATGATGTGTAGATGGGAGCAGGAAGATGCAAAGGGACATATAGACTAATTGAATGAAAACCATCTGCCTTAAGTTTGTCCAAAGTGGGGATGTGTGAGGTTATCCACTTTGGATCTGAGAAAGACAAATTGGAATATTTGTGAGACTACGGGTCTCCATGCACACAAATCACTAAAACCTAGTGTACAGGTACAAAAAGTAAACAGAAAGGCTAATGGAATGTTGGCCTTTATCTCAAGGGTTGGAATTTTAAAGTGAGGAAATTATGCTTCAGTTGTACAGGACTTTGGTCAGACCCCCATCTGGAATACTGCATTCAGTTTTGGGCACCAAACCTCAGGAAAGTTGTAATGGCCTTGGAAGGAGATACAGTGCAAATTCACCAGAATGATACCAGGGCTTAAAGGGTTAAATTATGAAGACAGATTGCATAAAATTAGCTTATATTCACTTGAGTTTTAAAAGGTTGAGAGGTGATCTAATGGGGGTAATCAAAATGATAAAGGGATTCGATAAGGTAGATACGGAGAAACAATTTCCTCTAGTGGAGGAGTCCAAAACGAGGGCATAACCTTAAAATTAGAGCTAGGTCATTTAGGAGTGAAATAAGGAATCACATTTACACACAAAGGGTAGTGGAAATTGGGAACTTTATCCCCCAAAAAAGCTGTAGGTGCTAGAACAATTGTAGCTTTCGAGTCTGAGATCGATAGATTTTTGTTAGGTGAGGTATCAAAGGGTATTGAACAAAGTGGGTAAATAGAGGTGAGATACAGATAAGCAATGATCTAATTGAATGGTGAAATAGTCTCGGTGCTGAATGGCCTACTCTTCCTGTTCCTGTGTTCCCAAGTACTGACGGCCATTTTAACGTTGTTTCTGTGGGTGGGGTAGGTGAAAATTCTCCCTTTACACAATCGTGAGGCCGTGGAATTCAATTCCAGGATCAGTGGTTAAGATAGAAACTATGTCAACATTCAAGATTATATTGGCCATGATGCGGAGATGCCGGTGTTGGACTGGGGTGGACAAAAATGAGAAGTCGCACAACACCAGGTTATAGTCCAACAGTTTTATTTGAAATTACGAGCTTTCGGAGCGCTGCTCCTTCGTCAGGTAAAGTGAGGGAATACAAATCAGTTACAAAGCACATATAGACAGAGAACAATGTGTCTGCAGAGATACAGACCTGACGGATTGTATCTCTGCAGACACATTGTTCTCTGTCTAAATGTGCTTTGTAACTGATTTGTATTCCCTCACTTTACCTGACGAAGGAGCAGCGCTCCGAAAGCTCGTAATTTCAAATAAAACTGTTGGACTATAACCTGGTGTTGTGCGACTTCTCAAGATTATATTGGGTAGGGGATGAAGGGATAGGAGAAAAGGGTGGACAAATACGAATAGGACTATTTGCTTATGTGGAGGGTAAACGTTGACCAGACTAGTTGGGTCAAATGACCTTTTTCCATGTGACTCTGGTATCATCCTTGGTATTTTTGAAAATTTTTATTGGTTCACGTGCTTTTTAAAAAAAAAACATCAAATTTAGCCAAATTAGTTTGACCACTTTGTATTCCTTTTGCTTTCATGATAGAATAGTATTTTTGAAATGTTGACTTTTAAAATCTGTGTAAGGAGCTATGTTTATCATCAGGTATTCATAGATGCAGTAATTTAGTTTGTTGATCTGTAGTTTCTATCTTCACCACTGATCCTGGAATTGAATTCCCTGGCCTCTCAACTCTCTGTAAAGGGAGAATTTTCACCCACCCCACCCACAGCTTCAAACGGCTGTGTTGAACACAGTCACACATTCTAACATTGTAGAATCATAATAGTACAGCGCAGAAGGAGGCCATTCGGCCCGTTGAGTCTGTGCCGGCTCTTTCGAAGAGCAATCCCGTTAGTCCCACTCTCTGGCTCTTTCCCCATATCCCTGCAGTTTTTTCTCCTTCAAGTATTTATCCAATTCCCTTTTGAAAGCTACTATTGAATCTGTTTCCATCACCCTATCAGGCCATTCTGAGTGCGGTAAATCGTACCAAGCTAAGTACACCGTCTTCTGGTTATATATGGGGCATCATAATCCATTTAACTTCTGGGAGGTGTTATGGGAGTGGTCTATTGTAAAGAAAGCTGCATGTATATCCATAAGTAAGCTACTTTTCTCTTGTTTGTGTATCAATGTTGATGATCCAAGTCAAAATATTTCACCTGCAAAGACCACTTTAGTGGATCTGTATCATTGCCAGAACACCATTCTTGAACATAGTATCTCTAAATGTCAGTAGTAATGAGCTCCTTAATAGTCAGATACCTGGAAAATCTATCGAAACTATCAGCTTTTTATAGTATTTGTTAATAGGATTGGATATATGTTAAAAGGTGCACTCTGTTTTCCAGGTTCTTTGGGAAATGCTGACGAGAGAGGTCCCATTTAAAGGCCTCGAAGGCTTACAAGTGGCCTGGCTAGTAGTGGAGAAAAATGAGGTACGTAGTATATTAATATGGTATGAAAAATGTTTGGTTTTTTAGGTATCTTTTTACAGGTATAAGGGCTTGATATTTCTATTCAAGCAGTATATATATATTAAATTTTATGATAATGTCCATCACTCTCCAACACACATGTATCATAGTGTTGTGATTATTTACTGGACTTGTAATCCGGAGGCCTGGACTAATAATCCAGAGAACGCGAGTTCAAATCCCACCACGGCAGTTTAGAACTTGAATTCAGTTTTTTTTTAAAAATATGAAAATACAGAGCTTTGTCACTGAAAGTGACCAGGAAACTGTTGGATTATCATAAAACCCCACTGGTTCACGAATGTCCTGTAGGGAACAAATCCTACTGTCCTTGCCTGGTCTGGCTTGTGTGACTCCAGTTCCACACCAACGCAGTTGACTCCTAACTACCCCTTGAAATGGCCTAGCAAGCCACTCAGTTGTATCAAACTGCTACTGTACTAAGAATAAAACCGGGCTGACCGTTCGGCTGCAACCTAGGCATCGAATCAGGGCACGAAAGATACACTCAGCCCAATCGACCCTACAAAGTCCTCATCACTTGCATCTGGGACTGGTGCCAAATTTGGGGGAGCTGTCCCATAGATTAGTCAAGCAACAGCTTGACGTAGTCATACTCTCACTCACAGAATCATACCTATCGGCCAACGTCCCAGATTCTCCCTCACCATCCCTGGGTATGTCTCTTCCCACCCGCAGGCAGACCCAGCAGAGGTGGGGGCACAGTGGTATACAGTCGGCAGGCATGAGGGGTGGTTCTGGCAGTCCTCAATGTTCACTCCGGACCCTATGAAGTCTCGTAGCTTCAGGTCAAATATCAGCAAGGGAACCTCTTGCTGATTACCACCTACTGCCCCCCCCCTCAGCTGATGAATCAGTACTCCTCCATATTGAATACCACTTGGAGGAAGCACTGAGGGTCGAAAGGACACAAAATATATTCTGCGTGAGGGACTTCAATATCCATCACCAAGAGTGGCTCGGTAGTACTACCACAGATCGAGCTGGCCGAGTCCTGAAGGACATAACTGCCTGACTGGGCTTGTGGCACGTAGTGAGAGAACCAACACGAGGAAATAACCAACTTCACCTCGTCCTGACCAATCTCCCTGTCACAGAATCATCTGTCCATGACAGTATTGGTGGGAGTGACCACCGAATAGTCCTTGTGGAGATCAAGTCCTGTCTTCACACTGAGGACACCTTCCCATCGTGACACTACCACCATGCTAAGTGGGATGGATTAAGAACATCTAGCATCTTAAAACTGGGTATCCACAGGGCGCTGGGCCATTAGCAACAGTAGAATTGTATTCCACTGCAATCTGTAATCATGTGGCCTAGCACATCCATCATGCCTCCATCACCATCAAGCCAGATGACCAATCCTTGTTCAATGTGGAGTGCAGAAGAGCAGCACCAACTGTACCTGAAAATGAGATGTCAACCTAGTGAAGCTACAACACAGGATTATATGCATGCTAAACAGCAAAAACAGCATGTTCGAGAGAGAGCTAAGCGATCCCACAACCAACGGATCAGGTCAAAGCTCTGCAGCCCTGCCACATCAGTCATGAATGGTGGTGGACATTAAGCAACTAACGGGACGAGGAGGCTCCATGAACATCCCCATCCACAACGATGGCAGAGCCCAGCACGTGAGTGCAAAAGGCAAGGCTGAAGTGTTTGCACCTATCTGCAGCCAGAAGTGCCAAGTGGATGATACTTCTGGGCCTCCTTCTGAGGTCCCCACCATCACAGATGCCAGTCTTCAGGCCATTCGGTTCACTCCATGTGACATCAAGAAACGACTGAGTGCAGTGGACACAGCAAAGACTATGGGCTCTGAAAAGTTCCCAGCTGTAGTACTGAAGATTTGTGCTTCAGAACTAGCCACGCTCCTAGCCAAGCTGTTCAGTAGAGCTACAACACAAAAAGCAGGACAAATCCATCCTGGTCAATTACTATCCTATCGGCCTACTGCCAATCATCAGCAAAGTGATGGAAGGAGTTGTCAACAGTGCTATCAAGTGGCACTTACTCACCAATAATCTGCTCACCAGTGCTCAGTTTGGGTTTCGCCAGGACCACTCTGCTCCAGACCTCATTTCAGCCTTAGTCCAAACATGGGCATGAGAGCTGAATTACGGAGGTGAGGGTGACTGCCCTTGACATCAAGGCAGCATTTGACCAAGAGTGGCATCAAGGAGCCCTAATAAAACTGAAGTCACTGGGGATCGGAGGAACACCCTCCAGTGGCTGGAGTCATACCTAGCACAAAGGAAGATGATTGTGGTTGTTGGAGGCCAATCATCTCCGCCACAGGACATCGCTGCAGGAGTTCCTCAGGGCAGCGTCCTAGGTTCAACTATCTTCAGCTATTTCATCAATGATCTTCCCTCCATCATAAGGTCAGAAGTAGGGCTGTGCGTTGATGATTGCGCAGTGTTCAGCTCCATTTGCAATTCCTCAGATAATTAAACAGTCCATGCAGCAACATCCAGGCTTAAGCTGATAAGTGACATGTAACAATTATGCCACACAAGTGCCAGGTAATGATCATCTCCAACAAGAGAGAGTCTAGCCACCTCTCCTTGACATTCAGTGGCAATACTATTACTGAGTCCCCCCACCATTAACATTCTGGCGAGTCACCATTTATCAAAAACTCAACTGGCCGAGCCATATAAATGCTGTGGCTACTAGAGCAGGTCAGAGGCAGGGTATTCTGCAGCGAGTGACTCACCTCCTGACTCCCCAAAGCCTCTCCATCACCTACAAGGCACAAGTCAGGAATGTGATGGAATACTCTCCATGTGCCTGGATGGGTACAGCTACAACAGCATTCAAGAAGCTCTACACCATCCAGGACAAAGTAGTCCGCTTGATCAGCACCCCATCCACTAGCCTAAACATCTACCCCCTTCACTGGCGTATCGTGGCTTCAGTGTGTGCTATCCACAGGATACAATGCAGCAACTTGCTAAGTCTTCTTCGGCAGCACCAAACCCGTGACCTCCACCACCTAGACGGACAAGGGCAGCAGGTGCTTGGGAACCTCTAGGTCACGTAGCATCCTAACTTGGGCTAATATCCTGGAACTCCCTCCCTAACAGCACTGTGGGAGTACATTCACTAAATAGACTGCAGTAGTTCAAGAAGGCGGATCACCACTTTCTCAGGGCAACTAGAGATGGGCATTAAATGCTGGCCTCGCCATGAATGGCCACATCCCGAGAACAAATACATTCTTTTTTTTTTAAAGTTCAGCAATGAATAATAGGTCGGCTTGTTTGAGTTTGACCTTTTAGTCTAAAAAAAAATACGATTTTTAATGACTTTTTTGAAGACTCCTTGGATTGATGTTAATCATAAATCCCATTTTAGTTTTTAACTGAAGTATTTCTGCTGCAAAATTAAAAATGTAGTAAGACTTTCATTTTATGTAGAGCATTGTGTCTGTATGTGCCTTGATCTGTTTTTTAGTTAGTATTACAGCATTAAAAGAAAACCGCTACGGAAGATATGTGCATGTTTTGAAAAATGAAAAGGTCTTTTGGGATTCAAAGGATTAATTGAATACTAGTGATGAGCAAAAAGATTGCATCTGAATTAGATGTGCCCCTTTCAGAGGGATTTGCTGATAAATTTCACGTGCTCCCTGCTGATATCTACAAACCCAGAAGTAGCACTGTATTTATTCTGTACAATACTGCTCCTCTGGAGAGGTGTTATTCTCTTAGCAACTAAGATACATCAGGTTTTAGCCCCCATTTGTCATGAGATTTAAAAACCTCTCTATTAAAAAAGAAACTGTACAACATATTTCCAAATGCCACACTATCATTATATAGTCTACAAGGTAATCCTTTCTGTTCCAGATTTCCATTTTTCTACAATAAGGCCCCACAGTCTGCAGTGGTAATAAATTTAGATTTCTTGCTTCATTTTTAATCTTTTTCTCTGAACTGGGGCCAATATGTGTTTGAAATGGTCTCTTTACAGTTTGTTACTGTATATAATCTGATCTTTTCTAAGTGGAGTATATGGAATAGTATATCTTGTACCTATCATTTGTTTTTAGGGACATGTGAAATATCCAGTGGCTATGAAACTCACCCATGAACTGTTTTAAATCTCAATTTTAAAAAATTTTCTCCCCAGAGCTTGGATTTGGGGCTTTGTTGCTGATTTATTTTTTCCT
Organism: Squalus acanthias; assembly: GCA_030390025.1. Lineage (NCBI taxonomy): Eukaryota > Metazoa > Chordata > Chondrichthyes > Squaliformes > Squalidae > Squalus > Squalus acanthias. The sequence continues at coordinate 25,102,461 of CM059427.1, read as the reverse complement.
GGTACTTATGTATTAATAACTAGCCATCTCTCAGTGATCTCGCTGCTCTCAGTCTCCTACTGTGTTCACGCATGCATGATTTTTCAGGCCTCTGTATGCATGCAACTCTCCCACAGAGTTCTCCCTTGTCTTCTTTTAAATGTTTACTGTTTTTGTGCCATTTTTTCCTAATAATGTTATCTGTTCTCAAACTTTCCCTGAATGCAGTACTGGTTTGTCTACCCAAGTCTCTGACAGTAGGAAGTTGAGGTGATACTGCAGGAATCTCCAACATTACCTTGCAATTCTCCCCACTATTTGAAGCCACATTGGAAATGTGGCAATTGGCATATATTAGAAGCAGCACGATGTGTTTTGGTAACTTCTACATATACTAACAATTGAATTAAATCTCTCCTTGCACACATTATTAAAAGGTTTTTACTTTTGAGTTTTGAGCATTTGCTGTATTTCTGAGGTAGGATTGCACAAATAAAATTGAAAAGGTACTAATAGCAGTGTTTATATCCTAGAGTGGAACTCTTTAGCAATGAAAATGTTTTGTTTTATTTCAGTAGAGTGAGGGACCCAAAGCTAATCCTTTCTTCATCATGTAGGATATAGGTGCTCAAATCTTCAGTCTGATGGACCATCTGCAAAAAATATTGACACAGTCTTAGGGACTCCTGTAGATATTGACATAATTCCAGGAGCCCCTCTCCTAACTTCCTAAAAACAATGGCCTGTAATTTGTGGTCAGCGGCAAAGCAAAGGGGTTCGCCGTTCCCCCGAAGTCGGCTTCCCACAAAGATCTCACGATCTCTGTAGCGAGAAGTTCGGCTTTTCCGACGTGCAGTTGAAATCAGCGCAAATTAATGGGGAATCCATAACGAGCTGCTGTGACGTCAACAAGTTGTCTTAGCAGCCAATCACAATGCAGAATTCTCATAGACCGAGAACCAGGAAGTGAGTAACATTTTTAAAGTTAGAATCAAAGCAGCTTAGAGAGCAAAACAAAGATGGGACTCTCGCATGGGGAAAAGGTAAACCTAAAATAAAGATGAACAACCGTATAATTTTTTTTTTAAAGTTTCTTAAATTTAAATTTTTATTAAAATGGATAAATTTGATACTCCACAAAATTAAAATGAGTTTTTCAGGGCCACGACATTTGGTTAGCAGTCAATACGCTGGTAAAACCCCAGTTACAGCCACAGCGCAGCCAGTGTCGGAGCAGTGAATGACTGTCGCAATTTCAGGATTTTTGCGTTAGGGATGCGCATGATCTACATCCTGAAATTGTGGTCAGTTTCAAAGGGCTGTTCGTTCGCTGTTATTACCCACCGCAAATTCCGGGCCATCGTCAGCTACCCAAAGGAAAAATAGTGCAATCATTTCACTTGGTATACAGCAATAGAAATATTGCGCTAGTAAGTCAAAAGAACCTTGCGGACCTCCTATGTCCAGGGACCCCAGTTTGAAAACCTATAATGGAGGGTATGAACTGTAACTCGTATTCACTATGAAATCATTGTGGAAGGAATTTATTCAGATTTTTTTTAAATGATAGAGCAGAAAGTTAAAGGTCTCACAAATGCAGTCCCTGCATTAAGCTGTGGTAAAAAAGAGCCCCCCCCCACCCCCGGCCTGTCTGGTAGATTGCTGCTAGGTTCAAGCATGTCATTCTAGTCCTAAGTGCTGGTAGATCCCCCTCTCCACTTGGCAGCGTTGCTAGGCCCTATTGCGTACTCAATGAACCCTGTAATTGTTCCCCCCAAGTAAGGCTAGGCTCCAGTGCCCCCTCCCGTGCATCTTACCAGTCTGCAGCCTCCTCAAAAAGTATTACTAAGCTTCATTGTCCTGCTAGGTCCCATCTTTCCCCTGCCTTCCTCAAGTGTTTGCAGAGCTCAACACTCCTCCCCCAACTGATGTCAGGTCCCAGCTTTTCACTCCCCTCCCACAATTAGTGGCAGGCCCATCTTGCGCACACGAACACACGCACCTTGAGTGCTGCCAGGGCCCAAGCCACCTATTCCTAAATCCAGGCCTGAGCCCTAAGCTAAACACATGCGCCAGACCCCCACTGCCTCTTCTCACTCCATCCCATCTTTCCTGCACATGTTGCACTAGCTTCTAGATGGCCTGTACCCATCTCTGACAAAGATCAGAAGTAGCAATTCAGTACATCAGTAAAGGAACGTATGTAGAGCCATACAGAACATGACTCTGGTGTGGTAAATGCCAGAGGCAAAAAATCCTTTGTCAAACTGAAATAACGAAATATTTGGTGAAAACTTGGCAAAAGATACCAATGAATATCCAGCAACCCTCACAAAATCAACCAATCAGTTGCTCAAAAGAAATTTCAAACTACTTTCCCACCCCACAAAAGACACCTAAAATTAAAATTTTAAAATAATCCTGAAAAAGTATCAAAATAACTGCACCTTTCGCTACCAGATCTAAGCGAGATCTCACTATGCCAGAAAGAGGACTCTGCAATGTGGAAGAAAACACTCTTTCCAGCACTTGAAACAGCAGCTGTTCAGCTCAATACCTATGAGAAATTGGAGAAAGGCTGTCTGCTTCCTACTCGGCCAAGAGAAGGAGTAGTTATACCAATCATCAAACACCGTCCCTTCAGTCTGGAGGCAAATAGTCCTGAGATTTCCATTTTAATAAAATGTTGAATAGCACAATAACCCATATTGATGCCCCCTGTATTCACCACATCAGCATTCCACAAACCCTATGTGTGGAAGGCACGGTGATCGTGGGTGTGGGACTAAACTGTGCCCTCCATCCACAATGGGACAGACTTTCAGCAAGCACAGGGCACCCAGAGCAATTAGCCAGAGCAGTCTAAAAACACTGTAATGTCCTGGGCCTGGAAGATGTTGGTGGACCCTACTCCCTACACCGAAGGAATTCAACTTCTGCAGGATAGATTACTTCCTGAAATAATACCACTTTATTCCAAGTCATACACTGACATAGGGCCAATAGTCATTTCAGACCATGTCTCAGTTATGCCCCAGCACACCCTAGGCAATCACCTTCCCTCCTCCAGACACTGCTGCCTCAACTATACCTTCCATGCTAACCTGGACTTCTTGTCCAAACTAAGTTCACTGTATTGCTGAGAACCGCTGTGAGAAAGTACTAGAACAGTACTCGGGTCAGGTCACCACCTTCAAATCAATCAAAGAGGCATAAAGGGTTGGTGACTGGAACCTAGAACAGAAAGTAAAGAAGTTAGAATCTTAATGCTGTAAAGGCCCTGATACAGGCAAAAGGGGAACTAAACAATTTTTCAGTATGTGCTGAAAACACCTCCAGTATACTAGAGCCAGATACTACAGAGTAATAAACTGCGGAATCATCTCGTGTACAACCAATGGCAGAAAATGCATAACCGCAATAGTTCAATGTTTAAATGAGCCAATGGCAACTTCACCACTGATTCTACTGAAAGAAAGAGTTTGCAAAGTACTATGCCTTGCATTTGTATTCAGATACAAACCACACAACAAAAAATTGCACAATACTTATCTAACCTCCCCACTCCAACTGTCCCAGGAAAGTACACAGTTACTCAATGCCCCATTCTCAGCCACTTGAGCTCCAGCAGCAATTAGAAGCCTCCAAGGTGGGAAATCCTCAGGACTTAATGACTAACCTGCTGAATGTTACAAGGCTGTTCCAGGAACTTATTTGTGGATTTTATTCCCCTCCTACTGAAACTGCTACACTGTGTTGGAGATAAGACCCTCCCACATATTCTAAGGGAAGACACAATCACAATGCATAAGAAAGGTAAGGATCTCATCCAGAGCTCCTCATGCCGATCTATATCTCTCCACAATACTGATTATAAAAATTGGCCAAGATTCTGACTTTGACTAAATGCAGTCATACTTGGCCTAGCCCATGTAGACTGAGCTGAAGTTTGTATGAGACTAGCTCTTGAGGAAGACCACAATGTGGCTATTCAGTGTGGTGCACCACTGTAATAGCACTAATATGCCTGTCCTGGTATTCTCCCTGGCTGTGAAAATAGCATTCCACTGGGTGGAGTGGAAATTCCTCTTCACAATGATCAACAGAATGACCTTTGATAACATTCAGGAAGTGGATAACAATCCTAAACTCTCATCCCACATCCACAGTATTCACCAACGGCTTTGGCTAATCTGCATGCCCACTGCACAGTGATGCTCTCTATCCCCCTCTTCTAAAACTGAGGGTGTCTTCCTCAGACAGGACAAGTAAGGGTATACTACCCCTTTGCATGATCGGGGGCCAGCTTTAGATATCTTGGTGAAACTTCTGTACCACTCCTGGGTAGGGTGAAAACAATAAAGGCAAACAATGTTCCCTACCTCCTCTGCCTATTTCAGATGGATGATGTCAGGATATATGCCTAACCATTCTGCGACCTGGACAGTTGCGACCCCAGTTTTTCTGGGCGGACAGGAGGCCATGATTACAATACAAGCATCTCCAGCTTCCAAAGCAAGTAGAGGGGAACATATCCTTCCAAATTTCAGACACTGTTACTGGACAGCTCAGATCCAAGTGATTCTGACCTGATCACTAATCCTTCAGCAAAACCCATGGCTCATATTGGTCGCCAGGCCCTCCCTGCTAACTCTTTGCACAGTTTACCATTCTTATACTCTCAGAAGAGACCAGGAGAGAGCCAGAAGCACCCCATGGTCATTACAACCCTCTCAGCCTCGAGACAGATCTGTGCCTCTCTGAAGATCTGTTGCGTGTCTTAATCCTCTCTCCAATCTGGCAAGTGGAGAACTCTCAGGAGACTTGCCTCAGGCAGATTCAGAGCCTGGCATGAGAAAAGGATCACCAGATTAGGCCAGCTGCTCCACAAGAGCCAAGTTATGTCTCTGTACCGATTAGCTGACAAAGGTCACCATTCCCAGCAACCAATACGACTATCTCTAGATGCGGCACTATCTCAACACTGCAATACTTTGCAGACTTGAGCATGAGCCAGCCCTCCTTTGCACTCTTCCTCCATTCCCCAACAGTTTTATCTTTGCCCTGTGCACCATGCCTGTGGCCAAAGACAGGACTGAAAATCTGAGGGAATCCTGGGAATAAGATCCACTGAAGGAGGAGGAGTTTATGAGAGTATCAAGACAGATCCTCAACATTACCATCTGTGCCAAAATACACAAATGGTAACTCAAGTTCATACTTTGTGCATACTGCACCCTGTGCAAGTACCACAAGTCTCATCCCTTTATTACAGATGAGTGCTGGAGGAACTCTGGCCAGAAAGGGACCATCCTAACCATAATCTGGTCATACCGCCGCATCCAGCCATTCTGGGACCCCACTAGGACTATGACCGTACAATTTCAGAAGAGCCAATTCAATGCTTGTTGGGCTCGCAACACTGGAGATGGAGGGACCATTGCAATGAGCAGGCAAGCACAACACTCTTGCTACTAGCTGCAAGAAGATGCATGCCTCTCTGTGGTGAAATGTAACCTTCTCCACAACAACTGTGGTTGAAACATGTAAGATCTTTGCCAATCCGAACGAGGGGTGTATGGCCTCAGCCTGACCTTGGGAAGTACCAACTAGTCTGGGGCATATTCTTTGGCTTTCACTCAACAGAAACTGCCCATCCTGCCAGAACAGCAACCCACCAGCCATAAATGACAACGCCTCCAACCGACATGACAACTAAAATTTCCCCAATTTCCAGGCCTAATTCACCTTGAGAGACAGACCAGACAAGCTGCTTCAAACCCCAACCCACAATGCTCCCAATGGAAGCAGGGTAATGCCAAAAAACCTATATGTATCAATTTACTCCGCCCACAAGCACTGTGTAATCAAAATGTACCATGACTTCACATAATATGTATGTGAATATACATGTAAATGTATAATGGCTTCTTAAAACATATGTCTGGATGTACTTTCTTGAGAATCACTTTTTTTTAAAACGTGAGGGTAAAGATAAGATATCAGGGCCTTATTTTATATAGTGGGAAGTAAAGCAGTTATGTAAATGAACACATTACTTTTGCTTTGTTGCAACTCCAGGTACAAATCAATGATCCTCTTGTATTACAGAGCCTCTGCCTTTTACAAAAGGCTCTGCTGAGCTATTTGCAAACAATTAGCTTGTGGTAGTGCTGGATTGGCATTTAGAATGGGTGAACCTCATGCAAAATTGGATGAACAGATGTTTGTTTGCTTACCTTAGATATAAATAAAATACTTTATTCTGTAAGTTTAAAAAGAATGGAGGCACAAGCAGCTACTGGATTACAGTTCCCAGAATGGAGCTTATAGCTGCCATCTTCTGGCAGGGCTGATGGTGAGGAGGTTGTGCACATGCTGTAGTCAGTCTTGCTCTTGATGATAAAACACTATTGGCGCTTTAATGACTCAATTAACAAACAACTCAACTTTCAGGTATTCAACATATTTTGGAGGGGGAATTAAACATGTTTTTTGATTGACACCTGACTTCTTATCTGTATGACCAGCCTCCGTGTCCAGTTTTTCAGACTCAGCAGAAATTAGCAACCCCTAAACCCAAGGTGTGACCAAGAAAATAAGAGCAAAGCAACTGCTACCTGGGACAATGATGCTCAGAGATCCTTACACACAGGCAGCTGCAAAGGCATCAGGTACTGTGACCACAGTTGGGCTCTTGTATGAACCAGGATACAGGCAAGAAGTGAAAAATAAATTACAGTAACAGTGCTATTATAAAAAAAAATACAGCCTATTAAAGAATTACAGAGCAATAATAAATATAATATGAATACACCAAAATAAATTGTGTTACAAATATAGCGCATTATATGATAATACAAATCAGCACATTAAGTAACTACAAAATAAAGTGCTAACTATGCATCAGGATAGTAGCTCAACCATCCCATTCTGCTTTCTCCCAGTGCCAGTCCCTGGCAACTGCTTTCTCGCAGAGTGAGGGTCCAGCTGCTTGTTCTCTCCCAAGCTCCAGCCCCTGCTTCTCTCCCCTTCCAGTTTGAGACAACTATGTCTCCCACCCCTACATGTTATAATAGCTCCTGTGCAATCTCTCCATACCTGGCTCTAAGCTTCCTGTACCCCAGCTGCTACTAAATAGATACACAATAACAGTGACTACACTTCAAAAGTACTTTATTGGTTGTAGTTTTAAATTCTTAGTCACAATCTCTCTCTCTCTCTCTCTCTCTCACTCCCCCTCTCTCACATCGCTTGGGTGAGTCCAGGCAGCCTGAAACACAACTTTAAAGTGAGCTTGCGCCTAGAGCATCAGTAAGGCTGCATCTTTGTTGTTTTTCATTAACTGAAGACCGTAGGATATTGATTTCATGATGAAAAGCGTATTCTGTTCATTTATGTATTTTGAATCAAATAAATCAGTCTGTTGCTTTGCAGTCATGGCTTGTCTCAATAGAATTCTTTCAGTCTATTTTCTGCAAAGAGAGGAGAGTGCACATGTGACATTTCAGTGGCTGCTGTATGGACTAGGGTTTTATGTTGTGATCCACAGATCATGCTTTCATTTATCCGGTAGTAAAAATGCACTCCAGATTGTAGGGAACAAAAGGTCAATTTACAGGAGTGATCAGTGCCACTGAATCCAGGGGAATATCTATGGCAAAACCTGAAAATTGAGACAATGATATAGGGTGGGGTGGCGAGTCAATACTCATTGTATACATTGCTGTGCTTGGCATCCTAACTTTTTGTCCATAGCTTCACAAAATCGCTTTCCCAAGCTTCTGGAGCATTTATTTTTAAAAGGCCTACTTTGACAGTTCCCCCAGTAACTTAGTGGGTAAATGTGCCATGTGGTGTGCTACTAAGCCATATAGGGTAGTAACACTCCAAGTTTGTGCTGAGTTAATGTGTGGAGGTGATAAAATTGGTTTCAGTGTCCCTTGGGTAGGATGGGGAAATTTGGTCAGGGCTCTTGCTCCTAATTGGTATCCAGTGATTCTCACTAGAAGTTGCTCCTGTGGACATTAGCTGAGAACACAAGCGGACTTAGTAGTAGTGCTCCCTACAGTTGAACGGTTCACCGGCACACTCTCTGAAAGCTCACCAATGAAGATAAACACTTAAATGAAATACCAGAGGGCTGCTGGCACCTTGAAACCATACTCCAGTAGGAGGCTGCTGTCTTCAGGAGGGAAGGAAATTGGAAAAAGTCCCAGTTTGGTTGGTTCTATTATTAGTGTTTTCTTAGGTTTACTTTGTGTAATACTTTGCTATTCTTATTACAGAGATTGACCATTCCAAGGGGCTGTCCTGCTAGTTTCGCAGAACTACTGCATCAGTGCTGGGAAACGGATCCCAGAGTAAGTACTGAGACCTTAAACCATTTTTTACATTGAGAGAATGCTGTTGATGGCAGAGTTGGATGGGGGGTGGGGGGGTGTTGGGGAGGTTCTCCTGCCACTTACAGCATTATCTAGTACAAAATTTGCAGCCTTTGGAGACCCACATTTTCTTGGGTCCCAAAAGCTGCCATCAATCTCCACTTAACGTTTTACAAATGAAATAAATGGAAAAGAGCACTTCTCGATAGTCATGGATCTTTGTTTGAGAGCCATCTCTTGGGACCGCATGTCAAATATAAAAGTGCCTTTAGTATATTAAAGCTCCAGTAACACGTGACAATGCACACATTGCAGACCTCTGTACTTTTTGTTTTAGACCTCCAAAAGTGTTGATGGGCTCGACGCATGTAACCATTCATCAGTTATGATTCCTTCACACAGCCTCAAGCACCTAATGCAATGTTCCTAAGATGTACTGATTTTGAGAGAGAGCAACATACTGTGTTAAAGTGTAATAGAAAAAACAGCTGTGGTTCTCAGATGCACACTCATATTTGGTGCTTTTATTTTGTAATCCTGTTACATTATACCAAACTCCATGGGCTGCTGTCTCCCATTTATGTTACTCACCCAGTGTGGCTCTCCATAGGCCCATAGGAGGCCAGTTTGAGAATGCTGACCTGCTTTCCTGTGCATACATGCAGTAGAATGATGTCACTCTAGGTCTTTGTTTCCATCAGTTTCTAATTGGGCAGCTTGCCATGATCAGCAGTGTGCCACATCTCGGAACCGCCACTATACTTCTCATGGCCAATATTACTAAATAGAACTGCCGCTTCCCTCCTGTACAAATACAATCAGCATCAATTATCTGAAAAATCAAGTACTATTCTTGCAGAAAATTACTGACAAGATCTTTGCCACTTAGCGTGGATGCACTGTATTCTTGATGCTGACATTGATGTCGTGACTCACATTTAATAGGCCAGAAGTGGAGCCAGTGAATCTGGCAGCAGCTTGCAAGATGGACACAACAGTGGTCTACTGCTGTCAGAATAATGAAGGTCATATTTATGAGTGCAGCTGCCAACAGAAGAACTGCATTTACTATCAGAACTGTGCATTTACTATCATCTGCACTCTTTTAACATAAAGGGACCTATAGAACCTTTGAACCCTGTGGATTTCACCAAAATAATTGTAGACCTCTGATATTCTGCATTTGCAGCTTTTATGTTCACCACGTGGCTGTTTAAAGCAAATAATATTTCTGGCATATTTCCTTTTCAAGTTTGTGCTGCTGTTAGAAGTCAGTGCTTCACACATCCACCTTTCTTTCTTTGACAGTACTACTGTTTCTTTCCAATCATAGTACCTTATGGGGAACGTTGGTAACCACACTCTTGTACTTGTTTTGTGACTATTTCAGAAGTGGAATAAATGACACTGCAATGTTGATCACTGTTGTTGATGCTATAGAAAAGCAATAGTTGTGACATACTGATTCAATACTAAAAGGTATAAACAGTGTTAAGAAAATAAAAGGTTTCAGCGATATGATTATCAATAAATAGTCAACTGTTTGATTTAAATAGGAACAGGCCATTCACCCTCTCAAGCATGTTCCACCATCAAATGAGATCATGGCTGATCTGTATCTTAACTCCATCCGCCTGCCTTGGTTCCATATCCTTTAATACCCTTGTCTCGCAAAAGTATATTGATCTCAGAATTAAAATTGTTAATTGAGCTAGCATCTACTGCTTTTTGTAGGAGAGGGTTCCACACTTCTACGTGAAGAAGTGTTTCCTAACTTCTCTCCAGAATGGCCTGGCTCTGATTTTAAGGTTATGTCCCCTTGACCTAGACTCCCCCATGAGTGGAAAATGTTTCTCTCTAACTACCCTATCAATTCCTTTCAAAATCTAAAAAACCTCAATCAAATCACCCCTTAACCCTCTATATTCCAGGGAATACAAGCCTAGTTTATTTAATCTCTCCTCGTAATCTAACCCTTGGAGACCTGGTAACATTCTAGTGAATCTGCGCTACACTCCTTCCAAGGCCAATGCACCCTTTCTAAGATGCAGTGCCCAGAACTGTACGCGGTACTCCAGATGTGGTCCAGCCAGGGCTTTGTATAGCTGTAGCAAAACTTCCTCCCCTTTGTGTTCTAGCCCTCTAGTTATAAAGGCTAACATTCCATTAGCTTTTTGATTATTTTTTGCACCTGACAACTACATTTTAATGATCTGTGTACATGGATCCCTAAATCTTTTTGGACCTTCACTGTTCCTAGCTTTTCACCATTTAAATAATACTCAGATCTAAAAAAATTTGGTCCAAAATGGATGACCTCACACTTACCTGCGTTGAAATCCATCTGCTACAGTTTTGCCCAGTCACTTAATCAACCAATATCTCTGTAATTTTATGCTCTTGACTACTTACTATACCACCAATCTTTGTGCCATCAAATGCTACAAACAGTCACTTATGGGACATCTCAACTCTAATACAATGTATATATTTGCTCCAACTATCAATATACTAGATCTTCCATTTAAATTAAATTTATAGAAGACACTGTGTACAGTATAAGAAGTTATTTGATTACTGCACTTATATTTGCTTGTTGTTGGTTCTTACAGAAAAGGCCAAATTTTAAGCAGGTCTTAGGAATTCTTGAGATTATGTCACAAGACAGCAAACTTCCGGACCAGTGCAACTCCTTCTTGCACAACAAGGCTCAGTGGAGGTAGGCTTGTATCCTCTTTCAGCATGTAGGATGGTCAGTTTAATCTATTAAGTCTTTAAGCTTTAGAGTGGAATATAGGGTAAATACCACAGATAGGCTACTGTTTCGATATCTATGGTATGGTGCCAGAAAAGTGACACACAGTCAGGGACCTGCGACCTATGAGTGCCACTATCCTATTGTGCTATTGGAGGGTCTGTAGAATAGAGACCTGCATTTTACGCTGTCTCTGATGCAGCGTAAAAGGTGAGTTTGCCTCCCTTACATTAATATTGTGCCGTCAGCAGCTGCCGTGCTGCACATCTACTGTCAACAGCACACTGTCAGTACAGAAACTTTACTCTGCAATTCCACAATCCAAATTATGTGAATAAGCTAAGTACTAATAGCTTTATCCTGTATTTAGATGCTTTTTTGGCAGCTTTAGTGGAGATTATCACTTTCAAAATTAACTTGATTCATTCCTGCCACAAAGAAACTTTAAACATCCCACAATTCTTAGTCATCACTCAGCTTTGTCATTATGTTTGACAATATCAATGGCTACTGAAATGAACTAATAAGCACCACAGATGGTTGCCTGGAATACTGAAACCATTACCGTGACTATGGGAAGAGCCATGGATTTCTGTGGTTTAACCTGTTAACGCAGCCATAGGCCAAAGGATTGAGTGATACCTGATGAAATTCATTGCTATCTCCTTGGCATATTTGAAGCTTCGGGATTGTATATGTTGGAAAGTCTGTGGTCATGAACACAGCAAAACCTTTATAAATAGGGCGTTAGAATTTATTTACAGTTGATCATAGTATATTGCCATTATTTCTGCTTTTTTTCTAAACTAAAGTGGATCTTTAAGTATCAATAAAGTTGAAAAGCCTAGCAACACTTACTATTTGCGCTCATAGTTGAAAAATGGTCACTTGGTTGAGATATTGGAGGGTGACTGTCACATATGGAACCAGAGTCAGTGTCTTCAGGAGAGGAGGGTAGAAAATTATTGAGAGAAAAAAATTTAGTAAAGGACAATCACAGCAACAGATATACAGGTGTATGAGATGAAGACAAAGCAGGATGTTAAAATTATTTGGAATGACTCATTGGCAAGAAGTTTAAATAAAATTCAGAATGACATTGTTGGGATCAGTTGATGTGACAGCTCTGGTTATAAGTGGAAGACTGGGACGCTAGCTGCATTTTGTATGGATTGTAATAAATAAGTATTGTTGTTTGATGGTTCTCACTCGGGTCTATATTAAGCAATTGCTGGCTTTATTCTAGGCAGTGGTGACGTTAATTCAGGACTATGTTTTGACAGCAGCTATGGTCAAAGTAAAAAGAAAATCTTGGCAGAAGAAAATGTTTAATTAAAAGTAGGGAACACAAATGGACTTGTAATACATTCCATGAAAGTTTTGTAACTAAATTGTCGCCCCAAGAAAATCAATTACAGCAAACGTTTACTGTCTGAATGGAAAAAGTGAGCATGAGGTGAAGAGTTATTTTTATGTGTCACATGAGACCATATAAATAGCATAGCTCACTGCTGAAAACGTAGTGACAGTGACTCGGCAGAGACTAATGAGCATTGCAAGGTTTGCATATTGCAGCTGTATATTGTATAACATCATCATGCCTGCTAAAGTGTGCCATTTGTTGCTGTGATTAATATACTGCACTATATATTATCTTGTTTTAAAGATTGGGTCAGTGCTGAGATGTGGATATTTAGTTTAACTATAGATTGAACCAATTATTCATAGCTTTAATAAGATTAAAAATATTAAACTGTAAATTTTTTGAGCAAGAACAGTTGATCCAAAGATGATGGATCAATGAAACTAATAAAATGTAGTCCTGTTTAAATAAAAAGTAAATAGCTCATTGGGAAACAAACCAGGCTTATGGGTTTCACAGAAAAATGCATCTAACTGTGGAATATGATCCCAAAAACAATGATGAAAATCACGCAACTGCATGTAAGAAAAATGGGATTTGACTTATTCCGTCAACGTAAACCAGTGGCCCTGGATATAAGATCTGATAGTTAAATGTTATTTATTTATCCCACAAATAATTGATTAACAAGTTAAAGCAGGGTTTTTTATTTATTGTTCTCTCCTTCCTCTTCCCTGCAACATTTTCCACCCCTCCCAGTTGAGAAGTTGGGAGCTTGCCAGCCCTGATGAGTTTGTTAGTGCAGGATTAGTCAAGAAGCATTAAAAGGTGCACAAGGGAAGGCTATTTTTCCTTCCTGCTCAACGCTTTTCCTTGATGACGTGATTGAGATCAGGAACTCCCCTTGTGGCAGGTGGCAGCCTGCATTTTACCACTCTGGCACAGTGGCTTTCAATAAGCTTAATCTTGCAGAGATAAGCTAAGCACAGTAACTGTTGAGTAATCTTGGGTGAAGCAGTGATCTGGACAGCATGGTTCAATTTCTGTATGATCACTAAACAGGAAGAGATTGAGAATTTGGAAAATTGAAGTTGGAGATCAGTTCGGGGCAAAATGGATTTAAGGTGTTGATGGTAGATATGCTAGCACCAAGAGAAACTAGTATAAAGAAGATAAGGAAGAATAATAGAGGAGAAAAACACATTATAGAATATTGATGGGGACACAGATTGGACTTGATAATGGAGATTGATGAGCAGTAGAGATAGAGATTGTGACTCGTAAGGAAGGTTAGCAAATAGCAAATTTGAGAGATCGTGATGGGTAGGGGAGACACTGACTGTTTTAGTTGGGTATTGGGAGAGCTGTCTTCTATAGAGATTCTATACAGTTTGAGAGAGGTGCACTGGCTTGCAGTAATCCCCATGTATGGTAGAAGTTTGATAGGAGATAGTTTGACACTTAGCTGTGAAAATTTTAGGCTTTTTAAGTCTGACACATCATCCTTTTTTCAACTTTAAAGGATAGGCTGTGAACAAGTTGTAAGAAATTTGAGATATTTGGTTATCAGTATGGCAACCTGCAAGACATAATGGTTTGGTGACAAACTGCAGTTACCTCATCATACGTGTGTGCTCTGAAAAGCAATTATTTAATTCCATTGTGATCACTGGCATGCCAGCAGCATATATTTTGAATTAATTTCTTTTTATGGTGACTATTATGCCAGACTAAATAACAGATTTGGCACCAGCAGCATATAGGAAAAAAATTCAGCTTTAGACTCTTAGGAAGTATACAATCCACTCCCCATTAAAACATGAAGGCTCCTATTCTCCCAATGGCTCAGCTCAGTGAGTAATGCACTGCCCGGTAGGATACTGAGCCATGGAGACCAAGAAACTCCCAGCTTCAATCCTTGATCTGTGTGGAGATATCTGATCTCAGCTGGCACAGCTGCAGGAATGCTGCAATTGGCCTCAGCACTCATTGTACACAGTTAACATTTAAAATGGACGAACTTTGATTTCTGTTTAAGGTTTCTTAAAATTTAAATCTCAAGGCCTGTACAGCTGTCATAAAGGAAAACAGAAAATGCAGCAATTAGAAACCAACTTAATGCTATATTAAAAAAAATCAACAATAGAAAACTGTAATGATATTTGAGTAGCTGAGTTAAACAGGTTCAGTTGCTGATAGTTTCAAATTACAGTCATGGTAGGGCAAATGAAAAGACATCACCAATATTTATAGATTTTTACATCAATACTAACCAATCAGAAGCATCTGTCTGCTATGAGAGATGGCGCTCTATTTCTCAACATGGATGTCACATGCATTGCTTTCAAATGGTCTCAGCAGGTCAAAACCAGCTGCTGCATTCTGACAGTGAGCAATGACATTAGGGAGTTTCAGTTACGTTATTACAAATGCACAACAAAAATTCAAAATTTTAAATACAAAAATGCTTTATTATCCTTTCTTCTATAACCTCAATTTTCCAGTGGTATGCAGCTGCTCAGCTGTTTAAACATAAGTTGTACATACTCGAGGAGTGGCTGTCGCACTGGGAGGTTATGCTAGATGTAGTAGTGGTGGGCGGGTTTACTTGAGGTGTGGTAGCACTGGAAGGGCAATGGTGGAGTGTGGAGGTATTGGGGAGTAGGTTGCTGGGTGTGCAAGAACTGGGATGGATATTATGAGATGCTGCTGATAAAAGCACGGTGAAAGAGGTTTCTGGGGGCCAGTCTTGACATTATGGAGGAAGCCATAGGTGCTTAGCCTGTTTGGGGGTAGGGAGGAATGGGCAATCAGGGTGAGGGAGGTCTGGTCATTGGGGTGGGGGAGAAAGAGATTTGTTAAAAGGGATTCCCCAGCAGTGACTGGGAAAACTTGGGTGAGGTACTAAAGGGCTGACAGCTAAGATGTAGGAGAGGAACTCATTCTAGTAGTAAAAATATTAATGACCGAAAGATGCTCTTTGACATCATGTGCAAAAAATTTTGTATTTTTAAAATACAACTATAGAAAATGTATTTGCAAAAGGGAAGATAATAGCAGGCGAGATGAAAAACCAAAATAAAGAAATAAGATGCAAAATACAGAACTATCCACAAAATTTATAAAAACTAATGTTTTTTTGGAGCATAGCTTTACCTAGTTATATTCCTCTGTATAAAGGAAATAAATATTCTGCTGAATTGCCATCTATTCCTAAGTGATGTATGCTTATCTGCTTAGCCTTATTAACAATGCCTTATGCTTTAAAACTGGTGTTTAGAAACCGCCTGAGATTATTTTGTGTAGAGCTTTCACAATGATACCAATTTGCACTTCCATGACATGAAATGTAACCCAGGCTGTTAAGAGAAGCAAGGGAGGAAATAGCGGAGGCTCTGACCATCATTTTCCAATCCTTTCTGGCCGGAGGACTGCTAACATTGTACTGTTGCTTAAAAAGGGAGTGGGGGATAGACCGAGTAATACAGGCCAGTCAGCCTAACCTCGATGGAGGACAAATTATTAGAAAAAATTCTGAGGGACAGTATTAATCGTCATTTAGAAAGGCACGGATTAATCAAGGACAGTCAGCATGGATTTGTTAAGGGAAGGTCGTGTCTGACTAACTTGATTGAATTTTTTGAGAAGGTAACAAGGAGGGTCGATGAGGGTAGCGCATTTGATGTAGAAGCAAAGGGTAATGGTCAACGGATGTTTTTGAGACTGGATGGCTGTTTCCATTGGGGTTCCGCAGGGCTCAGTACTAGGTACCTTGCTTTTCGTGGTATATATCAATGATTTAGACTTAAATGTAGGGGGCATGATTAAGAAGTTTGCATGAACAGAGAGACCTGGGGGTATATGTGCACAAATCGTTGAAGGTGGCAGGGCAGGTTGACAAAGCGGTTAAAAAAGCATACGGGATCCTGGGCTTCATAAATAGAAGTGAGAAGTCGCACAACACCAGGTTATAGTCAACAGTTTTATTTGAAATCACAAGCTTTCGGAGCGGCTGCTCCTTCGTCAGGTGAAGTGAAGGAATTCTATTCATAAATAGAGGCACAGAGTACAAAAGCAAGGAAGTTATGATGAACCTTTATAAAACACTGGTCCGACCTCAACTGGAGTATTGTGTCCAATTCTGGGCACCGTACTTTAGGAAGGATGTGAAGGCCTTAGAGAGGATGCAAAAAAGATTCAGAAGAATGATTCCAGGGATGAGGGACTTCAGTTACGTGGATAGACTGGAGAAGCTGGGATTGTTCTCCTTAGAGCAGAGAAGGTTGAGAGGAGATTTGATAGAGGCGTTCAAAATCATGAGGGGTCTAGACAGAGAGAAACTGTTCCCATTGGCAGAAGGGTCGAGAACCAGAGGACACAGATTTAAGGTGATTGGCAGAAGAACCAAAGGCGACATGAGGAAAAACTTTTTTATGCAGCGAGTGGTTAGGATCTGGAATGCACTGCCTGAAAGGGTGGTGGCTGCAGATTCAATCGTGGCTTTCAAAAGGGAATTGGAAAAATATTTGCAGGGCTACGGGGAAAGCAGGGGAATGGGACTAGCTGAAGTGCTCGTGCAGAGAGCCGGCACGGGCTCGATGGGCCGAATGTCCTCCTTCTGTGCTGTAACCATTCTATGATTCTATGATACAAAAAGGATTAAAGGGGAGTTGAGGAGAATTTTTTTCATCCAGAGAGTTGTGAGGGTCCAGACCTCACTGCCTGAAAGTGTGGTAGAGGCAGAAACTCTCTCCGCATTTAAAAAGAACTTGGATATGCACTTGAAGTGTCATAACCTACAAGGCTACGGACCAAGAGCTGGAAAGTGGGATTAGGCTGGATAGCTCTTTTTCGACCGGCAGAGACACGATGGGCCGAAATGCCTCCTTCTGTGCCGGCAATTTCTATGATATGATTCTCTGAATGGGGATTGTGGCCAATAGGTCACCATTCCCAGTTATGATATCACTTCACAATGCCACACTGGGAAAAGTTCCATACAATTTTTTTGTTCCTAGCTTGTTTTAAATATAAATCATGGTACCATAAAAATCCTTTTTGTTTATATATTTATATTTATAAAATATTTAGCACTTTGTGATAAATTCAAAATGTTGTGGCACCAGCCCAGTACTACTTGTGATTACCTCGGAAGTCAGTGAGAATTCATTAGAATTTAAGTGGTATCCAAAACAATTTGTACTCGTTAGTGAGTGCTATGATTGTTTCCTACAGATGTGAAATAGAGGCCACTTTGGAAAGACTAAAGAAACTTGAACGAGATCTGAGCACAAAAGAACAGGAGTTGAAGGAACGAGAAAGGCGTTTGAAAATGTGGGAGCAAAAGCTGCTGGAACAGTCCAGTGCTCCTGTAAGTGTTCATAGCTATGTACTGCTTTATTGTTAAGATTTTACATAATCTAACTGTGATTTTTTTAATGCTACGACTATTATTCATATTTTACTGTGGTAAAAAAAATCACTTTATAAGCACCTAAAACATCAAATAAATTATAACTCTTCATTTGTTCTCCTGCATGTAAGATGGGTAATCTACTTTACCAGCAAATATGGGATAAAGTTTTTAGATCCTCTGCCCTTAAAAGAGCATATTGACATCCTAACTATGGAATCCTTCTGCTTCCTGTGCTTTAGAGTGCTACCATTATAATTT
Source organism: Squalus acanthias (assembly GCA_030390025.1). Classification (NCBI taxonomy): domain Eukaryota; kingdom Metazoa; phylum Chordata; class Chondrichthyes; order Squaliformes; family Squalidae; genus Squalus; species Squalus acanthias. Next base: position 25,084,306 of record CM059427.1, on the reverse strand, counting down.
CCAGTTTCTCTTCTTTCTGTATCATTTGTGATGTGGTATTCCTGCAAGTGAGAGAAAATTAATTTGTGTCCGTATTCAACCACTGGCTACAGCAATTGGTAAAATATTTTTAGCTTTATGCAGTTGAAAATGCCCAACTGTACAAAGTCTTAGTTTCAAAATTTGTATACGTTCCAGGAAGGTCTTCCTTATCAGACTGTCACAAATAGCAACAACACTGTCTTAGCGCATACTGTTTCTCCAACATTTTCCAGGGAAGATCATAGTAAATGCAAGGGAGACTGCCTTAACCACCATCATAACTTATGGAGTTCCCTCATAATAGCTACTACTTTAGGAAACAATGAAACCAAAGGTATTACACGCATATGCAAGCAATGCGAACAAATGGCCCAAGCCTGTTTACACATATCCGCATTTTGTTATGTAATTAATATAATCAATATATGTGTTCATCAAAAAAATCCAAAAGAAAATAGGAAAGATTCCTTTGATTACAGTAAATGCAAACTTACTAAGTTAGCTTCTGCTGGAAGAAAACAACTGAATAAATTGTCCGGGGCACAGGAAGGTAAAGTGATGTGCTGTTAAAGGGCCACTTCTCATGAAAAATCTCCCAATAAAATTGGCTGGCTGGTAGTATTACCCATACTACATGGAGGAGAACTTTATTGGAAGATTAATAACTGCTGTGTGTATGGTGAGTAACCACAAAATAGAAAAGCATGTCAATTTTGTGTTTTTTCTAAATATTCTCCAATGCTGATATTTAAACTTTTTTGCTTTTGTGTTCATCTGTGGTCTTTCTCCTCTTTTTACTTAGCCTTTCTTACCTATTACTGCAAAGTTTTCTGAAGAGTCTTTCTATGAGTCTAAGACAGAGGAGTCAAACAGTACAGAGATGTCATGTCAGATCACAGCTACCAGTAACGGGGAGGTAGATGGCATGAACGAAAGTCTGCAGGAAATGATGAAAGGTTTTGGCAATATCCTGTCTATGAACCTAGCAGGACCTGTCATGCAGTCTGGGATTCAGATAAATATGCAAGCCAAACAGAATTCCTCCAAATCTACCTGTGTCAGAAAGGGGAAAAAAATCAATATGACGATGGATTTTGGTCACTGGTCACATGATAGTGATTAAATCTAAGCAGATAGAGCTTTTGAAAGTTATTAAAGCAACAAAAAGTATTAAACTAATGAATTGTTTGTTCATTTTCCAAAACAATTCTAAGCTGTACACAAAGTTTTTAATATTTCCAGTCTAGTGCCTTATTTATGCTGTGAGCTTTCAGTGTTTTTCTAAGCAGAATTTGTATGCATGGCAAAGATTGAAGCATTGTTACTTCCTTAGCGTATCAACTTAAACACTGAAGAGCTGCAACCATTTATGAAAAGACTGTTCTAAAATTTAAAAATTTGAAAGTGGAAAGATAATTGTAAGTAAAGTATTTCAACATTGAGTTTTCAATACTAAAAATCATTTTTTATAACAGATCTGAAACCTATTTATACAACATTTGAGAATATTAACATTATTAAAGGCTGTTTTGATGTGGACTGCTTTTCTGTGTTGAGTGTTACCTATTTTCTATTTCTTTTTCAATAAACTCGATATAGTAGCTTATTTACTGTTGTCTGGGTTCTCTTTCCTTCTGGGTTCTAATTTTGAAAAAAAAAATGGTGTATGTCTACCTTCCAATACTGTTTATACTATTTTCACTTCTATTTAGTGTTCCCATGCTTTTAATCTGCCCCTGCTTTACAGTGGATGCCGAGTTACAGATTCTCCTCTAACAAGAGTTTAGTCACCTTCCTAGCTCAGCTGGTGGGAGGTATCTCCGCATTCTACCACTGCTGAGTAAATCGGTATCTAGAACGCCAAATGGTTAATAGATGGAGTTTCAACCATTGTTGAGACCCATCCTCTGAACTATAGTGTAAAGCAAGCATCTTAGCTGCTCTGGAATGGAGGACTCGGTAATTCTTTCACATTTAATTTTGTGTCTGAACACTAATTGAGTGCAAAGGTTTGCTGGTATTATTCATTTGGGATATTATCCATTGCCTGCATATTCCTAGCAATTGAATGCCAAATGCACAACGATCTAATTACTGCTATTTTGATCACCACGTTTTAATATATATTTGTGGAAAGCTGCTATCCTGGTCTAGTGCTGGGAATTAACTGAGATAATCAGAGCTTACTTTATATTTACAGCAAGTAACCAAGAAATGAATATTAGTGCCAATCAGTGGCACAAGATAGAAACGCAATGATCCACAAGCCTAATTTTAATTGGATCCAATTACAGCTTAACTTGTCTTTAAGGGGAACTAACCCCAAAGGGTTAAGTTGGATATTTCATTACATTCACTTTTTTTACTTCCTTTGGTTTCTCTGGTGTTACTTATTCCTGTGGTCAGAGCACTCTATAATTGCTAATGTTGGCCCTAGAGTGAGTGGAAATGTCATTGAAGCCAAGCTTTATGCTGTAAGAAGAAATCCTCTGTGCAGTCATACTACTTGTGATTTTAAGAGAAAGTTAAGCCACGTTGACCTTGGAGCCTTAAATAAGCAATTAGAGTGTTCTGACCATAATAGTAAGAAGCTACAGAGAGTATCATAGGGGAATAAAAATGAGTAATGTAAACACTGGCTTCTCTACTTCATCATTCATAGATCATTGATTGATCTCTGCACATGTGGTTCATCAAAACGTCTAACCAGATTTTATATCTTAATATTTTTAATTTACTTTTTAGAATATTGGGGCATTTAAATTAACTGAAGAAAAATTGGGTTGGTTCCATTTCCAGGCATGGACTACAACCTGCCCAAATTTCTGATATTTGCTATGTCCAGGCAATTCAGTATCCCTGGGTGTAGACCCAGGAAAATCACTCCTATTATGTCTTGTTACAAATGAAAAACTACAGCAGTGTATTTAAAGAAAGTTAACTGCTAATTATTGTGGTCCAATTTAAATCCAGCAGAAATGGAAATTAGAAGATCTGTAATAAACGGATAAAGATATGAATTGTCTGATCCAGAAATCATTAATGCAGTTGTTTTATTAATTGCATTAAGTGCCAGTTTACTTAGCAGAGTACTGATTAGTGGAAAATGAATCTGACTCCGTTTTTGGGAAAAAAGTGTTATTTTTTACAAAACAAATCTGCTATAGGTTATTTACACAGCATTACACACATGACCTTGTCTTATACTATAGCAGTTAACCATTCCAGCAATAGATACTCCCTTATTATAAAGTTCCATATCATATTCTTAATTTGCTGTACATAAAAACACTAGGAGAATACTGAATTCAAAGAACTGCTTTTTGTGTTCCAATCAGTATCGAAAAAATACACCAAAGCACAGCTATGAACAAGTAAATATTTTATGCTGATCGGTTGTAATTGGTGTCTTCTCTTGTTAGTCAATAATTTCTTGATTTAGAAATAATGTTGGGTTGTACCAAACATTTCAAGAAAAAAACTTGCATTTATATAGCGCCTTTAACGTAGTAAAACATCCCACGGCACTTCTATTTGATAGTATTGACAGCTTAAAATTGCAACTTTTTCTCTGCATTACACAGTGTTTAATGAGCAAAATAAAATGTAAAGAACTCTGACTTTGTTACCTTAGTATTAAAGAAATGACATAGTAAATCTGGACCACATGTATTATTGGTCAGTAGAATACTTGATAGATGTGAGTGCCACCTACTGGATTTAACACATCTATCACAAGTGCATGGAAAAAATCAATTTCTCTATACTTCACTCTAAATTCACTATAGCTCCCCCAGTAGCTAAAACCATTACCTGATGTAACACTAACCTATTCAGCCCAGAACACCCCATGTTCAATTCCTGGTCTTTGCTGAATTAGTTTTTCCAGTTGGGTGGTCCAATTGGGCTCAGTGTCCCTTGGTTAGAGAAAGGGAAAATCAACCAGGGATCCTGCTCCTAACTGCTAACCAGTGACACAAAAACTTCTTGCATCTATATAGCACATTTAATGTAGTAAAACGTCCCAAGGCGCTTCACAGGAGAGCAATCAGGCAAAAATTGGAACTGAGCCAAAGAAGGAGATATTCGGATAGGTGACTAAAAGCTTGGTCAAAAAGGTAGGTTTTAAGGAGCATCTTAAAGGAGAAGAGAGAGGCAGAGAGGTTTAGGGAGGGAATTCCAGAGGTTAGGGCCAAGACACGATTGCCAATGGTGAGGCAAAGGAAGTGGGGGAATGCAGAGTTCTCTGACATTTGTAGGGTTGGAGGAGGTTACCGAAATAGGGAGGAGCAATAGAGATAGGGAGAGCCCCTGACTATCTGGGTTCACACATGAAGAATGGCCACTTATGCGAAGAACTGGATGACTACTGTCAATCATGGATCTGTAGCACAACGTGAATCAATGACTTTAGGAGAGAAGGATAGGAAAAAATTGAATTTTATCCTTCACTAACTTGTTTGTTCCCACTTAATGTAATGGCCCGGATTTTGCGGTGGTAATGACGGTACAACTGTCAGCGTCGCCATCATTACCGCTCTAAAACTGACCGTAACTTCAGGATTTAGCGCATGCGCAGATAAACGTGGAAATCCTGAAGTTGCAGTCAGTCATTCCCTGCTCTGCCACAGTCGGCAATCACTGAAATCACTTGAAGTGACAAAAACGTCCTCTTTTCCGCTCTAATAGTGCTGTTAAAAACCCCATAATTTGAGCCTTGTTCAGTGAGGTGTAACTAGGTTTTTAATGGCGTTCTGAGTAATAACTATTGCTGAACAACTGTTCTGGCCTTGAAAAACTAATTTTATATTTGTGGAATGTCACATTTTTCTATTATGATAAAAATTACTAGATTTCTAAAATAATTTAAAAAATTAATTTTTTAAAAGTTTGTTTATGATATTTCAGCTTCTACCTTAACAACATGTATATGTCCCAATCTTTAAATTTAAAAGTGAATGTCAAAAGCTGCTTTTTATTTCCTGGTTTGCTGTCTGTGAAAATTCTTCAATGTGATTGGCTACTTAGACAGCTTGATGACATCACTGCTGCTGTAGGCTGGAGATCCCCTTTTGACAGCGCTACAATCAAATTAGGGTTGAGAAAGCTGAAGTTTTCGCCACAGATATCACGAGATCTTTGTGGGCAGCTTTCTTCAAGGTCAGCAGCAATCGCCGTCGCTTCACCGCTGACTGCAAATTCTGAGCCAATATTTTTAGAGAGTGGATGGATAGAAGTGGTTACTGCAATTATTTTCAAAATATTTTGCCTTTCAGTTTTGGGAATATTTTTAATAAAGTTGTTAAGTGCGTTTTCACACACTCGTTCAGTGTAGTTATCCATCAGTGGGTGATAGTACGTTTTGTTTGGTAATAGCTATTATTACTGCTACCATTAGTTTCCGGATTCCCTTCCCTATTTTCAGGCAGCTACCACCTGGGTGAAGACTAGGGGACAGTATTTTCACCAGCGGGAGAAGTTTGTTGTCGCTACTGGCTAATCTCATGTTTATTTTTGCACTGCTGAATATGATGAAGCCAGGTAAAAGCTAACCTCATCTCTGCTGACAAGCTCTGTTGCCTGAGTTGCTGCAGTTTATTGTTGCATGCTAGATTCTACCCTCAGCAGTACAGTCCTTTAGCTATGGATTGCAAAGGTACTGACTTGGATAGAGAACTGGTTGGCAGACAGGAAGCAAAGAGTTGGAATAAACGGGTCTTTTTCCGAGTGGCAGGCAGTGACTAGTGGGGTACCGCAGGGATCAGTGCTAGGACCCCAGCTATTCACAATATATATTAATGATTTAGACGAGGGAACTAGATGTAATATCTCCAAGTTTGCAGACGACACAAAGCTGGGTGGGCGAGTGTGCTGTGAGGAGGATGCAGAGAAACTCCAGTATGATTTGGACAGGTTGGGTGAGTGGGCAAATGCATGGCAGATGCAGTATAATGTGGATAAATGCGAGGTTATCCACTTTGGTGGCAAAAACAGAAGGCAGATTATTATCTGAACGGCAATAGATTGGGAAAATGAAGGTGCAACGAGACCTGGGTGTCCTTGTGCACCAGTCGCTGAAGGTAAGCATGCAGGTGCAGCAGGCGGTTAAGAAGGCAAATGGTATGTTGGCCTTCATAGCGAGAGGATTCGAGTATAGGAGCAGGGATGTCTTGCTGCAGTTGTACAGGGCCTTGGTGAGACCACACCTTGAGTATTGTGTGCAGTTTTGGTCACCTTATCTGAGGAAGGATGTTTTTGCCATGGAGGGAGTGCAGCGAAGATTCACCAGACTGATACCTGGGATGGCAGGAATGACGTATGAAGAGAGATTGGGTCGATTAGGCTTATACTCGCTAGAATTTAGAAGAATGAGAGGGATCTCATTGAAACTTATAAAATTCTAACAGGACTAGACAGACTAGACGCAGGAAGGATGTTCCCGATGGTGGGTGAGTCCAGAACCAGGGGTCACAGTCTAAGGATAAGGGGTAAGCCATTTAGGACTGAGATGAGGAAGAATTTCTTCACCCAGAGAGTGGTGAACCTGTGGAATTCTCTACCACAGAAGGCAGTTGAGGCCAAATCATTAAATATATTCAAGAAGGAGTTAGATATAGTTCTTAAGGCGAAAGGGATCAAGGGATATGGGGAGAAAGCAGGGACAGGGTACTGAATTTGGATGATCAGCCATGATCTCATTGAATGGCGGAGCAGGCTTGAAGGGCCGAATGGCCTACTCCTGCTCCTATCTTCTATGTTTCTATTTAAATTTTATTGTTGGGGAGGAGGAAGAATACTTATTATCCTTACCCAACTGCTGCCTGCCGGAGTTTTCTCAGAAACTTATCAAATCAAATGACCACTGCTGTGCACAAAGTCTGCTCAGCAGATGTTAATTTCTTTATTCAACCTAAGCAGAAATTTGGATTTTGCAAGTAATTCTCAGGCAAAATAGATGGCATATCCATTGCCATTTCCCAGAAAAATGTTACACATTATGTGCTGTATCAATATTGCCAGTATATCGAGTATTTCTAACCTTTCAATGTCCTAATTTCCCAGAAATACAAAGCATTCCATTCCCTGTGCAAGTTTCAGTGTATCCTCTTTAGTTTGCTTCTTTAACTTTCAGCATTTCTATATCTGTTTTAAATTAAATAGTTTACTTGAGCCAAGTTTAAAGGCAAATCTTGATGAATTAACAAGTGATACGTTAAAGAGAAAATGCTGCATGTATTTACATATCTGGTGTTAGGTATTTTACATAAGGTAAAATGTTGTTATTCTCCATGGTGAGATGAAAATTAATTTACCATATGAAGCACTGTGACTGAAACAGTTTTTGTCTTTTATTGAAAACAATCACGATATTATAATAGTACAAGACTTCTGTACTTTGTGGCACCCACCAGTACAATATGATCATTACACATTCCCCTGTCCTTTGTTAGAACCTCACACCATTCCCCCCGGGCGAGTGGGGAATCAGCTCCTCTGCCAAAAAGAAGTTCAACAAGTGTGATTTAAAAAAAAATACACACAGCAAAAACTCAACTGCCTTACTATTGCTTTGTCACAGGGGTGTATTTAAAATTGAACTCAAATACCCTAACAAGGACGAAATTATTACCTCAAATACCTGGTCCAGAAAGACTAGGCCATGTGATTTTTTGCTTTTACCTGCTCTGCTTTCAGCCTCATAACCTGAAGACCACCAATTGTAGATTCTTCATAACTCTCATTCTCAAACCATTCCACAATTAAGTGCAAAAATAATTCTCACCAAAATATCTGAAACATTTCAAAGGAATAAGTCAAATTGTATAAAGTCCCTGCTTGGCGAGAAGATGGGTTAGACAGTAGCACACGAGTGAGGCTGGCCTGTGTAAGTCACTTCCAGTTTTGTCTTAAGTGAGTTAGGAGGCCAGTCTCAATTATGTATTAAGGTGGGCATTCTTCCTGGTTCTCTCCTGCTGACTATGTAACTGTTGATTTATCAAGGATTAGGTCAAATTACCAAAGTACTATTCTGATGTTATTTGTTAAAATCTGCTGTTAAACTTTTTTTTAAAGACCTTGAATGTGGTAATGAATCATTTTAACGGTACTGTGCATTCAAAACTGATATACTCTCAAATATTAATAAAATAACTAGTTGAAACTAGTTCAGACCGGTTTCTAAATATTAGCAGTATCAGAATCTCTGAATATGATGTTTTTTGTATAGCCTTTTACCACATCATAATTTATTCGAAAAAGGAATTCTTCTGTTATGGAGAAAAATTGTCGTACTAGAAATTGCTAAATTACTTAGTTAACTGTAGTGCCAGTGTCTGCAATTGGTGCATGGAATTGCTATTATATTTCATTAAAACTAAAATGATTTTGTTATATTTTCCTTAATCCAAAGCTACAGACAAATATAGCAAAACACCTAAACATGTCACCATGCTGGGAAGCACAATAAATGACAAATGGATATCATGGGTTTAAAAAACAAAACCTGCAAATGTTTAAAGGTAGTGCAGTGCATGAAGAATATATCACTGAATAACGTATACTATGATGAACTAGTAATAAAATGTGGTACTATACGAGACATAAAAAGTATAGGCCTGAATTTGCAGACGGTGGCAAAGCTAAGGAGTACGTCGCCAACATCGCAAGTAAATCCGCACCTACCTCGTGCAATCCTCCCCGCGAGAACTTCTTTTAAAATGCTGCAGAGTTCCACGCAGCGTACTCCCCACGGAGCCTAGGGGCGCACCGTTGTGCGTATGTGAACCTGGGATCATGCGGGGCGGTGGTTCTTTTACTTCCGGGTTCTTGGCCTATAAGCTACGGCTGAGCCCTTAAGTGTGAAGTGACAAGTAGAGGGGAGAATGGAAATGAAACCTTCACAAATACATTTATGACCGTAAAACAGGGTTAGCAATAAGAAACAAATATCAAAAAGTTGTCGATCTAGTGAAAAAATGGAACGTTAGGGTAAATAAAGATAATGGGGAGAAGAAACATTTCTAGCCATTTTAAGGTGCAATTGCTGTAAGAGAAACATAACCAATCTCAAGAACTGAAATATCATGGCTTATGACATGTTTTAAGCTTTTCTCGTTTAACTCCTTTAACAACAGGAATTCGGCTGTAATTTTACAATTATTTACCACCTCGAGATGGGCTCGATTATCATTTAGTCTCCACTAAAGATCAATGAAACTGAGACAATTTGGAAAGACATCATTAACAATTGTATTCCACATTTAAATAAGTTTTGCGTGTCTTTGTTATCGATGTCTATTACTGGCGAAAATGTGCAAAACCCTTGCCATTTTTGGCATTTTACAAATTAAAATTAAATGGAACATATTCTGCAGAAAAATATGAAGACATGACTCTCTTACTAAATGCTAAAACTGTTAACTAATTTTGTTGGAAGATTTGTAATGTTCACTACGTGTAGCAAAATCATAAATGCACTTATAAATGCATTTATGATTTTGCTGTATAGGACAAATCTCCCCCTTTGTTATTACAAGCCTCAGCACTGTGTACTCTGCTGTTACAAATCGTTGACAAGAACTTTTGTTATCACAATTTTCTCATCCAGTCCCCTTACGCTATGCAACAGGCTTCCTGTGCCTGTTTGCACAAGACTTAAAAACTGAAAGTGTAATTACTTTGGAGTAGCTGGGCAATTTGCCCAACTTTCCGCCAGTACGTTGATTCCTATCAGGAGGTAAAAGACGCAGCGAAGCCTCTGTGTAGTCGTAACTTGATAGATCGCAAATTTGGGATTTAGCGTGTGCAATCCCGAACTTGCGGTCAGTTTCAAAGGCGGTATGACGGCGTACTTTGACAGTTCGCCATCATACCGATCGCAAATTCAGGGCCAAAGTTTTTTTTTAAATGCTAGTGTTACAATGAAAGATAGATCCTTGCCCCAGATGGTTTATTGATGCTGTCTAGCCAAAAAATCTAAACGCATGTTTTTTAAATGAAACCTATTATTCAGATGTTAACAGAAATTTAAATGACTATCTATTATTTCTAAGTAATGCAATCAGGCCTCTATGGAGGTAAAAGCACTGTAAAATGAAAATCTAGTTAGAATTTTCTATTTCTATTCATAAGTATTGTGTAACTTTGCTGTTTGGAAAATATTGTTAAAACTTAACTGTCTGAGTTGGCCTGGTACCTCTTTTAATGTAGCATTAGATCCACGTCTGGGATCCAAGTTAGAATACCAGTACTGACTGACATTCAAACCCAGCTACCTCTAATGTGCACAGTTACCCAGTCTTCAGCTCAGCTCTGGGGATTGTCTCTCCATGTCAGACCATTCTACTTCAGGAGGTTAAAAGAATCATGTTGACCTGTCATGATCTAAAATGCGTTTCTCTTATTGACCAATAAAAAGCAATGTTGAAAACAACCATGAGGAATTTCATACCTAAACAGTGCCACCCAGTTAAAAGAGGAAGGTGTGGAACTGAGAGAGCTGAAAATGGAGAAACTACAATGATGATAAAAAGTGCCAGTGCTCTTCATTAGAATGTTTTACAAAGTAGTCACCCACTGTGTTACTGAAGAAAACATATATGTCATGAAATTCCATCTACATGGCTAAATTTAAATTTCAAACTGCTGTAGTGATTTTACTCAGTGTATGTAGAAAATTGAAATATGCCTCTCAGTTACAATGCAGGAACCTGACTTATACTCTTAAGAAGGTAAACACACTGGGGTGGTGGGGAAGATACATCCAAGGTATGACAGCAAGCATTGATTTGTTTGAGATCTCAGTACAGTATCTCTTTCATGCGTCTACATAGATGTTCTTTTTTAACAAGGTTTTTCTGGCAGGTAATCAGAGATAACTTTTAAAATATATATGGAACACAACAGCTTCAACAAAGATATTAGATAGACATCCTTTGATGTTCCATAAAGTGCCATTTAAAATGATTTCCCTGATGTTGTTTAACCTGTAAATCCTCATTTGTAGCCACTTTATCTGTTCCAACGTGATCACATTGTAATGTTTATACTTTACTTTTGTTATGCAGTTACTGCCATCCTTAGATATATATTCTTGGACAGAGGAGGATGTGGTAAGCATATGATTCTCTCTTTAAAATTAAAACTCTGAACTTAGATACAATATAACAGTTAAATCGAATAATAAAAGACAAACAATATAATTAGTCAGGAATATAAGTTCTGCATTTATCACAAATGAGATGAAGTATTATTTTTGGCAAGGCTCATATATAAAAAATGGTCACTTGGGCGAGGTGCTGGAGGGCTGTTGCAGCCTATGGACTGTACAACAGCACAAGATACCATCTTGGGAAGAAGAGAGAATTGGATAAAGCATCACAGTATTTGTCATTTAGACAGGATTAGTAATGATTCAGCAACACAAATGTAGACTGACATCTGTAAAAAGCAATGACTGCATTTGAGCCACTTTAACCAAACTATTGTTTTTTTTAGATACAGCTTCACAAAAGTATCACATTTATCGGTTTTAGTGTGAATTAGCATTTATATCTAATGTCTCTAAACCTTACAATTAATATTTTCTTTCCCTCATTAATGTGAGATTTTTTGTTGGCATTAGCAATTGAAAATATATCTGTATTTCTGATCACAGTACTTTGGAGATACAGGACAGAAGTATATAAAATTAGAGATTGTCTTTTGTCCTGTCCTATATTCTAATCCTGTTCTTTTTATTTCTTTTGTGCAGTACTTTTGGATACAACAAATGTTAGATAAAGGTAATACAGATTGCTATCTCTTTGCATTACTTACTGGATTTTCTGTTACTTTTGCAGATAATATCTATTTTTGTAATTTTCTGATCATAGGTGGCACAGATTGTTGCATGAAAGGTTATGCTGAACTGTTTAAGAATCATCATATCACCGGGCGAAGGTTACTTTTGCTAACAGAACAAGATATGAAAGACATAGGAATACAATCCAAAGGACATATCATTCATTTAAAGGTATGAAAATAAGAAAGCTCGGATGTTATTATATAAGTATAGCAAACAAAAAACTGTAAAGGGTCAGTTTGGTAGCTTGATCTGTGGACATTTTAATTTAAGTTGGTGAATATTTGCGCTCACCAAGGTGAGGGCTGCTGGGGAATAGAAGGCTTTCCCCCTTTGTTAACACTAAGTACTCCAGTATTTTCTGGGGGGTTTCCACACTTCCAGCATTCACCATTTGTCTTTTAATCTTTTCTTCTGATCAATTCAGTTTATTTTATAATTTCTCAAAAATGTTCTGCAAATACTCCATTCCTGCGTGGAATGTTATGCTGTTCCCTGAAGACAGTGAATGTTGGTGTTTCAGTTTCTGGCTTTACCCCTGTTTGCTTACTGCAAAAAAATGCTTTGTTCTCAACAGGGGAGGGGGTGGAATAGATTCCCAAGTATCTGTTAGGACAAAATCCATTGCGATTTGAAATTCAAAGGAAATGTATTTATACCAAGATGCATAGTGAATGAAATGTATTGCTACAAGTATATATCCATTATCTGACTGAATGGCAGAATAGGCTCGAGGGGCTGAATGGCCTACTCCTGTTCCTGTGTATCATTAGACTTAAAAATAAAATTACTAAAATAGTATAAAAAAGGGATATTCATTTCTAAAGGATAAGCCTCTTCAGTAGTCAGAAACTCAATTGTTTGAGCTACATCTAAAATATTTTCTAGAAAATTGATGTGTTGACTGTTAACATGGAGGTGGGAGTTGTTGACAAGATGGAAGAAATTACCTGCTGTTAACAAACCCATCTGTGCTCTCTTTCAGACTGAAATTGAAAAACTGACCCTTGACTACTTGAATCTATTTCACTTTCCTCCCTTAATCAAGGTAGGCAAAGAAAAGTATTGTCATTTTCAACCACATCACATACCAATGTATTTTTAGAGGCCTTACTAATTTCTTGCTTGGAGCTTTGTTGGTCTTGATGCATTCTGGATCATTTGTAATTCATTTCCTTCTATTTATCTACTTTGAAAATAACACAGACCTGCTTTTTAAATATTAATGAGCAAATGTCAGATGCAGAAGATTTGTAGAAATCTTATCACAACATGCATACCATAGATCCGTTAAGCACCTGCTGATAACCTATAAATATATTTTGAATTATTAGTTCCAAACTGTGAAGATTTTTATATTTTGTACAGTCATGTTGATTACTTGATCATGTGGGTCAGATCTATAAGAGAATACACAGCTACTGTCTACAGTTTAAAATTTGTATAGCACCCAATGAACCTGACCACAAACCAGCAAGCAATGAAATAAGCTGATTATGCTGCTCGGTGGTATAAAATTATAGACTACAACTGGCAGCCATGCAATGTCTTTTTTAGCATGGTTCATTTTTTTCCCTGTATCAGCTGCCCCTGACTCAGTCATGGTATGTGATATTTATAGCATTGGTCCACTGATCAGATGGAAATCACATTTAAGCTAATAGCTTCCTGGAAAAATACTTTGGGCCAAAAATTGCAGTCAGCGGCGTACCTCCGGAGTACGCCGCCGACCTGCAAAAAGAATACGCACCTACCTGATGGCGGCCTTCGTGCGTAAACTTGCGTTCTGACGCTGTGAGTAGGAGGGCAGAGTAGTGGCCCACGGATCCCAGGGACACAGCCTGTGCGGAAGCGTATCTGGGATCACGTGAGCCTGGTCCTCCAATCAGAAAACAGATCGTCTTTCATTCATTTAAATTACTACATTACATCATTACTACAGCCTTTAAAATACATACAGATTTAGCTTTTATCGTGGGAATCCAATTCATTGCTCATAATTCCCACTTCTAAATACTGTGCAGAAAGTTATGAAAAGTAAACGTTATTTTATAAAACCCTGCAGCTTTAACATACACTAGGATTGCTTCTCATTAAAGCTTTTAATGATCCTGGACGTCATTTAATTAGAAAAAAAGGCATTTTTTTCCATTTCGGGTAACCCCTTATGCTGTGGAAACAGGCCCTGCGCCTGTTTCCACCAGCCATAACATTTCCATATGTAATTGCTGGGCAGTTGGTGGGCAAATAGCCCAACTCTGCGCCAGCAATTAGGTTTTTGGTGGTGGAGCAGATGGCCTGTCAACACGTACATTGACAAACCGCAAGTTTGGGATTTAGCGCATGCGCAAGTGCATGCGGAAATCCCGAACTTGCGGTGGATTTCAAAGGTGGTATGACGGTGTACTCTGAGAGTACGCCGCCATATCCACTGCAAAATCCAGGCCTTTAATTTTGGTGTGTTTTATATTTGGTGTGCAATCCTTCTTGGTCATAAGAACGTAAGAATTAGGAGCAGGAGTGGGCCATACGGCCCCTCGAGCCTGCTCCGCCATTCAATAAGATCATGGCTGAGCTTCGACCTCAACTCCACTTTCCTGCCCTATCCCCATATCCCTTGATTCCTCTAGAGTCCAAAAATCTATCTATCTCAGCCTTGAATATACTCAACAACTGAGCATCCACAGCCCTCTGAGTGAAGAAATTCCTTTCATCTCAGTCTTAAAAGGCCCTCCCCTTATCCTGACACTATGCCCCCTAGTTCTAGACACTCCAGCCAGGGGAAACAATCAGCATCTATCCTGTCACTCCCCCTCAGAATCTTATATGTTTCAATGAGATCACCTCTCATTCTTCTAAACTCCAGAGAGTATAGGCTCAATCTACTCAATCTCTCCTCATAGGACAACCCTCTCATCCCAGGAATCAATCTAGTGAACCTTTGTTGTACTGCCTCTAAGACAAGTATATCCTTCCTTAGATAAGAAGACCAAAACTGTGCACAGTACTCCAGGCGTGGTCTCACCAAAGCCCTGTATAATTGTAGCAAGACTTCCTTACTCTTGTACTTCAACTCTCTAGCAATAAAGGCCAACATGCCATTTGCCTTCCTAATTGCTTGCTGTACCTGCATGCTAACTCTCTCTAGGACACCTAAATCTCTCTGAACACCAACATTTAATAGTTTCTCACCATTTAAAAAATATTCTGTTTTCCTATTCTTCGTACCAAAATGAATAACGTCACATTTCCCCACATTATACTCCATCTGCCGCCTTATTGCTCACTTACTTAACCTGCCTATATCCCTTTGCAGGCTCTCTGTGTCCTCCTCACAGCTTACTTTCCCACCTAGCTTTGTATCGTCAGCAAACTTGGATACATTGCGCTCGGTCCCTTCATCTAAGTCATTAATATAGATTGTAAATAACTGAGGCCCCAACACTGATCCTTGTGGCACCCTAGTTATAGAAACATAGAAACATAGAAGATAGGAGCAGGAGTAGGCCATTCGGCCCCTCGAGCCTGCTCCGCCATTCGATGAGATCATGGCTGATCATCTAAACTCAGTACCCTGTACCTGCCTTCTCCCCATATCCCTTGATACCTTTAGCTTTAAGAAATATATCTAACTCATCCTTGAATATATTTAATGACTTCGCCTCAACTACCTTCTGTGGTAGAGAATTCCACAGGTTCACCACTCTCTGGGTGAAGAAATTCTTCCTCATTTCCGTCCTAAATGGTTTACCCGTTATCCGTAGATTATGACCCCTGGTTCTGGACTCTCCGACCATCGGGAACATTCTTCCTGCATCTAGTTTGTCCAGACCTGTCAGAATTTTATATGTTTCGATGAGATCCCCTCTCATTCTTCTATACTCCAGTGAGTATAAGCCCAATCGACCCAATCTCTCCTCATATGTCATTCCTGCCATCCCAGGTATCAGCCTTGTGAATCTTCGCTGAACTCCTTCCATGGCAAGAACATCCTTCCTCAGATAAGGCGACCAAAACTGCACACAGTACTCAAGGTGTGGTCTCACCAAGGCCCTGTACAACTGCAGCAGGACATCCCTGTTCCTATACTCAAACCCTTTCGCTATGAAGGCCAACATACCATTTGCCTTCTTCACCGCCTGCTGCACCTGCATGCTTACTTTCAGCGACTGGTGCACAAGGACACCCAGGTCTCGTTGCACTTCCCCTTCTCCCAATCTATTGCCATTCAGATAATAGTCTGCCTTTCTGTTTTTGACACCAAAGTGGATAACCTCGCACTTATCCACGTTATATTGCATCTGCCACGCTTCTGCCCACTCACCCAACCTGTCCAGATCATCCTGGAGTTTCTCGCTATCCTCCTCGCTGCACACACTCCCACCCAGCTTTGTGTCATCTGCAAACTTGGAGATATTACATTTATAGCCTGCCAATCTGAAAATGACTCATTTATCCCGACTCTCTGTTTTCTGTCCATTAACCAATCCTCTATCCATGCGAATATATTACCCCCAACCCCATGAGCCTTTATCTTGCGTAACAACCTTTTATGTGGCACCTTATCGAATGCCTTTTGAAAATCCAAATATACCACATCCACAGGTTCCCCTTTATCCTGCTAGTTACATCCTCAAAAAACCCTAATAAATTTGTCAAACACAATTTCTCTTTCATAAAACCATGTTGACTCTGCCTAATCATATTATGATTTTCCAAGTACCTTGTTACCACTGGGCACTACCACTATCAGCTGGGCCTTGAAATGACTGTGGCAGAGTTGGGTGGCCAGTGATGCTCTGCGTCAGATACCAAATGGTGATAGTGAAGCCTGGAGATGAAAAGCCCTCAGATTTCCTTTCCTTCCTGTGAGGACTTGCCTAGTTTCTGCTCAGTACCTCTCCACAGCAGCTCAGATCAGATTGGGGTCATAGTCGAATGAGGAATAAATCAGCAGTCCCCATTACTACGGTGTTAGAGTCGAGAACCTGAAAGGATGAGATACAATGGGTTTAAAGTTAAAGCCAGTCTCATGATGGTGTAGTGCACTCGTACTGCAATGTACTTCACTCATTCCTAGAGAAAGACTTCAATGTTTGATAATTGTCAGCTGCCCCTGACTCAGCAGCTTTATCCATTCAGTAACTGGACTGTACAGACCAGGAAGGTTCAGATTTGATCCCCAAACCATACTGAGAATTTGACTTCAGGTGGAATGGCAATTGGCTTGTTACACTTGGCCTCAGTACCTCTCGGTTCACGGCAGGGGGGGGTGATGTATCATTTTAAATGGTTAGAAAATCATGGGCAGTGTATTGCTCAGATTTCTGATGTACACTCCCATCAGGTGGGGGCATTAAGTTGGAAAATTACCCCTAGAGAATCTATTGACAAAAAACAAGACTATTATAAACAGAGAAGTGGCATTAAGATGTTAAGTGCAAATTAGAGCACAGCAATTGAGAGATGCAAAGCAAAAAAAATCTTGTTCATTCTCAAGAGCTGTTATTCTCAGAGGTGTTTGTGGTCTCTAAAGACTCGGCTTACCAGATGTGTTAATAGATTGCTGTTTAATATGTTATGCCGTATTTATTATTTGAATGGTAAATTAATTAAATGCATCTAATGTCAGTTTTCCTGCCAGTTCATGAAACTGCCCCAAGAATACCAGGTAGGTGGAGGAACAAAAGCTTGCCACTGTTCATCCTGCACATTAGTACCTTATTTCTTGTTTAGAGACCAGCTGGAACAACTTGGAACAAAATTGAGTTAAAAATTTGATGCAAAATTTGCAAAGGAGTAAACTTAATTAATGAACAATTTATTCACCTTATTTTTTTATTTTAAATTTCTTCAGCTAGCCTTTGTGCAACAGCCAACAAAAGGAGGCAGCTGTGGTACAGGGGTTGAAAGTTTTTGGGGTGTACAGGCTTGGGTGTGTAACTTATTTACTGGCCAAGACTCTGAATTGATCCAAGTCTTAGACCAAGGTCTGATGTGGGGCTGAGTCGATTTAAAATTTGGAAGGGTTATTTTCCAATACAGACACCTGAATCAGCCAAATTAATATACAAGTCTGTCAATTTGAACTTCTTGAAATTTTAAGTTTTCAAAATTAAAATATTTAGCAAGATTCAATAGTTACGGTCTCCTGCTCCAACTCATTCTTCCCTAGGACTTCAGAACTATGGACCCCTAACCTCTCTGTCCTTTCTTCCCCCTACCGCCTTCAAGATTTTAAAACCAATGATTTACATCACCTAATCACTACTTTCTGATTTATCTTCCCTCCTTTTTTCAGCCCTGGGGGCACTTGCTACTTGCCTCTTCGCCTCGCTTTCTTTAAAACAAAAACAAGATTTCTGCCTCACTTTCTCTAATAGTTTCAACGCTTCAGGTGTTGTTCTTTGTAGATTTCTTTACCAGTACTGCTTTACACAAGAGTAATATATACCCTCTGCTGTGCTATAATTAGAAATACTTTGTTAGACAAGTCAAATGTAAAGTAACGAACATTTTCTTTGAAGGGAGATGATTCTGAGGAAGAAGATGTCGGAGAAAAAATAGTGAATCTGGATCTGATTTTCGGTTATCATTTAAAACCAGGGAAAGGATCTCAGGTAAATCGTTTCCGAATGCCTTTTATGCTGCTGTGCATTGGCATGTATATTAGCTGTGCATAATGTGTCAGTTCTAGAAACATTTGCTGGGGTTTTGACCTTAATACCTTTTTCCTAAAAGATATAAAGTTCCATTCATTGAGAATCTACTGCAGAGACTTTACTCCCAGCAAAAGGTTAGTAGTTGCTGGATTTCCCCGTTCAAAAACCTTACCACAACAGCCTTGTTAGGGGAGATTTTCTGCCATTGGTGCAATTGAGGCTTCTGTGCTGCATTGCTGGAGCAAAACTAGCCAGCAGCACAGCAAGCTGACCACCCCCAATTTTCCACTGTCAGTTGATTTGAACAATTATTCGTAGTTGCTTTTGCACTTTTGGCCTTGGAAACAAGCCTAATGTGGGAAATGGAAAATCTGCCCAGCAAGTCCAAATTAAAAGGGTAAATTAAAACTTAAAGGTAAGTGGCTGCATATAGGGATGAATATCGTCTCTGCATTTATTTCTTCAAAATTGACTTTAGATGTTTATCAACCTTGGCTAAGACTGGCACAGGCGAGAAGTGTAAGGCATAAATGATGTGAAAGGAAATCCAATGTGGAGGCACAAAGCAGATTCTTTGGGCAAATAATGGAGTTTTACAGCACCCGACCACTGCTTGGATGGCCAAGGAAACTTGCAGCTGCATGAGGTGGGAGCAAGGAATGTTGCCCCATTTGGAACCCCAGGTCAACGGTGCATCATTCCTGGCAGAAGGCGGTAACCAGACTGAATGCTGTGTACACCACCTGTAGGATCTGACAACAGATGCAAAGGATAACAGCAAACTTAAAGGAATCTGGCAAGGAAGAATTACCCATGTATGTCATAGCCAGCCCAAGATTCCATGCCACGAAGTATTATCTGTCAGCCTGTCCCATAGTTACTTATCCATGCCAAGCCCTCATACAACTTTAAAGCACTTACACATTGCATGGATATTCATACCTTAGTACGGCATGTCTTCAAGATGCCATATATAATTGAAAACGTTGCCACACTCACAGCATCCAAGCCCATAATACCTCAAATCTTTTGTAAAAGAACCTAGCTGCATGATGCGCAATTACGTACTGATACCCAGCTACTGACTTACTAAATCACACCCTCTCCACCACCTTTGATGCCCTTGTCCCCACTAAAATCATTACACTCTCACCCAAGTCGTTCCCCCTGGTAAACCCCTCATCGCGGCTCCCTTAAATCCAAGGGACGCAGACTTGAACGTCTTTGGCAGACAACTGTCTAATCATCTGTCACCAGATTTGTCTAGATCATATAAAGCACTACCGGGTCCTGCTCTCTATCACTAAAATCACCCACTATTCTAAGATCATCCAGGATGGCAAAAATAACACCAGGCTTCTCCTCCACCACTAACTGTTTTCTCAAACCACCCTCCCCGCCTCCTCCTCCCTCATCTCCAACAATAAATGTGAGGAGCTCATGGCCTTCTTGGGTATAAAGATCGACAACATCTGTTCAACTGCCGCTGATACTTCCCTCCCCCTAGCCCACAGGACCTTACTTCCTCTCCGTTTTTCCCCCCACCCTAACCCTAAATTTTCATATATCTCTAATTTCACTCCTATCTCCCCTCTTGCCCTTTCAAAGCTCATCTTGTCAATCAGACTGACCTCCTGCTCTCTTGATCCTATTCCCACTAAATTGCTGACCACCCAACTTCCCTTCCTGGCTCCCATGTTAGCGGATATTGTTAACAGTTTTCTTTCCTCAGGTATTGTCCCCCTTTCCTTCAAATCTGCCGTCATCATCCCCTCCTCAAAAAACCAACCCTTGACCCCTCCGTCCTTGCAAATTATCGCCCCATCTCCAACCTCCATTTCCACTCCAAAGTTCTTGAACGTGTTGTCGCCTTCCAAATCCGTGCCCATCTTTCCCGGAACTGCATGTTTGAATCCCTCCAATCAGGCTTCCGCCCCCGCTACAATACTGAAACGGCTCTTACGAAGGTCACAAATGACATCCGAATTGACTGCGACAAAAGTAAACTATCCCTTCTGGACCTGTCTGTAGCATTTGACACGGTTGACCACAAAATTCTGCACCAACGCCTCTTCACCATCGTCCAGCTGGATGGGACTGCTCTCGCCTGGTTTCATTCCTATCTTTCCAGCCGCAACCATAGAATCACCTGCAATGGCTGCTCTTCCCCATCCCGCACTGTCACCTCTGGTGTCCCCCAAGGATCTATCATTGGCCC
This sequence comes from Squalus acanthias, assembly GCA_030390025.1. Taxonomy (NCBI): domain Eukaryota; kingdom Metazoa; phylum Chordata; class Chondrichthyes; order Squaliformes; family Squalidae; genus Squalus; species Squalus acanthias. Next base: position 25,063,563 of record CM059427.1, on the reverse strand, counting down.
CCTCCTATTTCTTATCTACATGCTATCCCTCGGTGACATCATCCGGCGACACAACGTGAGTGTTTACATGTATGTTGATGATGCCAAGCTCTACCTCTCCTCCACCTCTCTCGAACCCGCTACCATCTCTATACTATCAGACTGCTTGTCCGACATCCAGCACCGGATGCATAGAAGTTTCCTCCAATTAAATATCGGGAAGACCGAAGCCATTGTCTTCGGTTCACGTCACAAACTCCGTTCCCTTTCCACTGATTCGACCTCTTCCCCCGGCAACTATCTAAGGTTGACCAAGTCTGGTCGCAATCTTGGTGTATCATATTTGATCATGAATTGAGCTTCCTACCTCATATGCGTTCTATCACTAAGACTGCCCATTTCCACCTTCATAATATCGCCTGTCTCCGCCCTTATCTGCTGCCGAAATCCTAATCCATGCCTTTATCACCTCTAGACTTGACTATTCCAACGCACTTCTGACCGGCCTCCCTAGTTCTACCCTCCATAAAGTTGAGGTCATCTGCCGCCCGTGTCCTAACTTGCACCAAGTCCCGTTCACCCATCACCCCTGTGCTCGCTGACCTACATTGGCTCCCGGTTAAGCAATGCCTCGATTTTAAAATTTTCATCCTTGTTTTCAAATCCCTCTATGGCCTTCTCCCTCTTTATCTCTGTAATCTCTTCCAGCCCCTTTAATCCCCCTAGACCTCTCGCTCCACCTATTCGGGCCTTTTAAAGATCCCTAATTTTAGTTGCTCCACCATTGGCTTTCATGCCTTCAGCTGCCTAGGTCCTAAGCTCTGGAATTCCCTCCCTAAATCTCTCCACCTCTCCACTTCTCTTTCCTCCTTTAAGACGCTCCTTAAAACCGGCCTCTTCGACCAGGCTTTTGGTCATCTGCGCTAACATCTCCTTAAATGGCTCGGTGTCAAAACATTTTTTTTTTATAATGCTCCTGTGAAGCGCCTTGCGATGTTTTATTACGTTAAAGGCGCTATATAAATGTAAGTTGTTGTGCACATCTGTCATTGTGCATGTGCTTCTTCAATTTCCAGCTAGTTGAGGCTACTTTTTTGCTTATATAACAAGATGATACATCTCAAAGGCAGAATTACAACCTAGAGAAGGGCGCTTCCTCGTTAAGCATGAGGTGCGAAGGCACACCTCCTCTGATATGCCCAAGTAGCTCTGGTGGTGTCCTTGGACTTGCCTACACGGGTATCAGCCAGTCTGTGCAACCTACCTCAAGTACAGGCAGACCTTCTGCTGATTATTCCTCTGGAATTTCTTGTCCTTTAGCTGTCTGTCTTGTCTCGGTTGTGTCGGCATATGTAGTCTAGCTGTACTCTGCCAGCTTGAGATAGGTTGCAGAGACTGGCTGTTACCTAAGCAGGCAAGTCCAAAGACACCACCAGAGCGACTTGGGTCTGTCAAAGGAGGTGTACCTTCCCAACCCATGCTTAACCAGGAAGCGCCTGAGGACAAGAGCAATTCCAAAAGAAATACCCATCCTAGCAGCAGGGACTGTTGCAAATCACAGTGAAAGCCCCCTGAATGGTAGGTGATAAAAAGAGAAAAAGTAAAAAAAGTTAAGGCAAAATTAAACTAAATCCAAAAAAGTACACCAAGGGAAAATAAACTGGAAAAATTTACAGGCAAATAAAGAAATAGAACAGCAGTGGGAAACATTTAAAACGGTGATGAAGAGAGTCCAGGAGAAATATATCCCACTAAAAAGCAGAAACAAACTAGCCAGTAATGACACACCATGGAAGAATAAAGAAATAAGGACAAAATTAAAACTAAAGAAAAAGGCAAACACTGAGTACATAGACAACAAAGGAGAGGATGACAAAAGGGAATACAAAAAGGTTAGGAAAGAAGTCAAACAAACAATTAGGAAGGCAAAGAGAAACTACAAAATTAAATTATCAAGGAATATAAAAAGAAATAGTAAAGTATTCTACAGACACATAAATAACAAAAGAAAAACAGGATAGGGATAGGGCCACTAAGGGATACACACGATAAACTCACCGGTAATGACAGCAAAATGGCAGAAATGTTAAATAGTTACTTTGCCTCAGTATTTACCAGGGAGACTAACATGGTGGACATGACATTAGAAGAAGAGATCAAAGAAGATATTAAGACATTTAAGATCGAAAGGGGAGAGGTAATTGATAAACTAATCAAACTTCAAGAGGATAAAATCCCTGGTTCAGATCCATGCATATTAAAAGCAGTTAGGGAAGAGATAGCCGAGGCACTATTACATACATATAAAAATTCATTAGAAAAGGAAATAGTGCCAGAGGACTGGCAAGCAGCTAATGTGATTCCTATATTTGAAAAGGGAGTTAGAACAAGTCCAGGGAACTATAGACCAATTAGCTTAACATCAGTGATAGGAAAAATAATGGAATCCTTACTCAAAGATGTAATAGAAAAACATCTAGAAACTGAAAATATAATAAAGAGCAGTCAGAACGAATTTCAAAAGGGAAGATCATGCTTGACCAACCTTATTGAATTATTTGAAGAAGTAACTGAAAGGGTAGATAAAGGTAATGCAGTAGACATAATATATTTAGATTTCCAAAAGGCCTTTGATAAGGTACTGCATAGTAGACTCATGACCAATGTTCCCTGTAAGTAGCGCTTTGTTCTGCACGGCCTGTTTCTTTTAATGCGCGGTCCCTTTAAATTTCTGCGCATGCGCGGTATTTACAGTGTAAAAGCCAGTGAGCGGCCTGCACGGGACCTTTAGCTTAGAGGGAACATTGCTCATGACTAAGGTCAGAACATGTGGAGTCAGGGGACAAGTAGCAGAACGGATAGCAAGCTGGCTACAACACAGAAAACAGAGAGTAGGGGTTAAAGGTAGTTACTTAGACTGGTAAAAGATGGGAAGTGGTGTTCCACAAGGATCGGTACTGGGACCACTGCTGTTCAGAATTTACATAAACAATTTGGACTCTGGAATTAGGCAACACCCAATGGGGGGGGTAGTTAATGCAGAGGAGGATTGCAACAAAATACAGGAAGTCATTAATAAATGGGCATGTAATGGGCAAAAGAAGTATGGTACATTTTGGTAGGAAGAATAAGGAGGCCACATACTCCTTGGAAAATAAGTGTCTAAATGGGGTAGAGGAGCAGAGGGATCTGGGGGTACAAATCACTAAAAGTAGCGACACAGGTTAATAAGGCCATAAAAAAGCAAACAAATCACTGGGGTTCATTTCTAGAGGGATAGAATTGGAAAGCAGAGAAGTTATGTTAATCTTGTATTGAACCTTGGTTAAACCACACTTGGAGTATTGAGAACAGTTCTGGTCTCCATATTATAGAAAGTATATCGAGGCACTGGAGAAGGTGCAAAAAGATTTACTAGAATGATACCAAAACTGAGTGGTACCTATCAGTTAAGGCTGAATAGGCTGGGGCTCTTTTCTGTGGGGTGACGTGATAGCGGTCTTTAAGGTTATGAAAGGGATTGATAGGGTAGACGTAGAGAAGATGTTTCCACTTGTGGAGGATACCAAAACTAGGAGCCATAAATATAAGATAGTCACTAATAAATTCGATAGGGAATTCAGGAGAAACTAATTTACCCAGAGAGTGGTTAGAACGTGGAACTCGCTACCACAAGGAGTAGGTGAGGTGTCTAGCATAGATGCATTTAAGGGAAGCTAGATAAACAGTTGAAGGAGAAAGGAATAAAGGGTTCTGCCGATTGGGTTAGATGAAGATGGGTGGGAAGAGGCTCGTGTGGAGCATAGACCACTTGGGTTGAATGGCTCGTTTCTGAGCTGTATATTCTATGTAAAATAATTGCACACAAAGGAGACCAAGAAGATCAAAAAAACAAGTTCTCAATCATTTGCAAAACCAATAGACACATAGCTTTAAGTAGACCAGGAATTCACTTTTCTCACCAGTTTATACTGCACAGCAAAGACCTTGTATTACTGGTTCAAACCATTGGGAAGTGTGGGGCAGGGAGGTCCCACCTTTATTAACATTTTTTTGATGATCTAGTGATGCTCGTGCACGCCAGCAATGCGAGCCCCCTGCGCCCCCCAACACTGCCAAATACCAAGCAATGAGCCACTGGTGTATTATTAGTGCTCTGTCTCAGCACCCAATTCTACATGTGGTTTGGTGGAGGTTGTTAGTTCTGTGGTTTGGTGGAGGTTCCACAGTCTGTAGTTTGGTGGACGTTGCTAATTCTGTGGTTTGGTGCAGGATGTGTTTCATGCTTCACAAAGATGGTGTTATGTAGAAGATTTGCTACATGTGTTTTAATTCACATTTATGTTATTTGATAGGATTCAAAGGAGCTGCAATTACGATGCAAAGTTCAAACTTTAAAATGTACCCTCAGTTTTATAAATATAATAGTTTTACTGGCATTTGTGTATTTTATGCGCATTGAAATGAAGCTAGTTAGCACTGGGGAATTAAACATTTTTCATATGTTATTGTACCCAGTGACACTTTTAAGCACTCCTACATCAAAGTCTACTATAGGCTTGATGCAGTGGAGAGCTTCCCCCTACATCTTCCAAAAGTATCAGAAGTGTCAGCCGTGGCTCAGTTGGTAGCACTCTCGCATCTGAGTCAGAAGGTTGTGGGTTCAAGTCCCACTCCAGAGACTTGAGCACAAAAATCTAGGCTGACACTCCAGTGCAGTACTGAGGGAGTGCTGCACTGTTGGAGGTGCCGACTTTTGGATGAGACGTTAAACCGAGGCCCCGTCTGCTCTCTCGGGTGGATGTAAAAGATCCCATGGCACTATTTTGAAGAAGAGATGGGGAGTTATCCCCGGTCTCATGGCCAATATTTATCGCTCAATCAGCATCACAAAAACAGATTATTTGGTCATTATCATGTTGCTGTTTGTGGGAGCTTGCTGTGCGCAAATTGACTGCCGCGTTTCCTACATTACAACAGTGACTACACTTCAAAAGTACTTCATTGGCTGTAAAGCGCTTTGGGACGTCCTGAGGTCATGAAAGGCACTATATAAATGCAAGTATTTCTTTTATTCCAAATCCAGTATTCAAGAAGTATCCTTCACAAAATTAGGGTTCATGGGATTGGGGTAATGTATTAGCATGGATTGAGGATTGGTAAATGGACAGAAAACAAAGAGTAGGAATAAACGGGTCTTTTTCGGGTTGGCAGACTGTAACTAATGGGGTTGCAAGGATCAGTGCTTGGGCCTCAGCTATTTACAATCTATATCAATGACTTAGATGAGGGGACCGAGTGTAATGTATCCAAGTTTGGTGACGATACATAGCTAGGTTGGAAAATAAACTGTGAGGAGGACGCAAAGAGACTGCAAAGGGATATAGACAGGTTAAGTGAGTGGTCAAGGACATGACAGATGGATTATAAAGTGGAGAAATGTGAAGTTATCCACTTTGGTCGGGAAAAATAGAAAAGCGGAATTTTTTTAAATGGTGGGAGATTGGGAAATGTTGGTATTCAGAGGGACCTGATACAACAAGCAATTAGGAAAGCAAATGGTGTGTTAGCCTTTATTACAAAAGGATTGGAGTATAAGAGTAAAGAAGTCTTACTGCAATTATATCGGGCTTTGGTGAGACCACACCTGGAGTACTGTGTACAGTTTTAGGGGTAGAAATTAGGTCGCGCCCCATTTGGGGCGCAAATATCGTCCGGACGCAAATATTAGCGCCTGGCGCTAATTATCGGCACTGACAGGAAACTTCACTTTTACCGCCCCGGGAGGTGAGTGGAGCGCTAAAGCAGGCGCTGCACACCTCTCTTAAGGCGCAAAGGCCGAGCAGTGAGGCGCTAACTCGGAGCGCTGGCGAAGCTCGTGTAATGTCAGTCAGCAATGGAACACACACACAATGGCACGGGCCAGTTCTTAAAGGGGATGGTTAATCTTGCTTTCCATCCACATCCTGTTCATTGCTGCCTTGAATCTCGGCCTGGAGAGACTTGCACATCAAATGTGCTGGAAAGAACAATGGAAAGTACCAGGCAAAGAGCTCAGAGTGCAGCTCCCACAGTCTCTGCTAAATCGATACAAGGAATGGCAAATCAAAATGAACCTGCAAAGTGCTGCTCAGTACCCAAAACTCCTTCACACAACGTTGAATCTCTCCAGAAGTCTCTCCCTCTCTCTCTCAGAATGCGTAGTTCAAAAATGCCACCAACAATAAAAGACAGGAAGAGGCCCCCTTTAAATAGCGCCCCCCCCCCAGCCCCACAGCGATTGATAGCGTTCCAGTCTTCTGGTCGTTGGAAGCGCCAGGCGGTAAGGCAGGGGGCGCCACTCAATTTCCGCTACGGGGCGCCACAAGGGCGTTGCACCATGGAATGACATCACAATCTGCGCGCGCAGGTGGTCACAGCGGTAAGTTTTAGCGCCGCCGCACAATCTCAAGTTAAGTTCTCGAGCGGCGCAAACATCGCTGCGCCCGGGCGTTAGCGGCTTTGCGCTCCATTAGCGCCCTCTTAAGGCGCTAACGGGAGGCGCAACCAAGTGAATTTTTACCCCTTGGTCTCTTTACCGAAGGAAGGGTATACTTGCCTTAGATGGTGTGCAACGAAGGTTCACTCGATTGATTCCTAGGATGGGGGGATTGTCCTATGAAAAGAGATTGAGTAGACTTGGCCTATATTCCCTAGAGAAGAATGAGAGGTGACCTCATTGAAACATATAAAATTCTTTACAGGGTAGATGCTGGGAGGATGTTTCCCCTGGCTGGGGAGTCTAGAACTAGGGGTCACAGTCTCAGAATAAGGGGTCAGCCATTTAGGACTGAGATGAGGAGAAATTTCTTCACTCAAAGAGTTGTGAATTTTTGTAATTCTCTACCCCAGAGAGCTGTGCATGCTCAGTCGTTGAGTTTATACTTGACAGAGATCGATAGATTGTTGGATACTAAGGGAATCAAGGGATATGGAGATAGTGCGGGAAGGTGGCATTGAGGTAGAAGATCAGTCATAATATTCAACGGCGGAGCAGGCTCGAAGGGCCGAAAGGCCTACACATAAGAAATAGGCCATGATGCGGAGATGCCGGTGTATAAGAAATAGGAGCAGGAGTAGGCCATTCGGCCCTTCGAGCCTGCTCTGCCATTCAATGAGATCATGGCTGATCTTCTGCCTCAACTCCATTCACCGGCCCTATCGCCATATCCCTTGATGCCCTTACTAGTCGGAAATCTATCGACTTCTGTTTTGAATATACCCAATGACTGAGCCTCCACAGCCCTCTGGGGTAGAGAATTCCAAAGATTCACCACCCTCTGTGTGAAGAAATTTCTTCTCATCTCAGTCCTGAATGGCCTACCCTTTATCTTGAGGCTGTGGCTTCTGCTCCTATTTCTTATATTCTTATGTTCACCAATATGGCATTTTAATTTTCTCATACCTTCTGTCCTTGCAGCCTATTTGAGTGACATTGCTCAACTTGTGCAGGTTTGAGAAATATTTTGTTTTGTCGATTCCTGGCTACTTAGAAATGAATTCAGACTGCTCTTGAAATCTTTACCCACCATCAAACAAAATATTATTGCAAATTTTAAGACAGGTGGATTATTGTTAAGAGTCTAATTTTGTTTTGTTTAACAGCTGATCTTTCATACTTTTTCTAGGATAGTGACTTTATATTCAGTAGAGCTTACTATTTGGGTTTTTGTAAATAATTTGATTTTCTGACATAGTAAGCATTGCTTATGATTCTAAAACTGTTAAGTATATTTTTAATAAACAATCCTATTTTTCTGCCTCCTACTTATGTTATGCTTGCATTGTTGTTGCTAATACAACAGAAATCATAATTAAAAGTTAATGGGCAGAATGCTGTCCTTTTGGCACTACATGGGAGAAATCTTGATTTTAAATTTCATTGTAATCTTAGCAGTTACAATAATGTGATTATATTTCTTCAATAGCTTTATAAATGCGTTTTAGTTTACAAAAAGCTTTTTCTGTGCATTTGTTTATTCCAATATACAGTGAAACGCCAAATTACTTCCTCAAGTTGCATTTTATTTTCATGCTTTTTTCTGTAAATGACTCATTTTGTGTTCTCTAAGGATCCTATATCACATAGGCAGGCCCCATTTAAAACTGCTGCGCTGAGGCTGGTTGAATATAATCAAAAATGCCCCATTTAGTCAGAAGTCATTTTCTTTTCAAAAGGCAAATGTTATTTAATCTTTCAGCTGTTCATTGTGCCATCATAAATACTTTCTTTTTGCTGCAGTTGTGGGGCTGAAATGAGCCCACTAATTGCCTCCTATTTCCAATGACATGTGGTGGTTTAGTGGGAAGAGAACGCAGCAGGGAGGAGGAAATAGGAGGCTGAGAAAATGAGAGCTAATTATTTTCACTTGCTCATGTCAGGTTGGTGTCAGGCTTGTTTTTACAAACTAGAAGGTTTAGCACTAAATAAAACAAACTGGCGTCATGTTTTTATATACTGGCAATGTCATGAAAGCAGCTGCACTACAAATAATGCCTGCAATTGCATGGACACCATCTGACTTCCACTGTGTGTCTGTGCTAATGAGTATATCACAGTGGTGCCAAGTGAAAGGTGCTGAATTATGTATGATTCTTCATTAGTGCAGTAATAGTTCTGTACATCATTATGGGACATTGTTTCTCCTGAGGCGATTAAAAAAAATCCTCTGTTCAAGACCTAGTTGTAACCCCTACATGCTAGTGAGGTCCACTTGTGTAGTTCTATGTGAGCAGCTTCCTGTAGATTTTTTTTTATTTACAAATGTCCCAAGGGATGTTAGAACAGTAGGCAATGACATTGTAAACAGAATGGAGTAACACAGATTAACAGATACTTGTCTGATCTCAGGCCTCATTTCCACTTAAAACCAAGCACAATGACATTTGCTGATCTGCAGACCAAGATAATGATGCAAACTAGAAATGTTGCTGCACTTAGATGTTTGTCATATACTGTCAGTTAATACCGGCGGTTTCTAAAGTTTTATTTCGGAACTTTCATTAGTCCTTTAGTACGTTAAATGAATCCCTTCCTGAAAATCTTTATTAAAAAGTTTAATTGGTAATTGTGAACTGTTTCAAGCATGTCTTGGTGGAGATATGTACACACAAACATTTGCTATTTTAAAAGCATCTCAGTATATTTCCATATAATCGCAGCTTTTTTGCACAATAATCTTCGGATATAGAAAGTGGTGTGGGTAACTAGCAGATAATTTACAAATAATGTGGAGACAACTGAACATTTTTTTTTACCTGACGTATGTTTCCCTTCCCTACACCATGCATTGTTCCCTAAGTAAGAAGATGGGGAAGAGGCTTCTGCTTCATGATTGATCGTTAGGAAGTAAATAAAAGTGGCTGTGGGTGTCCTCAGGAAAGATATATTGGCTTTGGAGGGGGTACAGGAGAGATTCACTACAATTATACCAGGGCTTGAAGGGTTAAATTTTGAGGATAGGTTGCACAAACTTGGGTTCTAATCCCTTAAGATTAGAAGATTGAGGGGGTGATCTAATCAAGGTATTTAAAATGATTCAAGGATTCGATAGGGTAGATACAGAGAAACTATTTCCTTTTGTGGGGGAACCCAGAACAAGAGGGAAGACCTTAAAATTAGAGCTAGGCCATTTAGGAGTGAAATCAGAAAGTACTTTTTCACACAAAGGGTAGTGGAAATATGGAACTCTCCCCCAAAAGACTGTTGATGCTGGGTCAATTGAAATTTTCAAGACTGAGATTGATGGATTTTTGTTAGGTAAGGGTATCAAGGGATATGGAACAAGGGTGGGTAAATGGAGTAATTGGATGATTGTTCTTGCTGAGGTGGGGGGCAGAATTTAACTGCATAGTGGATTTTGAACCACAAATGGAGTTGTCGGGTTGTACATCGGCTGGTGTCCCAATACGACTTCTCCCACCTTTGTGCTTTCCCACAATGGCAGGAGTGACATCAGGAATTCACTGTGTAGGGGGTCATGTAAGTAAATGCAAACTCTCTTTTCATTGTTCTCTGGCACGCTAGTGCCATTTAGTTGTCCACAAAGTGAAGATTTCATAATTCTATACAAGAGGCCATGTTTGTATTGCTGCAGGTTGGAAGTAACGGTTTGGCAAATGGGACTGATTTGTATCAATGCAGAAAATAATGAAACTCACATCATGCACTGGAGGGTGAAAAGAGGAGAAAAAGAGGATTCATGAATTCATAAATGACATTGCTTGTGTGGCATAAAATCCAGTGTATTATTACAATTTTTGGGCCGTAGTTAATGAAGGAACATTGTTTGCACTGATAAATTGCAAGTGAGGTTTACATGTAACAAAAATTTGCACAAAGATGTGATTTATGCACCTAATTTTACAGTTAGTGAGGTGTGTGCATTTTGGTGTTGAACGGGTGACTGGGAGAATTGGATGCCCAAAGTATTCTGTTATAAGTTGGCATTCCTTTCATATAGTTTGTTATTTCAATGTAAAATCTACTGCACTTCAGCCTGCTCCTGTGTGGAATGTCTATTCCCACCAAGGTTGAAAGTCATCAGACAGATTTAAACAACTTTTCTGGGGAGGGGGAAGGGGATCACGAGTTCCACTTGCACAAATGCACACACTGTTGCCAACAGCGAACAAACAGAAATCATCTGGGGCTAACAAAGGACATGTCACCTTGTCACGCCTCTCTTACAGATAATGCAATTCCTATGTACATCATGAATAAGCATTGAAAGGGAAAGATTTGTGCCCCGTCTGTTCACAAATGCATTTTGTAACTTCAGCATGCAAGTGCAGTGAAAATACCTCCATGTGTGCTCACTTTGTGAATGTGTCCAGTCACATGGATGAAAATCAATTCTGGCTCATTATTAGTTTTTAAAAAATTAGAACACCTCATTAGATTTGTAGGAAAGAGAAACAGAAATGTTTGATGTGCAAGAAAATAAAGAATTTGCATTTTTTTTTTTAACAAACCTGATATAGATATGAGAAAGATTTTCCCAGATGGGAGGCAGTTGCAGCTGTTAAGTCTCTGTAATGGTTTATGCTAGCCATTGAAATAATTGAGAAAGATATAAATCATATAATCTTACAGCACAGAGGGAAGCCATTCAGCCCGTCGTGCCTGTGTCGGCTCTCTGAAATAATGGCTATTACTGGCTAGTTATATAACCGTTTGTAAGGAAAATAAAGAAAGTGTGCATCAGAAATCTGTTCATCGTCCATCTTAGTGAGTAAATACATGACTTGATACGGTACTGAACCTTAGAGATCAGAGAGAGTCCAAAGTTTGATCCCTGGTCTGTGCGGATTTGTTGATCGCACGGTGGCATCAGGGTCTTACAGTTGACCTTAGTGTCCCCTGATTTCACGAGGAAAATAATCAGCCAGGGTCTCTCCACTCCTGATCACTTCCACTGTTCCCTGCTGGAAGGTGTGCATCTGTGGACATCAGGTGAGGGCAGGATTGGGCCAGGTTACAATGCCCTCACAACCCACCAAGACTCAGTGTCTGGGCTCACATGTGAAAACTAGTAATTTGGCGAGATTGTGGAAGATTAATGGCACCAGTGGAACCAAATCCAAGCACCAGTCACCATAGCCTGCACTGCAAGGGAAACATTTTAAATAAATGTATCAGCTACTACAATCAAAGTCAAATATTGAAATATGCTTTTGACTGAGCCTGAAATATTATATTCCTAATATTTCAGTTTTGTAACATCTAGAAAAAGGCTGATTTCTAAAATAGATTTGGCTGATGAATGTTTCAGAATCACTGTGGAAACAGTGTTTTTCTTTGCTTACTTTTTTGGGAATAAACACCAATCTATTAGGATGTACAGGAATAGCTACTCCACTGCTCTATTGGTCAGATGGAATGTATTACTGTACATTACTAATGTTGCTGGGTTTAGGCACGTTTAAATAGTTTCTCAACATATTTAAAGCAAATGTATTGCAGTTTGACAATTTAATATATAATGAATATTTTTGAAATTATTAGAATGTTTATTAATGGTAAATATTCGGTTTAGACAATTTAACAACTCAATTTATATTTGTTCTGTAAAGAGCTAATCCCTGGAGTCGTCTCTTTTTTTACACATCCACTCTTGTATGTCAGTAGCAGCCTCTAGGCTGTGCTGTTGAATCAGCTTTCCCATGGTGAATGATGTTTTGTAGATTTCCACTGGTACAAAATTTATTACAATAAATAAAGAATTTGTGAATAATTTCAAGTTAAGTATTACTCCTTATGCATCCTTATCTATATTAAAAATATTTAATTTGAAATTTAAAGTATTATGAAATTACATTTGCCATGCATAGAGACTTGTAATAATGAATGCATGCACTTCTGTGTAACCATTCTATCACATTTTTATAAAATATAAAAAGAACAATATGTTACTTCAGTTAACTAAATTTCTGTTTGTAAAATATAGCAACATAAATTTGGTTAAACCAAAAATAATTTTGAAATCTAGAAATATTTGGGAGGTTAACTTAATGATAAACAGAAATAATTATTTCAGTTTGAAAGTGTTTGCACATTTAAGTATGACAAGTGATGTTTTTGAATTGAGTGCCACGCCAACCCCCTCCCACCAAGATCTGTTACCTGGTTTCAGTTCTAATGTTGCTTGTCATCGAGCTTTTGAAAGAAGATACAATTGCCATTTGTATATGTCAAAATCTGACAGTAAAATGGATGTAAAGCTCCTCTTTGATGGGATGACATACTCATGCAAACCCTATAACAACTTGTTTCTGTTCTTGTCAGGATTCTAAATGGAAAATGTATGTGGAAGTGGATGGTGACGATGTTGCATTGACCTACATCAAGGATATAACTTTCAACCCTAATAGGCAGGATACAGATGTAATTAAGATAACCAAGGTAAAGATGTTTGTGTAGACGCTTCGTATAAATTAGTTTGATGTTGAACATTTAAGCAAATGTGTTTTAGTATTTTTGTGTATTAAGATGAGTGTCATGCTGTCATCAAATTAGAGTCTAGTTTGCAAGAATTAGAATTTGTAAATTGTTACTGGAGATAAAAATCAAACAATATACGGCTTCCATTTATTCCTTTTTGTTGTGACAACTCCCAAGTGTTAGTGTATCAGAGCACTGATTCATCTGTTTAACTGTGCCACACACAATATTATTTTACACTACAGTGTGTCGGATTGTTTCAGTGGTAGCACTCTTGCCTCTGTATTAAAAGGCTGTGGGTACAAGCCCCACTCCAGCACATAATCTGAGACTCCCTCTGCCTGTTCAAGTGGAAGTAGAAGATCCCATGGCACTGTTTGAGGAAGAGCAAGGAAGTTATCCTGATGTGCTGGCTAACATTTATCCCTCAATAAGGACCAGAAAAAACAGATAAAATTTATCTCATTGACAGCTGTGGAATCTTGCTGTGCACAAATTGGTTGCCATATTTTCCTACAAAACAACAGTGACCTGAGGATAATTCATTGGCTGTGAAATACATTAGGATGTAAATTCAGATTATTTCTTACTGTAATAATGTGGTGCAATTTTGCCTGTGCATCATGGTGGAAATTGCATAGAATTACAACACTGTCCCTACCTGTTGGTGATTAACTCCGTGAGAGCAGTAGTCCTAATTCCATGTGTCTGCCTTGTTCCCATATCCCTTTATCTCCATTTCCTTCAACCACCTATCTAGCCTATTCTTAATAATTGACATGGTTTCTGCTTCAATCAGTAACTGTGCATTCCACAGCCACTTAATCCTCTTCTGCGCTCTCACCTAAATTTCTTACGTTTAATCCTATATCTATAGCCACTCATTCTTGACCCCTTAACCATGGGAAATAGTCTATTTCTGTCGACTGTGTCTCATCCCTTCATAATTTTAAACACTTCTATCAAATCAGAGTCACTGAGTAATCTGAGAAATTATTCCATTATTTAAAGATATTTGGTAAACACATTGGCCTGGATTTTGCTGTACTAATAACGGCGAGGCTGCCAGTGCTCGCCATTATTACTGGGTAAAACTGACAGCAACTTCTGGTGTCCACACATTCGCAGTTAAATGCGGAAATTCGGAAGTTGTTGTCAGTGATACCCTGCTCCTCCGCAGTTGCAGTCTTCGCTGATGGAATCTGCACAGAGATCATTGTAATGGCGTGAATTTAGGCTAATTACCCACTATTCTTGTTCTAAAGACAAATGGAAAAGTTAGGGTTTGTACAATCAGGAGTAACTGAGTTTTTAACGCCATAGCATAGCACGATTGCAGTAGACTGCAGGAAGATCGCAATGGACTGGTCAGGTGGGCAGAAAAGTGGCAAATGGAATTCAATCCGGAGAAGTGTGAGGTAATGCATTTGGGGAGGGCTAACAAGGCAAGGGAATACACAATAAATGGTAGGATACTGAGAAGTGTAGAAGATCAGAGGGACCTTGGAGTGCAGGTCCACAGATCCCCGAAGGTAGGGGTAACACGGTGGCATAGTGGTTAGCACTGTTGCCTCACAGCGCCAGGGACCCGGCTTCGAATCCGGCCTCGGGTGACTGTCTGTGTGGAGTTTGCACATTCTCCCCGTGTCTGCGTGGGTTTCCTCCGAGTGCTCCGGTTTCCTCCCACAGTCCAAAGATGTGCGGGTTAGGTTGATTTGGCTATGATAAATTGACCCTTAGTGTTAGGGGGATTAAATACGTGGGGTTACGGGGATAGGGTGGGATATGTGTCGGTGCAGGCTCGATGGGCCAAAATGGCCTCTATCTGCACTGTGGGGATTCTGTGATTGTTCTGTGATTGTCTGTAGCAAGTCAGGAAGATAAGGTGGTTGAGAAGGCATACGGGATACTTTCCTTTATTAGCCGAGGCATATAATGTAAGAGCAGGGAGGTTATGCTTGAACTGTATAAAACACTAGTTAAGCTGCAGCTAGAATACTGCTTGCAGTTCTGGTCACCACATTACAGGAAGGATGTGATTGCACTAGAGAGGGTGCAGAGGAGATTTACGAGGATGTTGCCTGGGCTGGGGAATTTTAGCTATGAGGAAAGATTGGATAGGCTGGGGTTGTTTTCTTTGGAACAGAGGAGGCTGAGGGGAGATTCAATTGAGGTGTATAAAATTATGAGGGGCCTAGATAAAGTGGGTAGGAAGGACCTATTTCCCTTAGCAGAGAGGTCAATAACCAGGGGGCATAAATTTAAAGTAATTGGTAGAAGGATTAGAGAGGAGTTGAGAAGACATTTTTTCACCCAGAGGGCAGTGGGGAACGCACTGCCTGAAAGAGTGGTAGAGGCAGAAACCCTCATTGCATTTAAAAAGCACTTGGATATGCACATGAAGTGCTGTAACCTGCAAGGGCATGGACCAAGAGCTGAAAAGTGGGATTAGGCTGGATAGCTCTTTTTTGGCTGGCGCAGACACGATGGGCCGAATGGCCTCCTTCTGTGCTGTAAATTTCTATGATTTTTATGATTCTGTAATAAGTGATAATTACTGCTGAATAACCTCTCTGGATGTTTAATTTTACAAGTGTGGAGTCTCTTTCCCTCAGAAGAAAATTAATGTTGCAGATTTTAAAAAAATTAAAATAACTTTTTTTTTAAATTTTTGTTTTTCTCTTTTATATCTCTCCCTTAATCCCATGTGTAGTCCCAATCTTTATTTCACTTCCTGTACAATGATTTAAATGTAATTTATACTTCCTGTTTTGTACTTCCTGCTTTGCAGTCTGCATGTCTCAATGAGGATTCTTCAATCTGATTGTTTGAAGAGCCTCCCTGTTGCTTTGCCTGCTCACAAACACCACAGATCCCCCGTAGAGGGTGCTGCATTCAAACAGACGCCAGATGACTGGACGTCTCTGCTGACAGGCTGCTAAAAGACTGTGGGCAACTGTACGTGAGGTGAATGGCATTCCTTCGCTGCTCACAGCAAAATCCGGGCCTATGTTATAGAAGGAGACCATTTGATCCTTCAAGACTTCCCGAGGGTTTAGCTCTACATCAGCCACCTTAGTTTAATCCCACTTTCCGGCTTGTTCTCCATATTCTTATGGCAGCTGCTATTCCCTTTGAAAAGAATGTATGGACCTTTGATTCAACAACTCTTTGTGGCAGAGAACGCCATATTCTAACCACCTGCTGTGTAAAGAAATCTTTTCTAAACTTTTACATGCTAACATTTTACATCATCTAATTCGTCCAAAGCAAGTAACCGGGGGAGAGTTGGAGTCAGTGGCAAGATTCAGTGGAATGGAACTTTGGCACATCCACAATTTGACGTCAGACAGGCAGTCCGACAGTAAAGATGTAGCCTTGGGGTTGAGGGAAGTAGTGGAAAGTGTCATCAGCATACGTATGGACACTGACCCTGTACCTGTAGATGATGTCACTGAGGGACAGCTGTAGGAGCTGACTAAGGATAGATCACTGGGGGACTTCGTAGGTGAATGCACTGAAGGGAAGAGAAGCCATTACTGGAAATAAACAGGCTGCATTCTGACAGCTAGGAATGAAATCAAATGAGAACATAAGAAATAGGAGCTGGAGTAGGCCATTCGTCCCTTCGAGCCTACTCTGCCATTCAATAAGATCATGGCTGATCTTCTACCTCAACTCCACCTTCCCGCACTATCCCCATATCCCTTGATTCCCTTAGTATCCAAAAATCTATCGATCTCTGTCTTGAATATACTCAATGACTGAGCCTCCACTGCCCCCTGGGGTAGAGAATTCCAAAGAGTCACAACGCTTTGAGTGAAGAAATTTTTCCTCATCTCAATCCTAAATGGCCAACCCCTTATTCTGAGACTGTGATCCCTAGCTCTAGACTCCCCAGCCAGGGGAAACATTCTCCCAGCATCTACCCTATCAGGCCCCTTAAGAAATTTATGTTTCAATGAGATCACCTCTCATTCTTCTAAACTCTAGGGAATATAGGCTTTGCCTACTCAATCTCTCCTCATAAGACAATCCCCTCATCCCAGGAATCAGTCTGGCGAACCTTCGTTGTACTCCCTCTAAGGCAAGTATATCCTTCTTTAGGTAAGGAAACCAAAATATTACACAGTACTCCAGGTGTGGTCTCACCAGGGCCCTATATAATTGTAGTAAGACATCTTTACTTTTATACTCCAATCCCTTTATAATAAAGGCTAACATACCATTTGTTTTCCTAATTGCTTGCTGTACCTGCATGTTAACTTTCTGTGATTCGTGTACAAGGACACCCAGATCCCTCTGAATACCAACAGTCCCAATCTCTCACCATTTAAAAAATATTCTGCTTTTCTATTTTTCCGACCAAAGTGGATAACTTCACAGTTCTCCACATTATATTCCATCTTCCATGTTCTTAGCCACTTACTAAACTTGTCTATATCCCTTTGCAGCCTCTTTGTGTCCTCCTCACAGCTCACTTTCTCACCTAACTCTGTATCATCAGCAAACTCGGATACATTGCACTCAGTCCCCTCATCTAAGTCATTGATATAGATTGTAAATAGCTGAGGCCCAAGCACTGATCCTTGCGGTACTCCACTAGTTACAGACTGTTCCATGGAGCTGGACAATAGAGGAGAGATGATGGAGGGAAATCGGTGCGGTTCACCACATCGAACATTGCAGATAGGTTGAGGAGGACAAGGAAGAATAATGCATTGCATTCACAATCACAGAGGATATCATTCATGACTTTGGCCAGGGTTGTCTCAGTGCTGTGAGAACTGAAGCTTGACTGAAGGGGTTTCAACGAGGAGGTTTGGGACGCTGTGAGGTGACAAACTAGAAAGGAAAAGGCGGTCAGAAACGGGGTGATAGTTGCAGATAATGGATGGATAGATAGACCAAGGGTAGGGAAGAGAATGACAATGACTAGTAACAAGAAAATACAATCATCAGCTATCCACTTTCCAAAGGAACAGGTGGCTTGCAGTACACTGGAGATTTTATCTATTTAGCTTGTAGATGGAAAATCACACAAGATTGCTTCAGATGATGTAGATAAGGGTTCATATGTGAATGCTAATTAGCCTGTCTGGTCTAGCTGCAACTGTCATATAATTATCCAAGATTTTCATACACTATTCTGATCCACATATGATCAGAGGAGCTGGAATCTGAGCAATGATTGAGTTGCAGATAATTCCATCCAGTCTAGAAATGAAGAAACACAAGATAGAGAAGTTTCAATTTAATTTCTTTTAAAAAAAAAATGACATCAGAATGGTTTCTGCAGATACATGATTTAAAGTTTGTTTTTTTAAACAATTCCTGTCAGTTTTTGACCACTTCTCTCCTGAAAGTATTAATTCCTTGCATGGGAGCCAGTTACTCTCCAGTATCTTGCTCAAGTGGCCATTGTCTACATCTTGACTGTGAGCGGCAGCAAACTATGCAATTGGGGTCATGCGGATTCTGTCCTCATCCAATATCCACACACATGTACTTCTTAGATAATGACCAGGACCAGAGATCCTATCTGAATTTCCCCTCCCTAACTTAGGGGTGCTGAGGCCAATTGCAGCATCCTTATCCTAGCTCAGATCAGCTAACTCAGCAGAGACTTTCCTGGTCCGTATAGCTCAACTACTTATTTTAAAAAAATCTTGGGCATATAACCTAAAGTTTAATAACATTTCACTGACTGACAACATTTTAGGCTTCATTAATGCCACCTCCGTGCTTAATGCATCACAACTAGTATGAAAGGGAAACTGAATTTAAATTAAAATGCTTTTACACCATGAAACGTTCAGCATAATACATTTTTGTTGTGTTGAAAAATAGATTTTAGTCCAAAGTGCTATATTTTTTTTTTAAGTCAAATGGAGCCACCCAAGAATCATTCACTTGATTTCTGTGCACGTTTCTGAAAGAAGTGTGTGTGTTGTTACTTGTTCTTAGAGGGAGTGCAACAAAGGTTCACCAGACTTATTCCTGGGATGGGGGGACTGTCCTATGAGGAGAGATTGAGTAGACTAGGCCTATATTCTCTAGAGTTTAGAAGAATGAGAGGCGATCTCATTGAAACATACAAAATTCTTACAGGGCTTGACAGGGTAGATGCAGGGAGGATGTTTCCCCTGGCTGGGGAGTCTAGAACCAGGGGTCACAGTCTCAG
Organism: Squalus acanthias; assembly: GCA_030390025.1. NCBI lineage: Eukaryota > Metazoa > Chordata > Chondrichthyes > Squaliformes > Squalidae > Squalus > Squalus acanthias. The sequence continues at coordinate 25,044,418 of CM059427.1, read as the reverse complement.
AATAAGGGGTCAGCCATTTAGGACTGAGATGAGGAAAAATCTCTTCACTCAGGGTGGTGAATCTTTGGAATTCTCTACCCCAGAGGGCTGTGGAGGCTCAGTAATTGAGTATATTTCGTCGAGCAGAAACTGATAGCCAAGTTCCGCACCCATGAGGATGGCCTCAACTGGGATCTTGGGTTCATGTCACGCTACATGTAACCCCACCTGACGTAGAGTCATCCAGACTCGAGTCGTCGTTGGCTTGTTCTCTCTACACAGATGCGGCCGGACCTGCTGTGATTTCCAGCAAAAAAAGTTTTTTGTTTTCCATACAGACCCCAGCATCTGCCACATTGTCTTTGATGTAATGTTTTCCTGACTGACCTGTTTGGACACCATCCACACCTTTGATTGCCGTGATTATCTCTCTGCCGAGGTGTGATAAAGGGCAGTTGGAAAGATTAACTGTAATCATCTGGCAGTGTTCTCTGACTATATATGCTGTGCCTATATGTATCTCTTCACTTCACCTGACGAAGGAGCAGCGCTCCGAAAGCTTGTGATTTCAAATAAACCTGTTGGACTATAACCTGGTGTTGTGCGACTTCTCACATGAGTATATTTAAGACAGAGATCGATAGATTTTTGGATATTAAGAGAATCAAGGGATATGGGGATAGTGCAGGAAAGTGGAGTTGTGGTTGAAGATCAGCCATGATCTTATTGAATGGCGGTGCAGGCTCGAGGGGCCGAATGGCCTACTCCTGCTCCTATTTCTTGTTATGTTCTTATGTTCTTTAAATGTTAAAAGTGATAGTGCAAATGTTCTAGAAAACTTTGATTGTGAACAATTGTTAAGTCAAACAGTGACTTTTTTAGCAATTACTGTTCAGAGATGGTCATTACACCCTGCATGGTTCTTTCACTACTCACTATGTTGAAAACTGTTCAAACATCAATCCATCATGTTCAGGCAAACGGGTGGAAGAAGTACACATCATTGTAATGGAATGAATGGTCTAGAACTTTCCACTTCTTAAACGTTCCACACTTAATATTTAATGTGATTTCACATTGTTCATGTGTTTAAAATCCCGGTCTTGAATAAACATTCTGTTTTCACAGCCTCCCTACCTAATGGAGAAATGGATTGTGGGAATAAGTGAGAACCAGATTGTGGAATGTATTGTTACTTACGAGGTGAGTCTTGAAAAGAAGCGGTTTATTTTATTTAAAGTGCTTAGAAGACGCACATATGCTGTATGTGAAGGAAGATTGAAACATATTGTTTTGAGAATAGTTTGAGAAGCCTGAAGAGATTCATTCTTATGTGACTTTGGCAGCCTTCAAATAATTTCATTCTCCCTGCCACCATCTTTTAAAATAACTCTTGGGTCTTTCGACCCCTCCCACCAATCCCATGCTATTAGTTTTCTACAGCCAAAGTGGGCTGACAAACCAATTTCGAGCATTTACCAATGTAATTCTGAAACTAACTGCTGGGAGAGACATAGAACTGGTTCAAGTTGACCTCCTCAATTTTCTTTCCCTCCCTTAGGTAAGACCTCACTTTTATATCAAGTAGACACAAGAATATGAGATACAGAGCAAGGCCATGTTCGAGTGAAAGTAACAGTAACTAAAATATACAGTTTATTTAGTCATAAAACTGAATTTACCTCCATCTGAACAGTGTGCACAGTGAAATGTGCCACTTTTTAGTTCTAATCCCATGATAATCCTGTGCAATTATTCATACAAATTCAGGTCCTCACTATTGTGGTCAGAGTTCAGCAGTGTCCTATTCCCTTTTTCTGTCTGATTCAAGTCCAATAGCTATTAAATTATGAACGGTCCTTGGGGCAGAGTAGTTACAGCTTTACTCTTCATCTAACCATTGCTATACTTGACCTGCGATATTGATACAGAATGCCTGCAATTAAACATGCTCCATTCCCCAACACTAACATCCCTCACCAAAACAGGAAATACTCAGCAGGTCAGGCAGCATCAGCTCTGAGGATGCTGCCTCCACACCAGAGCTTCCAAAATGTCCTCCTTTTTCCATCAGCCAAGGATTCCCATTCACAATGGTAGACAGTACATTCGACCAGGCCCGTCCTATTTCCCATGCTTATGTCCTCATCCCTTCCCTGCCCCCCAATTGTGATTGTCCTCACCTTGTACCCAACCAACCTCCACATTTAACAGAACATCTTCCACCATCTGCAACATGGTGCCATCACCAAACACATCTCTTACCCACAACTCTCTGCATTCCGGAGGGACCATTCCCCCTACCAACGGCTCTCCTTCCGTGGCACCTCCCCATGCAAGCTGCCCATTCACCTCCTCCCACACCAATGTCCGGAGCCCCAAACACTCCTTATGGGCGAGACATCAATTTCTGAGTACTTCCCCCAACTTAGTATACTGTATTTCCTGATCGTGGTGCAGCTTCCTCTACATCTGGGAGACCGAACGCAGTTTAGGAGACCACTTTGCTGAACACCTCTGTTCTGTCTGCAAGTGCGACCCCATTCAGGTACAGTGGTGGGGGGCAGAGCTCCAGAGCTGGCCAATCAGCTAATTCAGGAATCGCTGATCCTGCTAACTTAGCTGCACTAAGAGTGAGTGCTGCAGTGACTTAATGCTCACCTCTTTCTCTCATTGTTGTTTCTTTCACTCTTCACAATCTGTGTCCTATTGAACCCTGAGCTGAGCTCAATCCTGGATACTTCCACCTCCGTAACATTGACAACCTCCACCCTTGTCTCAACCCATCTGCTGCTGAAACCCTTGTGCTGAACCTTTGTCGCCTCCAGATTTGACTATTCCAATGCCTTCCTGATCTGCCTCCCATCCAGCACGCTCTGTAAACTTCAGTTCATCCAAAACTCTGTGCCCAGGCCCTGCTCACCCATCAATCCTGTCCTTGCTGACTTCCATTGGCTCCCGGTTCTAATTTCAAATTCTCATTCTCATGTTTGAATGCCTTCATGGCCTCATTCCTCCCCATCTCTGTATCCTCCTCCACCACTACAAACCACTTCCCCCCTCCCCCCAAAAAATCTCCATTCCTCTGACTCTGGCCTTTTGTGCATGCTCCCCACACTTTGTCCCACCATTGACAACCATGCCTTCAGACATCGAGGCCCCACTCTAAACCCTTCCACCTATTCAACGCCCTCTCCTCCTTTAAGACACTCCTAAAACCCACCTCTCTGACCAAGCTTTTGCTCACCCCTCTTAATAGCTCCTTATTTGGCTCGGCACCCATATTTGTCTGAACATGCCTCTGTTAAAAAAAAATTCTACATTAAAGACACTATATAAATGCAAGTTATTATTGGGCTGGAATTTTAAATATCTACGCTGCCTGCTCATGTTCTCTAGATCTACTTTGTAGGTGCTCTAAAGGTGAAGGAGGGAGAGGTACCAGTGCCTTTTGGGGTGTTATTTTTCTTTTTCAGGTCATGTTTCCCATTTATTGTGGCATTGTATGAAGCATCTGTGGTTTTATTTCTTGTTGATTTTGTCCAGTTCTACAAGGAAATAAATGTGCAAAAATCAACAATGAGGTCTCGAAATCTTGTTAACAGCTGGCTAGGTCATGATGTCATCAGCAGTTACTGGAATGCCTTATTTCAAATAATTTTTGCTCGTGCCAGTTTGCCTTCTGGATATGCAAATACGATTTGAGCCTGGTGATTCTAAAGGAAGTGCATAATTACTTAACAGGAGAAATTAATGTTCCCTGATGGCACAGTGGGTCAGTGCACCAGGTGTGTAATTCAGTATTGAGCCGTAGAGATCAGGAAGATCCCAAGTTTGAACCCTAGATTGTGCTTTGGTAGTTTACCTCAGCCAAGGCGCTACATTTGACAAATGCACATGTGCAAATACTGGACAAAGATGAGATCAAGCTTGACTGTGATTTCCCCCTACTCTCTTCTTCCCCCTCCCACCCCACCATAGTTGAATAGCCAGTCCAGATTCAATTTCTAGTCTTCTGCATGAAGAATATCTCCTTGGGCAAGGTATCAGAGGATGGCTGGCACCAGTGGAACTGTACCTCAGTATGAGGCACTATCTTCAGGGGAGGAGGGGAAAAGTTTATCGTTGGGCATAAATCTACTAGAAAAGATATCAGAATAAATTTTAAAAATCATGCTCAGAGTGTCTAAGATGTCCCTGAAAGTTTTTCTTTTGAAAATTATTCAACAGAATGATGTCAAAACTCCAAAAACAACGAAGCACAACCACGCTGTTACACTGAATACTTTGAATACTGAAGTGAAGGAGATGGTGCTAGTTATCCAGACTGTGTCAATAAACACAGAAAACAAGTTTGAAAGCAGGTGCAACTCAAGTAAGTCATTTATTGAAACCATTAAACCATACTTTCTAGAATTGGAGGAAATCCAACATAGAAACATAGAAGATAGGAGCAGGAGTAGGCCATTCGGCCCCTCGAGCCTGCTCCGCCATTCGATGAGATCATGGCTGATCATCCAAACTCAGTATCCCTTGATACCTTTAGCTTTAAGAAATATATCTAACTCATTCTTGAATATATTTAATGACTTGGCCTCAACTACCTTCTGTGGTAGAGAATTCCACAGGTTCACCACTCTCTGGGTGAAGAAATTCTTCCTCATTTCTGTCCTAAATGGCTTACCCCTTATCCTTAGATTATGACCCCTGGTTCTGGACTCTCCGACCATCGGGAACATTCTTCCTGCATCTAGTTTGTCCAGACCTGTCAGAATTTTATATGTTTCGATGAGATCCCCTCTCATTCTTCTATACTCCAGCGAGTATAAGTCCAATCGACCCAATCTCTCCTCATATGTCATTCCTGCCATCCCAGGTATCAGCCTTGTGAATCTTCGCTGAACTCCTTCCATGGCAAGAACATCCTTCCTCAGATAAGGCGACCAAAACTGCACACAGTACTCAAGGTGTGGTCTCACCAAGGCCCTGTACAACTGCAGCAGGACATCCCTGTTCCTATACTCAAACCCTTTCGCTATGAAGGCCAACATACCATTTGCCTTCTTCACCGCCTGCTGCACCTGCATGCTTACCTTCAGCGACTGGTGCACAAGGACACCCAGGTCTCGTTGCACTTCCCCTGCTCCCAATCTATTGCCATTCAGATAATAGTCTGCCTTTCTGTTTTTGACACCAAAGTGGATAACCTCGCATTTATCCACGTTATATTGCATCTGCCACGCTTCTGCCCACTCACCCAACCTGTCCAAATCATCCTGGAGTTTCTCAGTATCCTCCTCGCAGCACACACCCAGCTTTGTGTCATCTGCAAACTTGGAGATATTACGTTTAGTTCCCTTATCCAGATCATTAATGTATATTGTGAATAGCTGGGGTCCAAGGACCGAACCCTGCGGTACCCCACTAGTCACTGCCTGCCACTCGGAAAAAGACCCATTAATTCCTACTCTCTGCTTTCTGTCCGCCAACCAGTTCTCTATCCAAGTCAATACCTTGCCCCCAATCCCATGTGCCTTAACTTTACACGCTAATCTCTTATGCGGGACCTTATCGAAAGCCTTTTGAAAGTCCAAATACACCACATCTACTGGTTCTCCCTTATCTATTTTCCCAGTTACATCCTCAAAAAATTCCAGTAGATTAGTCAAGCACGATTTACCTTTTGTAAATCCATGTTGACTTTGTCCGATCCTGTCACTGTTTTTCAAGTGCTCAGCTATTACATCCTTTATAATGGACTCTAGCATTTTCCCCACTACCGATGTCAGGCTTACCGGTCTGTAATTCCCCGCTTTCTCTCTACCACCCTTTTTGAATAGTGGGGTAACATTAGCTACCCTCCAATCCATGGGTACAGTTCCAGATTCCATCGAATGTTGGAAGATGATCAGCAATGCATCTACTATTTCTAGGGCCACTTCCTTAAGTACCCTAGGATGTAGATTATCAGGCCCTGGGGATTTATCGGCCTTCAATCCCGTCAATTTCCCTAACACCATTTCCCTGCAAATACTGATTTCTTTCAGTTCCTCCCTTTCATCAGACCCTATGTTCTCCAACATCTCTGGGAGGTTATTTGTGTCCTCCTTTGTGAAGACAGAACCAAAATATGCATTTAATTGGTCTGCCATTTCTTTGTTCCCCATTATAACTTCCCCCGCTTCTGACTGCAAGGGATCTACACTTGATTTCACTAATCTTTTTCTCTTCACATATCTATAAAAGCTCTTACACTCAGTTTTTATGTTCCCAGCAAGCTTACTTTCATATTCTATTTTCCCCTTCTTAATTAATCCCTTTGTCCTCCTTTGTTGAATCCTAAACTGCTCCCAATCCTCAGGGTTACCGCTTTTTTTGGCCAATTTATATACCCTCTCCTTGGATCTTATGTTATCCCTAATTTCCCTTGTTAGCCACAGTTGAGTCACCCTTTTTGTTTTATTCTTATTGTTTTAACAAAATTACAATGTTATTGGTTTTAATGACAATAATCCAGATCAAAATAAACAATGCTGGAAAGTGTTCCTCATGAACATCAGGATTAAGTTCAGTTGTGATGCCCCCACAGTTGACGATCACATTCATGCCGGAGATTTCCTCAGGGGTTCTCCCGATCGGCCGCCATGACTCACAGAAACCCCAGATAAACCATGTAAATGAGTTTCCTGCCAATCTACTGAAGTTATGATGGATTGGGGAAATTCCCAGAGCCACTGTCTTGACTTACATAAGAAAAATGGCTATTTAGCTGAGGTACTGGAAAGCTGTTGGTGCCCATGGAGTCATATCCCAGCAAAGAGCCAATGCCCTTGAGAGGAGAGATAGGAAAAATGAATTTATCATGTACGTGATCAATACATGCCCACAAAAATTCCCTCACACACTTTTAAAGAGAATTAAGATAGCACTATCAGCAGCACAGGAAAAAGTTGTTTTTTTCCATATGAAAACTGATGACACGGAAGTAAAGTCTCCTTTTGAGCCGTACAGACCAGCAAGGTCCCAGATTTGATCCCCAGTATGTGAGTTTGCTGATTTCTGCCGGGGCAGCAGTAGGGGCCCTTCAATGGACTGTAAAACCTTTATGTTGGTGGGTGGGGGGGGGGGGGGGTTGGGGGGGGGCGGGTGAGAATGGCCAGGATTACTGCTCCTGATCACTGGACACTGACCAATGCAAAAGTCTGTCTGCACTCAATATCATGGATCATACATAAATATTGGTCATTTGAGAAAGATACTGGAGGGCGACCACAGGCTGTGGAGCTGTACCCCAAAGAGGGAGCCAGTGCCTTCAGGCAAGGGGAGCTCCTTGATCTGGCATAGCATTTTTCAGGACATTGGCTCAGTCGGTAAATTCACTTTGGGCTCTGGTACTAAACTATACAGACCGACAAGGTTTCAGATTCAATCCTAGCTTGAGGACACTAATTGGCCTCAACATGTAAAAGCTATCCAGTGAGTGTGTGTGTGTGGACGGAAGGTGAATCTACGATGGGGCTCAGTTGTGTTGGTTCCCATTCTCTGCCTTAAAGAATAGTCACTTGGGTAAGGCTGCTCCTACCGATAGAACTGCACCGCAGCATGAGTTACCATCTTCGGGATAGGAAGGATAAGGAAATTGGGTCGATCGTTTTTGAAAAATGCATGAATTTTGTGTGTATATATATATATATATATATATATATATATATAAACTGCTGTAGCTGACCATTATAGCACGGCGTGAACAGAAGCTAGTGGTGATCGTGGTAATTCACAAATACCAATGCACGTTGGCATCTAAACCGGTGACAACTGCAATTTGAACGTTGGAATAAACAAAATTCACCAAAGGGTGAGTTTTTATTGGAATGGTTTAAATTTGCTATTTTTGTTTCACGTTTTTTTAATTTCCATTTGCCACCGCAATTACATAACATAACTAGATATAAGTTATCAGAAACCCTAAGCACTATGTGACAGTAGTGCTGCTTTCTCTCCCTTTAATTCTTTGTGCGGCGTCCTAGTTATTACAAGTCAGCTACAGAAGTTTTTATATGCACACAAAATTACTCAGTTTATCTTCTCAAGAAGAAGAATTCCTGGAGATTAGATTTCAGTGCATATTGTAGGTTTATGATCATGCTAAGTAAGGAGTTATGAAAATTATTTTGCCAGCACATTATAGTGTTGACATATTATGGCAGAAATCAGAATAACATTACCAAAGTGACAAATTTCTTTAACGTAATGCAACCTCTGTAGAATTTATATGAATTTCCTTAGACCTAGACCGTTAATGCTTTCAGGACAATAAGATTTTTGTACAAATCAGTTTTATCTTTTATTCTTGTGTTTACTGATGGGAAATGCTTGTTGCAGGATTTTATGCAGTATATATTTTATACAGTTGCTCAAAATCTAGAATATAACTTTTTTAAATTTGGTAAAAAAGGAGAAGAAATTTTCAGGAGCAACCATGGTTTAATCTTTATCTAATGATTAATTCTACTGCAATAAACAGTTGCAAATTATATAATACAAATATACTGTTCACGAAACAGATGGGGCAGATTCTTCTATGCAGTAACATCTTAATGAAGTAGTGTTAAACATGCTTATAAATGACATCTCTTCAGTCCATCCGTTGTTCCAGGTTGCTATGATCTGGAGCTTTTGATCAAGCTGATGACGACTCTAGGATATGAAGTGCATAAATAGCCAAATACATGTACAGTTGTTTCTTGATCATCTCACCATGATTTTTGGAAGGCAAATTTGCCTTTATAAACAGGACCGCTTGCTAAACAAGCCAAATTATAATCAATACAAATGTTTTCCTTTGCAAAAATGTCATTTTCAAAATTGCTGATTTCTGATTGGCTGGGTTAACAATACCTTTTGTACATATTTTGTATTCCAGATATTCGTCAACAGTGGTTCAATGCCTTAAAATTACGCAAAATACCTACAAGTGACTCTCCACAATATTCTGCAGCTTTACCTCCCAACCACAGCACTTCCAGTTCCACTATACTACCTCATTTTTTTGCGTTATTTCCTAATCAAGATACTTATGCAGCAGCTGTAAGACGAGTGCAGAGCCCTAACACATATCACATCACTACTACTCTGGCTCAATCCAGACGAAGCTCTAGCCCAATACCACCAACAACACCAGGATTAAGCAGTCGCCTTTCTGCTGTACATCTGAGCTCTGTGGGAAGCAGCCTATCCAGCACGACCTCAAACAGCATTTTGGAAAGAGACCAGATTACCAGCAGACAAAGCAGTGGCTATCAGAGTAATGACTCCAATGACTTGGTGTTTAATAAAACAACCAGTCCTGAGGGATTAAACCACATTAGTAGAAAAGGGGTTAGCCCAACATTCATACTTGGCATTAGAACGGGGGACAAGGAGAAGGGATATGGCAGGGAGAGAAGCAAAAGCTCACCTCTGAGACATTACTCTGGGTGTCATTCATCAGAAAGAAAGTTTGCTCAGTCCATCCGTTCTCACCATGCTAAGTCATGGGGCCCTGACAGAAACCTACAAAAGCAATTTCAGCAACATTTAGATACAGCTATTAGTACAGTCCCAGAGGTATCAGCTACAAGTGCTAACAGTACAAAAGACACAGGCGAAGATAGGCAAAGCAAACCTAATGAAGGAGAGTGGATTAAAGTTGAACGGCACAGAAAATCTCCAAAAAATGACTGCTTTAAAGTATCTAGAGGTAGAGGTAGAGGAAGAGGACGAGGAACAGGACGCAGCCGACTGTACTGACAAAGCACCACAGAAGTTCATTTCTGTTTGTGTCAACTGAAAATGGCATTTCTATTTGCACATCTTTTTGTAATCTGTAATACTTCAAGCAAACGGATTTAATCTGCTAATGGAGCACACAACAGATTTGACTAGGATGGGAGTGTTTGAAAGAATGCAAGCCTTTCACTGAACCAATTTATATTATTGGGTCTAAACTCAGTGTTAAGCAAATGCAATCAGGGTAAATTTGTGGGATACTGTATCCCATATAGCTTTAGCTCTATGCTGGCACAGGTTTCAGTGGATAACTGCAATCCTCTGGTAATTTACCAATATGAGTATATTAGAGAGAGTGAGCGAGGGGACAATCTGTGTGTAGCGTAGAGTGTGTGTTGCACAAGAGATAGTGGGTATGTGTGGGTTGAATGTTGTGTATAGAGAGGGAGGGGTATGAGTATGGGACACTTCCGTACACATGAATACACACACTGCCTTGACAGTGTATGACTATATGTAAGCATGAATATCAACCTTGACTGCTCCTCTTGCCATCCCTTCTGACGACTTGGATCAAGAAACCCATAGCAGACATCCTACCATGTTTGAACCCATTTGGTTTTGTAAGTCTGTTTGATTATGTACTTTTGGTTGCAAGATTTGCTGCAACATTAAGAGGACTCCTATCTTATAGACACAGAACTCTCTTTAATATACTAAATGCAATGCTTGCTGGTTCCTTTTGTTTTTTTGTCATAATTTGGCAATGAACTGCAGCTAAAATAATGTTGTTTTATTTGACACCTTAACTTAGCAATGAATTTAGTTCCTGGGTATTCTTAAAAGCATGTATTACAGATTAGACCTCTAAGAGGTTGAGATCTCTGAATATACCCTTAGCACTAAACCAGGCCCCTGGCCTGTTCTAACCTTCTTAACAGGCAGGGGCTCCAACTTCCATGATGTAACTGCAAACTATCAAGGAGCAGTTAGCCTCCATTCTCATAGCCAAGACAAGAACCAATTTGTGTTGGGAAATGTGGGCACCAATCTACATCCTACCTCTGTTTCTCTCTCTCCACGGATGCTGCCTGGCCTGCTGAATTTTTCCAGCGTTTTCTGTTGTTATTTTACATCCTACCACTGTTTGATTTGCTGCAACATTAAGGGGACTCCTATCTTATGGATGCAGCACAACAAATTGGAGGATCTGTGCTCAAATTGCTCCTGTGAGGACCTTTGTAAGCACCTCTTTCAGGTTTTCTTTTTTATCTTTCCATCTTGCATTCGCCGTTCCCTCTGTGCTTCCCCCTTGTATGTCTTCATTCTCTTGTTTCTCATGGAAACTGTTTTTGGACAGTTAATTACCCATTTGTGGTAGCATTTATTAAGAACTAATTGAGAGGGAGGTGATGACACTGAAGAAAACAGAAATGAAATTGAGACTGTGTTACAGTCCAGCAGAGAAAGCAGTATTACAACTCTTACAATCTTCTGCATAAGTGCAGATGGTAGGAAATAGACTACATGCCAGTAGAATGCCTACAAATCAGAAGTACCAATTTCTTATCAAACATTGCTTGGATATAGCTCTAAGATTACACAGTTTGTTGTTTTTACCATAGATATTCATTGGGTTGGCCACTGTGTTTCAGGTGGAGGTTCAATTATCTAATTTTTTGTTGTGAAAGGGATTAAAACATTCATGCACTTAATGCCACAGCATAATCTTCTTGCGTTTAATGTCCGTTAGATAAGACATTAAACTGAGATCCTGTCTGCTTAAGAACATAAGAAATAAGAGCAGGAGTAGGCCATACGGCCCCTCGAGCCTGCTCCGCCATTCAATAAGATCATGGCTGATCATCGACCTCAACTCCACTTTCCCGCCCGATCTCCATATCCCTTGATTCCAAAAATCTATCTATCTCAGCCTTGAATATACTCAAAGACTCAGCATTCACAGCCCTCTGGGGCAGAGAATTCCAAAGATTCACAACCCTCTGAGTGAAGAAATTCCTCCTCATCTCAGTCTTAAATGGCCTACCCCTTATCCTGAGACTATGTCCCCCAGTTCTAGACACTCCAGCCAGGGGAAACAACCTATCAACATCTACCCTGTCAATCCCCTTCAGAATCTTGTATGTTTCAATGAGATCACCTCTCATTCTTCTAAACTCCAGAGAATAGAGGCCCATTCTACATAATCTCTCATCATAGGACAGCCCTCTCATCCCAGGAATCAATCTAGTGAACCGTCATTGCACCGCCTCCAAGGCAAGTATATCCTTCCTTAGATAAGGAGACCAAAACTCTGCACAGTACTCCAGGTGTGGTCTCACCAAGGCCCTGTACAATTGTAGCAAGACTGTCTTACTCTTACACTCCAACCCCCTTGCAATAAAGGCCAACATGCTATTTGCCTTCCTTATTGCTTGCTGTACCTGCATGCTAGCTTTCTGTGTTTCTTGCACGAGGACACCCAAATTTCTCTGAACATCAACATTTGAAAGTTTCTCACCATTTAAAAAATATTCTGTTTTTCTATTCGTCCTACCAAAGTGAATTACCTCACATTTCCCTACATTATACTCCATCTGCCACCTTACTCACTTAGTCTATCTATATCCCTTTGCAGCCTCTGTGTTCTCACAGCTTACTGTCCCACCTAGCTTTGTATCATCAGCAAACTTGGATACATTACACTCGGTCCCTTCATCTAGGTTATTAATATAGATTGTAAATAGCTGAGGCCCCAACACTGATCCTTGCGGCACCCCACTAGTTACAGCCTGCCAACATGAAAAAGATCCGTTTATCCCTACTCTCTGTTTTCTGTCCGTTAACCAATCCTCTATCCATGCTACTATATTACCCCCAAACCCCTGAGCCCTAATCTTGTGTAATAATAACCTTTTATGTGGCACCTTATCGAACGCCTTTTGGAAATCCAAATATACTACATCCACTGGTTCCCCTTTATCTACCCTGCTAGTTACATCCTCAAAAAACTCTAATAAATTTGTCAAACACGATTTCCCTTTCATAAAACCATGTCGACTCTGCCTAATCATGTTATGATTTTCTAAGTGACTTGATACCACTTCCTTAACAATGGATTCCAGCATTTTCCCGAGGACTGATGTCAGGCTAACTGGCCTGTAGTTCCCTGTTTTTTCTTGAATAGTGGTGTTACATTTGCGAACTTCCAATCCGCTGGGATCATTCCAGAATCTAGGGAATTTTGGAAGATCAAAACCAATGCATCCACTATCTCTTCAGCCACTTCTTTTAGAACCCTAGGATGTAGGCCATCAGGTCCAGGGGATTTGTCGGCTTTTAGTCCCATTAGTTTCTCTAGTACTTTTTCTCTACTTATATTAATTACATTAAGTTCCTCACCCTCATTAGACCCTTGGTTCCCCACCATTTTTGGTATGCTTTTTGTGTCTTCTACTGTGAAGACAGATACAAAATATTTGTTTAACATTTCTGGCATTTCCTTATTCCCCATAATAATTTCTCCTGACTCAGCCTCTAAGGGACCAACGTTTACTTTTGCTACTCTTTTACTTTTTACATACTTGTAGAAACTCTTACAATCTGCTTTTATATTTCTTGCTAGTTTCTCTCATTCTATTTTTTCCCTTTTTATCAATTTTTTGGTCAACCTTTGCTGGTTTCTGAAACTCTCCCAATCCTCAGGCTTATTATTATTCTTTGCAACATTATAAGCTTCTTCTTTCAATCTAATGCTATCCTTAACTTCTTTAGTTAGCCATGGTTGGATCACTTTTCCCGTGGAGTTTTTGTTTCTCAATGGAATGTATTTTTGTTGAGAATCATGAAATATTTCTTTAAATGCTAGCCACTGCTTATCTAGTGCCATACCTTTTAATCTATTTTTCCAATATACCTTAGCTAACTCACCCCTCACACCTATGTAACTGGCTTTATTTAAGTTTAAGACTAGTTTTGGACTTAGGCAAGTCACTCTCAAAATTAATGTGAAATTCTATCATATTATGATCACTCTGCCCCAGAGGATCCTTTGCTATGAGATTGCTAATTAACCCTGTCTCATTACACAATACAAGATCTAAAATAGCCTGTTCCCTGGTTGGTTCCATGAGATATTGTTCTACGAAACTGTCCCGAATGCATTCCATGTACTTGTCCTCCAGACTACCTTTGCCAATTTGATTTGTCCAGTCTATATGAAGATTAAAGTCCCCCAAGATTATTACATTACCTTTGTTGCAAGCTCCTACTATTTCTTGATTAATAATCTGTCCAATGGTATAGCTACTGTTAGGGGGCCTATATACTACTCCTACCAGTGTTTTCTGCCCCTTGTCATTCCTTATCTCCACCCATACTGATTCTACTTCCTGATCTTCCGAGCCGAGATCCTTTCTCGCTACTGTCCTTATGTCATCCTTCATTATCAGGGCGGCTACTCCCCCTCCTTTTCCATTCTGCCTGTCTTTTCAAAACGTCAAGTACCCTGGAACATTTAGTTCCCAACCTCAGCCACCTTGCACCCATGTCTCTGTAATGGCTGTTAGATCAAACCCATTTATCTCTATTTGTGCCACTAGTTGTCTATCTTGTTACGAATGCTTCATGCATTCAGATAAAGAGCCTTTAATTTAAATGTTTTGCCATTATTCCCTGCTTTGACCTTATTCTCTACTGCACTGCTACCATTAAACTCTCTGTCCTTTCCTGTCACACTGCTTATTTTTACCCAAATCGCTACACTGCTCTATTGCCTTGACCTTTCTCTTTAGATTTCTAAATCCCCCCCCCCCCCTTTTTTAGTTTAAAGCCCTATCTACAGCCCTAGTTATTCGATTCGCCAGGACGCTGGTCCCAGCCCGGTTTAAGTGGAGCTCGTCCCAACGGAATAGCTCCCTCTTTCCCCAGTATTGGTGCCAGTGCCCCATGAATTGAAACCCCATTTTCCCACACCACTCTTTGAGCCATGCATTTACCTCTCTGATCTGCTTGACCCTATGCCAATTTGCGCATGGCTCAGGTAGTAATCCAGAGATTATTACCCTTGTGGTTCTGCTTATTAATTTAGACCCTAGCTCCTCAAACTCCCTCAGCAGAACCTCATTCTTAGTTCTACCTTTGTCGCTGGTTCCTACATGGACCACGACAACTGGATCCTCCCCCTCCCACTCCAAGTTCTTCTCCAGCCGCGAGGAGATATCCTTAACCCTGGCAGGCAACACAACCTTCGAGACTCTCTTTCGCGGCTGCAGAGAACAGTATCCCCCTGACTATACTGTCCCCTACTACTACCACATTCCTTCCTTCTCCCCCCACTTGGATGGCCCCCTGTACCACAGTGCCGTGGTTAGTTTGCCCATCCTCCCTGCAGTCCTTTTCCTCATCCATACAGGTAGAAGGTACCTCGTACCTGTTGGACAAGGTCCAGGGCTGAGGCTCCTCCATCACTACATCCTGGGTCCCCATACCTTTCTGACTCACAGTCACACCCTCCTGTCCCTGACCACTGACAAACTCTAAAGTACTACTTAATCTAAAGGGTGTGACTGCCTCCTGGAACAAAGTGTCCAGATAACTCTCCCCCTCCCTGATGCATCGCAATGTCTGCAGCTCGTACTTCAGCTCAACAATTCTGAGCTGAAGTTACTCGAGTTGCAGACACTGCAGATGTGGTTGCTCGGGATCGCGATGCTCTCCACAAACTCCCTCATGCTGCAGTTATGACACACCACCTGCCCTGCCATCTCTAACCTTGTTTTATTTATTAATTAATTAGTTAAAGATTTTATTCAATCGATATTTTAGGTTTATTGTTTTATTATTTTATTTAGTTTAAGTTATTAATTTAATAAGTACTAGCAAGTTACGGTTTCTCAGCTCTTAATTTAACCCCCTTCCCTAACTTAGAGAGCAAAAAAGAGCTGTAATACTCACCAACCAATCGCCTACCTGCTCTCCTGTGGCGTCACTCTTTGAAGTTTTTGAATCGGAGCCTCGCCGCTGCTTTAATTCAGGTCCGCTCTTGGGCCGCTGTTTATCCTCTCGCCGCTGCCGCTGCTTCTTCAGATGGACGTAAAAGATCCCAAGGCACTATTCAGAGAAGAGCAGGAAGTTCCCTTAGTGTTCTGGCCAGCTTTCATCCCTCAGCAAATGCCACTAAAAAAGACTAACTGGTCACTTACCTCATTTGCTGCCTGTGGGACCTTGCCGTATACAATTTGGCTGCCATGTTTACCTACATAACAATATTGACAGCACCTCAAAAGTAATTCACTGGCTGCAAAGCACTTTGGGACGTCCTGAGGACATGAAAGGCACTATATAAATGCAAGTTTATTCATTCTTTCCTTCTTAAAAGGTCCTATAAATAGGTGCCCAGTGATAGAAGTGGCAGATCAATTGCATTTTCACCTATGCCCTTGAATCCACCAACATTAGCCAGATGAATCTTGAAAGTTCTGATTGGCCTGCTGTTTGTTAAGTGTTCCATCTCTGTGTGACGGAGAGGAAGAACTGACATTATGTAATTTACATCTCTTGGATCATGCCACGACTATTCAAATGGATTGGCATTGATGGCAATTGTGTATTAAGGCCTGGCCTATTCCACACTTCCCTACAAAGAATAGAAGATGTCTCAGTTACAGTAATTAGCAGGCATTTCCTGTACTGCTGAGTGTGTGTTTTTGAATAAATTCTCAACACCAGTGCTTTTGGCATAACATATAGAAATGTACATGAGAGATAGGTATAATTTCTATATGCTTTGCAGCTGTTGCAAATATATTTATATGCTGATCACTAAAGAGCAATGTTTTTTTAAAGGGTAATTTAATTGAATAAGCAATTGTATGTATACATAAGCAGAAATATTTTATTTGAATTTCACTTGCACATAAAATAAAATGGATTCCACAGGCTTAAGTTAACTCTTTAAGGGATATAACTATTGCCGTGTTGGCCAAGAAACTGGTGGAACTCCTCTTCCTAGAATTCTACTTCAGATAGTGTCATGGGATCTTTAACATTTCATCTGAAAGATGGAAACTCTTGACAATGCCGTATCCCTACAGCAGCGGTGTTTGCCTTGTGGAGGCTCCATGCAAAAGTTCAGTTTGGGGCCCCTACATTTACATATGAAAAATAACAATCCTCAGCAAATTACTGCATTACAATATACTATAAATCAGCAGTGATTACGACACAGTAATCCCTCAGTTGAGACCCCTACATGACCGACATGATAACCCCATTGATTCCCGCCCCCCCCCAACAAAAAAAATTCCCCACCAACTCCACAGGATATCTATCCATATAATTAAAAGTTTTCTGTCTAGATACTTCCAGTCACCATCTTTGATTCTTGAGCAACACAGCAGAAGCATAAGATAGGAACTTGGAAGTGGTGGTGAGGTGCAGAGTCAGAAGCGCAGTGGGATCATTACACTGAGCCACAGTGGCTCATGCTGCAATCTCTATGCAAAAAGCTTGAATGTCTGCTGATTTTCATCTACACACAGACAGTGGATCTGAAATACTGACTGTCCACATAAAACAGACAGTTGGTATGCATGTTGGAGACGGTCACTTAAACAGCTCTTGCATTAATCTGGTAAATCTGCTGTATTTTTTTAATTTATTTATTCACGGGATGTGGGCATCGCTGGCTAGACCAGCATTTATTGCCCATCCTCCGTTGCCCTTGAGAAGGTGGTGGTGAGCCGTCTTCTTGAACCGCTGCAGTCCATGTGGTGAAGGTACTCCCACAGTACTGTTAGGTAGGAAGTTCCAGGATTTTGACCCAGCAACGATGAAGGAATGCCAATATATTTCCAAGTCAGGATGGTGTGTGGCTTGGAGGGGAACTTGGTGGTGGTGGTGTTCCCATGCGCCTGCTGCCCTTGTCCTTCTACATAGTAGAGGTTGCGGGTTTGGGAGATGCTGTCAAAGACGCCGTGGCGAGTTGCTGTAGTGTATCTTGTATATTCAGCTACATGGACGTAATACTATACTTTCATGTATGGAATTGAGTATCAGAAGTGCTATTCCTTGGTCCAGGTTTTAGATTATTTTTCCTTGATGGAGATGATTGTACATGATGTGTGGAAGAAGCAAGTTGAATATGCCAAATTGCCTTTCTAATTCATTGCTTACCCTATATTGTACTGTGAAAATGAATATTGTGGTACTACAAAGTTTATTTCCCATGCAAGGGTAATGATTTACTATTTGCATGCAAAAATAAAAAGAATTGTGGAATTTGATTACCAAAATACCAGTAATGTTCACAGAATCCTATGTAATAAAAACAGAATTTGACTTGTACAGTCAACATCGGTTATTTATCTTTGTATATATGTACAGCACAGGTGTCCAACTTGTTTGACCTAAAGGGCAAACATGCAACCTCCTTTCATATACCTATGACTGAATGTAATTTTTTATTCAAACTCTTTGTAAGGCCAAAATCAGAAATATCAAATGGGGAATTCCCCATACTTTACATCCATGGCGCACCATATTACAGTGCCAACAATGTACACTTTCCTTCAGTTAAATATTTTCTCTGTTCAGTCAATAAACTGAAAAGACACAAATGAAGTTGTGCTTTTCCTCAATATGTCGGCGATGCTGTCTATTTCTGTGTCACATCTTCACCACATTTATGAATACAAAATTTGAGCCACAAATCAGAACTCTAACTATGAGCGTGAGGATAATATACCAAAAAAATAGAAACTGAATCAATTAAATCACTCGACATGTTAGTCAAAAAAAACCTTTGTCATT
The DNA here is from genome assembly GCA_030390025.1 of Squalus acanthias. Taxonomy (NCBI): domain Eukaryota; kingdom Metazoa; phylum Chordata; class Chondrichthyes; order Squaliformes; family Squalidae; genus Squalus; species Squalus acanthias. The sequence continues at coordinate 25,025,860 of CM059427.1, read as the reverse complement.
TTTCTTTCACACAAACTTAAATATTCAGGGCTCGAAATAAGATTTTTAACATAAATTACATAGAATTAAACTTATCTACAAGTACCTCTATTAATGTTTTTACTGAGACCTGAGCCCCTTTCAAAAGCCAGCGTTTGAGTTAATGGCCCAGAAATTCCGATCGCAGGCCTGCGATCTGGAAAAATTTGCGCCAAGGCCAGAGGGCTCCAGGGAGGCGCAGAGTTCCGCTGCTGAGCCTCTCCAAACTGCCGGTGCACAGGGCCCACGTATCCCAGAGGCGCAGGCGGTTTGCAGCATCCGTGGGATCACGTGGGCCATGGGGAGCCAATCAAAGAAGGGAATCTCCCTTCATACATTGGACAGGAAGACCTGTCAAATATATGAATAGAGATCACCCCCAAAACATAGTAAAACTTTAAATAAATTTTTTTTAAAAATCACATTTTTTAAATGACTTTAAATTACAATAAATTAAGTATTTTAAACAAAAATTTTATTTTTTGAAAAAAATAATTAAAGTTTTTAACGGGACTAAAAATAAACTTACCTTTCTTTAAAGTATTTTTAAATGATAAATCAGTGGAAATTTTTTAAAAACTTTTTTTCAACTCTTATCCTGGTAAAAGCAGGCCTTACGTAAGCCTGCTTTTACCAGGCGCAAGAATTGTAAGTGTTTTCTGCGGGCGGAGGGTCTCCAAAAAGCGAAACTCTCCGCCCGCAGAGGCCCTTCTCCCGGGCAGCCGGAGGATCTGTCAAGAGCTTTCTTGACAGATCGGAAATGCCGGTTTCCAGCGCATGCCTGGAACCGGCATTTCCGATGTCCCTACGGCTGAGTACACAGCGTGTACACACCCGTAGGGATCAGAATTTCTGCACCAATATTCTCCCCAGTGCTACTGTGCAGTCAGCTGAAAGGAGTTCCCAATAACACCTGTGTCTGCAAATCCCAGGATGCTGCAGTCTGAGCATATGCAGTGTGAACAATCTCCCAGCATGCATCAGTATGGTTCAGTGCATTTGAACCTCATGCTATTTGTGTTTTTTCCAAATAATTTGAAAACAAGCTAGATCATGAATTTTAGAAAGTTTTTGGAGGTGACTATTTTCATTTACTTTTTTTTAACTTCAGAAAGGGTAGCTGCAGAGAGTGACAGGCAAGATGTGATTCGAGCACCTTTGCTTTGTTTTTGAATTCTCCGTATAAAGAAAATAATATTTGTTTACATAAAGACTTATTTTGCTCAATGCAAAAGTCAACATGTGTCGAGAGATGGCCATACCCAATTTTGTTGGCGCAAAATGATTTTATTTTCATGTTTTGTAAATACATTCTCATGGGCGGTTCCACTCACATGATAAATTCATCAATTGGCTGTAAATAACTAAAACCAATACCTGTCCTTGTATCGGGCTATCATTCTTTTTCATGGCACAAATAGCATGTATAAAATGTACACAGGAACTTGTATATAAAAATAATATACCTCAATTGTCAACTTGTCTCAGTTGCTAACACTCTTGCCTATGAGTCAGTTGTAAATTCAAACCCACATCAAGACTAAATGTTAGCAAATGTGCTTAGATTAGCGCATAATCTTAGCTAGCATTTAGTACGGAGGGAGAGCTACATTGTTAGAAGTGTTGTCTTTCAGATGACATTAAAACAAGACCCTGTCTGCAACTATTCACAAAGGAGCAGGGAGTTCTCTGGGTGTCCTGGCCAACAATTATCTCAATCAACACCAGAAAAACAGATTAAGTGGTCACGTATCTCATTGCTATTTGTGGGACATTGCTGTATACAAATTGGCTGCCTCGTTCGTCTGCACAGCAACAGTGAGTACACTTCAAAAGTAATTCATTGACTGTTAAGCTCTTTAGGACATCCTGAGGATGTGAGAGTGCTATATAAGTGCAAATTTGTTCTTTCTACATTTTTCCTTATGCATCTGCGAAGAGTGCCTTGAGACAAGGTTAAAGGCTCTACATAAATATGAGATTTTTTTTGTCTCTATCTGTGGCTCTATTTTTCCTCTTGCTCTCTGTAGCTCTGTTCTGTGGCCGAGTCCCTCTATATCTCTTTGCCACTTTCCGTGTGTCTGTGCTTTTCTCTAAATGTGCCTGGGCTTCTCTTATTTAAAATTTAGCTGGCGAGCTGTGAGTGCCAAACATGTGCTCCACTGCAGCTTGCTGGTTGTGGGAGAGCAGGAAATCGGCCGGCCCCTATGTTGAGCTGACCAGCTCAAAATCCCTGCTTTTACATAGGATATATATATATATACGGCAAAGAAACAGGCCTTTCAGCCCAACCAGTCTATGCAGGTGTTTATGCTCCACTCGAGCCTCCTCCTGTCTTTCCTCATCTAAATCTATCAGCATAACCCTCTATTCCCTTTTCCCTCATAAGCTAGTCTAGTCTCTCCTTAAATGCATCTATACTATTCGCTTCAACCACTCCCTGTGGTAGCGAGTTCCACATTCTCATCACTCTTTGGGTAAAGAAGTTTCTTCTGAATTCCCTATTGAATTTCTTGGTGACTATCTTATATTGATGGCCTCGAGTTATGCTCTTCCCCACAAGTGGAAACACTCTCTCTCTATCCACTTTATCAAAATTTTTCATAATTTTAAAGACCTCTGTTAGGTCACCCCTCAGTCTTTTTTCAAGAGAAAAGAGACCCAGCCTGTTCATCCTTTCCTGACATGTATACCCTCGCATTTCTGGTATCATCCTTGTAAATCTTCTCTGCACCCTCTCCAGTGCCTCTATATCCTTTTTATAATATGGCGACCAGAACTCTACGCAGTTTGGTCTAACCAAGGTTCGATACAGGTTTAGCATAACTTCCCTACTTTTTAATTCTATCCCTCTGGAAATAAACCCCACTGCTTGGTTTGCTTTTTATATGATGCGGAGATGCCGGTGTTGGACTGGGGTGGACAAAAGTGAGAAGTCGCACAACACCAGGTTATAGTCCAACAGTTTTATTTGAAATCACAAGCTTTTGGAGCTACTGCCCCTTCGTCGTTGGCTTGTTCACATCTCTTCACTTCACCTGATGAAGGAGCAGCGCTCCGAAAGCTTGTGATTTCAAATAAAACTGTTGGACTATAACCTGGTGTTGTGCGACTTCTCACTTTTATTAATCTCAGGCAGGGCAGCAGTGGGGTCGAACAATTAGCCTAAATGAGGGTGCAGGGGGAAGGGTGGGCGAGGAGGCTGTGTTCCTACACCGGATCACAATCCAGCAGTTCTTGCTGGAACTGGATACTGGATGAGAGGAGAGGACCAGGCATGCGGTAGCTTGTAAAAATGTAAAAATAAAAGCTTGCTAACACTCTCTGTGGAGGCTAATACAAGAAAAAGTACTACCTGGGTGCATTACCAGAGACCATTGCACCTATGTGGATCTATACTGTATCAGTTAGGCTCCTTAGGCAGAGCTCTCAACATCAAGGAAATGTTAGTAATGAGATTTATAATCAAAAGTGCTGAAACCAATTGCAAAACCATTGAAACGCATTCTGCACATTAACTATGAACTGGAAAAAAAATGAAAAAATCTGTGTTTACTTGCAAAAATCAAATGCGTTCAAACAGGTTGCATTTTAAACTAAAATGAGTGAGACTAAATGGTTCTATTTCAAGAGAGGAGGGAGTAAGGGGAGAAAACGTAGAATTTTTTTTAATCAAAGTATGCTCATCAACACTGGATCAATGTCACTGAGACAAAGGGGGGATATGGCTGTGTAATTACAATCAAATACCAGATACTCAAGAACTGGAACCTGCCCAGATAGTGGAAGAAGAACAAGAAGAAAGTAAATATGAAGGGACACCGTCATTAGATTTCACAGTCGCAGGCACCAGCTCAGATACTGACACTCTGCGTAATTTAGAGGCTAGGATAGCTAACGTAATACTGATATTTAAGAAGGGGGATAGAATATCTCCAGGGAACTATAGGCCAGTCAGCTTAACATCGGTGGTAGGAAAAATAATGGAATCCCTACTAAAGGAGAAAATAGAAGAACATCTAGAAACCAAAAATATAACAATGAATAGTCAACATGGATTTCAAAAGGGAACGTCTTGCTTGATCAACCTTACTGAATTTTTTGAAGAGGTAACAGAGAGAGTAGACAATGGTAATGCAGTAGATGTAATTTATCTGGATTTTCAAAAGGCCTTCGATGAGGTACCCCATAATAGACTGATGAACAAGGTCAGAGAATGCAGAGTCAGGGGACAAGTAGCAGAATGGATTGCTGGCTAGCTTCAGGACAGAAAGCAGAGAGTGGGAGTAAAGGGTAGCTATTCACAGTGGCAGAAGATGGGTGGTGATGTTCCACAAGGATCAGTGCTGGGACCACTGCTGTTCACAATTCACATTAACAATTTAGACTTAGGAATCAAAATCACAATTTCTAAATTTGCGGATGACACCAAATTGGGGGTGATAGTCAATACTGAGAAGGACTGCAACAAGTTACAGGAGCACATTAATAAACTTGTAGAATGGGCATATAATTGGAAATGAAGTTCAATACAGATAAATGTGAGGTATTACATTTTGGTAGGAGGAATAGGGAGGTCACTTATCACTTGGAGGGCGTGAGTCTAGGTGGGGTAGAGGAACAAAGGGATCTCGGAGTACAAATACACAAATCACTAAAAGTTGCAACACAGGTTAGCAAGGCCATAAAAAAAGCAAAAGTGAGAAGTCGCACAACACCAGGTTATAGTCCAACAGCTTTATTTGAAATCACAAGCTTTCGGAGCGCTGCTCCTTCTTCACCTGACGAAGGAGCAGCGCTCCGAAAGCTTGTGATTTCAAATAAAGCTGTTGGACTATAACCTGGTGTTGTGCGACTTCTCACTTTTGCTTTTTTTATGGCCTTGCTAACCTGTGTTGCAACTTTTAGTGATTTGTGTATTTGTACTCCGAGATCCCTTTGTTCCTCTACCCCACCTAGACTCACGCCCTCCAAGTGATAAGTGACCTCCCTATTCCTCCTACCAAAATGTAATACCTCACATTTATCTGTATTGAACTTCATTTCCAATTATATGCCCATTCTACAAGTTTATTAATGTCCTCCTGTAACTTGTTGCAGTCCTTCTCAGTATTGACTATCACCCCCAATTTGGTGTCATCCGCAAATTTAGAAATTGTGATTTTGATTCCTAAGTCTAAATTGTTAATGTGAATTGTGAACAGCAGTGGTCCCAGCACTGATCCTTGTGGAACATCACCACCCATCTTCTGCCACTGTGAATAGCTACCCTTTACTCCCACTCTCTGCTTTCTGTCCTGAAGCTAGCCAGCAATCCATTCTGCTACTTGTCCCCTGACTCTGCATTCTCTGACCTTGTTCATCAGTCTATTATGGGGTACCTCATCGAAGGCCTTTTGAAAATCCAGATAAATTACATCTACTGCATTACCATTGTCTACTCTCTCTGTTACCTCTTCAAAAAATTCAGTAAGGTTGATCAAGCAAGACGTTCCCTTTTGAAATCCATGTTGACTATTCATTGTTATATTTTTGGTTTCTAGATGTTCTTCTATTTTCTCCTTTAGTAGGGATTCCATTATTTTTCCTACCACCGATGTTAAGCTGACTGGCCTATAGTTCCCTGGAGATATTCTATCCCCCTTCTTAAATATCAGTATTACGTTAGCTATCCTAGCCTCTAAATTACGCAGAGTGTCAGTATCTGAGCTGGTGCCTGCGACTGTGAAATCTAATGATGGTGTCCCTTCATATTTACTTTCTTCTTGTTCTTCTTCCACTATCTGGGCAGGTTCCAGTTCTTGAGTATCTGGTATTTGATTGTAATTACACAGCCATATCCCCCCTTTGTCTCAGTGACATTGATCCAGTGTTGATGAGCATACTTTGATTAAAAAAAATTCTACGTTTTCTCCCCTTACTCCCTCCTCTCTTGAAATAGAACCATTTAGTCTCACTCATTTTAGTTTAAAATGCAACCTGTTTGAACGCATTTGATTTTTGCAAGTAAACACAGATTTTTTCATTTTTTTTCCAGTTCATAGTTAATGTGCAGAATGCGTTTCAATGGTTTTGCAATTGGTTTCAGCACTTTTGATTATAAATCTCATTACTAACATTTCCTTGATGTTGAGAGCTCTGCCTAAGGAGCCTAACTGATACAGTATAGATCCACATAGGTGCAATGGTCTCTGGTAATGCACCCAGGTAGTACTTTTTCTTGTATTAGCCTCCACAGAGAGTGTTAGCAAGCTTTTTTTTTTACATTTTTACAAGCTACCGCATGCCTGGTCGTCTCCTCTCATCCAGTATCCAGTTCCAGCAAGAACTGCTGGATTGTGATCCGGTGTAGGAACACAGCCTCCTCGCCCACCCTTCCCCCTGCACCCTCATTTAGGCTAATTGTTCGACCCCACTGCTGCCCTGCCTGAGATTAATAAAAGTGAGAAGTCGCACAACACCAGGTTATAGTCCAACAGTTTTATTTGAAATCACAAGCTTTCGGAGCTACTGCCCCTTCGTCGTTGGCTTGTTCACATCTCTTCACTTCACCTGATGAAGGAGCAGCGCTCCGAAAGCTTGTGATTTCAAATAAAACTGTTGGACTATAACCTGGTGTTGTGCGACTTCTCACTTTTGTCCACCCCAGTCCAACACCGGCATCTCCGCATCATGAGATTAATAAGTCAACACAAACCTGGCATTTTTCTGGTATGACTCAATACCACAATATTTATTGCAATGATGTGATATATTTACCTACTGAGCCATCAGGTAGGTGGGAGCTGTTTGTTACATATTTGCTAACGAATCCAAGTTGGGGAGAAGTAATATGGAAGTCCAATTTCTAGTAGCCCTGAGAAGGAGGCACAAACCTAACCTAAAAATAAAGGAATATGTAAGTCATGTACAATAGACAGACTATGCCACTATTAAATCATGTCAATGGGATCTACTGTAGCAATAGTGGCAGTAAAATGAAATGAATTGGCAAATCAAATGAAAAACACACTGTAAAATATTTCTACTTAATTGGCTGTGAAATACTTTAGGATGTCCTGAGGCATGAAAGACGATATAGAAATGCAAGTTCTTTGTTTCTTTTACAATATCATGGGTGGTGTAACCACAAACTTAGGGAGAACATGCAAATACTGTAATATTCCCTATATCCCATCCATCACCAAGACTGCTTACTCCAACTCCACGGCATCTCCTACCTCTGCCATTACCTGACCCCACTGCTGAAATCCTAATCCATGCTGTTGCTTTCTCCAGATTCTTCCCTAATACTCGTCTTGCCAGCCTCCCAAGTTATACCCTACATAAACTCTGCTGCCCAGAACCTGTCCTGCAGTAAGTTTCACTCTCCCATCACCTTTGTCCTTGTTGATTTCCATTAGCTCCCTATCCCCCAATGTACTGAATTCAAATTCCTTGTCCTTGTTTACAAATTTCCAGTCTCACTCCACCCTTTTATAACCTCATTTTCCCAATGGCTTAGCCTATGCCCTTTGTTCCTCCTTCTCTGGCTTCCTGTGAATTCTCTATTATCACCCCACCATTGGTGGCCGAGCATTTAGCTATCTCGGTTCCATTCTCTGGAATCTCTTCCTAAATCCCACTTTGTTACTTATGTCCCCACATTTAAAAACCTCCTCAAAACCTATCTTTTTAACTATGCTTTCAGTCAACTCTCCTACTACTTCTCACATCTGTTGCTCCTCAGTGAAGTATGTTGAGACTTTTACTGCCTTAAAGGCACAACATAAATGCAAGATGCTGTATTTCTCAAGTACTGTAGAATCTTTTAGATTGGAAATGTGGCTAGACTGTACATTAACAAAATCCTAGAACACTGTATAGTGCAGTAATATAATATACCCTTTAAAAACCTGAATTGTGGTATTTAAATAAGTTGAAAAAAACTCATATTTAAAAAGTGGAGCCATTTTCTTCGATGAACAGCCTGGGTCTTTGCATTTGTGTGTTCTTACACTACTGGACATAATGGGAGTGCTAGCATGCCAGCATTAAAAAAGAGATCCTGCAAGATGCAATTTTACTGCCTTCTCACGCTGTCATTTGTCAATGGGAGCACGTGCAGTAACATATTTTAATTAGCATTTTTGAATGCACACCTGCTGATGCTAATTTCAAGCTTGTTGTAATGAGAAGACTGGAGATTCCTCATCTAAACTCCAAAATGACACAAATTACTCACTGAGCCATTGTCAGATAATCTCCATGAAGGGAACAACATGTCCTCCCAGAATCTCTTCAAAATCCAAAGGAAGATCAAATTGACTTGTTTTATTTGCTTTAGAAATTGTTGGAGATGAGGGACTTTTTCTTTGGATAATATCTAACATGGAACTTGCTCTGTACTTGATTACAAATGTTGTTTCAGAAATATACAATGGGAAATTGCAGACAGTGTTTTGGCACAGGTGCATTGGATCTTCAGTGTGCTGCTTCGTGTTGTAGTAGCCTGTGGATTGGCACTTGAAGTTCCCCACTTGAATGAATGATTTCAGCCATGTTATCATGGGAGAGTGGCAAGGGTAGACTAGGCACTTTTCTGCAGGAAATTGTCAGAGAGTTACCCTAGGCTATTCTCATGCAGCTCCTGGTGAGCAGTATAGCATGACACTGGAACAGGCCAAGAAACAGATCATGTACTCATTGCCTTAAGTAGGGATGATATGCACAGGGGTTCCACAAAGAAGAAGAATTATACCTTACAAAAAGGAACATTTTGGAAAACCCCCAAAACCTTAGTGTGTAAATAGATCATGGTGTTGTGACACTAAACCTTACAGACCAGAAGATTGCAGCTTCAATTCCTCAGTGGCTAAGGGGGGAATTTTGCCAGCCCTGGGGAGGCGGGTATGAAGGCGGGACTGCTGGGAAAATGGCAGAAACTGGGAGTGGGTACCGAACCCGCTCCCAACCCTGCCTCCGTGCCATCTTCCCAGGAGACGGGTCCCCGACTCGCACAGGGACCCTGTCTCCTCGAGGTGGTAAGGGGATTACAGCCAATTAACTGCCTGTTAACAGGTAGTTAACAGGCAGTTAAGAGGCTTATCCACATTTTACCCACACAAGTGCGGGCTTTCCGATGGCTGCGAACCTCACCAGGGTCAGCGAGGCGAGCAGTAGGTCTGCGGGGGTGAGAGGGGTCAAAAAGTCCGCTGTGGAGGTGAGTGATGGGTGCAAGTGTGGAGAAGTAGGTATGAGAGGTGAGTGTAAAATGTTAGAAAAAGTTTACTTACCTTTGCTTCTTCCTGCAGGCTTCAACCCTTGGGGATCCAGAGGTGCCTCATCTCAACGGCAGAGATGACAGAATGGCTGCTGCATTCTCTGATGCAGCAGCCATCTGATTTCTGCTAAGGAGAGAGGTTTGGTGAGTCGTCAGTACAAGGTCTCACCTTAGAACAGAGTTTCAGTGTTTGACAGCTTTTCAAAGCTGTCAAACGCTGACAATTCATCTGTCAAAAACGTCATTCGCTGACGTCCTCTGTCACCGGCTTTCCTTTAATTGGCGGGCTTAACAAGGTCAATCAAGGGAAAATAGCGTGGGTTTGCCGGATGTCGTTGGGCGCGGGACTGAAACCCAACAACCAGCAGTCCCGCCCCCAACGCGTCCCCATTGATAAAATCCAGCCCTAAGAATCGGAACCGTCAGCTAGGGTTCCTGTTTGTAGCATATTCTAGAAGAACATAAAAAAAAGTTTGAAATAAGAAAAGCCTGCATCGAGAAATGATCATTTGACCAACTGTAGCTCAACCCCACCTTTTCCATTTCAACAGCCAACTGCAGTTTGAATGACCCTAATGTAAAAAAAAATACTTGAGCACATTATCTGCCAGCTACTCTAATTCCTTAAAGAAGTCTTACACAATCAACACAAGATAAAAGAACTTGGAAGATATAGGAGTGACATTGTAAAATTTGAAATGCCTTTCTGAAGTTGAGATAGAGGGACGGGACTAAAATTTATCTGCAAAATTGGAATTGTAAACAACAGAAACGCTGGTATGGTTGAGATGCATTTTACTGCTTCTACAGGCCAGCATTTGTTAATGGGAGCACATGCATGAACATATTCTGATTAGCATTCAGTTTTAGTGATCATTTGATTATTTGGTGATAATGATCAATCTGTCCTGCCAAAACTACAATCCATAAGTATCAGTATAGTTACATTTATTTATAATGATAAGTGGGGTTTGGTTATATTGATCAGATTGACCTGTAATCATAGTCTATTGTTTCAGCACAGAAAAGAATTTCACAGCTTGTTCACAGAAATTCTTTCCCATGCTGAAATAATATATTATGATTAGAGGTACAATACCATAAATCTGTTTGCATTTACAAAGCAAAGACTGGCATATTTTAACCGCTTGGTTTCTCACAGCCTAACTCCTGATACTTTGCCACTCCCACCACCCACCTTAGCCCTAAAGCTCAGTCTCTTCCCACGCTCATGCATTCCAATCCTCTGTCGGTCTCTTCCCATTCATCAACCTGCCTGACTGTGGAGAAAATTCAGAAAAAGATGCTTTGCTGTGTACTGAAGGAGCATAAGTTATTGAATGTGTAGTAACCAACTGGTGTTACATTCACAATACGTTGTGCTCACCACCAGTTATGGAGCAAGCCAGTTAGTGGTAGCATTCCTGCCACTGAATCAGGAGGTGCAGGGTTCGAACCCCGCTCCAGACAGTCCTGGCAAGTGGAGACCATAGCTCCAGCTATGACTTCTGGGTTGATATCCAGTGGGATACTTTTTTCCGGTGTGTGTAGGTGAACCGCCTCATTGTATGGAGCCCATAAAATCCTCCCGCCATACTAACCATCCTAACGGCTGCTATAAAGATGGTTATAAAGGAGCGTTCATGCCGTGGCCTGTCAGACTTTTAATCAGCCTGAAAATCTAAGGGATGAAGAAGGAAAGATTGTCTCCAAGGGAAGGGTTTGAAGATACAAAAACAACAGCCACCAGTTATATGCAAAAACTTCTGGAATGGAAGGTAAACTACCCAGAAGGAACCAATGACATAGGGCAGAGTAGGATTTAATCATACAAAGGGAATTTGAGCAGTTAGATTCTAGATTGAAATGCAAGACCTTGAGAGCAGTAACCGCAGAATGACTCTTGATGCCATGCCCTAGAGCAGTCAGGCAGATTAGATATGCCAACATGTGATTAGAGAAATAACATAGAAGGGAGGGCTTTGGATTTAGATCAACTAAAAATCACAATTGAGCCAGTTACTTAAGGGATATGGTGGGCGTTGATATACTTGCCTTTAGTCTTCTTGTAATTCTGAATACAGTCTAATCATAATTCGAAGTTGCTTAATTAGGATATAGATGCATTGACAAAGGTGCAAAAAAGATTCACAAGGATGATACCAGAATTGAGAGAATATACTTATCAGGAAAGGCTGAACAGGCTGGGGCTCTTTTTTCTAGGAAAGAGAAGGCTGAGGCGTGACCTGATAGAGATCTTTAAGATAATGAAAGAGTTTACTAGGGTAGACTAGAGAAAATGTTTCCACTTGCGGGAGAAGTCCAAAACTAGAGATCATAAATATACGATAGTCACTAATAAATCCAATAGGGACTACAGGAGGAACTTCTTTACCCAAAGAGTGGTAAGAATGTGGAATGCACTACCACAATAAGTAATTGAGGCAAATAGCATAGATGCATTTCAGGGGAAGCAAGATAAGCACATGAGAGAGAAAGGAATAGAAGGATGTGCTGATAGGGCTAGATGAGGGGGGGTGGGAGGAGGCTCATGTGGAGCATAAATGACGGCATAGACCAGTTGGGCGGAATGGCCTGTTTCTATGCTGTAGACTCAATTTAACTGGAGGTAACACTGGGACATGCTCGGGGGCTGGAATAAAGCTGTTAAGACGGGGTGGGCTGGATCCAAACCAGATTGGTACAAATTCTTGCAGACAGGGTAATTAGGCCTGTGGGGAAGTGTTTAATAAAGTTGGCCGAATGGGGGTGGAGGAATGGAGCAGTATACATAAAACCGACCCAAAACACAGAAAATTAATAACTGAGAGATCAAATAAAATAGGAATACTTGAGGCTAGGCTCAGTCTATTAAAGTTTGTATCTGTAAATATATAAATATATATATATATATATAGGAAGCATTTGCAATAGGATGAAAGAACTCAAGGCTGTTGTTGCAATTGGGAACAATGATAAGTTCAGAAATATGGTTAACCCTCAATAATGGAGACGAGTACAACATACTTGGATTTAGGATATTTAGGAAGGACAGACTAGAAATAAAAGGGAGTGGAATAGCCCTACATTCGAGGATCACCTAGGATGTAAAACAAGTATGTCTAAAGGTATGCAGTGCAATGGGGAAAAGATGATAGTAGAAGTTTGATGTAGGCCCAAGGGTGAACTGACCATAATGGAAATTGGGAGAATTCCAGAGTGTCCCGTGAATAATTCCATAATGCTGTATTATCGGCACACCACTTTTTCCGTGTGAATCCCACACCTTTTCAGGGAAGCCAGTCTGCCCCTGTATAGATCACAGAAATAAACAGAAGGGAAGATTATTCTATGAAGAAATAAGGAAGATATGTGCAAACAAAAAGGTCATACAAATGGGAACTTTAACCAACCTGATATTAATGGAGAATGGTCTAGAATTTAAGTTACTACATGTTTGCTTTCTGACCCAGGGCATTTCGCCTCTTGATCTGGTAATGGCAAGTGATACTGATTGCATGCTCAGCATATTAGTAATGGTATCCCTGCGTGATTATGACCATGATACAATTAAATTTGACGTAATCTGGGATAAACCAATACCACAAAGTTAATACTCAGGATTGTAACTTTAAAAAGGCCAACTTCAAAGTTATGAGGTTAAACAAATAAACTGGGGAGGAAGGAGTTGTAAACCCAACCTCAGTTGAGGTTAAATTGAATCCATTTAAGAACATTCTACTCAGCATGCAGTATAAGAATATACCAAGGACTAGTATGCTCAGATTAAAGAAACACAGCCCTAAATAGATTAATTAGATAATACAAAGTGAATTCATAGAATCATGCAGCACAGAAGGAGGCCATTTGGCCCATCGTGACTGTGTCAGCTCTTTGAAAGAGCCATCCAATTAGCTGCACTACTCTATTCTTTTCCCATAGCCCTGCAAATGTTTCCTTTTCAAATACAGGGCACTTTAATCAGCAGGCCTTCAATTGACTTATTTGAGAACCTAACTTCCCAAATGGATGTTGAAAAGTCATATGATGTACTACATTACCTAAAGTTCTAGAAAACATTTGATAAAGTTCCACGCAGAAGGCTGTTTATGGCAGTGGACATCCTAAATAAAACTTGGAAGAGATAGGGAATTGGCAGAAACAGGAAGCAGAGGGTAAATGGGGCAAGTGATATCAGGTTGGGGAACTGTATTGAGTGTTGTTACCAAGGAATTGGTACTGAAGCCCCTACTCTTTCTGATCTGTAAATCAGTAGGATTTAGGAAAGTATAGGAAATTGGTCAAATTTGTACAATACCAAACTGAGGGAGGGAAAAGTACAGGGGGGGGGGGTGGTGGGGGTGACCTGATCATTATACAGCATCAACAGGGCAGTCCCAGACTTGCACTCTACTAGTTTGGCAATAGATCTTAGTACTCTGCTTGCTTTGTTAATTTCTGCTGTGCAATGACTGCATATGGTCAGTGTTGAGCCTTATGTAATAATAAGTCAAATATTATGATCAAATGTGTAACTCCCCAAAATAAGCTATAACCTAAATTAATTTTGTGCATGTGTATCAAGAGATGACAGGATCAGACTCGGTTGTACTGTTCCCTATAGATGTCCTATGAGTTATTCCTTTATTGTTGCACACTGGATTACAGTGTGAACATTGCTGTATTAGACTTTTTGAAAATTCAATTTTTTTTAGTTACTATTAGTTTTAAAGTTATTATTTAACTTAGCTTTAATATTTTTCCAAATGACATTTTAACATTTTTATATTAGTAGAGGTAATAATAAAAATAAACAATATTTGAAATCTGAAAAAACAGAAAATGAGACTCAGTAAGGAGCATCTGAAGGAAAAGGCTAATGTTTTGGATCTGACCATCAAAACTTACTTTTATATATATATATATATATATATACACATAATTTTGTGTTAGGTGACTTATGGTTTTGCCAGGTGAAGATTGTGTTGTGCTCAAATCCTTCCATGGCCTCGCCCCTCCAGCTTTACAACCCTCCGAGATATCTGCCTGATTTCCTTTGCTTTATCAATGGCTGCCTTGTCTCATGCCTAGGCCCTAAGCTCTAATACCCTCCCTAAAGTTCTCCGCCTCGCTATCCCGTTGTCACTCCTTAAAACCTACTATTTGATTAAGCTTTTTGTCACCTGCCCTAATCTCTTTTTATGGCTCGGTGTGAAATTCTGTCTGATAACACTCCTGTGAAGCTCCTTGGGACGTTTTACCACAGCACTATATAAATGTGTGTTGTGCAGTAAAACTATCAGTTTCAGTCGTTTTTTGCAGTAAGTAGAAAGTGGATCGTTGGCGGTGGGTCAGAAACGGTGGATGTGAATAAAAAAATAATTGATGTTGCAGCCACGTCAAGTTGAATATTTGTTTGATGGGTTGGGTTTCTGAATTGAATCCAAATGTGAAGTTTAAAAAAAAAAATTAATTCCACCATTCTTATGTCATGAATATTCATCCGAAAAGGAAGGAAGGGCTCTCTGTCCTTATTAGTGCATAATAACTAGTCAGTCAATGAGGAATGAAGGCAGTGAATGAAGCAAGCCCTTGTTGTGGGATTGGGGTTTTTGCACTCTGTAGGGTTGGGTGCATTGCATGCTCTCCCTGCAGCGCTGCCAGCGCTGAGCGGCCCGCGCGCTCGCTGCCTGCGGGGATCCGGCAGCGCGCGAAAGCCCGGCCGCGGCTCCGCCTCCGCATCGGGGCATTCCCAGTCGGCGCGCCGCTCCGCTACAGCAGCACTCCCCGCAGCACAGAAGTTGCTGTGGTTTGAAATAACTTTCTGGAAATTTAAAACGAAAATGAAGAAATTGCGCGCTAAGGTAAGTGTCCACGTTGCATTCATCATCCGTTTCTGCAGCGGGCTGAGAGGGAGAGAGGAGGGGGGGGAAAAGAGAGAACTTTGCCTGCAGAGCGCTTTTGCTGCAACTTGCATTAGTTTGGAGAACATATAGCTTGGTGTTTAAGCTGTTCTACTTGGTTATTCATGGTTTTTAATGATTAAACTTTTTGAAGTACTTAAGCTTTCGAAGTATTACCATTCGTTTTCTTTTTTCCTAAGATTTGTTTTTTAAGTGCCAAAACAATCATCAGTAGCCGACCTTAAATACTTTTGTTAGTTACACTTTGTTGTCCGATATGAAGCCGGGAGCTGCAACTTTTATTTTTATATATATATATATTTTTTTTAAATCGCGTTTCCGTTCAAAATCTCTGCTTTGAACTTTTGGACTCGGGGTTTAAACTGAGCGCCAGATCACGTGATCCAACTTAACGCGGGAAAAGCCGGAGATGATTGACAGGACCCTGAGCGCGCGGCCGAGCCCGGGCCCTGAGCGCGCGGCCGAGCCCGACTGGCCGCGCAAAAACTCGTATTTAACTTCAGTCTGGAGCGGGCTTGAAAAGGTCAGCTTGCTGGCGCTTCTAAAGTCTGCTCGATACGAGCTGGTTAAATGGCTCACGGCGCTCCTCTGCCAGATTGCAGCTGGCTGTGCCGTTATGGGGCACTTCAATCAGCTGGCCTCTAATTGACCGTGAAATTTGTGAGCTCGCTGCATCCAACACTGAATTAGAGAGAAAGAGTCGACCCGTAGAGGTCGGCCTTTATATTTGTGTATTGTCTGTTTTTGGGGGCGATGCTGATACCACTTTCGCTTGTTGAACACTCGGGGTTCTTGGAAGACGGATACAGTTGTTAACGTTCCTTTCTCCTAAGATATGCCATTCTATCCCCCTGAAAAGTGTCCCCGACCAAAGAAGTCAGAATTTTTAAGTATATATGGTTGAAACATTGTACTTCTCTGTAAACGTGCTTCAAACTGTCTACAATGGGAGACTGTTGAAGGTGTGGTTGAAAATTTGACTTCTAATTTTGACCTACCACTACTTGAGGAAGGGTAAAGTTGAAGTGCAATGCTTCAACTATTAAAGAGCAGCTATTGCAGTCATTCTTGTTTTTAAATGCAATTTTACTTGCATAAAACGTTTTTTTTTCATATATATGTATGTGTATTGGAGTAGTTAATTATTTATAGTCACAAATGGGAGCTAAATTTAGTTCCAGATTATTTGAATCTTGGGAAAATTAACTGCTTAAGTTAGCAAAATGCTGGGATATATAGCTAGAACAATGGACTGCAAACGTAATGAGGTTATGCTGAGGCTGTACATTACATTGATTAGACCACAGTAGGAGTAGTGTACAGTGCTCATCACAATGCTACACAAGGGATGTGCAAATGTTCAGAGAAGAGCAACAAGGGTTATTGCAAGGTTAAGGCGGATGAGCGCAGCGATGATGAAGGACTTGCACTTCAATCTCCACAGGCTGGAGAAAAGACACTAAAGGGAGATCTCTTTAAAGTATGTGATAGTAAATGACTTAGATACAGTAAATCCTGACTTATTTTAAATAAGAACATATGAGTAGGCTATTCGGCCCTTTGAGCCTGCTTCGCCATTCAATAAGATCGTGGCTGATCATCTACCTCGACTCCACCTTCTCGCACTATCCCCATAATCTTTGATTCCCTTAATATCCAAAAATCTGTCGATCTCTGTCTTGAATATACTCGACTGAGCCTCCACAGCTCTCTGGGGTAGAGAATTCCAAAGATTCACAACCCTTTGGGTGAAGAAATATCTCCTCCTCTTAGTCCCATAATCAAAGATTATAAGTATAAACAAGAAATAAAAAATTACAACCGCTACCAGAAGGAACAATTTCACGGAAAGAGTGAAAGAAGTCTGAAATAAATTGCCAGCTAAGACAGGGGTAGAAATACAGACTTTTGGGGTGTTCAGCACACAATTGGATCTAGGCTGAGAAAGTATGAATACGCGAAGGACAAACTTCAGTGTGCTGAATGGCCTTTTCTGCCCTTGACTATAAACTGGTGACGAAAGCAATGTGTAGTGACCCAGAAAATGGGGCTCCTGCTCCTTCCTGTTTATCAAATTGAAAAAGATTTTGGTGGACTTGCCGGAGGGCAAGATTCATAGAATGGTTACAGCACGGAAGAAGGCCATTCACCCGTCGAGTCCGTGCTGGCTCTTTGCAAGAGCACTTCAGCTAGTTCCACTCCCCCGCCCTTTCCCCGTAGCCCTGCAATTTTTTTTCTTTCAGGTACTTATCCAATTCCCTTTTGAAAGCCGTGATTGAGTCTGCCTCCACCACCCTTTCGGGCAGTGCATTCCAGATCCTAACCACTTGCTGCGTAAAATAGTTTTTTCTTATGTTGCCTTTGGTTCTTTTGCCAATCACCTTAAATCTGCGTCCTCTGGTTCTCGACACTTGTGCCAATGGGAACAGTTTCTCTCTCTCTACTCTGTCCAGACCCCTCATTATTTTGAGCACCTCTAATCAAATATCTTCTCTGCTCTAAGGAGATTCTTGTACTTTGTTGTGAAAGAAATCAAGATAAAGATATACTTTAATTTTTTTTTTAAGTTGGTGTATGAGTTGCACACTACATGGGGTTGATGTGTGCTGAACTTTTTTAATTTGACCTATTTTGAGGCTTAATACTATAAAGTTGATGCACTCTTAAGTGGTGCTGAGCTCTGCCGCAATGGTTAATTCATGCCACACACTTGGGCACAGGAACCCCTTCAGCCTACTAAATACAGACCCATTGTCTTGTTGTCAATGCTTATTGTTTTAAACAGAACGTCAGCAAAGACAGATAAACAAAAGCTGGTTCTCTAGAATTCAGTTGTAAGTAACATAGATTCATCGAATCTTACAACAGAGAAGGAGGCCAATCGGCCCATTGTGCCTATGCCAGCTCTTTGAAAGAGCTATCCAATTAGTCCCACTCCCCTGCTCTTTCCCCATGTCAGCTTCAAATTTTTAAAGAAGTCTTATACTTTGTTTTATTGTCTATCAATTCAGCCACAGAATTTTAATCAAAGCTTTTTAATTAAAAAAAATCTAGTTTGTTTTTTCACCGGGATTATTTAGCATTGGTACCAATGTGCTTGGGGAAACCACTTGCGCCAGTATGCATTAATATTACATTGCGACAAGTCGTTTCTCTGAGCTTATCGGTATTTATTTGGCATCACAAATTTTTCCCAGCACTATGAGCTTCAGCAATAAATCTGCAAAAGCCAATATTTTTATCCAGTTTAATTATATAGCTCAAAACGTTCTCTAGATACAACCCAAGCTTGAAAGGACAGAAATTGCACAACTGGGTGTATTTTACAGTCCAAGTGGACACAGCATAAAAAATTCACGTGCCCACCATTATGCCTAGTGATAAATAGTGTGGTTTTAATTGAAATTTTTTCTGTTCCAAGTTCTCCTCAGAAGTACGTGGAGAGTTGCAACATTCTCTTTATACTAGTAGTCATTGTTTTTTGTGTGTTAAGTCATGTAAAATGTTGGTAAAAGACTTGATGTGGATTAATTAAAACTTACAGATATGAAGTGTAGGGTTTTCTCCCAAATATTTCTAGCTAAAGAAACTAATTATTTTGAGTCTTTCAAAAATTAATTATCCTAACCCAGACTTTTCAGTATGGGGGAACCCACTGCAAATATTGACACATTCCTGAGGACTCACTGTAAATTTGACAGCTACTTACTGTTGAAAGACCCCGTCGGCTGCGTAAAAGGAAACTGTTATTATTGTAGAAAATGTCTTTATTAATGTACAGCAACTGAAATGATGTTAGTAAGCCAAACACACAAACTTAATGACAAATGAACAGAACTCATGACCCTCCTTGAACTCCCTAATAGACCCCAGTTTGAAAATTGATGCCCTAACTTACCAGTGAAGACCATTTTCAATGTCTCTTCCCTTCCATCTTTTGTGGCAGAACGTTGTAGCGCACTTACCTACATTATCTGGAACGGTCTCTTGTTCAAATTCCATTAGTAAAAGCCAGGCAGCCAGCCCAACATTAATAACAAAGTGGCCTTGTTGAGCTAATATTTAGCTACTATATCTAGTAGATTAATTAACATGAGCAATAATGTTTTATGTATCTATACTTTCTGTATTTTTTGAATGCTTTCTATTGTAGGTAGGAATGTCTATAGTGTGATCTTTAACATTTTACCCTGTTAATCAACAGCAGTTCCAGCGCACAGCCCACTTAACTGGTAGCTTTATTGTTGTGGGACAAATGGGGCGTACTTTAAGTGACCATCCCCTAAAACTAACAAAAGGGGAAGAGAAATAATTATGACATTCATATACATCATTTCACGTTCTGTTAATCTGCATAAGGTGATGTTTAATTCAGTGCTTGCACATTTGCTTTGAAAATTATTTAAGACTGGGGCCAATGAGAAGGTTTTTTGTACCATTAATGGAATATATGTCGATTGCTGATTATAGCTGCCATTTTCTGATCTGGCAATAGCTTGTCATAGTATTGCCATTTTGTTTATCAGTATACTAACAAATGTCACAGTTGGCTAATTGGGTTACGAAACCATTTTAAACGACTAGTATTTATTACATTATACTTCTCTACTTCTTGGAAATGCTGGAAATATCACTACCGGTCTGTCAGTTCTGACAAAGGGTCTACATCTGAAATGCTAATTTTTTTTATTTTAGATTTTGAATGTATTTGATTTCATCACTCTTTAATGAAATTAGAAGTAATTTTACCATCATTACTTGTCCCATAAGTCAAACTATTTAAACTAGATTTTCTTTTTAAATGTCGGGCAGGAAAAGACTAGTTGATCCATCTAGCCTGTCCCATACAGTCGTAATGCCTTGTGCATCATGATTCAGACATTCCCTACCCACTTGGAGACATGTAACTTCCTGGGAGAGGTGAAAAAACATAAAAGTCCAGGCCAATTAAGGAAGGGGAAATGTGTAAATTTTCTCTCTGACATTTAAGGTGTGCAAAACAAGTCCAGGTGATCCTGTTGACCCTGACATATTACAGGGTACCTACCTCTTATACAACTTGACCACCAGTCCAGCTTTCTTGAAGATATGCAACGAATCAGCATTCACCACATGAGCTGGCAACCTGTTCCACAGGTCTAGTATTCTCCGGCCTAATATTAATTTGCCTTTTTAATATTTTAGGGATAAGTCATATGAATATTTGTATTTAAACTGAGTACCAATGAACTTGGTGTGGGAGCTACCTTGGAGGAATTAATGATCTTGACATTATTAGGAATTGAACTGTCAAAGTCAATTACCTAGGGTGCTTAAGCCGTTTTCCCTCATTTTAACTGCATGTTAATTTGGCTCCCTCACATTGCCAGGTTTATTAATACCTCATCAGCACTTGCTGTTAGAGAGGGAAAAATCAACAGGAGAAAGGGATACTGATGGTCAGTTTTTAATATTGTTGGTGAAAGTCAAGGTCTTTTTGTTAAAAGCTCACATGCTGTTTTTGTCCTATTGCACTTCATAAAATTTAAATAAACATTGGCATCAAATGACACTCTTTTCTAAATCCCTACGGGTGTAGTGTTTGCTAGGTACTTAAACCTTACTACCTAATGTTATTTTCAGTGGATTAGAACAACAGAGATTTGAACTTTTGACTTTACTTGGCTTACGGATGTTACTTAAGTCGTTTAAATAATTCCATTCATTTCAATAGGTTGGTTATCTTATCATTTTAAGAGTATTGTGATATTCCTATTGCAGATACCTGCCAGGTTGGTGTGAGCCTGTTGGTTCTGTCGTTCTGTAAGAAAATGTACTGCTCAGTCACTTTCTAGATTCGATTGAATTTCATGATGTAATGTATCAAAACTATAAATGAAGTAACCCGTGAGTGCCTTGTAAACTTGCAATATTCGCGTAGTGTTGCCTTTTAACAGAAATGCAAGCTCTAGCTTAAAATCTTAACTTGAGGCATTATTGTAGGAAAGCATGGGTTTCCTTTGTGGTGAAAGGAAGAGTGGTTCCAGGCTTTTCTGTATTTCTAGATATATTGTGTTGATGAAAACCTGGTAATGATCTGAAAGGCCTAGTGGCATTACCATTTCAAATGTGAAAGCCCAGTGGGGCACCATGCATGATTTTTTTTCTTCCCGTTGCTTGTGGAGAACCTTGAAAAGACTTGCAGGCTGTCATGTCTGTCGGAAACCATGCAACCACCTTTAGGTCAGAGTGCAAATACAGCCCGTCTGTGACCTTTTTTTCTCTAGTTTGTTCAATTCTCACCTTGGGGCATCTGTTGGTCGCATTGAGTTAAAGGGGCAAAGTTGGGTTATTTGCAACCTTTACATTATAAAAATGTATTAATGATTGCGTATAATTGAAAGTGTTGTGTCTGAAACTGGGAACTTTATTCAGTGCGTTAGTGTTTAAACCTACATGCTGCCAGTAATGTAAGCAAAACAACTGCAATAGTTCAGAAATTATCTTATGAAAAATCTGTCTGCACAATCCTCTTGGAGATGTATGTATGACTTAAGTTTTAATAAACTGTTATTGTATTTTTGTGTGAAATTTGCAATCGTACAGAAATGCAGTTTGAAGTTCCATTTGATTTGCATTCGGCTCACGTTACTATCGCAGATCAGCTGCTCTTTTCCTAGTTGTGAATGTTCCAGCTGGTATTGCAGATTTCTGTATGCAACAAAAACTTTATCTGTCTACTTTGGTTACTCAAACCAACCTAAACATGCTATTTGAATATCGAATAAGCACAACTGATGATAAATATCTACAAATCTCAAATCCAGTCTGCAAAGCTAGAATAAATTGGCTCTGCATTCCATTTACATAGCACAAAGCAGATTCAGAGTAGGACCATGTGTTATGCAAAGTGAATTCCTTGCAACTCATATCATTAAAACCTGACACTAAAGAAATTATTTAAAAGGTATTCAAGATTGTATTTTTTTTTATCTTGCAGCAGATAGACCTTTCTGGAAAGGAAGAATTTAAAGACTTCAGAAACGTGGCATTGGTTCCCATGGAAACATCATCATCAGATGATAGCTGTGATAGTTTTGCTTCAGACAATTTTACGAACAGTGTAAGTGTAATTTAAGATTGTGAATGCAAAAGAAGTCGACTACAATTACCTGTAATATGATAGTTTGCTATAATATAACAAGTTTTCTATTTCTTCTCAGAAAGCTAAATTCAGAGCAGAGATCCTGACAGACGAACTGGCTCGGATTTTTAATGAGGATTCTGATGATAATGAATCGTTCGATGGTTTTTCTGAAAGTGACCTCAAAGATGTGATGGAAGCAATGGTATACTGGGCAGTGAAACTTTATTAAACATAAATATAGTTCACAATTTATGTAATCCATTTAAGTATCTTGATAGATTACAACAATTTCTAGTTCCAGTTTTTGTAATAATTTGATGTCAGGACAACAAAGTCAGTATTCAAAATCCTGAATCATCAACTCAGAATATTTTTGCCAAAGTCATATAATTCTCTCGTTTCAATTGGAACTATTATACCACGGTATTTGTTGAAAATTATGCAATAAATATTACCAATGATCTTTTTTGTATTGTCACCCATACACTGTTGCATTCAGTTGGGGTCGAGATAAGATGAACTGAAATGATCTCTCTGGGTTTGTTTGTGAGCTGCCTCTATTCTGATAGTCAACTCATGATATCTGAGAGCAGATTTTTTTAATAAACTGAAATTAAAGCTGTGTAAATATTTTGTATGTTTCTCTTGCAGCATCTGAATATTATAGGGGTTTGTTTGACTTTTGGAATTTGCATTGTTCACACCTTGCTCAATGCTTTAATTTATATGAAAGTAAAGGCTGCATTGGAACTTTTCATAAAATAGTATAGAATATTAAAAAAAAATTCTTGTTGAAATTTGTCCATAGCTTTTTCATTTGATTACAATTTACATTATTTTGGTATGCAGTTATTGGATGTGTGTTCAGAGCAAATACTCAAATGCTACACAAATTGTTTAAGGAAATCTGATATTTTAATTTATTTGTTTTAGAGTGTTGAATCTGAATCAGAAGAGGAAATGACTGATGAGGAGGATGATAAATCTGGAAAGAATCCCAAAACACGGAGCAAACGCACTTTTCCGTTACGTGTGGCTTTTAGATTTCTATCTCGGAAAAACAAAAATATTCCAATGTCAGGCTCTCGTGTTGCCTTAAATAAGGAGTCAGCTTCTGAACCCGATTCTGACCTGGATGAACCCAGAGGAACAAGCTTTCTAGAAAAGAGAGCTCTAAATATTAAAGAAAACAAAGCCATGGTAAATACTGCATACGTACCTACTATAAATCACTTTGCTTATTCATAGAAATTTCAGCACACAAGGAGGCAATTGATGCAACCGTGTCAGTGCTGGAGCTATATCAAAGCTCATGTGAATGGTATTTGCACTGTATATGGAAATATTGGAATCACACCAGAATGTTGCCTGCTGCAGTTTTAAAAATGACCCCGGTAATCTAATGGAGATGATGGGGTAGATTCATGGGATTTGCCTGCTACCCTCTATGCTTGTGAATGATGTGGGAGATTTGAAGAGTGGGGGGAAAAAAATAATGTGACCCAAGGACTGAATTGTTACGCCCAATAGTGCACGGTGTATTATTCTGCTGCTCAGTTAGGGCTGTGTTCATCCTGGCCTGTGCTTTTTTAAGAAAGCAAAGTTTAACGCGTGATGAGCTAAATTAGAGGCTAATTGTAGGCATGGGTATTAAAGTTTACCGAGCCACGGCAGGTAGATGGAGATAAGGTACAGATCAGACATGATCTAATTAAATGGCAGAACAGGCTCAAGGGGCTGAATGGCCTACTCCTGTTCCTATGTTCATACATCTCTGAACTAAATTAGAGTAACTGAGGGTAGATTGGATCAGAGAGAATCAGAAAAGAAAACCCAGGAAGAGAGATACAGGAGAGGACACTGGGAGAATCAAAGGATGAGCAAAAAGAGAGAGAACTCTCAAGTCACTAATAAATCCAATAAGGAATTCAGAAGAAATTTCTTTACCCAGAGAGTAGTTAGAATGTGGAACTTGGACTATTCGCCTCAACCACTCAACATGGAGTGGTTGAGGTGAATAGCATAGATAAATTTAAGAGGAAGCTAGATAAATATATGAAGGAGAAAGAAATAGATGAGTGAGGTGGAAGGAGGCTCATGTGGAGCATAAAACACTGGCACAGACCAGTTGGGTTGAATGGCCTGTGAGCTGTAAATTCTATGTAACATAAAAGTCTATTGTAAAATTCTCTAGGTAATAAATGCCTTAATATAAAATTTATTTACATCTTGCTGCTTTTATTCAAGCTGGCTAAGCTGATAGCAGAGCTGAAGACTGTGCCAGGACTCTTTCCACGCAGAGTTTCTGTTCAAGGGACACCATCAGTAAGTAGGCGACAAGCTAACTTTGTTATAATATGCTCAAAATTTTTAGAAATGATGTGGAAGTTCCTGCAAGCAGTAAGCATTTGCACAAATGTAATCAATTACTTAACAAGAAGCACCCTGAACTGCAGTTGTTGGGATTGCACTGTCAACTTAGTAGAGAATGTCTTTGCATGTTCAATTAGGTGGCAAATTTTTTTTTTACTTTAAATGTTGAATCTTCAGTATGTGAATATATAGCTTTGCTATTTCATACTGTGAACAAGATACCTAGCATGGTGTGTCTCATGGAATAGTCCACCAAATTGTTTTCCAAAAATTACTGTACAATGTATAACAGACTGGATTTTACAATGGGGCTACTTCAAACCATATATTAAAAAATAAATGGAAATAATTAAAATATCATAAAGGGGCAATGTTATATTAAAGGTTAAAATTCAATAAATATTTGTGAATCAACATATTCTGGATATAAGTTGCAAAATTACCTATGATTGTTATATTCTTCAGAAACCAAAACGTCCACCAAGAAATGCATTCACAGAAAATGCTTCTAGACGAAATCCTGAGCGCAGTGCTCGACCTCACACTCGGTCAAGATCCTTGATTGATGGTCCTCCTTCTCCATCATTTGAGCAAGAAGATAATGTCAGCTTTATGAGGAAAAGAAAGTTTCTAGATAATGACTTCTCTGAGGTAGAGTCATTAAGTCATTTGTGCTGCTATTAACAACACCTTTCATGGTGCACTGACTTTGCCAGCTTAATCTGCATTTCTGGTGGTCACTTGTAAAGCCTAATAACCTTTACCGTTAAAGACTTTATGTTCATAAAAATCATAGATCTATTTCAGTAGTGTCTGCAGTGACTGCAATTAAACACTTGGGAATAAATGCCTCATTAAGAAATCTTGAAACATTGAAAGTCAATATATTTTGTTTTGAAGCTCTGTGTAGCACTTGACTTTACAGGTTGGCAGGCAGTTTGAAAACAAGTATGTTGGAACAACTTGCCTTCAGTATTAGCTTATCTATTGGAAGCTCGATTATAATAGCTTTCACAAATTAAGCAAAAGTTGTGCAGACAAATGTTTCAATTCATCCTGAGAATTAACATTTTTCATGTCCTGGACAGTGATGATTAAATTAATTTATTGTCTTTGGATAAACTGCACATGTAAACAATCTCTGCGTCCTATTCAACTCCAAGCTGATCTTGCAATCCCATAGCCCCTCCATCACAAAGACTGCCTACTTCCACCTCTAATGTTGCTCGCCTCTACTGCTGAAACCCTCATCCATGCCTTTGTTGCCTCTAGACTTATTATTCCAATGCTCTCCTGGCCAGTCTCCCATCCGCCAGAAACTTCAACTCATCCAAAATTCTGCTGTCCACATTCTATCTTGCAGCAAGTCCTGCTCATCCATCATCCCTGCCCTCGCTGACCTACATTGACATTAAAATTCTCATCCTTTTGTTTAAGGCCTTGCCCCATCTCATCTCTGTAACCTCCTCAGTCCTACAACCCCTCTTGAGCTCTCGGTTTCTCAGACTCTGACTTCTTGAGCATTATCCCCCCCACCATTGGCGGCTGTGCCTTCAGCCCTCTAGACCCCATACTCTAGAACTCCCTCCCTTCTCTGTCTCTCCATTTCTTTCTCCTCTAAGACACTCCTTTTAAAACCCATCATGTTGACCAAGCTTTTGGTTATTAATATTTACTACTTTGGCTTGACTTCAATTTTGTCTCATTATGCCTCTGAAGAGATGTTTTTCTACATTAAATGCAAGTAGTTGTTGATAGTATTGATAACTATTATGTGAAACTTCCACACCAGCATTGAAGACAAGTTGTTTCAACGTACACTTTTTCAAAGTGCCACTGAATTTCTTTTAATTAGTAGGCATACATCTTGCCCGGGTTCCCACTGTAGACTTCACTTGCGGTAAGGAACTTGTACACTTGCTAATTCAAAGTTGCTTAATTCAAATTGCACTTGAGGGCTACTGTGCTATTTGTATGCAATTGCTTAATTTGAATTATTCGACATTTCAGATTTTTGGGAGGCAAAAAATGACATTATTAGTAGAGTAGTGTGTGCAAGTGATAGAAATTGCTGCATCCTAGTGTCTACATTCATTTGGATAATGGCCTGGGTTAAACTATTGTATTGGCGCTTGCAGCCAATGGGATCACAAGCTAGTTCAGGATCTGAACATGTGGTCTGAAAATTGCGTCCACTTCTTATTTGAGAATCCCAACTGAGTCTTTTGGGTTTTTACCTTCACAGTTTGGGAAGACTACTCCAGTACAATGCATCCAATATTACTGTTGTCAAATGCACCTGATATTTAAATAATGCAGTAAAAAAAATATTGTATGCTCTCTAGTTTATTTTTGTGAACGATGTATGTGGAAGAGCAGAATATTTTCCCATCAACCAGAAGTACTTCCAGGTAAGGTATAAACAAAGGCCAGATGCAGGGTAAAGCTTCCTTGGCTATTATCCCAACAATGTATCTTGACATATACCCTCAAAAGAGAAACTTTTCAGTTCTCACATCAGCCATCTTTACGGCTTTTCTAATTGGCAATCAGTGCTGAATTATGGGGGTGTTACAATTTGGAATTGGGTTCAGACTGACCAAACACAGCAGGTCTATCACGGATTTATTGTTGCCCCGAGTGTTTATTGAATACTGAAGTGTTCATACAATCCCCAGCTGTCTGCCTGTGGCTGAATGACTGTCACTTTATTATCTCAGTGTATTGGCATATGCTGAACACTGCACCTTGTCAAAAGTGAAAACTTCTGTTCATTTAATCAGTTTTCAGCTATTTGATTAGGAGGCTGAATATTTAATGGCCCAGAAATTAAACACTGAGTGTTCACGCGGGGGTAAGGCTTCCCCGCGATATCTCACTCCGCGCCTACCTTTTCCCTCCGGGCCCCCACGAACTTTAGTTTCAAGGCTGCAGCTGTGCAGTGCTTGCGTGACCCAGAGACGCAATTAGTTCGTGCGAGCTCTGGGATCACGTGATTCAGTTAGAGCCAATGGCAGCACACCATCTTTCATTCATAGTTTTGACAGCAAGGGCTGTCAAAGCTATGAATCCTACACACCCCCAAAAGAACAGCTAAACCTCAATTAAATTTTTTTTAAAAAGCCATCACATTAATAAAATAAGTATAGTTAAATAAATTAACCACTTTAAACAAAAAATAAAATTTTTGGAAAAATTTAAAATCTTTTTAAAAGTTATAAAAATAAACTTACCTTTCTTTAAAGTCTCTAAAAAAGATAAACCTGTTGGAAATTTTTTTTAAATAATACTTAATTAACTACTTACCTTGTTAAGAGGGTCTTACGCCTCCTTTCTTTATGTGTAAAATCTTCCATGCTTACCTGCGCGTTCAAAGCACTAAGTGCACTGCGTGCGCACAGCCTGTAGCGCACACGCGGTTCACTTAGGAACCGCCCCCTTTTGAATTCACGAAGTGCCAGTTTCCCGCGCATGCGCAGTGCATGCAGGAAACCGGCAATTGGAGACCTAAAACGCGAGAGTACACAGTGCGTACTCTCGCGTATTAGGTCTAATTTTCGGGCCATTATTGTTTACAGAAGACTATAGATCGCTGAAAGAAGTTTGTGATCTTTGTATCAAGTTTGTGACTCCACTGTTCTCTCCCCACCATTACAGGATGAAATGCCTCTTCGCAGGAGAAGCCGATCCAGCATACTTGCCATCCCACATGTGGTGCGACCAGTTGAGGACATCACTCAGGAAGAGTTGGAAAATATTTCTTTTTCAGCTAAAGAAAAAGTCTATAATAGGGCCACGGTAAGTTTTTCTGTTCTCAATGTATTTGAAATAGAAAATACAATTTATTATAGTATTTTTATACTACACAATCAGATTCCATCTTGTGAAGTTTTTAATCACTTTAAAAAAAAAAAAAAAAAATTTTTTTAAAATCTTTTCCACATACCAGATGTCCAGGTAACTAGTATTCATTATAAAAGCTTTCCCTTATTTCCTTATAGTATAGGTTAAATCCACATCAGTGGATGTCCTGTGGCATTGCTCATGAGTCAGAAGTTCTGCTATTGCAGTGGAACAATTGGGAATACGGGTGGATTGAGTCTGAGCCCTTGTAGCTGGAGGGGGGGCAGGCAGCAGGTGTCTAACATGGATTCATGCTAAAAGCATTTTAATGAAATCCTAAAATATCTCATACTGCTCATCTCAATTGAAATTACTCTCAATATATTCTCGTTCCAGCATTGCAGTCCATTTATGGTTGTAATAGAACATTGAAAGCAATGTGTTGATTCCCATCAACCAAGGGCGGGCGGGGCGGGGGGGGGGCGGGTGGTGGGAGAGGAGAGAGTGTTAATGTGTGTAACAGAAATAAGTGGTGTGAGAGATTGTTGACCCAGGTATTTTCTTTAAATGGAATGCTTCCTCTCCAAGCACATATACACACAATCCCTGGGGCTAAGAAGCCTTTTTTCTTGATAAACTACGAGGCATAATTGCTGTCTAAGAGTAGAATGATTGAGGTGAGCGAGTAAAGAATTGCAAAAGGGAGCAGCATCCTGGACTGGTGCTTCACACTAGGCTTGAAGCTCACATCCTAGTACAACATGGCTATTGGCAGGATTCATTGGGAAAGTAGATATGTGGCAGTCACACATGCACCAAGCAGTAGTGAGGGACACTGAAGTTCTATGTGCACACACACAAGAATGGAAAACTAATCACTGGAAGACCCAGCTGAAAACTCTGGGAACAAGCACTACACAAAGTTAATGCTGCTGAAAGAGGAGCAGACCTGTGCAGGGAAACATTTTTGGAAGCATTTTTAACATGGTATAGCTAAGTATATGCTTGTATTTAGTGTTTTGTTTAAAAATTGTTTTAATTCATTTCATTTTTCTTTATGGGGTATATAGTAAGGTAGGTGAGGAATCAACTTGGTCACTGAAATAACTGTGCATACAGGTCAATATATTTTTTTAAAATGCAGAGGAAAAAATGTGCTCAAGGTGAGGGATTTTGTCAAAGAAATGAACGCTTTTCCATTGGAGGCACTTTGTCAGCATTAAGTGTCCCGTGGTCAAGTATAACATCGTATAGTCAAGAGATAAATGACCAGTTCATCTGTTTTGTTATTTTGGGTGAGTGATGAATATTGGCTAGGAAACTGGGAGAACTCCATGCTCTCTTTCAAACGGTGCTCTCAAGATGTGGGCGTGCTAGGAAGACTGCATTTATTGCCCATGCCTAGTTGCCCTGAGAAGGTGGTGGGTTTTCTTAAATTGCTGCAGTCCTTGTGATGGTTCTCCCACAATGGTGTTAGGTATGAAGTTCCAGGATTTTGACCCAGCAACAATGAAGGAATGGTGGTTGTACATCCAAGCATGATTTGGAGGGGAACATTCAGGTGATAAGACTGCTCAAAGACCCTTTACAGTCCACAGGGAGAGACTACTTTTTATACCATTAGTGTGGGCTGCATCCATACTCTGGTCTCCCAAGAGGAAGGACAGTACCATCCACTTCTTATACACTATTACAGCACTGCTAACACCTTAATCTGACATAACTTGGGTTTCAGTATTACATTTCTATTCTGATTCATTATTTTAAAGCAATGTTGCATTTGATGATTTTCTTTTACAAAAGGTTACACGCCCTTAATTCACGAAAAGGAATCTGAAGATAAGGTGTGCAACCACTGGAACAGAGCTCGTCCCTGCCAATGCTGCGCGGCCGTGCAGCACTCTGGAGATCTCGCGCAGGCCGGCTCACCGGCTTTTCAATAGAAATAACTGCACATGTGCAGACATTTGAATGGGCCATGCAGCCCCAAAAATTAAAGGGAACATTGGTCACCGTTAGTTTTATTTTGCCTTTTTTTAACTATGGAAAAATATTTTTCCTATGTTTTAAAAACTTTTTACTGGTCTGAAACAAAACAATTTTCCCCCAACCCCCATTGTGTATTTCCCTTGTCTAATTTGTCCTCTTTGCCTAAGCAGTCCAGAGTTGTAAAATACAAGAGCTCTTATTTCCCTTCCCTCAAAAATGAAACATTGTGAAATAGGATGGTAAGCATTAACATCATCTAAGCAGTACTGGTAGCAGCTGCAAAGAAGAAGCAAAACAGAAACTGAGGAGAGGCGCTGTATATAATAGCATCTCATCTCTTCATTGTCAGGGTGGAGTTTGAACCCAAAATCTGTTGAGATTTACATATTAATCAATGAAGAAGCTAAGCAAACAAAGGAAAATTGTAAAATAATAAACTACTGAAGGGATGTCTGTGAAAGGAAAAGTGCTGATGGAAACATTCTGCATTCCAATCACTTGTAACCATTAGCATTTCTCTGTGCTCTGCTGTTGTTCCATGTAATCTTGGGGTATGTTTTACTTTTAAAATTGTAAAACTGAAGTGTCAACACAAACATGGATGTATTTGTTCTTGCAGGGTTCCACTTGCCACCAGTGCCGTCAAAAAACTATTGATACAAAAACAAATTGTCGAAACCCGGAATGCATAGGAGTCAGAGGACAGTTCTGTGGTCCATGTCTTCGCAACCGCTATGGTGAACTTGTTAGGGCTGCTTTACTGGATCCTGTGAGTACTGAGTGGTTTTTCAGTCCAATTATAGTAGAGCTATTTCACATTTATATTAAAAAATAATTGTCACCTTTATTGATCTAGTTAGCTTTAAAAATAATAGGACACGTATGATACTGTTCTTGTCAAGCTAACAACCGCTATTCAAGAAAGGAGGGAGAGAAAACAGGGAACTACAGTTGTCGGGGAAATACTGGACTCCCATTATTAAGGAAGTGTTAACAGGGCACTTAAATCATAATATGATTAGGTAGAGTCAACATGGTTTTATGAAGGGGAAATTGTGTTTGACAAATTTATTAGAGTTTTTTGAGGATGTAACTAGCATGGTAGATAAAGGGGAACCAGTGGATGTAGTATATTTGGATTTCCAAAAGGTATTCGATAAGGTGCCACATAAAAGGGCTCATGGGGTTGGGGGTAATATATTAGCGCGGATAGAAGATTGGTTAACGGACAGCAGAGTAGGGATAAACGGGTCATTTTCTAGCTGGCAGGCTGTAACTAGTGGGGTGCCGCAAGGATCAGTGCTTGGGCTTCAGCTATTTACAATCTATCTATATTAATGACTTGGATGAAGGGGCTGAGTGCAATGTATCCAAGTTTGCTGACAATACAAAGCTAGGTGGGAAAGTAAGCTGTGAGGAGGATACACCGAGCCTGTAAAGGGATATAGACAGGTTAAGTGAGTGGGCAGTAAGGTGGCAGATGGAGTATAATGTGAGTAAATGTAAGGTTATTCACTTTTTGGTAGGAAGAATAGAAAAACAATTTTTTAAATGGTGAGAAACTATTAACTGTTGGTGTTCAGAGAGATTTAGGTGTCCTCGTACAGGAAACACAAAGTTAGCATGCAGGTACAGCAAGCAATTAGGAAGGCAAATGGCATGTTGGCCTTTATTGCAAGGGGGTTGGAGTACAAGAGTAAGGAAGTCTTGCTACAATTGTACAGGGCTTTGGTGAGACCACACCTGGAGTACTGTGCATAGTTTTGGTCTCCTTATCTGAGAAAGGACATACATGCCTTAGAGATGGTGCAACAAAGGTTCATTAGATTGATCCCTGGGATGAGAGGGTTGTCCTATAGAGATTGAGTAGATTGGGCCTATACTCTCTGGAGTTTAGAAGAATGAGAGGTGATCTCATTGAAACATAAAAGATTCTGAGAGGTTGCTTCCCCTGGCTGGAGAGTCTAGAACTAGCGGGTCACAGTCTCAGAATAAGGGGTTGGCCATTTAAGACTAAATTGAGGAGGAATTTCTTCACTCAGGGTTGTGAACCTTTGGAATTCTCTATTCCAAAGGACTGTGGGAGCCGAGTTGTCGAGTATATTCAAGGCTGAGAGATTTTTGGACTCGAGGGGAATCCAGGGATATGACGATCGGGCAGGAAAGTGGAGTTGAGGTTGAAGATCAGCCATGATCTTATTGAATGACGGAGCAGGCTCGAGGGGCTGTATGGCCTACTCCTGCTCCTAATTTGTATGTTCTTATGTTCACATGACTAAGGAGCTGATTTTATCTGAGGAGCTTCCCTGCCCCTCTATGGTTAGTGTGTTTATTTAGGAAAGTAATAGTGGAAAAGATTTGATTTACAGATAACTAACTTGAATGTAATAATTCTTTGTGTAATTATATGCAGTCTTTTTGTTTCCCTCAACTTTCCTTTAATTAAATGCAAATATTAAGCACCTTGCTAAATGAGCAACCTAACGAGAATCAATAGAAACTGCAGTGTTTGTCACTGCAAAAAGTAATTTCCTATTTCAGCGTGACATTGCAACATACTTTATTTTAACATTTTTCTGAACAAAAGTTCGAACACTTTTTGGAGTGCAGAAGCTTTGACACATCTTTGAGTGGGAAATTAACACTGGCAATAAAAGGGCCATGTACTGCTGTCTAGAAAATTTAACAACAATGGTTTCATGCTCCTGATTCTCTTTCCTCCCTAATCAGAACTGGCATTGTCCACCTTGTAGAGGGATCTGCAATTGTAGTTTCTGCCGACAGCGTGAAGGTCGCTGCGCTACAGGTGTTCTTGTTTACCTGGCCAAATATCATGGCTATGACAACGTTCATGCTTACTTGAATAGGTAAGTTTAATTACCATTTTGCTTGTATGAATTATTTTTATGAGGCGTGTTTTAAGAGTTAAAATCGGAATTTTTTTTTCAGCCTGAAAAAAGAACTTCAAATGGAAGACTAAAAAGAGATGCAGTGAAGTGAGCCAGTTTCACTAAAGCAAGTTAAACCTTCTGATTAACGAATTTACTTTGTAGCTTTCACAATCCATATCTGTTTTTGAAACAATTTTTGCTAAATACTATGAGCTAGATTTAAAGAAATGTGCTGATACATAGAGCTTCATTTGCAATATTTTGTATAGTGAACTACTTGCATTTTTATCTTTGTTTGCTACCATAATCAAAGGTTAAATGGGACTGGGACCACTGCTGGAGGAGGGCAGTAATGATTTTGCACATGCTCTTGCGGATTTATAAGTTTGATTGTTCAGTTTAGTCTAACATACCAAGCTATAGACATTGTTTTAGACCATAGACAGCAGCATGCTTCTTGTGACAGCAAGTAAATCCCTCAATCCACTGTCATTTACTCTACTTACACGACAGCCTTGTTCTATAATATCGGCCAATTTTAAATATCCAGCTGCTCAATTGTAGGTGTTAAATCATAAACCGATTGCTCAATACACTCTTAAATGAGAATGACTTTCATTTTTTAAAATTTTACAGCTGGATCTTTAAAAAAATTAAATTTTTTTTAATTAAAAACTCATTCATTTTAATGACATCCCCATGATCTGTTGATAAATATGAATAAACTATAAATATCAATCCAGCATTACACCTAACTAAATTTGAATTTACACTTTTTATTGGTGCAGCTTCTACCAAGATTATACCACTGCAGAACTTCAAATAGTATAGATGCTTACAATAAATCGCATACAGGGACATCACTTCACCATACTGATGCCCCATGTTCTCAGGGTGCAAGTGAAAGGCAAATTTTTTGCAACTTGGGGCCCCCCCCCTCCCCCTGCTCGCATTGTGTGTGAGGGATTTACATCACAAAATGCACTCCAGTTGAAGCCATACAAAATTGAGCAAATTTGCATTTAAAAGATACTTGAATGCCTGGTAAGGAGGGAGAAGTGTTGGTCTTTTGCATTTTAATATCATGTTTTGCCACTTGTACCATGTTACAGTTGGTATTATATGGTCTTCTGCTTATGTTGGCTATCTGCAATATAAAAGATGAATTGAAGCAGAAGATTGTATCAGTGTAAATTATGATGTGTACACATGCACTGTTGCCAGGTTGTTGCAGTTGTGAGTTATTGTTTTATGGTAGTGGTAGAGTGCATTGAAATTTTTTTATGGTCAGAATATATTTTAATAAAAACTTGTTTTTATTTTTGAATATTTATCTATTTTGCAAATACTTTACACACAACTGAATTCAGTTAGAATATTTTGCAAGCACGATTATTTATAACAATCTTGCACTTGGACGAGGTGGCTGAGTAGTTAAGGCAATTGTGGTTAAGACTGCTAATCCATTGTGCTCTGCACGCGTGGGTTTGAATCCCATCCTCATCGACTGATATTTTCATTAAAGAAATGCATTTTCTCTTTATAAAAAAAAATCCTGAGAGATACAGGGGGGATGTGAGGGAAAACTTTTTATACACAGCGAGTGGTGATGACCTGGAAATTCGCTGCCGACGGAAGTGGAGACACTCGTTTTCAATAGGAGACTGGATGGGCACTTGAGGGAAATAAACTTGCAGGGTTATTGGAATAGTGTGGGGGAATGGGACTGGCTAGATTGCTCTAGAGAGGCGGCACGGACTCGATGGGCCTCCTTCTGTGCCATTATGACTATGACTGACTCCTTGATTTTAAGTATTGTCCACTATTGGTGCAATGGAGTTATAGTGACAGTTAATGTCAGAAGAAATGCACTTGAATTTAAACCACTCAATATTCATAGTGTTCTGTTTACAAATGCTAGACTAGAGAATAGGTTCCTCATAACTTCAACCACATTATTCAGCAATTCTCCTTAGGATGACGTGGTTTGTTCTCCTGTGTGAGATGTCTTGTGATGTTTCATTCCATTAAAGACATTCTACAGCTGCCATGACAGAAGTTTGGAGCTAGCTCTACTATCAAGTATATCAATCCCATGCTGATGTCACCTTTGGCTGTGACAAAAGCAACATCTCAAAGCACACATTGTCTTTTACATACATAACAGCAAAGCGACACCAGCAAGAATCCATTTTGCAGATCTCTCTTTTGTTTTCAGATTGAAAGTCCAAACATAGGTAGATCCTCTAAGTTTTGTCTTGTAAACAGGACATTCATAAATATTTCTCATTTCCTGTTTGTCATTGGGGATTGCTTTAACAAATATAACAGGCATCAGAGGCGTCAGTTCTTTCAACCGGGCTTCTGCTATATGGCCATTCTGGATGTCCCATCGTGCGCCTGTGATGCAATATGAAAGGGGCAAAGTGAGTAATAATTTTACAAAATAAACACAACCATGTTTCAATTAGGAAGTACTACAGTTAGAAAGCTGTAAACAGACATAAAAAGTTATACACTGTATTACCCACATATATTTTGTTTACCTTCCATATAGAGTCCAGAAATGTATGCTCCTTCTCTAGCAGGTTGTGTAAAGTCTTCCTTCAGTTTTTTAGTGACATCCACTATCAGGTGCATCTTATCCAGGGGCCATTCATTTTTCCTTGCCAAACTTTGCATTACAGCTGAAACCAATTTTGGAAATTTAAATGAATCTTAATTTATTAAATTATAGCAGATGGCATTGGCACACATGTCTTTGTGTTCCATAGTTCTGTACATGAGATTTCGCTCACTGTTCCCTACATATATTAAATGCCTAGTTTCAACTATACTGTTGGGTAAAGTACTGAACATGAGGGCTGGTGCTTTCCCACAGGTAGAAAGGAAAACTTGGAGGTTCTTGTCATTCAAGCCAGTCTTTTAGAGGGATGTTAACAGATTCTTAGCACCCAGAGGTGATTAAAATATTGCATAAATGTAGACAATATTTCATTTTAAAATCTATTTTTATATTATGGGGCTGTGATGCATGTAAACTACAGCCTGGAATTGGATGATGGCAAACTGGTAGCGAGTTTGCTGTCAATTCCACCTTTGAAACTGACCGCAACTTTGGGATTTGGCGCAGGCGCCAAATCCCAAAGTTCCGATCTGTCATTGACAGCTCCGAAACAATCTGTGCTGTGCTCCCCCTCCCACCCCAAGCCAGCAATCTGTGTAATCGCCCAAATCGGGGAAACCTGACAAAAACTTCGGCTCTTCTACAGTAAGTACACTGGGTCTAACTTTTAGTGGGGAATTTAACAAAGGAATTGGGTGTAACTGGTGTTTTAACAGCGTTATTACTGCTAAACAAATTTTATGGGCCTGGAAAAACGAATTTAAATTTTGTAGAGAGAAATTTGTCTATTTTTAATAAATTTAAAACTTTTAAAGTTTGTCCATCTTTATTTCAGGTTTACCCATTCCCCATGTGAGAGCCCCAATCTTTGTTTTGCTCTCAAAATTGTAACTTTAAAAAAAAAAGTTAGAGCTTACTCACTTCCTTGCTCGCTGTCTGTGAGAATTCTACATTTTGATTGGCTGCTTAGACGGCTTGTTGATATCACAGCAGTTCTCCCAAGGGGATCCCCACTATACTCCGTTGATTTGAATTGAAGGTCGGAAAGCCCAAAGTTCTTGACACAGAGATCGCGAGATCCTTGTGCGAAGCATACTTCGGGGCCAGCGGTGAACCCTTTCGCTTCGCCGCTGACCGCAAATTCCGGGCCTACATCTTTTAAAGACCAGTTTACATATGTTTAAGTTGCTGTGTAAATTAACTAAATACATTGAGCATGTAATTTGCACCACCATAACTATATTTTATAGACATTGGTAAGAACTGAATAGAAATGACATCCCTAAAGAAATTTACATTTTAAATTTCAATAATGGGGTTAGCTCCACACCACCAATTAAAACTACCTGCAGCCAAGTACAACAGAACACCCAACCAGAATGATTGACATTAGAAACTAGGATTGGTTTATCCTGCTTGAATGTCCCCCAGTCTATCCCACCTAATCAGGAAGAGAATATTTAAGTAGATTATGGGAAAATCCATTATTTTTGAAATAACACAGTTGATCAAAACCTTAGTCAATTGGCAGGTCTGAGTTTTTCCAAAGAATTTTAAAAACTATGCAAAATCATGTGTACAACATAGCAGTAACAATAGTGAGATGCATATTTTGTTTCTAAATTTTTAGATTATTTTAATCTCTATATTCCATTTTACTTCTATATTTCACATTTTTTTCACCAATTTGTTTGCTCTCTGTAATTATGCCAAACTATTTAATACTGCATATTTTAGAAGAGTTCTGTCACCTGCATTTAAGAATTGAGATCTAAAAGAAACTGTGTTCAAAACAACTGAGTTTCCAAATAGACTTCTATACTTTGAAAACAATTAGGATCTTTTATTATTACCTGTAAGAAAGGATTGTGGGTTGAAAAAACCGGATATCCAGATTACACTAGGAAGGGACAGATCCTGTGTCCACGTGTCAAGTTCACGGCAACGAAGAAGAAGATCACTGTACCTTCAATGAATACAAATGGTCATAAATGTTTCAGGTATTTTTTATATACACATACAAACTTGACTTGATACTGGTTAATGATTCACACAATATACAGTAAATGGAAGGCATGGCATCCCTGGTGGACAATGACCACAGAATGATCAAGTCTGGGATTCAGCTCTACCAAAGATCAGGAGTTACACCTTTAAAGGGATAATGCTGCATATGCAGGTGTTACAAATTTGGATCTACCATAAATACCTTCTTGGGTTTAATGGTGTTAGTTTTCCTTAAGTGGTCTGCGCATCTTAGTTTTATAGAAGTTCAGTCACACTGCCTTGTATCTACTTTTTATAATAGTGAACCCAGGGATGCATCGATCCCTTGTGTGATCGCGTATGTCTATATGCACGTGTATTTCTTCAATCTCTTTGAAAGAAGACTGGGCAAACACTTGGTGAGATGAAGTGTAGGTTGCTTGATTTCCCATCACTTATTTCCAAAATACAACTTGTCTTCGTGTAATAATATAAAAATAATGAACACATTACCCCCCTTCAGAGGGTCGACTTACTTGACTTGCAGCTAATTTTCTAACTCCCCTGTCCTGTATTCCATCCTTCTAGCAGCCTTTTGCTGTCTGACTACCTACAGCTTACACAGCTGCGCTCATGTTTTCAAGACCCAACTCCAGTGTCTGCTTTTAAGTATACTCCCCAACATCCCACACCACTGCAGCCACCAGCTTAACTTAATGACACCTGCTGCGTTTGCATGAACAGAGATGATACAGCAGCAATGAGTGTGAATGAATGACAGATCAAACCAGAAGAGACAGTGGAATCAAAGGAAGCAACTCTGAAATTGCAGAACTTGTTAGACAAAATATGTATGTGGGCAGAAAAATGGCAGAAATTTAACGTTGATCATTGTAAATAGAAAAAAACAACATGCAGGCCAGAAGAAGTCCTGATCAAACTATAGTACTCTGGCCAGACCAGACCATGAGTACTGTGGTTGCTGAGACACTAGGTATTCAAGCACTAAAAGCAGTGCAGAGAAGAGCCATGCAGCAGATCTAAATGTCGGGGGTCTGAGTTACGAGGAAAGACTAGAGAGACTTGGCTTTTCAGCTTGAAATGGAGATATCGGATAAAGGAATTGAAAAAGGTAAATTCAGAATATTACTTTAAATTGTGAAATGATGACTAGGGGATGCAGGTTCAAATTAGTAAAAGGTAAATTTATGACTGATGTTGAAGTTCTTCACACAAAGACTGATCAACACTTTGAATGGACTTCCAGAGAGAGTACTGAAGACAAATATAATAAAAGAACCAATTAGATGTTGTGGGTAGACTATAGGGTCTTTTTGAGAGGATGAATTAAGATGGGCTGAATAGCCATTCTTGTCCATAATTATCTTGTAGTCACTCTGCCCCATTAATAACCTTAAAGGTTTCTTCCCACTACAATGATTTTAGATCTGAGCTATCTCGCACTCTATGCAAAATCACACCTTTTCATTCCACAGTGATATACAGATGTTTTGTGACACTTATTTGTGATTGGTAGCAATGGACATGATTTGCATTGAGCAGGCTTTAAAAAAAAAAGCTCAAACTTCTGAAAATGTGATGTTACCTAGTGAAGTCCTTTTACAGATTTGGATCCAATCCTCACTACTGGTGGAATCACTATCAAAATCACAGTAGCCCTTATGGATGGTGTATTGTTTTTTGAATTAATCCAGTTGAGAGCAAAACCTCATTGAACTCATTCTCTATGCATGCATGCCCTAAACTGCATGACGGTAAGGAACTGCTCTATTCCCAACTCATATTTTTCCAATAATTGAAGAAGAAATTACAACCAAATAATCTAGGTACAATGTTTTTGCCCCTTCTAAAAATCCCTATTATTTGTTATCTGTTTAATCTGAACAGGGCACTTTTCTAATTTTCCATTCCAAGGAGCGAATTGAGTCATTTGTTGACTTATTTTGCAGTTATATTACGTTTGATGTTCATGTTACGTGATGTAACGCCATACATAACTGCTGCTTAAAAACACACATATGCCATTCAACTGCTTTTAAATGTCTAATGATTGACACGAGCTGACTATCACGCTAGTTCTCTTCTCTCATTAGAAATTTCATATGCAGTCAGGCTGGTGAACAGTATTCTATTATGTGTTTAAGTATGCATTCATGAGCTCTGCCTTTCCCATTCAATAATGATAGATGTAGCAGAAGAGCAGCTGCCACTCATAGCTGCTGTTATAGAGACTCAACATTGTAATGTGCAGTGTAACCAGAGAATCAAACAGAGCTCCGAATGTGAGGTGGTTCATTCTGAACATCTACAGGTGTAAAGCATAGACTTACTGGCCCTCATTTTCACCTCTCTCCCCCCCCCCCCCCCCCCCCCCCTCTCTACCTAGACACAGTTAAGGTGGAGTCCTCAGTTAGATGTGGCCTGAGCCCTCCTGGATTTCTAAGTTCAAGTCATTAGCATTGGCCAAACTTTCCCCAGGCACAGGTCTACTTCTTGGCAGGAGCCTGTGCCTAGACTCGGCAGAAATTGAGGCGAAGACCCCATTAGGGCTATCCTGCCTCATGGTGGTGTCAGCCGTGACTCAGTGGTAGCACCCACCTATGAGTCAGTGGGTTGTGGGTTCAAGTCCCACTCCAGGAACTTGAGCACAAAATGTAGGTTGACACTCCAGTGTAGTAGTAGTGAGGGAGTGCTGCATTGTTGGAGGTGCTGTCTTTTGGATGAGACATTAAACCGAGCTCCCATGTGCCCTCTCAGGTGGGCTATTTCGAAGAAGAGCAGGGCAGTTCTCCTCAGTGTCCTGGCCAATATTTATCCCTCAACCAACACCTAAAAACAGCTTATCTGGTCATGATCACATTGCTGTTTGTGGGACCTTGCTCTGTGCAAATTGGCTGCTGCATTTCCTACATTGCAACAGTGATTACACTACAGAAGTACTTAATTGGTTGTAAATAGCTTTGGGATGTCCTGAGGTCGTGAAAGGCGCTATATACTGTAAATGCAAGTTTTTCTTTCTATTCTCATTTGTATGGGTGACCCAGGCATACACCACTCCTCAAATGGGAAAGGGGAAGTTATTCTGTTCATCACCATGGCAGCACAAGGGTAAGTTCTAAATCTACTTAGAAATGATGTTCCCCCTCCCCCAACACTGATATTATTCAAAGGGTGCACCAAATGTGAGTATTTTACATGTTGAAACACAGCCTTTGGTTCTGGGACCAGAGACTCTCCGAGCTGAAGGTTCATAACAGAAACTTTTCTTACAGCAGTGTCATTTTGAAATGAGCATTAAGCCAACATAAATATCTGAATTTCTTCCAAAAATCACTGCTTACCACAGGTGTGCAACTAAACTTTC
The DNA here is from genome assembly GCA_030390025.1 of Squalus acanthias. Lineage (NCBI taxonomy): Eukaryota > Metazoa > Chordata > Chondrichthyes > Squaliformes > Squalidae > Squalus > Squalus acanthias. The sequence goes on along the minus strand of CM059427.1, from coordinate 24,984,437 downwards.
CATCCATTTAATCAGATTTTTTTCCAATCAAACCCTTTTCTCTTGTTTCATCATTGCTAGTGCAGTACCATGGTTTAAAGCTGAATTAGCTCTGATTTGCTACAATTTGTCTGTCAGATCTTCAATGACTTAACTATGTGTCCATTAGAAACTGATTGTTTTCTCTTTAAATTAAGCACCTATGCAGACTCTTGGGTGTGTTCTCCAAATATAGAGGGTTGAATTTTATTCTTATCATGTGCATCAATTGTGGTTCATTTCCATATAATGTGACGGCCTCTATTTAGCAATGTGAACACGTCTACATCAACAATTAAATATTGATGTCAGTGCATTTGTGTAATTCCAGCAAGATGCCATTTTTCTGGGATGAAATAGCAGAAGGATAAAGAGATCATTTCCACCCTGGTCATATGGCAGAAACAAGACCTCAAATTGTGGAAAATGGCATGAAAGCTATCTAAGATATCAAAGTAATATTTTTCTCCACTCCTCTTCTGATTACTCTTGCTGCAGTACAGTTTCATGGGCATGCTCCAGTGCATTACCCAAGTGACCATAATTCTGTTATAAGCTTTGGCAGTGAGTGTTAGCAGGCTATTTGAATGTGGTGGTGGAGTGGGTGGAGTGAGCATGACCCTGTTCACACCCAATGTTCACACATGCTCCACTTGCAGCAGGGATCCTGGATAACATGCTATCTAGCCCAGGGGCTCCCAGGCCAATTGTAGCACTTTTTAACCATCGGCCGATTGAGATTAGCTAACTCAGCACAAACCACAGACTGAACCTGGGAAACTTCCTGGTTTCTGTGGCTTAACTACAGACTCGATAAACTCATTTGAGTTACATGGGGACCTGGCCATAAATTACTTTTTAATCTAAAAGGTTGCTTTTAGATTTATTATATTGGTTTTCCCTGTGTAACAAAAGCTACATTGGTAGTATGCCAGTTGACATATTGATACTGCCCCACCATAGCAATGTGGAAACATCATGGCCCCAAAATTCTTCAGTGGTTTCACTGGTCTCCCACTGTAACTCCGGTGGGCAACCCGCAGGATCCCTAGTTATGCCAGGTGTCTGCTGTTTCTGGGATTTTCCTGGTTGCCTTTAAAGGGGCGTAAAGATGTCAAGGGCTGAGGAATCCCTCTGCTCGGGGTTTCCACAGGCTCAGTTGGGACCTGTCGATTGTGTAGAGGATGGCACGCCCAGTAAGGTGAGGCCTACAGGCTTCTACAAGGGCATAGGCGAACCCCACTGAGGAGGCCCAAGCATGCAAGCATTTTGGACAAATCAGACTGCTTATACAGGGAGTTTCAGACAGGTGGGTGTTGCACTTCCGGTAGTCATGGGAGATGCGCCTATAGATAAATGAGATGCCCTCTCTCCGAAGCACATATCTGGCATGGTGGGCTAGATGGTAACCTTTGGGATCAGAACCCGAAGAATTGCTAAGGGGGTTAATATGATGTATTATTTGCATACTGAAAAACTTGTTTCATCAATGAACTTCCCTCCATCATAAGGTCAGGAATGGGACTGTTCACTGATGATTCCACAACATTTAGTTCCATTTACAACTCATTCAGCCCATATCAGCCTACAGCCTACAGCAGGACCGTAACAACATCCAAACTTGGGCTGACCAGTGATAGGTAACATTTGTGCCTTCTATTTACTATCTCGAAAAGAAAAACCCCAGCCATCTCTCCCCGACAACAGCATCACCATCACTAAGTGCCCCAGCATCAACATCTTGGGAGTCATCATTGACCAGAAGGTTAACTGCCCTTCTCTTGTAGCCATGGTGTTGATATAGCTGGTCAAAGACTGGGTACTCTGCATAGTAGATCACCTCCTGACCCCACAAAGCCTCTCCACCATCAACAAGGCTTGTCAGGAGTGTAATGGAATACTTGCCACTAGCCTGGATTGGTGCAACTGCAACAACACTCAAGAGGTTCGACACCATTTAGGACGGAGCAGTTTATTTAATTGGTACCTCTGCCACAGAACTCAATATCCACCCCCTCTGTAGCTAGAGTATATACTAGCTACAAGAAGCACTGCAGCAACTCACCAAGGTTACTTTGACAGCACTTCTCTCCCGTGTTCTCTACCACCAAGGACAAGAGCAGCAATATTGTGGGAACGCCAACCCGTATAAATCATACACCATCCGGACTACCATTCCTTCATCACTGCTGGGTCAGTATTCTGGACTTGCCCACCCAAAACCATCATGGGAGCACCATCAGCCCAAAGACTGCAGTGGTTCCAGGAGAAGGTCCATCACCACCTTCTCAGGGCAACTAGGGATGGGCAATAAATGTGGCCTTGCCAGTGTTAACCAAGCACAAGAAAATCAGACAATGGGGTCAAATTTACTCGCCCGTTCCCGTCAGCGACCACCATAATTCTGGCAGAACAGCCACCACATATATTGGTCATTGCGATCGATACCAGAAAAAAATGGTTCAAAAAAAGGCAATTCAGTTTAATGGGTTGGCACAGGCAAGAAAAGCTGTTTCTGTAATAGTGTCATTGGCTACTCTACTTTTTATGCTAATGGCTTTGGATAGGAATGTCCATATTTTTAAAAATCCAATTCGTGATCATAGCTTAATATCCCATAAAGCAGATTGAAAAATATCTTTATGAAAATGCTTCAGCAGATCAATAATAACTGAATTGAATCTGATGGACCATTTTTTCTATCAGTAACATTGGGGACAATTTTCAACTAGTGCATAAATTGGATGGGGCAACTGGTATGTCTGTCCGTTGCAAAATCATGGTGGGTTGGACATCGGCAGGAACAGGACAGTAAATGGTGCACTGCAATTTTCAGCCTGCTACCTCCCCATAAAGACACTCATTAAGAAATTCTGGGGTAGATTTTCAACTTATTGCCTGGTTTCCATTTCCCCTATAACAGGTGGCCTATCCACTCATAAGAACATAAGAAATAGGAGCAGGAGAAAGCCATACAACCCCTTGAGCCTGCTCTGCCATTCAGTAAGATCATGGCTGATCTTCGATCCCACTTTCCCGCCCGATTCCCATATCCCTTGATTCCATTAGAGTCCAAAATCTATCGATCTCAGCCTTGAATATACTCAACAAATGAGCATCCACAGCCCTCTGGGTTAAAAAAAAAATTCTCCTGTATCTTGTTCTATAGCGTATTTTTTTCAATTAGTCCTGAGCATTTTTTAAATTTCTTTCTTTAGAATTTTGTTTATTTTCATTAATTACTCAAATTAAAATATAATGAAATACCTATTGTCTCAATGACATTTTTGTTTGGGATGAAATTGCAATTTTAGTCATTAAAAAAAAAGTTTGCACTTTTAGTGTAATCACCACAATTAAATACAGGTCGAGAAATGCAATTCAATTACATTCATATGGCAGTCGAGGTTTCTTACTTAACTCATTCACAACTAACAATGTCACCAGAAGACAGTGGATGGTGTCATTACTGCAACAATATAGAATGACTCCAGGATATAACAAGTAATTTCACAAGACAGCACTCAATCTGTCATACAAATGTATGGAATGTTATTTGTAGAAACTAGTCCGTTTCAGGAAGGAGCTGAAGTATGTCTCCTAACATAAGGTTCAAATATGATTGTTTTTTCAATTTCACGCTACTTTCTCTAGTATGTACTGCATCATACTATACTAAACAGCTTCATGTACTGATGGTTTAAAGGATAATTATATTTTGTGGAGTATTTTGTCTTCTAAAGAAAGATTAAAAACTGTAAGTGTAAACCATTTGCAGTAACAGTTCTGTCTTGCAGAAGCAATAGCATTAATGATAAGTGGGTCTATTTATAGTGAAATCCCAGACTGTGCTTAAAATGATTGAGCCCTGGCAGATCGCATGCTTGATATAATTGGTATACAACAGTGGCTAGCCCAAATTGTACCTGATTATTAATCAAAGTATCCTCAGAGAACCAGATTTTGTATTGTACTGCTGATCTCTCAAACTGTTGTTTTTCTTCACCTGTGGTCATTTCTGACAATGGAGACAAGGTAAATGCAAACTTATTTATAAACACAAAATGGATGGTCCGGATGAATTATAGATGTGTATAGTGTCTGTCATTTGTTTTTCAACTTGGACATCAATGAGCAGCTGAGCCACTCTTGTATTCAGAAACTCCAAGCTATCTTGAAAATGCAATTCACCCTGGCCATCATTTATTCTATATATATATATATATATTGAGCAGTTTGTTGTTACTTTAATTTTGAAAGTGTTGAATATTGATTCAGTGCTACACTACAGAATGCATCAAAATCAAGATCATTTTAATGCAATTTTGATTTTTTCTTAAGTAATTTAAAAATAGCAAATTTAAATGTAATTTTTATATTCTCAGCAATTTTGATTATTGGTTGATGGGGACTGGGTGGCTAGGTGCCTTTTCATTTCTTGAGCCTGGATTTGAATTTAGTCTGAGCTAATAGTTTGACCTCCAGCTGTAGGGATCCGATATGAAATACGTTTGGGTAGTCTCAACCCAGAACCCAGCTCCCAGTAGGTGTATGTCCACAGACTGAACCTGCCCATAACGTGACACACATGCCAGTTTTTACACCAACATTAGCAAATGGAGGAAAATTACTTCATCTACCTCACATATCCAAACTTTGATGGAAGGTAACTAAACTATCTTTTCAGTATAGAATTTCCTGAGGTTAACAGTTTTTGGATAGTAAAGCTTTTTTTTTGCAAAGGAAACAGAAAATTTTCTACCTTTCATAGCTGATACCTTTCATATGTTCTTTTCTGTAAAGAACTGGGTTATTTATCACATCTGATCACATTAAGCAACATTACAAGAGAAACACTTGATTGCATCGAATGACCTGTTTCTGTCCTGCAACATCCTATGATTCTGTGTTTTCCAACAATTCCAAACTCAAACTTTTTTCATGCAGGTTCTAATTAGCATTGCCTTATGACAGAATATTATAGATAACCAAGAGAAAGGATTATTTCATAGCAAGGATGATAAAATATTGGTAAAGAAATTAAGTGAAGGTTACACAGTATAATTTTCATAGTTATTATTTGGTGGAATAAATGTTGCTGTACTGCATGCTGTCATGCACATGAGCACACAAAGTCTTCATTTAGAGTGGATAAGACATTTTCTATTATGACTACTATTAAACATGATTCCTTGCTTGCATTTTGCATACCATACTGGTCCCAAGAGACTCGTTATACATTATGCAAGTGGATACCGAATGGTTTGTGACTAACAGATCAGTGTGATGCATAATAGCTACATCAAAACACTGTCGTACTGGGGGGGGGAAAAAATCACAGCAAAAATCCCAATAAAAGACCGAGCAACACTAATTTCCATACAAAAAATACTGAGCAATTCTAGTGGCACTTTGACAGACAGAATGCCATGCACAAGCTGTTTTGTGTCTTGACATGCTACTTACCACTGTGCTAGACTGTACATTGATGGATATGCCAGCTTGGTCCAGGTGTCAGGAACATTATCAAAGAAAAGTGTTGTCTGCAGTAGCTCCATCTCAGAGGAAATTGCCAACTCACCCTAACAAAAGCAAGAAGAAATGCACTGTTTGTAGTTTAAAGGAGGTTGTGATACGAAGATGTGATAAATAACCCAATTCTTTATGGAGAAGAACATATTTAAGTGCAATATTTGAAAAAGGCTGCTATTTCATCAGCTATGAAAGGTAGAAAATTACATATTTTCTGTTTCTGTGCAAGAGTGCTTTCATACTGCTTCCAATCTAGTTAAAGTTTGTTCAAAATATGAAGCATACAATAACATTCTGTAGTGAGACATCAGTGTTGCCAAACAGAAAATCGGAATTAAGATTGCAGTTTGCTTTGCTTCCTTTGATAAGCAGTAGGATTAGTTGTAAGAATAAACTAGGAGGAAATGATCCAGGGTTATATTTTATTTTTGATAACTTTAGCAAAAAAGTAAGAAGGTATGCAACATAGGTGGACTATAGAGCCAGTGGAATATTCCACTTTGGTGCGTGCTGTTTTAACTATTCTTACCCTCCTTAAAATGGATTTATGAACAATAACAAAAAGTGAGAAAAAAACATGTATTTCTGCTAATTAAGATCATCACTAAGGAACTCATGCAGCACTCTGCAGTTGCACAATCAACTCAAAAAGCGAGTATTTTACTTCAGGTCAGATTTGGAGTTAGTGGGGGAGAAATTGGCCTGTGTCGCACCCATTTTGTGGGTACAAAATGAGGATTCGGGTGGTGGTCTCCCGGGTCGATCACCTCCAGTGCGCTGGCTGCCATATTGGAAGCCGCCGACTTCCAAGTGTCCAGGACGCCCGCCTAAAACAGGCGTTTGGCCCCTTGGGTATGCTAATCAGTGTCATGATGCCAGTTTTAGGATCCCACTCCCAAATTTGGCAGAAACTGGGCGGAGCAGTTTCTACAGGTCGACTGCTGGAGGCCACTGATGAAAAGGCAAGTAATTTTTTTTTAAAACTTTGTTTATTTTGACCCAGGAAGAGCAGGTGTGTTCCTCCAGAACAGTACTGCAGACCACTGCCAGCCCGTACTTGTTCCCCTCCCCTCCTCCCAGGGCTTACCTGTGGACGAGCTCAGCAGCAGGGCTGGCCAATTTTGAGAGGGCCTCAACCAGCGAGCTGCATTGGGACCCCCGATTGGCGTTCACAGCAGTGCAGCAGGAGGAGAAGGCAACTGGGGAGCATAGAGGGCAAGCGAGGCCCATGACTCGCAGTAGGCAGTGGGATGGCCAATAAATGTTGGCCTTCCCAGTAATGCCCACATCCCAAGAATTAATTTAAAAATAGCTTTTGCTTTGTGTAGCAACATCAAAAGCATTTTCTTACAATGTCACTACAGATAGCAACTAGAGCAAATCTTCCACTCCTTTTATAAGCTGTGCAAATCATAAGCCTGTACATTAGTTTTGCTAAAGTACTGAGTAAACTTAGAAAAAATGCAAAAAAGAACCCTTTTATTCTGCAGTATTATCTAAGCAAAATGTTAAATTTAATATTAGCATTGGTAGAAAAAGTGTTATTATAATCCTTCAGAATGTATTCATTGATGTGCAATACAGAAAATGTACTGTACTATTTTATAACTTTGAACTGTCCATTGTTTAATCCCTCAGTTTATATTCATTGAGAAAAACATACGGGAACATATTTCTTTGTATTGAACACTATTGTGTGTGCAATTTTACGCAAGTCTTACCTTTAGCCCCAGATCAAGTTCCTTTAATGAATGTCTCATTTCTTGAATTAGGATATTCATTCTTTCACACTCTTGGAAACAGACCAAAATGTAAGGTGAACGCTCAGCTGGTTTAGAGGTTATATCAGCCATATTGTATTCCTCTGGTAGTTTTTCCAATATATCATCCAAGATAGCTTTTACCTTTACAAGAAGTACAAATTGATTGTTAAACCTGATTCTTATTTAATTTGCTATAATAAGATTTTATTAAAAGTAATATAACATTATTTTCCTAATTTCTTAATGTGCAAAGATTCCTTCAGTTTCATTTTCCTCTTGCATCTTACAAAAATAGCAATAGATTTGTGCCAACTAAATTTTGAATATTAAAACCAATATCTTAATTCAGTAAAGCTTCATGCTGAATGAACTTAAGCTTATTTGGGTTACCTTTTCCTGCCAATACATGTGTCAATTGTTCAGTTGTTTAGCAAAGCAAAAAGTATATTAAAACTAATTGCTTAGTTTGTTGTCAATACAAAATCAGCATTCTGCTGTAAATACGACATAACGACCAATGTAAAACATTTGGCCATTTATTATGTACTATGCCCAAAATGTTAGGTTCAGTCACAACTCAACTAACTGGTAATTTTACATTTTATTTTCATTGATAGAAAATTAACGAATAATAAAGAAGTGAATGGTCTGAAAGTATTGTGTTAATTCACAAGTTTAAAATTTTCTGACCTTTTCTTCAACAGTCTGTGTTGCTCCTTCACCAGTTATTGACTCTCTGGGCTGCATTTCCAATAAAGTATGGAGAAGATTGGCTGAAGTTACAGTCAGGAATTCAATCTCTGCATTTGAGTGGAGACCATAATGTACAGGACTTTCAGGTGGTAACATTTCATCAATGTACCGGTGATAACCATTGTAATCAAGATTTGATGGGGCTACAAAACCAGGAGCTAAAGCCATTTTTCTTTCAAACTGTAACAAAGCAAGAAACAAGATAAAGTGTGAAAGAAATCAATGCGAATTACCTAATTTATTAGAATATGTTCACCATCTTAATTTAGTGTATAAATATATATTTTTCTTACTCATTTAAACAATCATCCAGTCAATGTTAGGCTCATTACCAACTTCTGTTTGAAGAGAAACACACAAAAGACTTTGAAATAATACCAGAAAATGGTGGAATTATGCAGCTGATTCTTCAGTATTTGAAAAGAGGAAACGGGCCAATGGTTTGGGTGAAGACCCTTCATCGGAATTTGGAAAAGAAAAGCAAGAAAGATCCTTTGTAAATACAGTACTGACCAAACAAGGAGGAAAGTGAAGACAGAAGAGTAAGATATGTTAATTATGGGTTTAATAGACTGGAATCAGCTTAAAAAAAAATATTAAACAGAGGTGAAAATATGTGCTGCTATACAAAATGTAACCTCAGTAAGGGTATGAAAAGGCATTGGAAAGACAAATGGTCAATTGAAGTAGCTTCAAAACTGGAAGGGAATTAAGTGAAATGTGACTGGGAGAAACTAATAGAAAAATGGCACAGACAACCAAGGGTTAAAGCAGGTAAAGTCAATGTTCAGATCAGAGAGGTGCAGTATGAAGATGAAATACTGTTTCTCAAAGTTTGTATTGAGCCTGTTTGGAGCAATGTAGGAGTCCAAAGACGGGAAGGAGGAGGGTTGTAGAAGTTGTGATGTTTTAATACCATTCGTAGTACAGTGCCATAATCCCAACCACCTCTTCCCTCAAGGTTTCTTTTACAATTACTTTCTCTTCATCCTCTGTTCCCTCCTCACTGTTTGCCATTCCTAGACTGAAATGGTGGACAGGCCATTTGTACCCAGGCTTCTGCCAGTTCTGGTCTGTAATTGATCAATAGGTGGTGAAAAAGAGTGACATATGCTGAATCACCATCTTATTTTCACCCCCCTACCTTTGGGAAGCCACATTATTTCTCCCCTGGATGGAAATTTGCTTTCCCTACATAACAGTTGCTGCAGTTCAGCAGTAATTCATTGTGTGAAGCACTTTGAGATCTTTCAGCTTGACAACACAGATACAATTGCAAATATTATAATTTTGTGACAAAACAAGACATGGTGTTGAAGAAACCTTACATGCAATAAAATATGAAAATGCCAAATGCTTACTTTTAGTTAGTTATGCCAATGGTTCTCAAACTGTGGGGCATGCACAATTAGTGAAGTGCAGCAAGGAGCAAAGGTAAAAGGTTTAAAATTTGCTATCAATCAGAATTTCAAAGTCACAATCTACCCCCTCTTATCCCACAAAGGCAAAATACCGCGAATGCTGGAAATCTGAAATATAAGCATAAAATGCTGGAAATACTCAGCAGGCCAGACAGCATCCTTGGAGAAAGAGACAGAGGCCGGAACTTTTACGTTTGGACCTGCAGGTAGATCGCGGGAAACCTGGAAGTACGGGTTTCCTCGCATGCTGTGGATTTTTAACTCTGTTTATATTTCAGATTTCCAGCATTCGCAGTATTTTGCCTTTGTGGGAGCATTCCAGTCGGGCAGGGAACGCTGGAGAAGAGGCTGCAACCGCAAGCAAGTGCGTGCTTCGACCCGGGTGGGGGGGGGGTCCAATCCCCAACCAGCGGAGTAGGATCTGTATTTGGGGGGGGGGGGGGGGGGGGGGCGGGGTGCTGATGGTGGGGGACTGGGAGGAAGCACTCCTGCTTCTCCCGGCCCACAAGGATTGCTGTCCCCACCTTGCTGCAGCTGCCAGGAATTCAGAGGATCGGGAACCCCGGCCGGCCACAGTTAAACCTCCACAGCAGGTTAAATCCGAGGCTCCCAGATTTATTATAATATTTAAAGTGCCAACCTGCCTCCATTAAAACCGTAAGTGGGCAGGTTGGAGGCGAGATTCAAGTTTTGAACACTTTAACCTCCCACCCGACCCCAACTCACCTGTTTTTTGAGGTTAAAATTCCCGCCACAGTTAACATCTCAGGTCGGTTCTGATGAAAGGTCACCGACCTGAAACGTGTTTCTCTGTCCACAGATGCTGCCTAGCCCTCTTATCCCACTCCTGATATGCCACCACCTGCCTGACTCACCGGAAGGCTCTGTGATAATGAGAATAATTAAGGTATTTTTTTTACTCCAAGAAAGGGGAGGGTATAATGAGTAAGGGAAAAATAAAAGAGGAAACAAAAAAGTAGAGAAGAGAGAAAATCACAGATGAAGAAGACCAAGAGAGGGAAAAGTAGAGCAGAAATACAGAAGTGATTGAGGGGAATGATAATGTAAGATTCGCCCAGCTCGCCCACTGGGGGCAAATCTTGTCAATCTCCTCCCCAGCGCTGACCCTGTGGACGCTGGCAGTGGGGCAGCCATCACCGACCCACTCCGCATTCCCTCCAGAATGTCCGTTCACTTGCGAACAAGGCCCTTGCCATCATGAACTTATCATGGATGATTGATTGCATCGACATCTTGGCCCTGATAGAAACTTGGTTGAGGGGTGATGACACCTTACTCTTAAATGAAGCCTCCTCGCCTGGCTATACCTTCCACCATTTGCCCCGCTCAGACCGCCGTGGTGGTGGTGTGGCTCTCCTCACTAAATCACACCTCGGTCTGTCCCACTACTCCTCCGGCACTTTCTCCTCCTTTGAGCATCTCACCTTATTCCACCCCTCTCGTTTAAAATTCTCGTTCTCTACCGCCCACCCAAGTACCATAAAATTTTTATTACCGAGATATCTTCACTGCTTTCCTCCCTCAGCCTCTGCACCGAACGTCTGCTTATGCTCGGTGATTTCAACCTCCATCTCAATTCATCATGCTCTCTCTCCTCGGAGTTCACTAGCCTCCTATCCTCCCTTAATCTCTCCCTCCATGTAAACTCCCCAACCCATATTCACAGCCACCCCCTCGACCTTGCCATCTCTCATGGCCTCGCTACTCCCATCATGTCAATCGCAGATAAGGCCATCTCTGACCACTTCCTCGTATCGCTCTCCACCCACATCCCCCTTCCACCGCCCCCCCAACCCTACTTCCTTCTGTGTCCGCCCCTGGAAAAAACTCTCTCCCAACTCTCTTACAACTGCACTTATGAAATCCCAACTGTCCAGCGTTTGGCCCTCCATTCACCACAACATTTCTGCAGCTACCGATCTGCTCAACCACACCCTCTCCACCACCTTTGATGCCCTAGTCCCTATTAAAACAATTACTCTCTCTCACCCTGGCCGTTCCCCCTGGTACGGCTCTCATCTTCACTTCCTTAAGTCCAAGGGACGCAGACTTGAACGAATATGGCGGACAACTGCTTTAGCCATTCACCGCCAGATCTGGCTGGACCACATAAAGCATTATTGGGTCCTGCTCTCATCTGCCAAAATTGCTAACTATTCAGAACCATTCTGGAATGCAAAGATAAACCCCGGCTCCTATTCTCTGCTGCTAACCGTCTTCTTAAATCCCTCTCCCGTCTCCTCCACCCTCACCTCCGGCAACAAGTGTGAGGAGCTCATGGACTTCTTTGTCTCTAAGATTGAGACCATCTGTTCAGCTGCCTCTGCCACTTTCCTTCCTTCCCCTAGTCCACCGGGCCAAACTCCTCTAAGGTTCCCCCCCCCTGCCCTAGCCCTGAACTCACATCTTTCTCCAGTTTCTCTCCGATCTCCCCTCATGACCTCTCCGTGCTCATTATGTCCATGAGACCCACTTCCTGCTCCCTCGACCCTATTCTCACCAAACTGCTGATCACCCAACTTCCTTTTCTGGCTCCCATGTTAGCTGACATTGTTAACGGTTCTTTTTCCTTAGGTACTGTCCCCCTTGCCCTCAAATCTGCCGTCATCGCCCCTCCTCAAAAAACCAACCCTTGACCCCTCTGTCCTTGCAAACTACCATGTGTTGTCTCCTCCCAAATCCGTGCCCATCTTTCCCGCAATTCCATGTTTGAATCCCTCCAATCAGGTTTCTGCCCTTGCCACAGTACCGAAACGGCTCTCATCAAAGTCACAAAAGACATCCTTTGTGACTGTGACAAAGGTAAACTATCCCTCCTCATCCTTCTTGACTTGTCTGCAGCCTTTGACACAGTTGACCACTCCATCCTTCTCCAATGCCTCTCCACTGTCGTCCAGCTAGGTGGGACTGCACTCGCCTGGTTCCATTCTTATCTATCTAATCGTAGCCAGAGAATCACCTGCAATGGCTTCTCTTCCCGCTCCCGCATCGTTACCTCTGGTGTTCCCCAAGGATCTAGCCTTAGCCCCCTCCTATTTCTCATCTACATGCTGCCGCTTGGCGACATCATCCGGAAACACAGCGTCAGTTTCCACATGTACGCTGACGACACCCAGCTCTACTTCACTATCACTTCTTTCGACCCCTCCACAGTCTCTAAATTGTCAGACTGCTTGTCCAACATCCAGTTCTGGATGAGCAGAAATCTTCTGGGACGACCAAAGCCATTGTTTTCGGTCCCCGCCACAAACTCCATTCCCTAGCCACTGACTCCATCCCTCTCCCTAACATCTGTCTGAGGCTGAACCACACTGTTCGCAACCTTGGTGTCATATTTGACCCTGAAATGAGCTTCCGACCACATATCCGCAGCATAACTAAGACCGCCTATTTCCACCTCCGTAACATCACCCGTCTCCGCCCCTGCCTCAGCTCATTCGCTGCTGAAACCCTCATCCATGCCTTTTTTTTACCTCTAGACTTGACTATTCCAATGAACTCCTGGCTGGCCTCCCACATTCTACCCTATGTAAACTTTGTGATCCAAAACTCGGCTGCCCATGTCCTAACTCGCACCAAGTCCCGTTCACCCATCACCCCTGTGCTCGCTGAACTACACTGGCTCCCGGTTAAGCAACGCCTCAATTTCAAAATTCTCATCCTTGTTTTCAAATCCCTCCATGACCTTGTCCCTCCCTATCTCTGAACTCCTTCAGCCCTACAACCCCCTTGAGATATCTGCGCTCCTCTAATTCTGCCCTCTTGAGCATCCCTGATTATAATCGCTCAACCATTGGTGGCTGTGCCTTCTGTTGCCTAGGCCCCAAGCTCTGGAATTCTCTCCCTAAACCTCTCCGCCTCTCTTTCCTCCTTTAAGGCGCTCCTTAAAACCTACCTCTTTGACCAAGCTTTTGGTCACCTGCCCTAATTTCTCCTTATGTGGCTCGGTGTCAAATTTTTTGTCTTATAATACTCCTGTGAAGCGCCTTGGGACGTTTAACTACATTAAAGGCACTATATAAATACAAGTTGTTGTTGTTGATGATGTTGATGTTTTTCATAAACTTACCAATGTCCATAGCTATTCAGTTGTGACAGGTGTCCCAAAAATGTTTGAGAATCAATAATTTACATAAAAATGTGAAAACATGGAAGGTTAATATTTGATGAACAATTTGTTTGCACATAATTATTGATTTAAAACAGAAGAATTATTATCTAGATTTTATTCTGTACTAGACAACTGTACACAAATTTCCAGTAGGGGGAGCCCCAGCTCCAATAACATATGAAACTTCAGACAGCCTGTACAATTCAGAATCATATTTCACCAAGACAAAATACCTGGTTAGGTTGCATGTACTCTTCTAGATAAGTACGACATAGCCTTCTGTCCCAGTCATCAGTAATATGACCACCATACATAATTTCACCAAACAGGTAACGCAGATCTTCCCACGGTACCTAAAACCTCAAATAATTTACTCAGTGTTCACATTTTAAAACAGAGTATGAATAAGTTCTATATTTATGATGGAATAATAATATTTCAATACCAATGAATATTTTATACATATCTTTAATTAGTGTAGTTATAATAAACTTAACTTAGTGAGTCTTATGCTGTAATAAAGGACAGGGAGACGATTAAAGATTAAGCAAAATGACCCATCAACAGCAACCTCACAGCTCTCATATAAAACAATAAATCATCCATGGGATAAATATAATAGTGCACCACTGTTGATGCATTCTTGATATTCTTTCACTCATGCATAACTGACTAACTGAATTATGAGTCTTTCACACTCCAAAAAGAATTTTAATAATGCAGCATCACTGACATAAGATCTTATAATTTTACAACAAATTTATCGTCTCTTTGATAATGGGATGATCAAGCTTGCCCAATAAGTAAAGTAAATTTCATCTGTCCAGTTATTGACATTCATAGGGACCCTCCTGCCCTAACACCTGAAAGACAGCCTCAGATACCAAAGGAAAAAAGTATTATTGCTGAAACATTTTTATTAATTTAATATATTTATATATTTACAGAAATAGGAACAACATTCTAGTAAATCAGTAAATAAAGAAACAAATACAGAATTCAAGAGACACTGTGTTCATGCTGGGCGATATGCTCAGCCGCAGATGGACAGAAATCAGATGATTTAATGGCCCCTCTGATATCCCTTGCAGATTCCAAGAACCCAGTTTGAAGACCCAAGGTCTAGAATAAAACATCTTCAGTTTAATTTGATGATCTGTTTTTGGAAATTTACATGGACCTTTTTGTCCTTCTAACTAAATTGCTTTTTAAACCAGAACAACATTCTATGTTAGTGAGAAATAGTAAAATATGTTTTAAGTGATGACAAATAAAGGTCACCAGTTAGATGGCTTTTTGCCATATCTTGGTAGATGTGTGTCCAAAATGCCAAACTGTTCCCAATTCATCAATTTCAGCTTACAGTTGTCAGGCTGACTGGAGAGAATGGAAATGTCACCTAGCACAACAGAGTGAAATCCATCAGCTGAGACATAACTACTGCAATCGAGAAATCAGGGAGGGCTGGCAGTTCAGTAATAGTATTGGATCACTGTTAGAGAATAATGGTGACATGTCTGCTCGTAGTATCATAGTCCTGCCTGTTCTTCCATCCATATCTTAATGGTTTAATCATAATATTTGAGCCCTAGCCATTAGGTATAATGCACTATGAAGTAAAGTTAATTCATGCACTGCTGCATAGAGTTTAAGGAATTTAACAAAATTTGTTAATGGAAAAAAACCAAAACTCTAGCCATTTTCCTTGCCTGCCAGTGATCTGGCCAAGAAAAAAAGTTCTATAAATCCTAATAACTTAATGAAGTAGTCCTTTTCTGTGCTACAGATGAAAGTTCAAGGAATTTGAAACATGGAAAATAAACTTTGGGAATGTGACAGGGAACACATTTTCAAAATATGACGGAAAAGCCTACCATTCGCTCTGTCCCCCAACAAATTCAAATTGGTTTCCACACAAAAATTCCGAGATTTAATAATTTTGATTAATCAGAAGCTTGACAACTCTTGTAATTTTCAGTGCTTCTTGCATTTTCAGAGTTATGATCAGAAACATGAGCACCACCATTTCACACAGTAATAATTGTGGTCAACAACAGTGCAGGTTCGCCCAACTGCAGCTTCAAAGTCAGTCAGCAGAAGCCATTTAAAATTGTTTGAGAGTCATGGGACACTCCATACACAAACTATCAAACTAGAATTGCCAGTTAAACTTGTGGGGGGGGGGGGAAGAGAGAGCAATAGAGAGAGAGAGAGAGAGAGAGAGAGACTTCCCTGCTAAGCGTTTCACTATATTTGAACCCAAGGTTATGACCTGGGCTATTTAGAATTGTGACTGTTCTACTTAGTTTCTACCTGAAAAGTTCGGTCACAAAATACCTAGTTCTGTATTATATTCTCCACATACTCGTACCATGCTATATAAATAAAACTCCTACAAACTAATTTCCATAAAATTAGAATCTCTTATGGCTCTATAGTACCTGAGCATTAGCTTCCAAATAGCTGTATAAAACATGGACTGAGATTGTCAAGTCTCCAGTATTAAAAGGATACTTCCGATTCCAGCCCTGAGGTCCAAATTTACGCCGTTCAGCAACACAGGCGTGGAAGTAGCATAGTGAAAAGAGTATTGTCTTAAACTCGTGTTCACGAGAGCATCGATCTAGAATATCCTGCGATGAAGGTACACAGAATGTGCTTAATATAATAAATGCAAGTCAGATTAATCATTTTCAGAGAGGTAAAAACCAAAACCTGAACCAGTAATATGAATTTGTTCAAAATATCCAGACAATTGGATTTTTCGTTCTATTTGATCAGAAAATCAAACTTAAACCATCCAGATCTGATAACTAGATTTGCACAATTCTTCTTCACTAAAAGTTAAACAGCTTATTCATTCTCTCTCTAGAAAAAAAAACTTTAAAAATACAGAGTATTGCATAATACAGATGTCAGCCAGAGGTGCATGTGGACTTTTTATTTGGTTCTCAGAGTAAGCACAACATCAAGATAATTGTAGTGTTCATTTCACCCATCAGTAAAGTATCAGTAAAGAGCTCTGCTTGCATATAACAGTGTGGTCCAGACCAGGACTAGCTGCTGTTATGCACAGTTATAGAACTAGACCATCACATCCTACATTCCCAATTTGTAAATAACCTACTTACATGGGGAATACATATTAAACACATAGATGGGGAAAAGTAAGAGATCAAAAATTTAAAAAATGCAAAGTCTCAAAAGGTGCAAGCTTCCAGTTAAGTTTGCTTTGCTAGGTTCCTTTCCTGCAAAAAAAGCTCGATACTTTTTTTTCTAGGATTAGAATTTCTCTTTCTAAAGTATTTTTTCCTTTCTTGGGTCCCAAAGTCCCAGCCCATCTACTGTTGAAAAGGTGGATAGGTGACCTTCACCCAGGCCTCTGCCAATGCTGCTTTGAACTGACCATTATTACTTAGGATATATGGCACAGAAACAGGCCATTCGGCCCAACCAGTCCATGCTGGCGTTTATGCTCCACTCAAGCCTCCTCCCGTCTTTCCTCATCTAAATCTATTAGCGTAACCCTCTATTCCCTTCTCCCTCACATGCTTGTCTATAGCCTCCCCTTAAATGCATCTATACTATTCGCTTCAACCACTCCCTGTGGTAGCTAGTTCCACATTCTCACCACTCTCTGGGTAAAGAAGTTTCTTCTGAATTCCCTTTTGGATTTCTTGGTGACTATCTTATATTGATGGCCTCTAGTTATGCTCTTCCCCAAAGTGGAAACATTCTCTCTGTATCCACTCTATCATAATCTCTCAATTTTAAAGACCTCTATTAGGTCACCCCTCAACATTCTTTTTCAAGAGAAAAGAGACCCAGCCTGTTCATCCTTTCCTGATATGTATACCCTCGCATTTCTGATATCATCCTTGTAAATCTTCTCTGTACCCTCTCCAGTGCCTCTATATCATTTTTATAATATGGCGACCAGAACTCTACGCAGTACTCTAATTGTGGTCGAACCAAGGTTCGATACAGGTTTAGCATAACTTCCCTACTTTTCAATTCTATCCCTCTAGAAATAAACCCTAGTGCTTGGTTTGCTTTTTTTATGGCCTTGCTAACCTGTGGCAAACAAGAATACCCATTGGCTGACCTTTGATTTTTTTTTTTCCTTCACTCCATGTGGGAAAGTATCTGGTTTCCACTCAGCATCTGCCCACAATGGCATCGGTGAGATCAGCAACTCTGTGCATGGAATATCTTAAATACAAATTCCCACTCTATCCCTGCCATGGGTCAGCATGATTGGGCTCCAACACACTAAGCCTTGTTTAAACTTTTGTAGAATTGCAAATATATTACACTGCTTTGAGCTTGAAGCCAAATGGGAAAAAAATCAAAGGCCCGTAATTTGCGGTCAGCGGTGATGCGACGACAATCGTCGCTGACCTGGAAGAAAGCTGCTCACAGAGATCTGTGGCGAAAACTTTAGCTTTCTCGACATGTAATTGATTGTAGCACTGCGAATAGGGGATTCCCAGCGTAGTGCAGCAGTGACATCATCAAGCTGCCTAAGCAGCCAATCACATTGAAGAATTCTCAGACAGCCAGCAAACCAGGAAGTAAAAATGCACTGATTATCTACACTTTTTAAAAATGTTAGAGTGTGAAATAAAGATTGGGATATACACATTGGGTTAAAGTAGAAGCTGAAATATCATGAACAAATTTCAAAAACTTTTTTTTTTTAAATTGTAATTTTTATCATGATAGAGAAATTTGAAATTCCACAAATAAAGAGTTTTTCAGGGCCA
This sequence comes from Squalus acanthias, assembly GCA_030390025.1. NCBI lineage: Eukaryota > Metazoa > Chordata > Chondrichthyes > Squaliformes > Squalidae > Squalus > Squalus acanthias. The sequence goes on along the minus strand of CM059427.1, from coordinate 24,966,052 downwards.
GAACAGTTGCTTAGCAGTCAATACGCTGTTAAAACCCCAGTTACACCTATTCCAACAAGGCTTAACATTGAATATGGTATTTAACAGCGATATTAGCGCGGAAAAGCTCAAGTTTTTGTCAGTTCCGCTGATTGCCGGCTATGGGTGGGGGTGGGGGTGGGGGTGGGGGGGGGCGCAGGGATCCACAGCGCAGCCTGTGTCTGAGCAGTGAATGACTGACCGCAACTTCAGGATTTCCGCATTTAGATACGCATGCGCTAAATCCTGAAATTGTGGTCAGTTACAGAAGGGTAATGACGGCGAATGCTGACAGTTCGCCATCATTACCCACCACAAAATCTGGGCCAATATCTACCGTGTAGTGATAAAGGGTTAAAAAGGACCTCACTTTAAAGACTCGTGTAAATACAAAGCCTCAAAATTGAGGAAGAAGCAAATGCATAATCAGCAGTGTCTCCCTCCTCCACCAGCAAAGCATTCCACACCCAGAATTCTAGGCCAATAGTTTTAATAATATGGTTCAACAGTTCTTGTAAAACAAGACACTGTTCCCAGTTCCCCATCCTTGTTTCTGCCCCATGCATAGAATATTTAAGTTGCAAATCACTCCTTACTGTCTGCCAAAATATTGAAATGATATCAGCCATACCTGATCAAAATGATCCAAAGCTGCATGGAGATTAGCTAGCATACCAGTTGGTGGTTCATTGGTAATTTTAACTGAGTTCTCAAGGATTCCTTGCGGAATAATGTGCTCTTCAGGAGTTGGCGCAGACTCTGCACTCATGAATACACGGTAGTCTGGATGGGATCCTTCACTGTACTTCTCAAGAAGCTGTTCTAAATTGCTGAGCCATTTAGCCACTAAATGAATATTCTGCAGGACATTTGAACAATGTTATTTTTTTGTCATTAAAAATTACAAACAAATTATATACATATCTATTTAATTTTATACATCACATCAATTGGTAATACCTCAAACTTTGCTTCTATTTCTTAAACATGAGACCCTTGGAAGGGAGAATAAAGAACAGCTCAAATTAATAGCTGCATATATAGTTATTAAGGTATTGAAATTCAGATTAACCATTGCTCTAAAGTAAAATGAGAAAAAAAACCAGTAAAGGTCAAAATTCCAAAAAGATTGTAGTCAGAATTGTGTGGTATGTATGTAAATGCACAAAGCATTCAAAACAAAACAGTGAGGACGACTGTAAAATACTTCAGGAAGACATAAACAGGGATTAACAGAATGGACAGACGGGGCAAATGTAATTTAATGTGGCCAAGTGTGAGGTAATACATTCTGGGAGAAAAAAAACAAGGAATGGGAGTATACGCTCAATGGAAAGATACTGAAGTGTGTGAATGAACAGAGACATCTCAGGGTTCAAATGCATAATTCTCAAAAGTATGAGTGCAGGTAGATAGAGCCAACAGAATTTTGGATTTTACAAATGGGGCAAAGTCCAAGAGTACAAAAGTTATAATGGATTTATAAAAAAAAGTTAGGCCACAGTTGGAGTACTGTGTGCAGTTTTGGGTGCCCCATTATAGAAACAACATTAAAGTAATGGAGAGTGTACAGTATAGATTCACCAGAATGATACCAGGAATGGGAAACTATATTTATGAGGAGGGACTGTGATTATTTCCATTGGAGCAGAAAAAGCTAAGAGGAGACTTAGAGATTTTTAAAATTATAAAGAGTTTTGATAGAGTGAATAGGGAAAGACTATTTCCTTTGGTTGGAGAGGCAGTGACAAGGGTTTATCAAATTAAAATTATCAGTAAGAGAGCGAGGAGAGGGGTTAGGAGCAATGTCTTCATACAGAAGATTGTTGGAGCATGGAATACTTTGCCACAGAGAGTGGTTGAGGCAGAGAACATTGCACCTTTTAAGGGAAAATTGGATAAATGTTTGAAGCAAGGGAAGATGCAAGGTTATGGGGAAAGAGTAATGAAATGGGATTACTTTTGGATTGCTCTAACAAAGAGCAAGCAGACACAATGGGCTCGATTTTGCCATTGGTGGCGGGTCAGGTGGTCGGCGGGTCCCGTTTCTGCCTCCACTGTCAGGCGGGCTCTTTTTTTTTTAGTTATTTTGCCCTAATTGGCCATTTGATTCCCAGCGTGTTCGCACCCCTGGCCCAATTAGTTTTTGGGCCTGAAACTCGCCTCTGATGATGTAATTTCTCCAGCTGCATTTAAGGGCTCCAAGCAGCCTTGGTTCATTTTCAGCCTATATGCTTGTGATTGCTTCTCTTCATAATAGTGTTTGGAGCTAGTGGAATGTCAACTTCAAGGCCCAAGGCCTCACCACACTTTAATGATGACTCACTCTATGCTCTGGTGGAGGGAGCCAGAGCACAAAAGTTGCTGTTTCCATTCTCTGGGAGGAAAAAACCTCCCCAGCAGACCAAAGCTGTGTGGCTGCAAGTTGCCCAGGAGGTCAGTTCCAGATCGATGTGCAGCAGAACCTAGCTGCATTGCCGAAAGAGGTTCAATGACCTTGTCCTAACAGGCAAAGTGAGTATACCATCACCTTTACCCTCATTCTGCTCCCCATCTCCTCTCAGCACCATCACTCTGCATTGTCAACCTACTCCTACACATCCCACTTTACCCTTACATCCCTTGCACTCTTAACCATTCCCTCTCTCTCTATGTACACAATCACTTAACTATTCGACTATGCTGCCCTCACACTCCCTATCACTGTTATGCCATGACAACAACTAACAACACACAGGGAGGGCCCTTAGTATTGGGACCTCACTCCATCTTTGTGTCCTTCTAAGCATCTATGCTATGGATTATCTACACTCACTCCATCATTCTCAATCAAACTCCACTTGTGTCCCTCGTTGCAGGAAAAGAGCGCCCACAATAAGAGGAAAAGGGCAAAGACCGGAGGAGGGCCACCCTCAATAGCCCATCTTACCAGCGCAGAGGAGGCGGCCCTAGAGATCGTTGGCGCCGAGGAGGATGTGGAAGTGGGGGACGGACAGACGGGCACATCAGAGCAAGCTGGTGACAGAATAGTTTTGCATCTCTCTCATTGACATGGCATGAGTGACTGATATGGCTTCTGATGCTCAAACAGATTGACTTATGATCATCTGCACTATTCCATGTGCATGCTACGTTTATATCACATGTCTAACTCATGCCTTTACTCCCCCACAGGACCATCGACAGCCGCCCTCCTCACTGTCCAGGAGGAAGAGGCTGAGCCGGAAGACTCCTCAGAGGAACCTGCAACCTCTGAGGGTGCAGCGTAAGCAGAATTAAGCGCACCCAGCACCAGTGCAGATACGCACACCTCGGTGGGACCTTCGGGACATAGAATAGTGTTGTCACCTGGTGTATCACAGCTCACAAGTGAGCATCAGCAGATGGTGGAGACAGGGACAGCAGTGGAGAGTCCTCGTCGGAGGCCGCAGGGCGCTCCCAGCTCTGCTCAGCTGCATGTCGACCCTGTGCCTCCGTGTCCATCCAGAAGGAGAGCGGTGCTGGAACTCCAGGAACAGGTGCAGGAGTCTCTGGCAGATTTTGTCTCCAGGGTCACTGAGTGTGGAGCGGATGGAGGAGTCCAATGCTAACATGAGCAGAGCCTTTGTGGAGGCATTGGCGCATGAACACATCACCGCGGATAGAATGGCAACCTCCGTGGAAAGGATGGCTACGGCCATGGAGGAGCTAAGTCGCCAGAGTGTAGAAAACATGGTGAATGTTCAGAATAGACTGACATCTCTGGAGGAGCGATGGACAGCTATTGATCAGAGAAACCAGACCTTCATGGAAGTCCTCTGGAGTAGGACTGCCAGTGCAGAAACGGGTCCTCATGGCCCCCCTGATGTGCAGCAAGGTGCTGTCAAGCCACTTGCTAGCTTTGAAGTGGGGCTGACCCATGAGAGGGATGTTGGTGGCAGACAACAAGGAAATGGGGGCTCCTCTCCAAGCGCTCACACTCCCATGCCACTGCGGAGCCCTCGGTCAGAGCCCCACCAGAGTCCTCACCCAACTGAGATGGGTGTCTCAGCCCCTGCACAGCCGCAGGAGGAGCAGACTGTTGGTGAGCTCTCACAGACTCGCAACCCCAGAGGACAGCTGCCTAAGGTGTCGAAGCAGGAGCAGCATGAGAGTGAGCAAGGGGCCTCCACATCTGCTGAAGCCACAGGGGAAGCACCACGTAGGAGCACATGTAAGAGGAAGATAAAGCACAAGTAGTCACAAGGGTAGTCACTTGGGTGTTCTGTTGTGTTTAATTGTTAAATGCCATCCTTTAGTCAATGTATTAAATTGAAGTGATGGCAAACTGTTGAAGTTCTGGACTCTGTCATTTCGGAAATGGAAGTTCCACATTGAGGGCTCAGGGCGAATTGTATTTGTCATGATGGTGGTCAGAGTGATAGGAAGCCACAGGTTCTTGTCCATTGTCTATGGTGTGGTGGTGCCAGGCACATGTGTTTGAATGGGCAACTTAAGCAAATCTGGCCAAGATGAGTGCATCCCTTGCAGCAATGTGCTCATGTGCTGCTGCAGCTGGTTGATGCGCATCCGCAAGGTCTTCATTCTTGTTCTCCTCCTCCTACTCTGAGGAGGCTATGCGCTGAGCCACTTGTTCCTCAGGCAGCTGCAAGCCACGATGCTGTGCAGTGCACTGCAGACCACGACGATTCTGGAGACCCTGGCTGCTGAGTACTGCAGGGCTCCACCTGATCTGTCAAGGCATCTAAATCGCATCTTCAGCAAGCCAATGGTTTGCTCGATGATGGATCTGGTCGAAATGTGGCTGGAGTTGTAGCGTTCCTCAGCTTCGTTCGATGACCTCCTGAATGGTGTCATTAGCCACATCTTCAGGGGATAGCCCTTGTCTCCAAGTAGCCATCCTGAAAGTTGCTTTGGTGGATTGAAGAGCGGAGGCACACTAGACCGCCGTAGGATGAACGAGTCATGGCAACTGCCAGGGTACTTGGCGCAAACATGTAAAATGTCCTTCTTGTGGCTACACACCAGCTGCACGTTGAGGGAGTGGAAGCCCTTGTGGTAGACAAAAAGAGCTGGGTTGTGATGGGGTGCCTTAAGGGCCACATGTGTGCAGTCTACGACGCCCTGTACCCTTGGCAAGCCTGCCATATTTGCAAAGCCAACCGCACGCGCGGTTATGCTTGCTTGATCCGTGGAGAAGTGCATGTAATTGTGCGCCTTTGCAAAGAGGGCATCGGTAACCTGCGTGATGCAAGTGTGCGCGGCCGACTGGGAGATGCTGCTGATGTCTGCTGCTGATCCCTGGAAGGAGCCTGAAGCAAAAAGGTTGAGTGCGGTGGTGACTTTGACAGCCACTGGTAAGGGGTGTCCACCCGCTCCTCTGGGCTCCAGGTGTTGGTGCAGCATTGCGCAGATGTCACCGACTACCTCTCGCAAAAGCCTCAGAATCCTTTGGCACTGCTGCTCGTTCATGTTGAGGAAGCTCATCCTCAGCCTGTAAACCCTGTTTTGGGGGTATCTCCTGCGGTGATGTGCTTCCCTGCGCTGGCGCCTTCTGCCCTGTGCACCATCAGGTGGGTGAGCAGCAGGTTGGCGCTCCTGTTGTTGCTGCTGCTGTTGTTCCTGGTTCTGCTGCTGCCACGATTGCTCTTCGTCCAAATCTGAGGTCCAGGATGAAAGGAAATAAATGGTTCCCATGCTGCTGGTAGATACCTCAGTTGAGGAAGCGCTCAGCCAATGTGGGGAGAGGGTTTCCCCAGGAGGTCACAGTGGAGATGGATCTCAACTTCACCACTTCCAAGATCAGTGGACCTACAAAAAGTTCTCCAAGACCTGAAAAAACAAAGTTATGCCACCTGCAACTGATTCTTGTTGAAAGCTCCGTTTTTATGGTGGAGCTGCAGCTGTTAGGAAGCCAGCCACTTGTGAACCCGACAGGATTAGCTGCTCTGCCATTCAATATGATCATGGCTGATCCTCTATCTCAATACCATATTCCCGCTCTCTCCCCATACCCCTTGACGCCTTTTGTGTCTAGAAATCTATCTATCTCCTTCTTAAATATATTCAGTGACGTGGCCTCCACAGCCTTCTGTGGTAGAGAATTCCACAGGTTCACTACCCTCTGAAGAAATTTCTCCTCATCTCAGTCCTAAATGTCCTACCCCATATCCTGAGACTGTGACCCCTCGTTCTAGAACCCCCAGCCAGGGGAAACATCCTCCCTGCATCCAGTCTGTCTAGCCCTGTCAGAATTTTATACGTTTCAATGAGGTCCCCTCTCATTCTTCTAAACTCTAGTGAATACAGGCCTGGTCGACCCAACCTCTCCTCATACGACAGTCCTGCCATCCCATGAATCAGTCTGGTGAACCTTCGCTGCACTCCCTCTATGGCAAGTATATCCTTTCTTAGGTAGGAGACCAAAACTGCACACAGTACTCCAGGTGTGGTCGCACCAAGTCCCTGTACAACTGTAGTAAGACATCCTTGCTCCTGTACTCAAATCCTCTTGCAATGAAGGTCAACATACCATTTGCCTTCCTAACTGCTTGCTGCACCTGCATGTTTGCTTTCAGTGACTGGTGTACAAGGACACCCAGGTCCCTTTGTACATCAGCATTTTCCAATCTATCACCATTTAAATAATACTCTACCTTTCTGTTTGTCCTACCTGAAGTGGATAACTACACATTTATCACGTTATACTGCATCTGCCATGTACTTGCCCACTCACTCAACTTGTCTAAATCGCCTTGAAGCCTCTTTGCATCCTCCTCACAACTCACAATTCCACCTAGTTTCGTGTCATCCGCAAACTTGGAAATATTACATTTGGTTCCCTCATCCAAATCATTGATATATATTGTGAATAGCTGGGGCCCAAGCACTGATCCCTGCGGTACCCTGCTAGTCACCGCCTGCCACCCCGAAAAAGACCCATTTATTCCTACTCTGTTTCCTGTCTGTTAACCAATTTTCAATCCATGCCAGTATATTACCCCCAATCCCATGTGCTTAATTTTGCACACTAACCTCTTATGTGGGACTTTATCAAAGGCCTTCTGAAAATCCAAATACACCACATCCACTAGTTCTCCCTTATCTATTCTACCAGTTACATCCTAAAAAAACTCCAGTAGGTTTGTCAAACACTATTTCCCTTTCATAAGTCCATGTTGACTTTGTCTAATCCCGTTGATATTTTCTAAGTGTCCTGTTATCACATCCTTTATAATAGACTCTAGCATTTTCCCTACTACTGATGTTAGGCTAACTGGTCTGTAGTTCCCTGTTTTCTCTCTCCCTCCTTTTTTAAATAGTGGGGTTACATTTGCCACCCTCCAATCTGCAGGAACTGTTCCATAATCTATAGAATTTTGGAAGATGACAACCAATGCATCCACTATTTCCATGGCTACCTCTTTTAGTACTCTGGGATGCAGATTATCAGGCCCTGGGGATTTATCGGCTTTCAGTCCCATTAATTTCTCCAGCACTTTTTTTACTAATACTAATTTCCTTTAGCTTAAGATGTGAAAGCACCTGACTGCAGAGCAACAGAACGAGGAAGTCTTGCAAAGGAAGTTTAAGGAGATAGGAGTTTGATTATAAAGCAGGGCTGCAATGGCAGTAATCTCACATTTACTCCTGGTCCACACATGAGGCTAGTTAGGGAGATGCAGATTAGACACATCAATAACTGGTTTGACAAATTATAAAGGTGGGTTTTGGACTTCTAGGGCATTAGGATGAATTCTGGGGCAGAGGGAAGCATTACTAATAGAATGGGTCATCGACCTGAAATGTTAACTCTGTTTCTCTCTCCACAGATGCTGCCTGACCTGCTGAGTATTTCCAGCATTTTCTGTTTTTATTTCACAAATCACAGAATCCCCACAGTGCAGATAGAAGCCATTTCGGCCCATCAAGCCTGCACCGATACATATCCCACCCTATCCCCGTAACCCCACGTATTTAATCCCCCTAACACTAAGGGTCAATTTATCATAGCCAAATCAACCTAACCCGCACATCTTTGGATTTGGATTTCTAATAGAATGGGCGTAACTTAAACTGAAGTGGTACCAATGTACTCAGAGTGGCAAATATAATTTAAATATAGATAATTGTGAAGTACAGTAGTACATTCTGGAGGGTGGGGGGTGCGCGTGGAAGAAATGATAAGCAGATGTATACCCTATATGTTAAAATTCTTAGAAGTAGAGGAACACAGATCTAGGGGTGCAAATATACATCTTTAAAGATGGGAGAGGAAATAGAAAAAGTCAAATAAAATCACAGCGAGGTCACCTAAAACTGGACACAACAGTGCCGACATTCCTCTGTTTTGTGGCAGAGAATGCTCAGTTCCCCGGCAAAAGGCAGAGGGGAAAGAAGGGCGGATACCATTTGCATTGCTCTGGGATTTCTAAGATTTCCCCCAAAGGGGAGTGGAGTGCTTGTACCCGGAGCAGGTCCTAACATTCAAAGTGCATTTAAAGGAAATAGGAATGATGTAACACCGTTCCCCATCTCATTTTTCTCTCCCAACATAGATGGGCGCCCATTTGGAGGAGCACCCAGTAAAAGCAGATCTTGAGCCTGTTGCTTGGATGGGTTGTAATTGTCCTGTCCAATGATAATGTTAGCCTGGACAAAAAAAAGAGTATACTTACAAAAGTAAGGGAACACATGCATTTTAGTACTGTTACTGTTTATATGATTTTAGCATTAGAGTTTAACATCTGTTTATATAACAGATGTTCTGACCCAATGAAAAATGTTTTAGTCTCACTTTATGCACTGATCACCCGATTTTTCTACAGTGAGTTTTTATTTCATAATAACATCCAATCTGTTGTAACAATCCATGAGAGCGGCAACAAAAGTTAAAAACCTGAAGCAAAGTGGAAAATTATAAATGATAGTTGAGCTGGTTAGTGTATTACAAGAGTATAATGCAGGCTTTAGAAATAGAGTTATGACACTTTATGAGCTTCTTGATCATATTATAGTCTTACAACCACTGCAGCTACCTTTTAAATCAAATAATTAAAAGAATACCCAACCAGCCTAACTTGCCTGCAGGATAACCCAGTGTCCTTCTTTAGATGCTTTTGTCACAGCTTGTTCAGCTACTGCCTCTTGCCCTTGGCCGAGGGATACATTGTGGAGTTTTCCAGAATCTATGGTGAAGCCAAGCTTTTTTCCTGTGTAATACAATACTATATATCAGCGTAATATTTGTTCAATAAATTAATTTAAGTCTACACTAGGAAGGCAAAATGGTTTTCTAAAAGTTCGGGTCTATTTCCCCCATCTGCTAAGGTTAGCGAACATGTTAGCATTCAGCATCCATGTAATAGCTCAAAGAATGAGAATGAGAACCATGTTGATGCCTTTGGTATCTCCATCTCCCTATTTACAACACTAGGTATGCCAACTTTTGATCCCAAAAGATCTGTTCAGCTCATGCACATAACATGGGCTTCAGTGTCTCATTGAGCTTCTCCATCAGCTCGTTTGTCAGAGAATGGTATGGGATGGTGCAGAACGGTTTGATTTGGAGCCACTTCCACAGTTGCATCACTAACTGGGACATACGATTTGTGCTCTAGTTTGATGGAATTTCTTTTGGAAACCTAATGTGTGAAATTTTACTAGCAGGGCACTGGCAACTATGTCTGCTTCGACAGACATGAATTCAATTACATCTGGATGCACAGGCTATCAGTGTCGGAAGGTACTTCATCCCTCAATTACTCCAGATAGGCAGTGGTACCACTATATCTATGTCCATCCTTTTAAAAAGTGAATTAATGTGTAGCGATTATGACCTCATCTCTTACAATTTTGTGCCCTAGCGTACAAAATTCCTGGCCAATAAAAATATTTAGTAAGTGAGGTTATATACATTCTACCCTTGGTGTACAGCGAATGGAATGCTACAGAGTACTCTCAATAGTTTGGTATGATATGAACAACACACTAAGATTCCACCACAGCTGGCTGCATTGATTTGGTTGTGATTTCACTCCTCACCTGAATCCTCATTATCACGGGTAGAATCTCTAGATTAGAATCTAAATCTTAGCTCAAAGGGAGGATTAGAAATCAGTATAGTATAAAATAAAGTGCTGGGGGATATGTACCTTTGGGGAAAATAGGAGAGAAGTTCAGCAATTTACTGAAAGAAGGAATGGGGTAGAATGAAAAGCAAATTGAGGTGTATGAATGGCTTAGAGTTGCAGCTTGTATGTGTGAATGTGCAAAGTATTAGAAATGAAGTTGGTGAACTAGAGGTGCCAATTAGAATGTAGGATAATAATCTTTTAGCCTTGATGGAAACTTGGCTAAAGCAAGGGTGAGACTGGAGTTTCTGCCAGCCTCCTGCTGAAGTTATTGTGGGAGACTGGTGGTAGCCCTGTGGAACTTCAGAGCCTTAGAGTCCAGAATGTAGGATGAAATTAATTAACACTTACAGATATGGGCTCAGTGGGGCCAGTAAGCTTGGCTTTGTAAAGAGGTCATGCTTGACTAATTGAACTTAGTGAAGAAATCAGAGTGTGTGATAACAGCAATGTGGTGAATGTTTTATTTATGGATTTCCAGAAGGCATTTGGTAAAGTGCCCCACAAGAGGCTTGATACTAACGTTAATGCATGTGCTATTAAAGAGAATTTAGATGCATGGAGAGAGAAAATTAAGGGTTAAGAAACAAAAAATAAGGGGTAAACGAATGTTTTTCATATTGGTGGAATATGGCTAAATCCTCAGGGATCTGTGCCTATGTCTAAATAATTTTTATAAATGGAAAACAAGCGATCCCAGCAAAGAGGAATGATATCACAATTTGATGATCATCAAATTAAAGGCATGGGAAACTGTGAGGAAGAAGGCAAAAGACAGACAGGTTAGTGGAGTGGGCAAATAGTTGGCAGATGCAATATAATTCAGAAGAATGTGAAGTAGTATATTTTGGGAAAAATAATGAACAATGATACCTTAAATGATAATATTCTTTAAAAGGGAAGGAACAGATACTGTTTTTGTTATAACAAAAACAGTATAATCAGTAAAAGTGACCCTGAAGTTGTCAGATTATTGCATAAAGCCAACTGGCTCACTAATGTCCATTAAGGAAGGAAACCTGCTGTCCTTACCTGCTTTGGCAAATATGTGACTCCAGGCCCACACCAATGTGGTTGACTCTTAACTGCCCTGTAAAGTGGCCTAGCAAGCCACTCAGTTGTATCAAACCACTGAGAGTTTCGAGACGGCAGCCCACCACCACCTTCTCAGGGCAACTAGAGCCTTGCCAGTGACGCCCACATCCGATAATTAATAATGTAGATCAGATACATTTTCTTTAAAGGTGTGAATGTAGGTAGAAAAGCTTATAAAAAACAAACAGGTTTTGAGGTTACTATCTGGGGCAGTGAATATAAAAGCAAGGTAGTTGTAATTTTGTGCAAGGCATTGATTAGACCACAATTGGAGTATTCTGCACAGTTCTGGGCATCCCATTGTAGGAAGCACATTAAAACCATTGAAAGGGTACAGCAAAAATTCACTAGAATGATACCACAAAGTTAAAGTCACTATTTAACTTTTTTCCACCATTTTATTTTTTGGGTTAGTGGATCAGTAAAAAGCAATTCTGTTTTAGAAAAAATCTCCTCTTGCACCACCCATGGCACATATATCACATAATACGAATGTGAGACACATGCATCTTGGCATCTATTTTTAGTGCCACAGAGAATAACATCTTGGGTTGAGATCTTATTTAGCTATCTTCTGTTCTTGCCCACTATTTTTAAAATCAAGATTTGAAAAAATACTGGTTTCTTTTTATTCCCCTGTTACATTACTCAGCATTATTCTTTGCCACAATTATCTAGTTTGAGGCAGTGTTATGTGCTTAGTGCTGTAGCCATGTTAGGTATCATTGCTGTATTTATTGGAGTTGAAGCATGCGTTGCAGCTATCGTATTTAAATATCTATGAATATTTACATTGCACCTTGTCAGCGATATATAAAAAGACCCAAGTGACAAAATCGGCAACAAAGCGTACCACAAACAGTTTAACCAAAATGGTACGGCATCAAGCTTCTACTGAACTTTTGGAGGTGCTTCATATAGCGTCGTGAGAGTTTAAGTCATTGTACTCTGAATCGCTAGAGGTTCCTTAGTTGGCACTAGAATTGACTGATTGCTACCGATGAAGTAAAGGCATTTGGAGTATGGTGTTCTGCTGTAAAATTTCATGGTGTTCTGATTACCATGAGCAGAAAATTCAAATTGGTGGCAGATTGTGCATCAGTGAATAGGGTTTTTTTTCATCAAAAAGTAAAGGCAACAGAGGGTGATGAAATGGAGTGTCTATATTGCAAATTTTGTGCTGTTGAAGTGCATGCTCACACAGACTGCATAAAGAAGCACTTTGACAGCAAAAGGCGTGCAAGGCTCTGAGATGAGAATGAAAATAGGAATAAGAATAAGAATGCTTGGATTTGCTTGCTTATCAAAAATCAGAATAACAATGACAGTGAGTGAATTCATCCATGCCCTGTGTTCATCAGGCCAGGTCTTGCTGATGGTCCACTTGGTGATTTTGAGAACACATTTTTGCCAATTAGCAATAAATCATGGCCAATGATGCTATCCTTGCCAGAAAATATTTATAAGAAAATGATGAGGTACAGAATGACAAAATTAAGGACAGGTTAGTCAAAAATGTTGAGTTCTTTAACTTTTGATCTATCATCTGATGCTCACGAACAACCAGCAGCGGTTATTTAATATATGTTTTATGGCTTCATTGTGGAGAAGCCTACACTTGTACTGGCAGATCTGGATTTTAATCGCTGACCAAAATATGGTGCAGAAAGACTGACAACGGAGTTTGTTTTTTTCTCTGGAGCAGTCGGAATAGTGGACCAGCACTGTCGATGCTAATATGTTTAATATTGTGGCTCATAAAAGTGGTGTCTGTAAATATTGTAAATAATAGCAGGTTGTCATTTAGCCAAACTGTGCCTTCTTTTACAATCTTTGCTCAGTTTCAAGTTTTATTGATTGTTCCATATAAAATCTGATTTTTACTCATTTTTCTCAGATTTCAGTTTTTTGGGGATCCAATTTCACCCAATATTCTTCCCATTTTAAGGCTAAAAAACAGACCTCAAAAACACACAAAAACCCAGTTTTAAAATTTAATAAAAACAACTTTAATCATTCTTAGTCATTGTTATGAAGAAAGGCTTAATAAAAATGGAACCTTTTCACTAATATATAGGAAGATAAGGGGGGTTCCAAACGGTTTCAAAACTATGAAATGGTGGAGAGAGTTATAAAAAAGATTGTTACTAATTCATTTACTGGCAGCAACAATGAAACTTAGACTGATGATTATCACTGGAAGATTGAAGGAGGAAGTTAGAAGACATTTTTTTTTTTACACAGAGGGTTATTGGAACAAAGAATGCGTTATCACCTGTTGCTGTTGGGCAAAAGCATAGACTATAACAAAATTTTAAATGGAATCGAATAAGTACTTGAAAAATAATTTAAACGAGTATCGGGAAACAAAAAGGAAATGGGATTAGAGTAGAGATGGTACTGGCATAGATATGATGGGCTGTAATTTCGCTGATCTGCTAATAACATCATGTGTCACGTCTACCGTGCGTTCACCCTTCCAAAGTGGATAATTCAGGATTACCTTTGCTAATGGCCTTTCCATAGCCTGTAAAATACCATTAATGCAGGCACTGATTAACTCATAACAGGTGTAGATATACTAATCTGGGATCACATCCCATATCATGTAAAGAGGATATTGGCTGACCAATCACCATAATTGGGTACAAGTACTACATCTTATTCCACAAGGTATTCAAATAGCACAGGTTGCAAGATAACCGAGTGTCGCAGCAGCACTGTCTTCTCAAATGCACCTGGATCCTGTCTTCAACCAATAACCACTTGCTTCCTACCTGCTTTATTAAGATTGAGACACACAACTGCCCTGGAGTCACCCCTTTGAGGTCTATAGTGCTGTGCAATTCCCAGCTCATAATGATTCATTGAACACATAATAATTTGTACACACTATCTGGTGATGTAATACCATGCCTGTTCTAGTACCATACTCACCTAAGGCCTCTACATCTTTCAGTGGATCAACCCCGGAAGAGAGAATAAAGAAGATTGGAGATGCTGGACCACTTTCCCTAAATGATTTAGCAAATTCTGTCTGACGTCCCTCAATGTATTTTGTCCCAAGCTTCTCTTCCACAAATTTTCTGTAAAAGCATACATCGCAAGCTACTTAGAGACAAAATCCTTTAGTCAATGAAAGGATAAAAAAAATTAAATCACATTGCTTATGCAGAAAGAAATTGAAGGAATACTGTAAATTTTAATCACTGAAATTCAGACAATGTTGCTGCAGTTTGCAATTAAGTTGTGTGACGATTGCTCTTACTTATGAAAACCTTTGTAATAAAATCTCGTGACTGTTATCTACAACTTGGCTGTTAAATCTGTCGATGTTCTTCTTGGCTAAGTACCTTTTCTTCCTTATTGGTTAAGTCCGTTTTTCATCTTGCTTAATTTTCAGATAAAATTTAATATTTTTTTGCTGCCTTCCCAAGTAGCAGTGAAGCAGCTACAACTGCAACCTGTACAAATCTCACTCAGTCCCACCATTTAAAACTGCCCGACGGGGTCACTCTCCCAGCAGTTCTCTTTCTTAAAAGAAAGGCAGCCTTTATCTGGTTCAAAGTATTGACCTCACTTCCTCAGTGTTTCACAGCGCAGTTAGCCACCATCATTATGCTGGCTAAGTCACCACACAGAATCCATCGGCCAGACTCACCCTGGCTCAGCACAGCATAGGCTTCCTGAGCTCAACAGTACACATGGGCAGCAGGGCTGGGTTAAGCACTCACAGGGCACACTTGTTTATTCTCACTCATTTAAATTTAGTAACGTGACTGTTTAATAAATATTAAAAATTAATCCTTCATTTTGGTTTTAAAAAGCAATTCTCACTCTTCTCCCCGAGTGCTCCCAGGTATACGCCTCCACTCACAGTTGTCTTCCAAGTTCCTAAACCCAAGCCGCCCATGTTATCCCAGGTCCCAGCCCCCACCCTTATGTCTTTTCCCTCCCCAGCCCCCCATCAGCTACCTCTTAGATCCCCGTTAGCTATTCGCTCTCAATTCCAAGCCCAGTCCTGTCTCTCCCTTCCTTCCTAACCCTCCATTTCTTGGTTCCATGCCCCAGTTTTCCTCAGACCCAGATGATGCACAAGAGACACCAACTGCTACTTGCTTTTAACTTTGTAACTTCTTTGTGGCACAACTCAGCACCCTACTCCATACTGTCCAACTCTCCATCAAACGGCACAGAAAGTCTACATGACTACTGGGAGTGCAAGCTAGGACATCCACTCTCATGGGGAGACTAGAAGCAGATGCAGAGACTGGATTTCACAATTTCCACCTGTAGCAGAATGAGACAGGCCAACTCAGAATCTCCTATTGCATATTCTTCATCCTCCATATACTTCTACCCAACCACGCCAGATGAGGGCTGTCAAACTATGGCCCAATTTATTTTATGACACGCTTCTGCATATATTATGCTCCTGCCCCATCCTCCAGCTCTCCTGGACAGCAATGCTGGAAGGAACTGAAACAACAATGGACCTAGCCATTCCCCAACCTCATGCATACTCCGCTTACTGCCAGCAGGAGAACAAATCCCTACCACTCTCAAGCTCACACAGATCTCACTCCAGATGCATCCCTGTCATGGTGCAATTCAACATTCCCTACAACAAACATGTGGTCTAAGTACATTTAGGACATCTGCTAGCCAGAGCGAGTAACATATAGGCAGCACACGGAGCTGAAGAAACAAAGATATGGTCTCCTTCCTGAAACTATCCTCCCGCCCACTCCAAGCTCCCACAGAGTTATCTGCCAAGAAGAAAGTCCTCACAATGCCAACAAGGATCTATTGCTGCTGTAACTATTGCAGCACCTCAACCCCATCCCCAAAAATATCCAGCACCCCTGACCAGAGATGAACCTAGCCCCATTAGCCCTCATTCTAATGTATAAAACTACATAACTATGAATGACTTTTATTGAATTTGCCCGCAAATATTGTGAAATATATACTACAGCATTTACTATGCATGAAAACTTGTCCTAAAAGTATGTAAACTTCTTGTAATACAGTTACAAAAACAAACTATTCTGTGTTACACTCTTTCTTGGGGCATTTCAGTGTAGCAGGCATTGGGACTGAGACCAGGATCACAGTGGACACCAGACATTTGCTCTCCCCCCACCCTCTTGCAAAGCCATCTCCAGGAGGTGTAGTCTTTTGGATGAGATGTTAAACTGAGGTTCCATCTACCTGTTTAAGGTGGATGTAAAAGATCCCATGACACTATTTGAAGAACTGCAGTGAGTTGTCTCAGTGTCCTGGCCAACATTTATCTCTCAACCAAAACCACGGATTAACTGCAACAGTGACTACACTTCAAAAGTAACTCATTGGCTGTGAAGCACTTTAGGGCATCCTGTGGGTGTGAAAGGCACTATAGAATCTGTAAGAAAGAACTGGCCTTTATAATTTATAGCAGTAGGATCAGATTACCTAATTGCATATGTCATGCGATCTGGACGTAAAGCACGCATCATAATAAGCTTTTGAAGGGAGCTTTTATTTTTCCATTCTTGAGGAAACTTCTCTTTTTCTGGGCTTTCGGATTCAACAACTTTTTTCCAACGTTTGGCTGAACCTTCAATATCCCTATCCAATCCACGAAATTCATCCATAAAGCTCATTGCCTGAGGACAGAACAATAAGGGGAAATTACATTTCTAATTTATTAGTGAGAAGTCGCACAACACCAGGTTATAGTCCAACAGATTTATTTAAAATTACAAGCTTTCGGAGCTGTTGCCCCTTCGTCAGGTAGAGTTACAATGAGGGAATCTACAATATTTCACAGTATATAAACACCGAAAGCAATTTGTCTGCAGAGATACAATCTTTCAGGGAGGCCTTACATCAAAGGCACACCAGAGCACAGCCAAGACAATGAGATGGGTTACAGGGGGTCCAACGTGTCAAATCCTGCTGTCTGCAGTTGAGCTTTTAACTTTTTTTTTGGTGTGTGTTTTTCTTTTAAAAACTGGAAAGACAGACAACGATGTCGAGTCACGTTCTGTAGCGTGACATGAACCCCATATCCCTATTGAGGCCGTCCTCATGGGTGTGGAACTTGGCTATCAGTTTCTGCTCGATGATTTTGCGTTGTAGCAAAATGGACCCCATCGGTCTCGCGGCAGACACAGAGGAATTTATCAGGAGAATGAGGATCCGGGAATACTACCACAAATCCCAAGATGTCAGCAACAAACCCAATGAGACAATCAATGATCCGGAACAGCAGACAGAGGGAACCGCAGTGCAGCAACCGAAGAAGAGTCAAATTGGACCCCTCCGGAGGGTCGCTGCCCTAAGCTTGACATGTATGCTCAAGCTGTCAGGAAATGCATCAACGCCAGATTCATCAGCCGCACTCACAAGACAGTCCAGAATGTCACCCGAGCACAACGCAACGCCATCCACGCTCTCAAGACCAACCGCAACATCGTCATCAAACCAGCGGACAAAGGAGGAGCCATCGTCATACAGAACAGAATGGACTATTGCAAAGAAGCATACTGACAACTGGACAACCAGGAACACTACAGACAGCTACCCGCAGATCCGACCAAAGAACACACCCGCCAACTCAATAGACTGATCAAGACCTTCGATCCAGACCTTCAAAACATCCTACGCGCTCTCATCCCACGTACTCCCCGCGTAGGAGACTTTTACTGCCTCCCAAAGATACACAAAGCCAACGCACCCGGACGTCCTATCGTATCAGGCAACGGAACCCTGTGTGAGAACCTCTCTGGGTACGTCGAGGGCATCCTGAAACCCATCGTACAGGGAACCCCCAGCTTCTGTCGCGACACTACAGACTTCTTGCAGAAACTCAGCACCCATGGACCAGTTGAACCAGGAACACTCCTCGCCACGATGGACGTATCGGCACTCTACACCAATATCCCCCACGATGACAGCATCGCTGCGACAGCCTCAGTACTCAACACCAACAACAGCCAATCTCCAGACGCCATCCTACAACTCATCCGCTTCATCTTTGACCACAATGTCTTCACCTTCGACAACCAGTTTTTTACCCAAACACACGGAACAGCCATGGGGACCAAATTCGCACCCCAATACGCCCACAAGTTCGAGCAAGACTTCTTCGCTGCACAGGACCTCCAACCAACGCTGTACACCAGATACATCGACGACATCTTCTTCCTTTGGACCCACGGCGAAGGATCACTGAAAGGACTACACGATAACATCAACAGGTTCCATCCCACCATCAAGCTCACCATGGACTACTCCTCAGAATCGGTTTCATTCTTGGACACACGAATCTCCATCAAAGACGGACACCTCAGCACTTCACTCTACCGCAAGCCCACGGACAACCTCACGATGCTCCACTTCTCCAGCTTCCACCCTAACCACGTTAAAGAAGCCATCCCCCATGGACAAGCCCTGCGAATACACAGGATCTGCTCAGACGAGGAGGAACGCGATGGACACCTACGGACGCTGAAAAACGCCCTCGTAAGAACGGGATATGACGCTCGACTCGTCGTTCGACAGTTCCGACGGGCCACAGCGAAAAACCGCATAGACCTCCTCAGAAGGCGAACACGGGACACAACCAACAGAGTACCCTACATCGTCCAGTACTTCCCTGGAACGGAGAAACTACGCCATGTTCTTCGCAGCCTTCAACATGTCATCGATGACGACGAACACCTTGCTAAGGCCATCCCCACGCCTCCACTACTCGCCTTCAAGCAGCCGCCTAACCTCAAAAGTACCATCGTTCGCAGCAAATTACCCAGCTGTCAGGAGAACAGCGACCACGACACCACACAACCCTGCCATGGAAACCTCTGCAAGACATGCCAGATCATCAACACAGATACCATCATCACACGTGAGGACACTACCCACCAGGTACAGGGTACATACTCATGTGACTCGGCCAACGTTGTCTACCTGATACGTTGCAGGAAAGGATGCCCCAGAGCATGGTACATCGGCGAGACCATGCAGACACTGAGACAACGTATGAACGGGCACCGCGCAACAATCGCCAGGCAGGATTGTTACCTCCCAGTCGGTGAACACTTCAGCAGTCAAGGACATTCAGCCTCGGATCTGCGGGTTAGCGTTCTCCAGGGCGGCCTTCGAGACACACGACAACGCAAAATCATCGAGCAGAAACTGATAGCCAAGTTCCGCACCCATGAGGACGGCCTCAATAGGGATATGGGGTTCATGTCACGCTACAGAACGTGACTCGACATCGTTGTCTGTCTTTCCAGTTTTTAAAAGAAAAACACACACCAAAAAAAAAGTTAAAAGCTCAACTGCAGACAGCAGGATTTGACACGTTGGACCTCCTGTAACCCATCTCATTGTCTTGGCTGTGCTCTGGTGTGCCTTTGATGTAAGGCCTCCCTGAAAGATTGTATCTCTGCAGACAAATTGCTTTCGGTGTTTATATACTGTGAAATATTGTAGATTCCCTCATTGTAACTCTACCTGACGAAGGGGCAACAGCTCCGAAAACTTGTAATTTTAAATAAATCTGTTGGACTATAACCTGGTGTTGTGCGACTTCTCATTTTTGTCCACCCCAGTCCAACTCTGCATCATAATTTATTAGTAGTTATTTTATTTCTTTTGATTTAATAAAGAAGTTCAACAGTTGATGTTTTGAACTTTTAGAACCTTAACCCATTTTCTAATTTCTTTATTAAAGGAAATAAATATTTATTAGATATCAAAGAGGACTTATGAGGATTAATTGCACAATCCCATGCTCCCACCCGGGAGCCACACTTGCAGGCAACAAGGATCAGAGAATCTGGAATACAATGTAGTAGCCCTATCTTCAACCTGCGCCTTCGAGCACAGCTGCAGCGTTGGTGGTATGGAATTGCCCCTCTGATGTTTTGAATGTAAAGTCACTGCTATAAGGACAAGAAAGGATTAGATTTAAGCGTTATATTTGTTAAAATAAGTATCCAAATATAACTGGGGTTGATTTTAACTCCAGCCGGTAGGGGATGGGATGAGTGCAAAATGCACTGACTAGAGAAAATTTGAGACCCAAACTATTTTAAGTCCTGTATCTCATTAACAGGCTGCTGGTCCAATCTCCACCCGAAGGAGGGTCTCGCAGCAGGAAGGAATGGGAAGCTTCAATATTCCTTGTGGAGGCTGGAGGAGCACTCCAGCTTCCGCCGAGCGGGTAGGATTAAAATCACCCCACTGTTTTCAACATCAGAATGTTCTTACTTGATATGTAATTTTGAATATTAATTTGCAATTAAAACCATGGGGTAGGAATTTTATAGGTGTTTTATAAGTATATTAAGGGCAAGAGGATAACCAGGGAAAGAGTAGGGCCCATTAGGGACCAAAGTGGCAATCTGTGTGTAGAGCCGGAAAATGTAGGTGAGGTTTCAAATGAATATTTTGCATCTGTGTTCACTATGGAGAAGGACGATGTAGGCATAGCAATCAGGCAGGGGGATTGTGATATACTTGAACAAATTAGTATTGAGAGGGAGGAGGTACTAGCGGTTTTAGCAGGCTTAAAAGTGGATAAATCCCCAGGCCCTGACGAGATGTATCCCAGGCTGCTGTGTGAGGCAAGGGAGGAGATTGCAGGGGCTCTGACACAAATTTTCAGAACCTCTCTGGCCACAGGGGAGGTGCCAGAGGACTGGAGCACAGCTAATGTAGTACCATTATTCAAGAAGGGTAGTAGGGATAAACCAGGGAATTACAGGCCAGTGAGCCTAACATCAGTGGTAGGGAAATTATTGGAAAAAATTCTGAGGGACAGAATTAGTCTCCACTTGGAGAGGCAAGGATTAATCAAGGATAGTCAGCATGGCTTTGTCAGGGGGAGATCATGTCTAACCAATTTGATTGAATTTTGAGAGGGGGTGACTAGGTGTGTGGATGAGGATAGTGCAGTTGATGTAGTCTACATGGACTTCAGTAAGGCTTTTGACAAAGTCCCACATGGGAGACTGGTCAAGAAGGTAAGAGCCCATGGGATCCAGGGCAATTTGGCACTTTGGATCCAAAATTGGCTTAGTGGCAGGAGGCAGAGGGTGATGGTCAAAGGTTGTTTTTGTGACTGGAAGCCTGTGTCCAGTGGTGTACCACAGGGATCGGTGCTGGGTCCTTTGCTGTTTGCAGTGTACATTAATGATTTAGATATGAATGTAGGAGGTATGATCAGTAAGTTCGCAGATGACACGAAAATTGGTGGAGTGGTAAATAGCGAGGAGGGAAGCCTCAGGCTACAGGACGATATAGACGGGTTGGTCAGATGGGCAGAACAGTGGCAAATGGAATTTAACCCTGAAAAGTGTGAGGTGATGCATTTTGGGAGGACTAACAAGGCAAGGGAATACACAATGAATGGTAGGATCCTAGGAAGGACAGAGGATCAGAGGGACCTTGGTGTGCATGTACATAGATCCCTGAAGGCAGCAGGACAAGTAGATAAGGTGGTTAAAAAGGCATATAGGATACTTGCCTTCATCAGCCGAGGCATAGAATATAAGAGCAGGGAGGTTATGATGGAGCTGTACAAAACGCTAGTTAGGCCACAGCTGGAATAGTGTGTGCAGTTCTGGTCGCCACACTATAGGAGGGATGTGATTGCATTGGAGAGGGTGCAGAGGAGATTCACCAGGATGTTACCTGGGCTGGAGCGCTTCAGCTATGAAGAGAGACTGGTGGGGTTGTTTTCCTTAGAGCAGAGAAGGCGGAGGGGGGACCTGATTGAGGTGTACAAAATTATGAGGGGCATAGATAGGGTAGATAGAAAGGAACTTTTCCCCTTAGTAGAGGGGTCAATAACCATGGGGCATAGTTTCAAGGTAAGGGGCAGGAGGTTTAGAGGGAATTTGAGGAAAAACGTTTTGACCCAGAGGGTGGTTGGAATCTGGAACTCACTGCCTGAAAGGGTGGTAGAGGCAGGAACCCTCACAACATTCAAGAAGCATTTAGATGAGCACTTGAAACGCCATAGCATACAAGGCTACGGACCAAGTGCTGGAAAATGGGATTAGAATAGACCGGGCTTGATGGCCGGCACGGACACGATGGGCCGAAGGGCCTCTTTCTGTGCTGTCTAACTCTATGACTATGAATTCATTATGACCCGTTTTCGGGCACCTGACTGACGGTCTGCTTCCAGCACTTGCCCAAACTAGGAGGCCCCACTGTAAGAATTGAATCGAACTGCCAGTGCCTGTCACATCTTGAGAGGGAGCTCGTCCATTTCCATCCATCCAATTTGAACTGCCTGCCTCGTCAGCCCGGTCAGGCCCAGCGCCCACTCCGCTCAGGGCAGCCCAATTTCAGGAAGAGGTCCTAAAACAAGCGTTAGGCCCCTGATTAACCCATGCAAAGGGCTTAACATCTGTTTTAGGTGGCATCCAGGGACAGGGTAGAAGCAGTAAATGACATATAAAGCTTTTAAAGAAAAAGAAAAAGAAAAATTGCCCAACCCAGTATGGGAGTGGATTTATTTATAGAATCTTTGGTGTGCAGGACACAATCCCATGAAATTGGTCCTTTTTGTCCCGGTTTTCTGCCCAGAAAATGGGTGTAGCGTGGACCAATTTCTACTCCATTTCGTCCATAAGCAAAGATTTGAGTACTTTAGCATCATACTGAGCCTTCCAAGGTGATTAGAATGGTAACTTGTGGCGAGTTGTTCTGAATGAGTCTCAAGCACCACCTCGTGACTCTTTGAACATGGTAGAGGCCTCCGAGAAGGTTGGTTCTCTCAGCTCAGGAATGGCATGTAGTATAAGGACTTAAAGAGTAGGCAAATATAATCTCAAAAATTAGAGGGAATCACTTTTTTGAATTGATAACTATATTTCGACAAAGATAAGTTATGTAAGCTGTACTGAACAAATACATGGAGCATTCATGGTTAACTTCCTTTAAAAGCTTTATGTGTCATTTACTGCTTCTACCCTTTCCAAAAAAAACAAGTCTGCTAGATTCAAATGCATACCTTTATTGCACTCCATGCGGTGTTTGACAGGAAGTCCACAGGACTGTTGTAATTATGGTCAATATTAAATCTGAGCAAGAAGTCAAGTTCACGAGCATCTATTTCCTTTTTCAAAAGTAAAATCTATACAAGAAAAATTGGATATTCATATTACAATTTTGACATGAATTGTTATTTAATATCCATTCTTACAGCAAATCCTGGCATGCACAGTTGATATATTACTTTCCTAATGCCTAGTATATCTGATATGGGAATAACAAAATGAAACAAATATCAAAAGTTAGTCATGAGGAGTCTGTTGTATAACATAAATTTTTATTTGTAAAAATATTATGCATCAGCTAATACTTAATAAAGTAATTCTAATTCATACCTGAAAAGACATTTGAGCTGTAAAGGTAAGTTTATCCCTTTCGAACAACCCACGGCTAATGTAGATGAATGTTGAATATGTGATCTCATCAATTAGATTAGTTACCCTCACTCTCACATCATCAGACTCTTCAGCCTGTTGTACAGCTTTGTGAAACACAGCAGCAAATGCCTAAAGATAAAACAAATTGCTAACTGTTCATTTATTGCTATTTTAATTGTGAAAAACTTGTGTACAAATAGTGCTGTATAAATTAATAGTAACCTTGAGTGAGAACCGGTACATAGGATTGATCATATTAAGGTCATTCATGATAAAGTAGAGCAGAGAAGCTCTGACAGCCGCAGGACGATAGTGTTCACGAGCTTCATTGATCTTTACTTCATTAACTTTAGCTTCAAGCACCTATACAGAAGATAGGAACAGTTAAGATGTAATGATAAATAATGATTTTAAACAATTTTCTCTCTCCCAAAAGGAAATGACCCCAGTTTGAGTATGGTCTAGTGGGTGTCATATACCTACTGGCGCCTTGCTCAAATGGCCAATATTCATGTGCAAGTCTTGATGGTGAATCCACCACTGGGCATCAAGGTTACCTCAGATTCTGTCCTTAGCTGAAATCCACACACATGCACTTCCAGCAGGGGTTGTTGGACAGCAATCAGGAGTGAGAACTGTGGCCAACTTTCCTCTTTCTAAACCAAGGCTGCTGGAGCCAATTGTGGTACTATGTTGTCTTAGCTTAAGATCTGGTTCTTAAACTTGGAAGTATAGTGAACAGTGAGGAGGATAGTGATAAACTACAAGAGGACATAGACAGGCTGGTAGAATGGGCGGACATGTGGCAGATCAAATTTAACATAGAAAAGTGCAGAGTGATATATTTTGGTAGGAAGAACGAGGAGTGACAATATAAACTTAAGGGTACAATTCTAAAGGGGGTGCATTAACAGAGAGACCTGGGGGTATATGTGCACAAATCGATGAAGGTGGCAGGGCAGGTTGACAAAGCGGTTAAAAAAGCATACGGGATCCTGGGCTTCATAAATAGAGGTATAGAGTACAAAAGCAAGGAAGTTATGATGAACCTTTATAAAACACTGGTTCGGCCTCAACTAGAGTATTGTGTCCAATTTTGGGCACCGCACTTTAGGAAGGATATGAAGGCCTTAGAGAGGGTGCAGAAAAGATTTACAAGAATGGTTCCAGGGATGAGGGACTTCAGTTACGTGGATAGACTGGAGAAGCTGGGGTTGTTCTCCTTAGAGCAGAGAAGGTTGAGAGGAGATTTGATAGAGGTATTCAAAATCATGAGGGGTCTAGGCAGAGTAGAGAGAAACTGTTCCCATTGGTGGAAGTGTCGAGAACCAGAGGACACAGATTTAAGGTGATTGGCAGAAGAACCAAAGACGACGTAAGAAAAAACTTTTTTACGCAGCAAATGGTTGGAATCTGGAATGCACTGCCTGAAAGGATGGTGGAGGTAGATTCAATCGTGGCTTTCAAAAGGGAATTGGATAAGTACCTGAAGGAAAAAAATTTGCAGGGCTGCGGGGAAAGGGCTGAAGTGCTTTTGCAGAGAGCCGGCACGGGATGGATGGGCCGAATGGCCTCCTTCTGTGCTGTAAACATTCTATGATTCTATGGTTATTCAGTACAGACCAGAATCGAACCTGGTATCTTCCTAGTCTATGTGGTTCAGTTACTCATTGAATCAATTTACTGAGTCATCAGGGGAGCAACTTGAAAAAATATTTAAGGCATGATTTACAGACCAAGCAAATGATTTTAGGCATTTCTATATCATTTTGTTGTTCTAAAATCATTTTTAATTCAAAAGAGAGGAGAAGCATCAATGCTTCATAAAATTGTTACTTTAAATGTGGTTTTATGTCGCATGTTTCACGTCACGACACATTTCATGTCGTGTCACACGTCTCATGTCATGTTTTACGTGAAGAGACATTTTAGACTCCTATTAAATGAGCACAATCATTAATATCCTGAATACATACAGTAGACCATTGTTATAATAAAGACAACAATAACTTGCATTTATATAGTGCCTTTAACAAAGAAAAACTTCCCAAGGCACTTCACAGAGACATAATGAGAAAAATAATAAACACTGGGTCAAAGAAGGAGATATTAGGAGGGGTGACCAATAGCTTGGTCAAAAGATAAGGGTCTTCATGGAGGAGAGGGTGGTGGAGAGGTAGAGAGATTTAGGGGGGGAATTCCAGATCATGGGCCCAGGCAGCTGAAGAAACGGCCGTCAATAATGGGGCAAAGGGAGGGAAGGATGCACAAGAGGCCAGAGTCAGAGGGACGGAAAGTTCGAGGAAGGAGATAGTCGGGCTGGAGAAGGTTACAGAGATAGGGAGGGAGCAAGCACATGAAGGAATTTAAATATGTGGATAAGAATTTTAAACTTGAGGCATTGGGGGAACAGGAGCTCATGTCGGTCAGCGAGGACCAGAGTGATGGATGGCCAAGACTTGGTGTGGAATAGGATATTGGCAGCAGAGTTTTGGATGAGCTGAATGTTTATGGAGGGTGGCTAGAAAGCCGGCCTGGATAAGATTGGAAAATTTGAGCCTGGAGGTGACAAAGGCATGGAGGAGGTTTCAGCAGCAAATGGCTGAGGCAGGGTGGAGATGGGTGATGTTACAGAGGTAGATGTAGGCGGTCTTTGTGATGGAGAGGATACGGGGTCAGAAGCTCAGCTCAGGATCAAATACGATGCCAAGTTTCTGAACAGTCTGATTCAGCCCGAGACAATGAGTGGGGAGTGAGATAGAATTTGCTGCATGAATGTGGGCATAAACTGAAAATATAAGAGCTTCGATTTAAAAAAAATGGAACTATTTTTGGGTGGCTGCTAACTTTTATAAAGTGACGATAAGTGAATCATACATCTTCCACTTCTAAGGAATGGAGTTGCTAATGGTATTGGGCAGACTTTCAACAACAAGGCAGTTAAAGACTGTGCATGCTTGCTTTTTCATACCTTCATTTCTATTTCAGCTGCTGTGTGCTTTGTGGTTTCGAGTTTTTCCACCAGTAATGTATCTCCCAAGAAGTTCCAGTCTGCAGCTGAAAGTCGTGTTAACAGCTCATCCTCAAGTAGCTTCAGTTCAATTTTGAAATCATTCTGTTGCTTGGTGAGTTCAGACTAAGAAAATTAAAGTATGGCTCTGATGCTGTTTCTAATAAACAGAGTAGCAACGTTGCCATTTTCAGCTCAGCAGTGGGTATACAAATAACAGGAATGTAAGTCTAGCAGTTCCAGATTTATAGTATTAACTAAATGTCCTGCTCTAATACATTCATTATAACTATGAGTGCTGAATCACTTTTATAGTCAAAGCAAGACTTATATACACATTATATAGAAATTATACAGAAGAAGCATTTTCATTGAGATAGCAGAAAGGCTAAAATGCATGGCAAT
Organism: Squalus acanthias; assembly: GCA_030390025.1. Lineage (NCBI taxonomy): Eukaryota > Metazoa > Chordata > Chondrichthyes > Squaliformes > Squalidae > Squalus > Squalus acanthias. Next base: position 24,938,975 of record CM059427.1, on the reverse strand, counting down.
ATATGAAACATTTCCGATTGCGTTTAATTCATATTACCTCAAAATGCTATTACAAATATATTATACTACACCAGAGACTTACATACACCTAAAGTGACGTGAAAAGTACTCACAACTCACTTTTGTAAAACTTCTGTGTCATTTTTCACCATCTTATGTTATGAGTGATGTTTAATTAATTGAAACTGAATTTTAGTAACTTCAGAAAATGGGAAACTTCTACCAAAATGAGTGGTAATTTGGAGGAAAATCCAGGCCGATGTATTGGACAATAAGCACGAAAGACAAATAACAGAACAAAGAGTGCAGTAGAATGATCAGTGAATCCTGATCTAAACTGTGGTGATCTTAATGCCCTGTTAATCTCATGAGTAGAAAGCATCTGTGTTACCTCCTAGGCAAATATTACTAAGAGAGACAAGGCTGTGAAACACCTTGGGGCCTATTTTCCTCTTGGATCAACCATTAGGTGCAGCATACTGGAGGTACTGTGCCTGCTGCTTCACTAGAATGTTCACATTTCATGACACAGACACCCTCCCAGTGCAGGCCTGACCCCGACAGGGTATTGTGCTGGGATAGTGGATGGAAAAAGAATTGTAGCTGCAGGCAACTGAAGTACAATACAGTTTCATAGAATCATCGAAACTTACTGCACAGAAGGAGGCCATTCAGCCCATCGTGTCTATGGCAGCGCTTTGAAAAGAGCTATTCAATTAGTTCCACTCCCCTGCTCTTTCCCCATAGCCCTGCAATTTTTTCCTTTTCAAGTAGATATCAAATTCCCTTTTGAAAGTTTCAGTTGAATGTGATGTCATCACAATGGAAATAACATACAGCTGTCCTGGCTCTTCTCTCCCCCACACCAATACATGTTTGTTAAGTGTTTTTCATGAAGACCATGTCTATTTATAGTTTGTTTCTCATTAATTTTCTGAAGGCATTGACTTCCTGCTGGACCCAAAGGCACCAGGCCCACTGGACTCAATATCTACCCCCTCCATCTGCATACTAAGGCTACAGTATGTACGATCTACAGGATGCAGTCCAGCAACACACCAAAGTTACTTCAACAGCACCTGCCTCCTTAATAACCTCTACCACCAAGAAGGACAAGAGCAGAAATGCCATGGGACCACCATTACCTTCAGGTTCACTTCCAAGTTACACACCATCTTAACTTGGGCATAAATTACCATTCCTTTAGCTGGGCCAATATACTGGCATTCCCTACCCAACACCATTGTAGGAGGACCATCATCACAAAGACTGCAATGGTTCAAGAATTTGACCCACCATTACCTTCTTGGGCCAGCCAGGGAAAGACCAAGACCATAAATGTGGTTTTGGTAGTGCCGCTCACATCCGAATAACATATTTAAAAAAAAATCATTCTGCACGAACTATTATGTTGGTAATTGTTTTCCACTTCCCTCCTAAAGTCCATTATCCTCCAGAATTCCCTCAGGGTTGCTACAGTCTTGCTCATATATAAAAAAGGATCTACTATGACTGTAAAATTTTAGCTAAATAGCTGGCCCTCGGGTCTAACTCAGTAGTGCCTATTTTCAGATCCATGTGCGAAAATGGTGGGATATAGGATCCACTGGATTGGCTGATTCCTGATCATGACTGGCTTCCTGGAGTCAGCCTCATTGTAATAATTTAAACAAGCTCGTGGCCCATATTTGCCTTAATGCGGAGAGCTTTCCAGAGGTTAGGAAATCTGTATTCGGCTGCAGATGATGGGCAATTTTAAAGGTACTTGATTGTATCTGGGGGCATAAATTTTGTTGGTCATTAAAAAGGACTGAAAATAATTTCAAAAGCACATTTCAGGTTTTCCAAAGGCTTTTTGACAAAAAAAGTGCCTGGCCATATCCAGTGGTTGGCACATTAAATACGGAATAAGGAAACAATAAGGACATGCATTTATTAATGCTCCTCACATGCAGGCAAACATCTCAGATCACTTTACAATAAGGATGGGATATTGTGGATATTCAGTCGAGAAAGAGTCAAAGATCTTAAATTTACTATCACTCAAATGTGTCGACTCCCAAAGTGCTGTCTTCTACTTTGCTCCCCTGAAGACTCCATACTAATAGAGGATGACCAGGGCCCATCTTATTAGGTGCAGGCCTTAGCTCAGTGGTAGCACTTTCACCTTGGAGTCAAAAAGTTGTGGGTTCAAGCCCCACTCAAGAGACTTGATCACATAATCTAGGCTGACACTCCAGTGCAGTACTGAGGGAGAGCTGCACTGTCCAAAGTGTCGTATTTTGGATGAAACTTTAAACCGAGGCCTCATCTGTCCTCTCAGGTGAATGTAAAAGATCCCTTTAAAAATCTTTTTAAAGAAGAACAAGGGTGTCCTGGCCAATATTTATCCCTCAACCACCATCACTAACACAGATGATCTGGTCATTTTGCTCACTGCTGTTTGTGGGATCTAGCTGTGCGCAAACTGGCTGCCGCGTTTCCCACATTACAACAGTGACTACACTTCAAAAGTACTTCTTTGACTGTTAAGTGCTTTGCGACATCCTGAGGTCATGAAAGGCTCCATATAAATGCAAGTTCTTATTTATGTCAGAAGAGAGAGGAAAAAAGGAGAATGAAAGGTAGGAGAGGAAAGGGAGAAAACAAATGCATATAAGAGAGAGAAAGAGAAAGGAGAAAAAGGAGAAAACATGAAGCAAGGATGAGAGTGAGCAGGAGAGAAACAGAAGTGAAGAATAAGAGCAAGAATGATGACAATATAAGTTTCACAGATATTTGTTTTAGACTTACCAGCACCAGTATCCATGGCTATTTGAGCATGAGAACCTATGCTAAATTCTTGCTGTTGTTTGGCTTGATAATGTTCGAGAACCACTGTTTTAAATAATCCAACCACATTCCACTAGACCCACACTTATGTTTTACTAATGCCACCCAAAGGTCACAAGTGATCAAAACCATCAAATTGTAGCATTCAGCCTAACCACTTGGAAAGTGGTTTCTAATATTTCCTGAAGACAGCCACAAAAATCTCTCATATTCAAAGATACTGAACTCTCAAACTCATTAGTCTTCATCAGATTTAACAGCTCACATAGAAAAATAATCGCAGGCAGCATTTCCCCCAAGAGGCTGGTTTAAAACCATTCAATTATTCATCAACAACTTCCATGTTGCTGCACAATTCAGATCAGGCATTTTTTGTGAAGTTGAATTATTTTCCACCAGCTTAGAACAGAGCTCCCCTTCCTCTGAGGTTTATCATCGCAGCCTAAAAACCATCCACAAGCATTTACTTTCTGCATGCCATTTCTACCACAATGGCACACAGAAACACAGACAGCCTCAGAGCAGCTTGGGAGGCAGACCTCCGGAGACCACTCGAGGATGAAGAATGGGAGTTGCTGTGCAGAACAGCGCAGTCTTAAAATTCAACAGAATGAGGAAGGACCACTTAAAAATTTATGTACAGAACATATCATACACCCTACAAATTACATAGGTTTAACCCTACCCTGCAGACAAATGCTAGCAAGAATGCAATCATACAGACACACATCTGGACGTAGACAGCTCTGCTCTGAATTACTGGTTCAGAACCACAGTTTCTGAAGAGCCAAAAGCGCACTCATCCCAGCAGAGCTTCAAATCTGCCATCTAGGACTGATACCCAATAAATCATAAATGCTTCCATCGATACACCAATTGGTCTAGTCCCTACTCTTCACAGTAAGAATATATGCCCACCTGTTATGACTCAATACAGCAATCACTACTATAAATATATGAGTCAAAGACCTTTGCCCATAATCCTATAGAAGCAGACGTCATATGAACTGCATCTAAATCTGCCCAACCACCAAGGAATTTAGACCAAATTATCTCTATACCCCTGAATAGCAATCCTACTCTATAATAAACAGAACTCTTTCGATAACATATGAGCATATGAAAAAGATGGACAGAAAAAGACCAGCTGGTCCATCAAGTCTGTCCCATTCAATCCTGTTGTAACTAAGCGCCATGGCCGTCAATGCTCCCCAGACAGCAGCAGCAATGTAATATCAGGGAGGACCTGCAGGAAGGAGGGAGGAGGACAGTAGGAGTATGTTTGTGTGTGTGCCAGGCCGATGTAGCAGAGCCTGGTCTCCAATCGTCTTGGATCCCCTTGCCATTGGACCAAGACCTTGCTCTGTCAAGCCCGTGTGGTAGGTAGCTGGTGTGCAACGGCCACCCCACGTTAAAAGAATTCACGCACAGGTGTCTTCCACCCTTTAAAATGAAGTTCGGGACCTGGAACGGCAGGACCCTCATGGCCAACCCCAACAGCGACAGACCGGAATGCCGTAATGCTATCGTTGCCCGGGAGCTCAGACGTTTCGACATAGACATCGCCGCCCTAAGCAAGACCCGGCGGGCAGGGGAAGGCCAGCTCAAGGAGCAAGGCGGTGGTTACACCTTCTTCTGGAAAGGCAAACCTGAAGAAGAACGGCACCTCCATGGGGTAGGCTTCGCCACAAAAAAAACGAGCTAGTTGAACGTCTCAGAGACTCCCCTTGTGGAATAAATGAACACCTCATGACTCTACGGCTCAGCCTAGCCCGGAACCAGTGCGCTACGGTCATCATTGCGTACGCCCCAACTCTGGAAGCCACAGATGAGACCAAAGAGGAATTCTACTCCAGCCTCGAACAATCCCTGTCCCGAGTCCCAATGGGCGACAAGCTGATCCTCCTTGGCGACGTCAACGCCAGAGTTGGAAAGGACACAGACCTCTGGGGAGGTGTAATTGGCAGAGAGGGGGTAGGGAAAGCCAACTCCAACGGTACCCTCCGCCCGACGAAATGCTTAGAACATGGCCTTGTCATAACCAACATCTTGTTCTGTCAGAGAGACAAGTACATGTACAAAGCTTCATGGCAACACCCTCGCTCCAAGCACTGGCATCTGCTGGAGCACAACCCCAGCCCGGCATGAGGTTGAAAAGGTCATCCGACAACTGAAGAACAACAAGGCCTCAGGAGCAGATGGAATCCCCGCCGAGGCGCTAAAACATGGTGGAGAAGCACTATTGGCACAATACATGAACTCATTTCTCTTATTTGGAAGGAGGAGAGCATGCCAGAGGATCTCAGAGACGCTGTAATCGTGACCGTCTTCAAGAAAGGTGACAAGTCCGATTGCGGTAATTACAGAGGAGTCTCCCTGCTGTCTGCCACAGGGAAAGTCAGTCATCACAAGAATCCTCCTCAATCGCCTCCTCCCAGAGTCACAATGCGGATTCCGCCCACTAAGGGGCACAATGGATATGATCTTCACCGCGCATCAACTACAAGAGAAATGCAGGGAACAGCACCAACCGCTGTACATGGCCTTCTTTGACCTCACAAAGGCCTTCGACACCGCCAACCATCAGGGATTATGGAGTGTCCTCCTTAAATTCGGCTGCCCTCAAAAGTATGTCACCATCCTCCGCCTGCTTCATGACGACATGCAAGCCGTGATCCTGACCAATGGATCCACCACAGACCCAATTCATGTACGGACCGGGGTCAAGCAAGGCTGTGTCATCGCACCAACACTCTTCTCGATCTTCCTGGCTGCAATGCTCCATCTCACCCTCAGTAAGCTCCCCGCTGGAGTGGCGCTAATCTACAGAACAAACGGGAAACTGTTCAACTTCCATCACCTCCAGTCCAGATCCAAGGTCGTCCCATCCTCTGTCATCGAATTACAGTATGCAGACGACGCTTGCATCTGCACACACTCGGAGGCCAAACTCCAAACCATCGTCAACACGTTCACCGAAGCGTATGAGAGCATGGGCCTTACACTAAACATCCGTAAGACAAAGGTCCTCTACCAACCTGCCCCCGCCACACAGTACTGCTCCCCGATTATCAAAATCCATGATGAGGCCTTGGACACGTGGACCACTTTCCATACCTTGGGAGCCTACTGTCAACAAGGGCAGACATCGATGAAGTCTAACACCGCCTTCAGTGTGCCAGTGCAGCATAAAATAAAATAAAATCATATTCCACACTTGCTGTGCTGTTCATCTCAATTGAATACTCAGGCATAATTGCTCGACATTAGCCTTACAGCATTCAACTGTAAAACAGCGCAGGATTTTATTCAATTTAAAACACCATTTATGATGAATTTTTGGAAAAGTTTTCTACTCTGATGGGGGCTGTCATTGTCTGTTTTCTGAAGTGAGGTGCATAAATGTGATGTTCTATCACTTCCATACACCATTGAAAGTAATAACTCACCAAGGCTGTTGTAACCCAAGATGTAATAGGACATGTTTCCACTTCCAGCCTCAGAATCTCAAAAATAGCAACCTCACTCAGCACACCACCCACCTGATGGTAAGTTTGAAAGACTGGCTTGTAGTTTAAGCTTTTAAAATTAAATATATACTTGGATTTCCAAAAGGTATCCCCTTACACTGTGCAATCAGGTTCCTGCTCCTGTTTGTACCAGTGTAAAATTTTCAAACATAATTGCTGGGCAGTTGGTGGGCAATTAGCCCAACTCTGCGCCAGCAATTAGGATTTCAATGTCGGAGCGGATGATCTGTCAAGTCGGAACTTGGCAGATCGCAAGTTCGGGATTTAGCGCATGTGAAAATCCTGAACTTGCTGTCCATTTCAAAGGTGGTATTACAGCGTACTCAGAGTATGCCATCATACTGACTGCAAATTCTGCCCCAATATATGAGCACAAAGACTCTTTTGATATGAAACAGAGACCTGATTAAAGTTGCACTGCAATCTCTTTTTCGGGATAAGAACTTGCGCATTTGTAGATTTTAAAAGCCTGTATTAAATCTTCTCTGAACCTTCTGTTTTCTAGTGGAAATAGTATCAATATTTTAAGTCTCTTCTGAAAACTAGTTTCTTATTCCTAGTAACATCCTGATGAATCTTCAGTAGACACTATTCTAACTGTGGTTAAACCACTATCACAATCACTTTGTTCTTGTACTGTATGCCTCTGTTTATAAAACTGAAAAAAGCTATTGGCCTTTCTCTCAATTTATTTTTCTGCACCGCATGTGTGTTGTAAATATAAAGGAATAATTAATATGAGTAAAAAAGTCTAAATTTGTTTACATGATTTTTGCAACAATATGGTAATCCTATTCAAAAGTGAAACAATATGTGCAAAAGATAGAGAAACCCCCCCAGTTATATTGTCGCATCAGTTCATTTCTACCTAAAGCACTGATGACCAAGCTTAGGGAACAATCAATAAAGTCACGAGTCAAGAGTTCAGTGGCTGTTGAAGATTCCACCTCCAGAGACCTGTTTAATTATTGGCTAACAGGGTCCTTAACTTCTTCCACAAAAAGATCTAAACATGGTTCCATGAACAGAACAGAATGCATCTAATACTAACCAATAACAATGATACAAATCAGAAACTGCAACAGCACTTCATCTTCAATTTCTCTCTCACTCTCTCTACAGAACATAACAGCCCTGAAATTGTGGTCGGTGCCGCCAACCTCCAAACGAAATCTGCAATTACTTGGAGCGAAGCCCCAAACGAAAACTTGCTTTGGAATGCTGCAGTTGTGCGCAGCGTAGTGGCCCACGAATCCCTGGGGCTCACCATTGTGCATGAGCGTACCTGGGATCACGTCGGGTGGTGCTCCTTTCACTAGCCAATCAGGAAATATAGAAAGCCCCGTTTGACTAATATGCTTTAAAGGAAGTTACAGGTCAATTGGAATCTAACCTTTCTTGCAAACTTACATCAATACATTTCCATATATCTGTAAATGACCTGACAAAAATTTTAAATCTATTTGACACGATAAACTTGATAACATTGTTTAATATATATATAAATAAATATAATGCAAAACCCTGTCAACTCAGAATTGTGGCGACCAAACCCTTTTGTCAATGAAAGTAGATCAATACAGTTTTTCGGTTGATATTCAATTTTGAAATGAGAAGATAGACTCTGCAAGATTAAAAAAAATAAAATGATCTCATCCCTCAAACCAAGTCTTTACAGCTGCCTGGTAGGTCCTTTTACATGTTTGTTTTTATTATGGCCCTGAAATTGCAATTTTCTCATCCCCCTCCCCTTACGCTGTGCAAACAGGCTCCTGCGCCTGTTTGCACCAGCCATAAAATTTTCCAGCATAATTGATGCACAGTTGGTGGGCAATTAGCCCAACTTTTCGGCAGCAATGAGGATTTGAAAGTCGCAGCGGATCATCTTTCTATTCGGAACATGACATCGCAATTTCGGGATTTAGCGCATGCGCTGCAAATCCCAAACTTGTGGTCAATTTCAAAGGCGGTATGATGGCGTACTCAGAGTACACCGTCATACCGACTGCAAATTCAGGGCCTATAGGCTTTGCTAGCTTTCTCTTCCCCCTTGCCAGAGGTGGAAGGAGCCACAACTCTACCTACTCAACAGCCCAGTCCCTAGAATCATTACAAGCCACTGAATTTCTCCCCTACTGTGTCTCATTATTGTTTTCCAAGAGAGTTATAATCTTGTGTATATGCAATGGAGCTCAATGAAGCAACTCCTCATTGCAGACAAGAGTCTTCAATTTATGATTTGAGGTTAAACACATCATGGAAATGGAAAAGATTGACGGAGAATAATATGTGCCCTCCAAATGCAGCAAAAGAATATTGACTAAGGGTTTTATGCATTTGTATTAATGATTTTACAAAATATCAGTAAACTGATTAAAGTTGATGTTATGAATAATGTTTAAGCTACATTTATACTGCATAAGACCTGTACTAATGCTGCCAGCTCCCAATGCATGGTCTTGCATAGATGACAGCAACTGCAAAATAGACTTGCCTGTTTAAAAAAAAAATCAGTTCATAGAAACATAGAAGATAGGAGCAGGAGCAGGAGCAGGCCATTTGGCCCCTCGAGCCTGCTCCGCCATTCAATGCGATCATGGCTGATCATCCAAACTCAGTACCCTGTCCCTGCTTTCTCCCCATAGCCTTAAGAAATATATCTAACTCCTTCTTGAATATATTTAATGAATTGGACTCAACTGTCTTCTGTGGTAGAGAATTCCACAGGTTCACCACTCTCTGGGTGAAGAAATTCCTCCTCATCTCAGTCCTAAATGGCTTACCCCTTATCCTTAGACTGTGATCCCTGGTTCTGGACTCCCCCACCATTGGGAACATCCTTCCTGCATCTAGTCTGTCTAGTCCTGTTAGAATTTTATAAGTTTCAATGAGATCCCCTCTCATTCTTCTAAACTCTAGCGAATACAAGCCCAATCGTCCCAATCTCTCTTCATACGTCATTCCTGCCATCCCAGGTATCAGTCTGGTGAATCTTCGCTGCACTCTCTCCATGGCAAAAACTTCCTTCCTCAGATAAGGCGAACAAAACTGCACACAATACTCAAGGTGTTGTCTCACCAAGGCCCTGTACAACTGCAGCAAGACATCCTTGCTCCTGTCCTCGAATCCTCTCACTATGAAGGCCAACATACCATTTGCCTTCTTAACTGCCTGCTGCACCTGCATGCTTACCTTCAGCGACTGGTGCACAAGGACACCCAGGTCTCATTGCACTTCCCCTTTTCCCAATCTATTGCCGTTCAGATAATAATCTGCCTTCCTGTTTTTGCCACCAAAGTGGATAACCTCGCATTTATCCACATTATACTGCATCTGCCATGCATCTGCCCAATCACCCAACCTGTCCAAATCATACTGGAGTTTCTCTGCATCCTCCTCACAGCACACACGCCCACCCAGCTTTGTGTCGTCTGCAAACTTGGAGATATTACGTCTAGTTCCCTCATCTAGATCATTAATATATATTGTGAATAACTGGGGTCCTAGCACCGATCCCTGCGGTACCCCACTAGTCACTGCCTGCCACTCGGAAAAAGACCCGTTTATTCCAACTCTTTGCTTCCTGTCTGCCAACCAGTTTTCTATTCAAGTCAGTACCTTACCCCAAATCCCATGTGCTTTAACTTTGTACGCTAATCTCTTATGCGGGACCTTATCGAAAGCCTTCTGAAAGTCCAAATACACCACATCCACTGGTTCTCCATTATCTATTCTACCAGTTACATCCTCAAAAAATTCCAGTAGATTAGTCAAGCATGATTTACCTTTTGTAAATCCATGTTGGCTTTGTCCGATCCTGTCACTGTTTTCCAAGTGCTCTGCTATTACAGCTTTTATAATGGACTCTAGCATTTTCCCCACTACCGATGTCAGGCTTACCGGTCTATAATTCCTCGTTTTCTCTCTCCCACCATTTTTAAATAGTGGCGTTACATTAGTTACCCTCCAATCCATGGGATCTGTTCCAGAGTCTATAGAATTTTGGAAGATGAACAGCAATGCATCTACTATTTCTAGGGCCACTTCCTTAAGTACCCTAGGATGTAGATTATCAGGCCCTGGGGATTTATCGGCCTTCAATCCCGTCAATTTCCCTAACTCCATTTCCCTACAAATACTGATTTCATTCAGTTCCTCCCTCTCATTAGACCCTATGTTCCCCGACATCTCTGGGAGGTTATTTGTGTCCTCCTTTGTGAAGACAGAACCAAAGTATGTATTTAATTGGTCTGCCATTTCTTTGTTCCCCATTATAAATTCCCCTGATTCTGACTGCAAGGGACCTACGCTTGACTTCACCAATCTTTTTCTTTTCACATATCTATAGAAGCTTTTACAGTTAGTTTTTATGTTCCCTGCAAGCTTACTCTCATACTCTATTTCCACCCTCTTAATTAATTCCTTTGTCCTCCTTTGTTGAATCCTAAACTGCTCCCAATCCTCAGGTTTGCTGCTTTTTCTGGCCAATTTATATGTCCTCTCCTTGGATCTTATGCTATTCCCTAATTTCCCTTGTTAGCCACGGTTGAGTCACCTTTTTTGTTTTATTTTTATGCCAAACAGGGATGAACAAATTCTGTAGTTCATCCATGTGATCTTTAAATGTTTGCCATTGCCTATCCACCGTCAACCCTTTAAGTAACGCTCCCCAATCCATCCTAGCCAACTCGGGCCTCATACCATCGTAGTTTCCTTTATTTAAATTCAGGACCGCAGTCTCTGAGTCAACTACTTCACTCTCCATCTTAATGAAGAATTCTATCATATTATGATCGCTCCTCCCCAAGGGGCCTCGCACAACAAGATTGCTAATTAATCCTTTCTCATTACATAATACCCAGTCTAAGATGGCCTGATCTCTAGTTGGTTCCTCGACATATTCGTCCAGGAAACCATCCCGTATACACTCTAGGAATTCCTCCTCCACAGTATTGTTACTAATTTGGTTAGCCCAATCTATATGTGGATTAAAGTCACCCATGATAACTGCTGTGCCCTTATTGCACGCGTCTCTAATTTCCCATTTAATGCCATCCCCAACCTCAGCATTACTGTTTGGGGGTCTGTATACAACTCCCACTAATGTTTTCTGCCCCTTGGTATTTCTCAGCTCTACCCATACAGATTCCACATCATCAGAGCTAATATCCTTCCTTACTATTGTGTTAATCTCCTCTTTAACCAGCAATGCTACCCCACCAACTTTTCCTATTTGCCTGTCCTTCCTGACTATTGAATACCCTTGGATGTTGAATTCCCAGCCTTGGTCACCCTGGAGCCATGTCTCCGTAATCCCAATTATATCATATCCATTTACATCTATTTGCGCAGGTAATTCATCCACCTTATTATGAATGCTCCTCGCATTAAGACACAGAGCCTTCAGGCTTGTTTTTTTTAAACACTCTTAGACAATTTAGAATTATTGTTTACTGTGGCCATGTTTGATTTACACCCTTGATTTCTCTGCCTTCCACTTTTGCTTTTCTCCTTCCTTTGCAGCAGCTGGCCTTTGCGAATCTGGTAAGTTTATTTTGGAGTTGCTACTAGCTGTGCAACCTGTACATTGAGAGCTGACAGCACCAGTACAGTTCGTGCACAATATAAAAGCACCTTAAAATTATATTTACGATACATGTTAATTGTTTAAGAGTATTTCACACTTATCAAACTACTAGGATTCCGGAGACATAATTGTTGCTCACATGTGCCATTAATTTCTGTGGGGCTTCTTCTAACTTTGATGGAAGATTCATGGAAACCCTGGAAAAATGGAAGTATCTAGCATTTATACCATTTCTCCAGGGTTTCCATGGATCTAACCGCCCAAGTTAGGGTGGTTGATAGGGAGAACCCCAATTTAAATTCAACCCCATAATGTTTTGGGGTGCTTGATGCTCATGTGCTCTGGCCGTGCTAATGTTTAGTTATGTGCCTCAGGTTATTCCTGACATAAGAACATAAGAAATAGGAGCAGGAGTAGGCCAATTGGCCCCTCGAGCCTGCTCCGCCATTCAATAAAATCATGGCTGATCTGATCCTAACCGCCAATCTACTATCACAGAACCATCTCCTGATCCTAACAGAATTGAACACACGAAATAGGAGCAGGATCAGGCTACACGGCCCCTGAGCTCGCTACGCTACCCACAGGGCCATGACCGATCCGAACCTAGACTCATGGCCAAATTCCTGCCCGCTCCCCGTAACCCTTAATTCCCTTTACTTCTAGGAAACTGTCTATTTCTGTTTTAAATTTATGTAATGATGTAGCTTCTACAGCTTTTTGGGGCAGCATATTCCATGGACCTACCACCCTCTGAGTGAAGTAGTTCCTTCTCATCTCAGTTTTGAAAGAGCAGCCCCTTATTCTAAGACTATGCCCCATAGTTCTAGTTTCACCCATCATCGGGAACATCCTCCCCGCATCCACCCGATCCAACCCCTTCACAATCTTATATGTTTCAATAAGATCACCTCTCATTCTTCTGAACTCCAATGAGTAGAGTCCCAATCTACCCAACCTCTCCTCATATGTCCATCCCCTCATCCCCGGGATTAACCGAGTGAACCTTCTTTGTACTGACTCGAGAGCAAGTATGTCTTTTCTTAAGTATGGACACCAAAACTGTATGCAGTATTCCAGGTGCGGTCTCACCAATACCTTTTACAACTGAAGCAATACCTCCCTATTTTTATATTCTATCCCCTTAGCAATGAAAGCCAACATTCCATTGGCCTTCTTAATCACTTGCTGCACCTGCATACTAACCTTTTGAGTTTCGTGCACCAGGACCCCCAGATCCCTTTGTACTTCAGTACTTTCCAGTTTCTTGCCATTTAGATAATAACTTGCTCTACTATTTTTCCTGCCAAAGTGCATAACCTCACACTTTCCAGTATTGTATTCCATCTGCCAAATCTCTGCCCACTTACTTAGCCTGTCTATGTCCCCTTGCAGATTTTTTATGCCCTCCTCACTCACTACTTTCCCTCCCATCTTAGTATCATCTGCAAACTTTGATATGTTACACTCGGTCCCCTCCTCCAAATCGTTAATATAGATTGTAAAGAGTTGGGGACCCAGCACTGACCCCTGCAGAACACCACTAGTTACTGATTGCCAGTCTGAGAATGAACCATTTATCCATACTCTCTGCCTTCTGTTAGATAGCCAATCCTCTATCCATGCCAGAATATTACCCCCAATCCCGTGATTTTTTATCTTCAGCAATAATCTTTTGTGTGGCACCTTGTCAAATGCCTTTTGGAAGTCTAAATACACCACATCCACTGGTTCTCCTTTATCCACCCTGTTGTGTTACTTCCTCAAAGAACTCCAGCAAATTTGTCAAACATGACTTCCCCTTCATAAAACCATGCTGACTTTGTCCTATTAAATTATGATTATCCAAATGTCCCGTTACTGTCTCCTTAATAATGGACTCCAAAATTTTACCTACCACAGATGTTAGGCTAACCGGTCTATAGTTTCCAGCCTTCTGTCTACTGCCCTTTTTAAATAAGGGTGTTACATTAGCAGTTTTCCAGTCTGCCGGGATCTTTGCTGAGTCCAGGGAGTTTTGGAAAATTATTACCAATGCATCCACAATCCCTACCGCCACTTCCCTCAAGACCCTAGGATGTAAGCCATCAGGTCCAGGTGATTTATTCGCCTTGAGTCCCATTATTTTACTGAGTACCACTTCCTTAGTGATTTTGATCGTGTTTAGCTCCTCTCCCCCTATAGCCCCGTTTGTCCAGTGTTGGGATATTCTTAGTGTCCTCTACTGTAAAGACTGATACAAAATATTCATTCAGTGTATTTGCCATCTCCATATTTCCCACCATTAATTTCCCGGTCTCATCCTCTAAGGGACCAACATTTACTTTAGCCACCCTTTTTCTTTTTATATAACTATAAAAACTCTTACTATCTGTTTTTATATTTTTTGCTAATTTACTTTCATAATCTATCTTCCCTTTCTTAATCAATCTTTTTGTTATTTTTTGCTGTCTTTTAAAGTTTTCCCAATCCTCTATCCTCCCACTAGATTTGGCTACCTTATAAGCCTTTGTTTTTAGTCGAATACTATCCTTAATTTCTTTACTTAGCCACGGATGACTGTCTTTTCTTTTACACCCTTTTCTTCTCAGTGGAATATATATTTTTTGGAAGTTGTAAAATAACTCCTTAAATGTACAGCACTGATCATGTATCGTTTTACCCTTTAATCTATTTTCCCAATCCACTCTACTAAATTCCGCTCGCATACCTTCATAGTCTCCTTTATTCAAGCTTAGCACGCTTGTTTGAGATCCAACCTTCTCACCCTCTAATTGAATATGGAATTCAACCATGTTATGGTCACTCATTCCAAGGGGATCCTTTACTAGGACATTTTTAATTAAGCCTGTCTCGTTATACAGGACCAGATCTAAGGTTGCTTGCCCCCTGGTCGGTTCAGTTACATACTGCTCAAGAAACCCATCCCTAATACACTCAATGAACTCATCCTCAAGGCAGCCCTGCCCAATTTGATTTGTCCAATTAATATGATAGTTAAAATCCCCCATAATTATAGATGTTCCCTTATTACAAGCCTCAACTATTTCCAGATTGATACTCCATCCAACAGAGTTGCAACTATTCGGAGGCCTATAGACTACGCCCACTAGTGTTTTTTTCCCCTTATTATTCCTCATCTCCACCCAAACTGTTTCATTATCCTGATCTTTTGACCCAATATCATTTCTCTGTATTACAGTGATTCCTTCCTTTATTAACATAGCCACCCCACCTCCCCTTCCTTCCTGCCTGTCCTTCCTGATCGTTAAATAACCTGGTATGTTTAATTCCCAGGCATTGTCACCCTGCAGCCATGTTTCTGTAATGGCCACAAGATCATGCTTGGGATCATAGCTTATTGCATTTCCATTTCTTTTCAGCTATCCATATCAGATTGCAACCAATCAGCAGTAATTCATAGAATCATAGAATGATACAGCACAGAAGGAGGCCATTCAGCCCATCCTGCCTGTGCCGGCCCTTTGGTAGAGCTATCCAATTAATCCCACTTCCCTGCTCTCTCTCCATAGCCCTGTAAAATTTTTCCCTTCAAGTATTTATCCAATTCTCTTTTGAATGTTACTATTGAATCTGCTTCCACCACCCTTTCAGGCAGTGCATTCCAGATCACAACAACTCGCTGTGTAAAAAAATATTTCTTCATGTCGCCTCTGGTTCTTTTGCCAATCAACTTAAATCTGTGTCCTTTGGTTACTGACCCTTCTGCCACTGGAAAAAGTTTCTTCTTATTTACTTCATCAAAACCATTCATGATTTTGAATACCTCTATCAAATCTCCTCTTAACATTCTCTGCTCTAAGGAGAGCAGCCCCAGCTTGTTCAGTCTCTCCACATAACTGAAGTTCCTCATCCCTGCTACCATTCTAGTAAATCTCTTCTGCACCCTCTCCAACGCCTTGACATCCTTCCTAAAGTGTGGTGTCCATAATTGAACACAATACTCTAGATGAGGCCTAACCAGTATTTCATAAAGGTTTAGCATAACTTCCTTGCTTTGTACTCTATTCCTGTATTAATAAAGCTAAGGATCCAATATGCTTTTATAACAGCTTTCTCAGCTTGTCCTGTCACCTTCAAAGAGTTGTGTACATACACCCCACGTCTCCCTGTTCCTGCACCCCCTTTAAAGTTGTACCATTTAGTTCATATTGCCTCCCTTCATTCTTCCTACCAAAATGTGTATTATCACACTTCACTGCATTAAATTTCATCTGCAATGTGTTTGCCCATTTTACTAGTCTGTCTATGTTCTCCTCAAGTCTGTTACTATCCTTCTCATTGCTTTACTACATTTCCAAGTTGCGTATCATCTGCAAACTTTGAAATTATTCCCTGTATACCCAAGTCCAGGTCATTAATGTATAAAAAGAACAGTGGTCGAAATACCAACCCCAGGGGGAACACCACTGTATACTGCCCTCCAGTCTGAAAAATAACCGTTCACCACTACTCTCTGCTTTCTGTCCCTTAGCCAATTTTGCATCCATGCTGCCACTGCACCCTTCATTCCCTGGGCTTTAATTTTGCTAACAAGTCTATTATGTGGTACTTTTTCAAATGCCTTTGAAAGTCCATATACATAACTTCAACTGCACTACCCTCATCAACCCTCGCCGTTACTTCATCAAAGAACTTGATCAAGTTAGTCAAACACGATTTGCCTTTAACAGATCTGTGCTGACTTTCATTTATTAGCCTATACTTTTCCAAATGCCAATTAATTTTGACCCAGATTATTGTCTCTAAAAGTTTCCCCACCACTGATGTTAGGCTGACTGGCCTATAGATGCCTGGTTCATCCTTTTCCTCTTTTTTAAACAGGGGTGTAATATTTGCAATCATCCAGTCCTCCCTCTGGCACCACCCCCATATCCAAGGAGGATTGGAAGATTGTGGCCAGAGCTTCTGCAATTTCCAACTTACTTCCCTCAGTAACCTAGCATGCATCCCATCCGGACCAGCTGACTTTTCTACTTTGAGGACTGCCAACCTTTTAAGTACATGTTCTTTATTTATTTTATCCTAACCAATAGCACTACTGCCTCCTCCTTTACTGCTACTATGGCACTGTCCTCTTCTCTAGTGAAGACAGATGCAAATGCTCATCTGGTACCTCAGCCATGCCCTCTGCCTCCACAAGATCATTTCCTTTTTGGTCCTTATTGGCACCACCCTTCTTTTAACTACCCTTTTACTATTTATGTGTTTATAAAATACTTTTGGGTTCCCTTTTACGTTAGCCGATAATCTATTCTCATACTCTTTGCCGCTCTTTCCCTTTTTTAGATCTACTCTGTACTTTCAATATTCAGCTGTATTATCACCCTTACAATTGTCATAAGCCTCCTTTTTCTGTCTCATTCTAACCTCTATATCTTTAGTCATCCAGGGAGCACTAGCTTTGGATGCCCTTCCTTTCCCCCTCATGGGAATGTGTCTACTCTGTACCCAGACCATCTCCTCTTTGAAGGCCTCCCATTGTTCAATTACTGTTTTGCCTACCAATTTTTGATTCCAATCCACCTGGACCAGATCCCACTTCAACTCACTGAAGTTAGCCCTCCTCCAGTTAAATATTTTTACGCTTGATTGTACCTTGACCTTTTCCATAACTATTCTGCAAATTTAGACATATATCGTCCCATATTGATCAAAGAAACTATTATACCACTGGAGAGAGATGATGTAGTTGAGGGGCCAAAGACAGAGTCTATTTGGTTAGAATTAGATTTAGATCCACAGAAGCGTTATATCATGCAATTCACAGTGTTATTATATAATGTTGTTTCACAACGAAAATCTGAATTAGCTTTGCATAATTATTGGCTATCGCTAGTTTCCAATAAAAAATTTTAACTCATAATTTGCAATATTTAATTACATTGAATGTTAAGACTTGAGTATCGGCTATGCAGATTAAGCACTGAGCATGTGCAGTACAAAATGTTGGGGCAGATTTCTTTGGTGCGCTAGGTGTGGCAAAATCATAATCATATTTATAAAGATATGTTTGATGATATTGCTACACCCAGGGCACAAAAGGTATCAGCCTCTATAATTTGTTGAAATGTATAATTGCCTGCATGAAACATCAGGAGCTGTGGGCTGGGGGGGCGGGCAATTTTAACCCCCAAGAACGGTTGGGTTAGGAGTGGGTGGGGGATAAAAATTATAGATTTTTTTTTTTTTTAAGAGCGGGAGCGCAACCCAGCTCCAATGCGCCCACTTCTGGGTTTAACGGAGGTGGGCTTGGATGCCGGCAGGAAACCTACATGTCGAAGTCGGGGATGTCATAATCAGATGCGGTCAGGTACTTACTGGCTCAATTAACATCCTTAGGAGATGACAATGAGCTCTTTTTAAATTGCTTTTAACTTGGCTCCAAATTTAACTTGAGCAGCGTGGGTTTCCCTGGGCTCGGGAAACTGACCAGGGAAATGGAGGTGCGTTTAAACAACAGTTCATGTGGGTATTTAAACTTGTCATTGTCCCATCTGAATAAAAGCTCACTTAATGCAGCTGGTGTCTCAGTTCCCTCTGCAAATGTTTGGCAGAGAGTGCTTGTGTGGATACAGCTTTATTCAAACTTTGAGGATTTAAAAATAACAAGATCAGGATGGGAGGTGCCTTGGATGTGTTTGACACCACATAAGAGGTAAACCATCACCATCCATGGCAGTGACAATATGCTGTGGTGGGATTTGAAATCCTTAAAGGTTGAAAAAAGCTGGTACGCAAATTGGCAGGATGTGACTAGTAGTGTCCCACAGGGACTATTCACTGCATTTATTAACGACTTAGATGACGGAATAGAGAGCCACATATCCAAGTTTGCCGATGACACAAAGATAGGTGGCATTGTAAGCAGGCTAGATAGAAGCATAAAATTACAAAGACACATTAATAGATTAAGTGAATGGGCAAAACTGTGGCAAATGGATTTCAATATATCCTTTTTAGGTCCAGAGTACTTTTTAAATGGTGAAAAGCTAGAAGCAGTGGAGGTCCAAAGAGACTTAAGGGTCCATGTACATAGATCATTAAAATGGCATGGACAGGTACAATAAATAATCAAAAAGGCTAATGGAATGCTGGCCTTTATATCTAGTGGACTAGAATACAAGGGGGTAGAAGTCATGCTACAGCTATACAAAACCCTGGTTAGGCCACACTTGGAGTAATGTGTTCAGTTCTGGCACCACACCTTAGGAAGGATATATTGGCCTTGGAGAGAGTGCAGCCTAGATTTACTAGAATGATACCTGGATTCCAGGGTTAAGTTACGATTACACAAACTAGGGTTGCATTCACTGGAATTTAGTAGGTTAAGGGGTGATTTGATCAAAGTTTTCAAGGTATTAAGGGGAACTGATAGGGTAGATAGAAAGAAACTATTTCCACTTGTTGGGAAATCTAGGACTAGGGAACATAGCCTAAAAATTAGAGTCAGGCCTTTCAGGAGTGAAGTTAGGAAACATTTTTACACATAAAGGGTGGTAGAAGTTTGGAACTCTCTTCTGCAAATGGCAGTTGATGCTAGATCAATTGTTAATTTTAAATCTGAGATTGATAGATTTCTGCAAGGGGATATTAAGGGATATGGAGCAAAGACGGGTATGTGGAGTTGGGTCACAGATCAGCCATGATCTCATTGAATGGCGGAACAGGCTCGTGGGGCTAAATGGCCTACTCCTGTTCCTATGTTCCCATGATCAGCACGTGCACAGGAGAGAGGGGCTGAGGTCGCAGGAGGGAGGTGTACAGGAGAGGGGCTGAGCTGCGCAGGAGGGAGGTGTACAGGAGAGGGGCTGAGGTGTGCAGGAGGGAGGTGTACAGGAGAGGGGCTGAGCTGTGCAGGAGGGAGGTGTACAGGAGAGGGGCTGAGCTGCACAGGAGGGAGGTGTACAGGAGAGGGGCTGAGGTGTGCAGGAGGGAGGTGTACAGGAGAGGGGCTGAGGTCGCAGGAGGCACTACTCACGTCACAAGGTTTACAAACAGAGGCTCAGCTTCCTTGACCTCTCAGAAGAGCAGTGCTTCCGCAGGCTGAGGTTTTCATGCCAGGTGCTGGCAGACATCTGCAGCCTCCTACAGGAAACATAGAAACATAGAAACTAGGAGCAGGAGTAGGCCATTCGGCCCGTCGAGCCTGCTCCACCATTCAATACGATCATGGCTGATCATCCAAATCCAGTACCCTGTCCCTGCCCCCTCACACAGAATCCCCATCGAGCCTGCACCAACACATATCCCACCCTATCCCCGTAACCCCACGTATTTAATTCCCCCTAACATATCCCATCCTATCCCTGTAACCCCACATATTTAATCCCCCCCTAACACTAAGGGTCAATTTATCATAGCCAAATCACCTAACCCGCACATTTTTGGACTGTGGGAGGAAACCGGAGCACCCGGAGGAAACCCACGCAGACACGGGGAGAATGTGCAAACTCCACACAGACAGTCACCCGAGGCCAGATTCGAACCCGGGTCGCTGGCGCTGTGAGGCACCAGTGCTAACCACTATGCCACCGTGTTGCCTGTTGAATCTGGTGGCCATGCATTACCAGTGGCTGGGAAAGTGACCACTGCCCTCAACCTTTTCGACTCCGGATCCTTCCAGGCCACTTCCGGCGACATATCCAGGATCTCCCAGTCGGCCGCACATAAATGCATAAGGCAGGTCACTGATGGCTTGTTTGCCAGGACCGACAATTCTGTAAATTTCCCGTGATGACAGTAGCCAGATTGAGCCGGCACTCGGATTCGTCTCTCTGGCTGGATTCCCCCCAGTTACAGGGTGCCATCGACTGCACACATGTGGCAATCCGAGCATCGTCACAGCAACCGGGAGTTTTTATAAATCGCAAGGGATATTCGTCCATCAATGCGCAGCTGATGTGCAATCACAAGAAGCAGTTCATGCAGTTCTGCGCTAGATTCCCTGGCTGCTGTCATGATGCCTTCATACTGAGGCAGTCCAACAGCCCAGACCTTTTCATTCCAGGAAGCAGACTTAAGGGCTGGCTCGTAAGAGACAAGGGCTACCCACTTCAAGCTTGGCTCATGACACCTATGAGGAATCTCACCAATAAGGCGCAGGAGCGCTAAAACAAGAGTCACATGACCACCAGGCGTGTCATCGAGCAAGCCTTTGGAATGCTGAAGATGCGCTTCAGGTGGCTAGATAGGGCTGGAGGCACCCTTTAGTACTCACCAGCGAGGGTGTCCAGAATGATAGTGGTGTGCTGTATCCTGCAGAACATTGCGCAGCAGAGAGGATTTCAGGTGGAGGAGGATGAAGGGGCTCAGCACTCATCTTTGGATGATGAGAACATAGAGGAGGAGGAGGAGGAGGAGGAGGAGGAGGATGAAGATGAAGATGGGTCACCCATTGCCAGACCAGCCGCTTGCATTGCTGCCCGGGATGCCCTAAAATCCCGAAGGTTCACCTAGCGTGAAACGTAACAAATGAAATCCTGCGGTCCGCTCCCACCACCAGGACCACCACTACCTCCCTCCCCCTCCTAGTGCACTAAACAGTCATTCAACCAGTCATCCACCCATTACACATACATCCAATGGGTCCAGTCATTTATTGACATTCATCATGAAACAAGTGAATGGGCAAGACGTGGAAGTCATAGTCATAACGGCACAGAAGGAGGCCATTTGGCCCACTGAGTCCGTGCTGGCTCTCTGTAGAGCAATCCAGTCAGTCCCATTCCCCCACTCTATCCCTGTAGCCCTGCAAGTTTATTTCCCTCAAGTGCCTATCCAGTCTCCCCTTGAAAACATTGAGATGCCTCCGCTTCCACCACTTCAGTCGGCAGTGAATTCCAGGTCATCACCACTCGCTGCGTTAAAAAGTTTTTCCTTACATCCCCACTGTATCTCTTGCCCAAAACCTTCAATCTGTGTCCCCTAGTCCTTGTACCATTAACTAGTGGGAACAGCCTTTCACAGTCTAGCCTATCCAAACCCATCATAATCTTGTACACTTCTATCAAATCACCCCTCAACCTCCTTTGCTCTAATGAAAACAAATCCAGCTTCTCCAACCTGTCCTTGTAGCTAAGATCCCCCAACCCCGGAACTATTCTGGTAAATCTCCTCTGCACCTTCTCAAGGGCCTTCACATCCTTCCTAAAGTGTGGTGACCAGAACTGGACGCAATACTCCACTTGTGGCCTAACCAGCGCTTTATAAAGGTTCAGCATAACTTCTCTACTTTTGCACTCAATACCTCTACTTATGAAGCCCAAGATCCCATATGCTTTGCTAACCACTCTCTCAATATGTCCTGCCACCTTCAGTGACCTATGCACATTAACTCCCAGGTCCCTCTGTCCCTGCACACTCTTTAAAACTGTGCCATTAAGTGTATATTGCCTCTCCCTGTTCCTTCTGCCAAAATGCATCACCTCACACTTCTCTGTATTAAATTCCATCTGCCACTTGTCTGCCCATTCTGCTAGTCTTTCTTTGTCCTGTTGCAGTCGATTGGTATCATCACTGTTTGCCACACCCCCAAGTTCGGTGTCATCGGTAAATTTAGAAATTCTACTCTGTATTCCAATATCCAGGTCATTTATATATATCAAAAAAAGCAGTGGCCCCAGCACTGACCCTTGGGGAACACCACTGTCTACCATCCTCCAGTCTGAAAATCAGCCATTTACCACAACTCGCTGTTTTCTGTCCTTAAGCCAATTCCTTATCCAAGCTGCCACTGACCCACCTATTCCATGAGCCTCAATTTTGTTAACCAGCCTTCTATGTGGTACTTCATCAAACACCTTCCAAAAATCCATGTAGGCAAAATCCATTGCATTCCCTTCATCAATCCTCTCTGTTACTTCATCAAAAAATTCAATTAAATTAGTCAAACAGGATCTGCCTTTTACAAATCCATGTTGGCTCTCCTTAATTAGCTTAAAGCTCTCCAAGAGCCCATTAATTTTTTTCCTTGGTTATTGTTTCTAAAACTTTACCCACCACCGATGTTAAACTGACCGGCCTGTAGATACTAGATACACCCTTTCTTGAACAATGGTGTCACATTTACCACTTTCCAATCCTCAGGCACCTCCCCCGCATCTAGGGAAGATTGGAAAATTATGGCAAGCCCTTCCGCTATCTCCTCCCCCAATTCCCTTAGCAACCTGGGAGGCAAGCCATCTGGACCAGGCGACTTGTCCACTCTAAGCATACCCAGTCTTTCTAGTACATCCTGCCAATTAATTTTCATCCCTTCCATTGCTTCTACCTTTTCCACTTCTACCGATTTTTTGTCAGCATCCACCTCCTTAGTAAACACCGATACAAAGTACTCATTGAGTATTCTAACCTTGCCCTGCGCCTCTAACCATATATCACCTTCTTTGTCCCTAATAAGATCCATCCCGCCTCTACTGTTTACATGCCGGTAGAATATTTTTGGGTTCCCTTTTATGTTAACCGCCATTCTACTCTCATATTCTCTCTTTGCCAATCTTATTTTCATCTTCACATCCCCTCTCAACTTATTAGGCCAGAAATTCGGGTCGCCACAGGTGAGTACGCGCTGGGTACTCACCCGTAGACCCAACGAAAGTGCCGGTTTCACGCATGTACTGCACATGTGCTGGAAACCGGAACTTCCGCTCCCCTGAAGGAAGGGGTTCAGAGGTCGAACGCGTGCACCGGAGAGGCAGTGCGTAGACCTCGATCTTCGCTTTTTTTTCAGGTTTCTCCGTGAGGGTAAGTACGGAGAAGCTGCGCGGGGAAAAAGGAGGCGCAAGGCCTGCTTTTAACAAGGGAAGTGGTGAATTAAATACAATTTAAACATTTTTTCAACAGGTTTATCTTTTTTACATACTTTAAAGAAAGGTAAGTATTTTTAGCACCATTAAAAAGTGTAATTAATTTTTTCAAAAATTTAAATTTTTGTTTAAAGTAGTTAATTTAAATCATTTATAGTTATTTTAAAAATGTGATTTTTAAAAAATTTATTTGAAGTTTTAGTGAGGTTTTGGGGCCGATCTCTATTCATAGATTTGACAGGTCTTCCTGTCAAATCTATGAATGAAGATTCCCTGCTCCGATTGGCTCTCCATGGCCCACGTGATCCCAGGGGACACTTCGAACTAACTGCGCCCTTGGGATACGCAAGCACTGCGCGCCGGCAGCTACAGGAGGCCCAGGAGCCGAATTCTACGCAGGCCCGAAGCACAACGGCAGGCGCGGTATGTAAGTACGCGCGCGATTCTTGCACCCGCGGGAAGCCGGAGAGCCGAATTTCTGGCCCATTATATTTGGTCTGGCTCTCCCTTGAAGAATTCACCTGACATGCATCATACACCCTCTTTTTTTGTTTCATCATCTTCTCTATCTCCCTCGTCATCCAAGGAGCCCTTGCTTTGGTTCACTTACCCTTCCCTCTTGTTGGAATGTACCTAGCCTGTACTTGGAACATCTCCTCCTTAAAGATCACCCATTGTTCCGTTACAGTTTTTCCTGTCAGTCTTTGGTTCCATTTTATCCTTTCGCATCCCATTGAAGTTAGCTCTTCCAGTTTAGAAGTTCCACTCTAGATTGTTCCTTGCTCCTCTCCATTGCTAATCTAAATCTTATGATACGATGATCACTCGTACCCAAGTGTTCTCCCATAGACACTTGGTCGACCTGGCCCACCTCATTCCCCAGCACCAGATCCAGCAATGCCTCCTTACTAGTTGGGCCAAGAACATATTGGTCAAGGAAATTTACCTGAACACATTTCAGAAATTCCTTATACAAGCTGCCACTGACCCACCTATTCCAAATTTTATTGTGGCATTATAAAAAAAGGAAACTTAACAGGATAACATTTTGTCAAACACCCATGAGCATATCCTTGGTAAATTACAATTTCTTCAATTTATGCTTCGTACCGCTTCTACATGGTGTATCCTGCGTGGTTTAAGCAGAGGTAGAGGTAGGCTGCTCAGATCCCTGCCTTGACTGCCGAGATGCTTTTGGTCTATGCCCTCTGGATTTTGGAGCCCAAGGGCCCCGCCAAAGACTTGGCCATCGGGAGACGAGTCAGCATGTTGGGTACTGGCTGAGGGGGGTGCAACAGGTGAGAAGTGGTATCGCTTTGAGTGGAGTTCCCACTTCCATGTCCCCTTTCGCTATCATCCCTCTCCTGGGCCAGCGCCACATCATCCCTACCACTCTGCTGCAGACCAGATTGGTGAAGATCAGCGACGCGTTGTAAGGCCACGATAAGGTATCTATCATCCTGTTGAAGGTGGCAGACAAGTTGGCATCTAAAGTTTGCACGGCCGTGGTCATGGCATGCATGTGCTCATTTGAGAGCAGTGCCTGACGTTCCATGGAGGCAGCCTCTCTCTGCATGGCAGACATTTTCATAATCCCCAATGCCACCAATCCACTAGCAACTCCTCCATCCTCTCTGCTATTGTGGAGAGTGTGCACAGCACATCTGTCAGTACTTGACTAAATTGCTGATGCATCTCTAGCATTCTCCTTCTCAACGATAGTCCTTGGGGTTCAGCATCTATGTCCAGCTGAGCAGAGCTTGGAGAGGATTGCGCCCCCAACACAGACTCTCCACAGCTGTCCCTGCCACCAGTGTCTGCTCGTGCTCACTTGTGAGGTGCGAATCATCAGGTGAAAACCCAACTAACTGTCTAAGTGGACCCACCGAAGTGTGAACATTTGTGCTGGTGCATGGCTGTAGGTCCTGTGACAGTGCACCTTCAGAAGGAATGAGGTCCTCTGAAGAATCGTCCTCATGGATGTCCTGAGACACTTGCTGTATGCGTGTAGGCCCTGGAAGATAAAAGAAAGCGATACGGTTTAGTCGTGGCAAAGTCACAATCTTGACAATCACAACACTCAGTCTTCTCATAGTTCAGTCATTGATGAAATGAAGTCAGCGGATGTGTGTCAGAGTATTTGTAATTCTGTGACCACCTGTCTTTCCATCTCCGACTGAGAGGGGCGCAGATATGCCACTTATCTCCAGGGCGTCCTCCTCTGCATCAGTGAGCTGGATTATTTGTGGCGGCCCACCTCCAGTCCTGCCCCACCTCCAGTCCTGCCCCACCTCCAGTCCTGCCCCTCTCCTTTGAGTTTTGCATTCTCTTCTAAAAGATTTGAAAAAACAGACCTGAGTGACTGAAGGTAAGGTATTCACCCGATGGATGCAGTGCATCCAGTGAGGTTGACTATGAGACACACACATCACATTGCAGAAGGATTGGGGTGAGTGTCACCAGTGGATGGATAAATGGGACGCTGAAGGACATAGAAATTGAAGGCTGGGTGTTGCTGAAAGTTGAGTGGGTGTGAGGAGTGATGTGATGGAGAACGCTTAGCAAGACACAGTGAAAGGTAGGGGCGGTGGGTGGGGGGGGCAGGTGCTTAAAGCACAGGATGTAGTTGAATCAGCAAATGTACTCACTTTTCCTGACCTGGACCGCTTCGACATTTCATTCATGACCTGGGCACAATGCTCCTGTTGCTTACCTCCTCAGCTGCCTCCAACCACGCCTTCTTGTTGAGAACTGCAGGTTTCTTCCTCCCATTGCTGAACTCTTGACTGCACCCAGCAGTAATTCCAGTGAGGCATCATTAAATCTGTGTGCTACTTTTGCTCTACGTACACCATCCATCCTAAACACCTCCAATTTCTATTTGTGCACTGTTCCTTTAAATATAACTGTGATTGCATCCTGCGGGTGTGTATCATGCCCCCCACGCAGCTTGGTGACGCAAAACCCGGAAGTCAAAATTAATTGGTACAATGCAGTTGCGATCTCAAATTCTGACCCGCTCAGTTGACTTCCGGGTTTCCCCCACGCAATTTCACCCCTCCGCTCGGAAGCCGCCTCCATATTAATGCCGGGGCCTCTCTGATATGCTACTTTCCACGCAGATAGATTACAGCAAAATAGATTCGAGTTTCTCACTTCTTGAGACACGGCCACGAAGTAGTCTAAAAACATTGTAATAGTCTGCATTAGTTCCCCCAAGCACAAGTGTTGTTTTGCGTTGTTGTGATGCAGCTTTAACAAATTATTAAAAGATATTGTTCTTTTATGTATTTTTTATGTTAGAAATTTTATTTTTTGGACTATATCTTAGCATAATGGAGAAATCAAGATGGGACTGAAACCAACTAGAAAAAAAGTTTTCAGCGAGTTCATTGGTTGGTTTTTTGGTATTTGTGAACTTTAAAATGAATCTCATCCAATGAGAATGCTTCTTTCTTCCTGCTGGTCACCTAGTTATTGTACAAAAGCAAAATACTGCCCATGCTGGAAATCTGAAATAAAGTCAGAAAATGCTGGAAACACTCAGCAGGTCAGGCAGCATCTGTGGAGAGAGAGTTAACGTTTTTCTCTCCACAGATGCTGCTTGAACTGCTGAGTGTTTCCAGCATTTTCTGTATTTATTACCTCGTTACTGTCTGATGTTCAGAAAGGAGGATGCACAGGGATTACCTTCAGCTGTTCCAGATCAGGCCTTTAAGGCTCACCACCTCTGCAAGGAGCTGGTCTTCTAAGCCATCACGGGTGACTGTAAAGTTAATCAGAGTAGTCTGTGCCTGTATTTCAGGTTTGTAGTGAGGATTAGCCAATTTAGTGTGTAGAATTAGATGGAAATTGGGATGGAACACACATTCTTTATCTCCAACTCTAATGCACCTTTGAAAGTAAGAATCAACTGTTACATTTCTATATTTTAATTTTATCCAAACATAAATTGCAAGCTCATGATTAATTAAAAAACATTAAGATTCAAATCTAATACTACCTTCCTTTCTTAATGGTGTGTCTGCCAAGTAATGGATCCAGCACAGGATCAATTGTCTCTTCTATGTTTTCTATTAAAACAGGGTCTCCCACAACAAGTGCTTGTTCTATAATATCCACATACCTAAAAAAATGGAACCACAAGATTGTAAACAGAAGATCGGCAATAAGTTTAATGATATAAATAGTATTTCAACTAAATGAGGCAACCAAAAAAGTGGACGAATTGTCCTTTTTGCATAGTATTCCTTATTCTTTAAATGAAGGTACAGAGGTATGGAGGTGGAGGGAAAGATGGAAGAAACCATGAAAACCCTACGCTGCTGCTGTAACCATGGCAGAGTGGGACATCCATCCATCGGTTCCAGGCATCCATGACATTGTCAGAATTCCTGGAGCTAGGGCATTTATATAAAGTAGGTGGGGGCCCGTGCCAGTATCATCACAGCTTGGGCACCTGCTAGGTGGGGCGGTGGGGGGGGTGAGGAGAAGTTAGCAGCTTACAGCAGCTGCTGGGCCAACAGGTCTGCATGAAGTCATTGATCTCCTTGAATGCAGGCCCTTTTTCTAGAAGGTAGTTATCCTTAAGACAGTTCTGAAGCAATCAGCTGCCATATTACAAAGGAAACTGTCTTAAAAATTTGGTGGTCCCCATTTCCACCAGGATGTGGTACTGGCAAATAATGTACAGCGGCCTCACGCAGGCATACACTATATGCTGGGGGCACCAGAGGTGGAACTGGCAGGAATTTCGCTGAACATCATCATCCTCCCAGTCCCATCTCTTTCCCTAATGTCACCAGGAAAGCGGACGAACAACTAGGGCCGCGATTTTGCTGGCGCTCAGAGGGCGGGTTTGGAGGCGGGTCGGGAGTTAAAATCCAAATGATTGACGGCGGGTTGTGAACCCGCCGCCATCCCGCCTCCACGCAACTTTGCAAAGTGTCAGGTCTGCGAGTCCCGATCAGACCCGACACCAAGCGGCGGGAGAGGCACTTAAGGCAGCTTGTTAACTGCCTAGATAATCCCATTTTTACTGCCTATTCCCATTTTAGTACATTTTCAGCGTGTTGCCCGTTGTGCAACAAACACGCCAGCTGATTGTGCCGGATTCAGCAACTAGCTGAATTGTTGACAGCTGCTCCCGCAGCATAAAAGTGGACCTGCAACATGGCTGAGTTTCAGATGCCAGAACTTTGTGCTTTGAGGTTTTGGGACACATTTTGCAGGTCTACTGAGCTTGTGAGTGTTTAAGCTGGGATCCATATGCACTGTGACCTCCTTGGAATACCCTCTGGCCACATTGAGCGAGCGCTTATAACATCTATTCCTCAACTGAAATATATACCAGCGGCATGGGAACCATTTATACCCTCTCATCCTGGTCCTCAGAATCGGAGGAAGAACAGCCGCAGCAGCAGCAGAACCAGGCACACCAGCAGCACCAACAACAGGAGCGCTAACCTTCTCCTCAGCCACCTGATGACGCACAGGGCGTCAGCGCAGAGCTGCACCTCGCCACAGGAGAGACCCCCAACACAGGGTTTGCAGGCCGAGGATGAGTTTCCTCAACATGAGTGAGCAGCAGTGCCAAAGGAGGCTGAGACTTTCGCGAGAGGTAGTCGCTGACATTTGCGCAATGCTGCACCAAGACCTGGAGCCCAGAGGAGCGGGTGGCCACTCCTTATCAGTGGCTGTCAAAGTCACCACCGCACTCAACTGCTTTGCTTCGGGTCCTTCTAGGGATCAGCAGCATCTCCCAGTCGGCCATACACACTTGCGTCACGCAGGTTACCGATGCCCTCTTTGCAAAGTCGCACAATTAGATCTACTTCTCCACGGATGAAGCAAGTGTAACCGCGCGTGCGGTTGGCTATGCAAATATGGCAGGCTTCCCAAGGGTGCAGGGCGTCGTAGACTGCACACATGTGGCCATTAGGGCACCCCATCACAACCTAGCTGTATTTGTCAACCGCAAGGGCTTCCACTCCCTTAACGTCCAGCTGATGTGTAACCACAGGAAGATCATTATGCATGTTTGCGCCAAGTTCCCTGGCAGTTGCCATGAATCATTCATCCTGCGGCAGTCTACGGTGCCTCAGCTGTTCAATCCGCCAACCCAACTTTCCGGATGGCTACTTGGAGACAAGGGCTATCCCCTGAAAAAGTGGCTCATGCGTCCGATGAGGAGGCCATCAAATGAGGCTGAGGAGCGGTACAATGTCAGCCACGTTTCCACTAGAAGCATCATAGAGCAAACCATCGGCTTGCTCAAAATGCGATTCAGATGCCTCAACAGATCTGGTGGAGCCCTACAGTACGCACCAGCCAGGGTCTCCAGAATCATGATGGTCTGCTGTGCCCTACACAACATCGCACAGCAGCGTGACTTAGCGCTGCCTGAGGAACAAGTGGCTCAGCGCACAGCCTCCTCGGAAGAGCAGGAGGAGGAGGAGGTGGAGGAGGAGGCGGCAGATGAGGGACACCTTGCGGGGACGGATGTGCCAATTCCACCGGCACGCAACCACATTGCAGGCCGTGAGGCAAGGGATGCACTCATCCATGCCAGATTTTGCGTAAGTTTACGCATCAACCACATGTGGCTGGCATATGGAAATGAATGTCTGGACGACCTTCTTAACACACCATACATCATCTATACAATAAACTGTGGTTTCCTATCACTCTCACCACCATCATTACACATGAAAAGCGCCCTGACCCCTCACTGTGCAACTTCCATTTCTGAGCACACATAGGCCTAATCCTCAATTCTTTGCCATCACTTTTGTTTAATAAAATTACAATCAGGATGACAAACGTTACTTTGTAAGAGAAGAAAACACCCAAGTGACTACCCTTGTGACTATTTGTGTGTTAACATTCTCTTACGCGTGCTTCTACGTGGTGCTACCTCTGTGGCTTCAGCAGATGTAGAGGCACCTTGCTCACTTCTATGCTGCGCCTGCTTAGATGCCTTTGGCAGGCGTCCTCTGGGTTTGGGAGCCTGGGAGGGCTCCGCAACAGTCTGTTCTTCCTGCGGCTGTGCAAGGGCTGAGACGGCCATCTCAGTTGGGTCCAGAGTCTGGGGCTCTGACCGAGGGCTCCGCAGTGGCATGGTCGTGTGAGCGCTTGGAGAGGAGCCCACACTTCCTTGTTGTCCATAGCAGACCATCTATTTAGAAGAGTCACCATGCTCTGTTGAGTCTGGCGATTTATGTCCTCCATGGAGGTTGCCATCCATTCCATGGCGGCACATTCATTCGCTATTGCGTCCACCACGGCAGTGCTCATGTTTGAGATGGACTCCTCCATTCTCTGCACACTCGCAGTTACCGTGGATGCAAACCGTCAGAGACTCCTGCACTTGTTCCTGAAGTTCCAGCACCGCTCTCTTTCTGGATGGCCCCAGAGGCACAGGGTCTACATGCAGCTGAGCAGAGCTAGGAGCGTCCAGTGACCTCTGACTAGGACTTTCCACTGCTGTCACTGTCTCCACCATCTGCTGATGCTCACTTGCAAGCTGTGATACACCAGGTGACAACACTACTCTATGTTGCGAGGGACCCACCGAGGTGTGCGTATCTGCGCTGGTGCTGGGTGCATTGATTTCTGGTGACGCTGCTCCCTCAGAGGCTGCAGGTTCCTCTGAGGAGTCGTCCGGCTCTTCCTCCTGGACAGTGGGGAGGGGGGCTCTCGATGGTCCTGTGGGTGAGTAAAGGCATGAGTTAGACATGTGATAGTTAGGTAGCAGATACATCCTACTGTGCAGATGATCAGAAGTCAATCTCTATGAATATCAGATGCCATTTCAGTCACTTGTGAAATCTAAATGAGAGGGTTGCAAATATATTCTGTCATCAGCTTGCTCTACTGCACCCGTCTCTCCGTCCCCCACTTCCAGCTCCTCTGCACCTCCGACGATGTCGTAAGCAGTGTCCTCAGTGCTTGTTAAAGTGGCCAGGGATGGTGGACCTCCTCCTGTCCTCCCTCTTATTGTGGGCTCTCTTTTCCTGCAAGGAGGGACACAAGTGGAATTTCAGCGAGTTTGATGGAGTGAGTGTGAAGAATCCATAACATAGAAGCTTAGAGGGAGACAAAGGTGAAGTGAGGTGCCAAGACCAAGGTGCCTCCCTGTGCTTTGTTAGTTGTTGTCATTGCATAACAGTGAGAGCGAGTGTGAGGGGTGCATACATAGTAGGATGGTGAAGTTATTCTGTACATAGAGAGAGAGGGATAGGCAAGGGTGCAAGGGAAGTAAGGGTAAGTTGGGATGTGGAGGAGTAGGCCGACAATGCAGAGTGCTGGTGGTGAGAACAGATGGGAAGCAGATTGAAGGTAAGTGTGATGTGATACTCACTTTTGCTGAGCGTAGCAGATCATTGAACCATTTTCGGCACTGCCTGACATCGGTCGTGGGTAAAATGATGGAAGCAATTATTAAAGATGTCATAACAGACCATTTGGAAAGTGGCGACATGATAGGTCCAAGTCAGCATGGATTTGTGAAAGGGAAATCATGCTTGACAAATCTTCTGGAATTTTTTGAGGATGTTTCCAATAGGGTGGACAGGGGGGAACCAGTAGATGTGGTGTATTTGGACTTTCAGAAGGCCTTCGACAAGGTCCCACACAAGAGATTGGTGAGCAAAGTTAAAGCACATGGGATTGGGGGTAATGTGTTGACGTGGATTGAGAACTGGTTGGCACACAGGAAACAAAGAGTAGGAGTAAATGGGTACTTTTCAGAATGGCAGGCAGTGACCAGCGGGGTACCGCAGGGTTCGGTGCTGGGACCCCAGCTGTTTACATTATATATTAATGATTTGGACGAAGGGATTAAATGTAATATCTCCAAATTTGCGGATGACACTAAATTGGGAGGCAGTGTGAACAATGAGGAGGATGCTAGGAGGCTACAGAGTGACTTGGACAGGTTGGGTGAATGGGCAAATGTATGGCAGATGAAGTACAATGTGGATAAATGTGAGGTTATCCACTTTGGTGGTAAAAATAGAGAGGCGGACTATTACCTGAATGGTGGCAGATTAGGGAAAGGGGAGGTGCAACGAGACCTGGGCATCATGGTACATCAGTCACTGAAGGTGGGAATGCAAGTGCAGCAGGCAGTCAAGAAAGCAAACGGAATGATGGCCTTCATAGTAAGGGGATTTGAGTACAGGAGTAGGGAGGTGATGCTGCAGTTGTACAGGGCCTTGGTGAGGCCACACCTGGAGTATTGTGCGCAGTTTTGGTCTCCTAACTTAAGGAAGGACATTCTTGCTATTGAGGGAGTGCAGCGAAGGTTCATTAGATTGATTCCTGGGATGGCCGGACTGACATATCAAGAAAGATTGGGTCAACTGAACTTGTATCCTCTGGAGTTCAGAAGAATGAGGGGGGATCTTAGAGACATTTAAAATCCTGACTGGTTTAGACAAATTAGATGCGGGCAGAATGTTCCCAATGGTAGGGAAAACTAGAACCAGGGGTCACAGTCTAAGGATTAAGGGGAAGCCATTTAGGACTGAGCTGAGGAGGAACTTCTTCACCCAGAGAGTGGTGAATCTATGGAATTCTCTTCCACAGAAGGTTGTTGAGGCCAGTTCGCTAAATATATTCAAAAGGGAGTTAGATATAACACTCACAACTAAGGGGATCAAGGGGTATGGCGAGAAAGCAGGAATGGGGTACTGAGGTAGCATGTTCAGCCATGAACGCATTGAATGGCGGTGCAGGCTCGAAGGACCGAATGGTCTACTCCTGTACCTATTTTCTATGTTTCTATGTAACAATATGGCCTCGGCTTTCCACCTATCCTGGCATTGCTCTGTTGACCCCAGACATATTTCCAGCCTGGGTCATTGACTTGCAGGCTCCCCAGCCTCTACCAGGAAGTCACACCAATCTGGAGCTGGAGACTTGCTGCAGCAGGAGAAAGAGATGGGTTATGATAATTTAAGATAATTTATTATTTCACTGATTCGACTGTGCTTCTAAGAGCACTTGCTCAGACCCATCTTCAATTTTAACCCCAGGGCCCCTTCGTCGACTTCTGAACAATGGATCCCAGGGCTTAACAGACAACTCTGAGGGGGGAGAGTGAACAGCCAGAGGTCGTTGTCCATATTGATACCAACGACATCGGCAAAAAGAGGGATGAGGTCCTGCAGGCAGAGTTTAGGGAGCTAGGAGAGAGATTAAAAAGCAGGACCTCAAAGGTAGTAATCTCCGGATTACTCCCAGTGCCACGTGCTAGTGAGTACAGGAATAAGAGGATAGAACAGATGAATGCGTGGCTGGAGAGATGGTGTAGGAGGGAGGGCTTTAGATTCCGAAGGCATTGGGACCATTTCTGGGGAAGGTGGGACCTGTACAAGCCGGACGGGTTACACCTCAACAGAGCCAGGACCAATATTCTCGCGGGGAGGTTTGTTAGTGCTGTTGGGGAGGATTTAAACTAGCTTGACAGGGGGATGGGCACCAGCATATAGGAGTAGAAGAGGAATAAGGGGCATAAAAGAGTGATTGTGTTGGATAGTACTAGAGAAGATAGTACTAGAGGTGGTAGTAGTACCATATTAGATAGGAGCAGACTAAGAAAGACTACAAAAAATAAAAAAATGGGTTTAGAATGCATATACGTAAACGCACAAAGTGTGGGGAATAAGGTTGGCGAGCTACAAGCACAAATAGCCGTGTGGCAATATGATGTGGCAATAACGGAAACGTGGCTTAAAAACGGTGAGGACTGGGCACTTAATATTCAAGGGTACAAGGTGTTCAGAAAAGATAAGGAAGGAAAAAAGGGAGGTGGGGTGGCAGTGCTGATTAAGGAAGACATTGTAGTGTTGGAAAGGGAGGATGTTCTTGAGGGGACAAGGACAGAATCCATTTGGTTAGAGTTGAGGAGCAAAATGGGTATGATCACGCTATGGGGGTATTTTACAGGCCTCCAAATAATGAGAGGGAGGTAGAGGAGCAAATCTGCAGGGAAATCGCAGAGATATGCAAGAGCTATAGAGTGGTGATATTGGGGGACTTTAATTATCCAAATATCGATTGGGATAATGCTAGGGTAAAGGGAAAGGAGGGGGAGGAATTTCTGAGATGTGTTCAGGTGAATTTCCTTGACCAGTATGTTCTTGGCCCAACTAGGAAGGAGGCATTGCTGGATCTGGTGCTGGGGAATAAGGTGGGCCAGGTCGACCAAGTGTCTGTGGGAGAACACTTGGGTACAAGTGATCATCATATCATAAGATTTAGATTAGCAATGGAGAGGAGCAAGGAACAATCTAGAGTGGAACTTCTAAACTGGAATAGGGCTAACTTCACTGGGATGTGAAAGGATCTAGCCAGGGTAAAATGGAACCAAAGACTGACAGGAAAAACTGTAACGGAACAATGGGTGATCTTTAAGGAGGAGATGTTCCAAGTACAGGCTAGGTACATTCCAACAAGAAGGAAGGGTAAGTGAACCAAAGCAAGGGCTCCTTGGATGACGAGGGAGATAGAGAAGATGATGAAACAAAAAAAGCTGTATGATGCATGTCAGGTGAATTCTTCAAGGGAGAAACAGACGAAATACAATAAGTTGAGAGGGGAAGTGAAGATGAAAATAAGATTGGCAAAGAGAGAACATGAGAGTAGAATGGCGGTTAACATAAAATGGAACCCAAAAATATTCTACCAGCATGTAAACAGTAAGCGGGTAGTAAGAGGCGGGGTGGGGCCTATTAGAGACAAAGAAGGTGATATATGCTTAGAGGCGCAGGGCAGGGCTAGAATACTCAATGAGTACTTTGTATCGGTGTTTACTAAGGAGGTGGATGCTGACAAAATATCAGTAGAAGTGGAAATGGTAGAAGCAATGGAAGGGGTGAAAGTTGATAGACAGGATGTACTAGAAAGGCTGGGTATGGTTAAAGTGGATAAGTCGCCTGGTCCAGATGGCTTGCATCGCAGATTGCTCAGGGAATTGGGGGAGGAGATAGCGGAAGGGCTTACCATAATTTTCCAATCTTCCCTAGATGCGGGGGAGGTGCCTGAAGATTGGAAAGTGGCAAATGTGACACCATTGTTCAAGAAAGGGTGTAAGGTCAATTCTAGTAACTACAGGCTGGTCAGTTTAACATCACTGGTGGGTAAAGATTTAGAAACAATAATCAAGGAAAAAATTAACGGGCACTAGGAGAGGTTTAAGCTAATTAAGGAGAGTCAACACTGATTTGTAAAAGGCAGATCGTGTTTGACTAATCTAATTGAATTTTTTGATGAAGTAACAGAGAGGATTGATGAAGGGAATGCAATGGATGTTGTCTCCATGGATTTTCGGAAGGCGTTTGACAAAGTACCACATAGAAGGCTGGTTAACAAAATTGAGGCTCATGGAATAGGTGGGCCAGTGGCAGCTTGGATAAGGAATTGGCTTAAGGACAGAAAACAGCGAGTTGTGGTAAATGGCTGTTTTTCAGACTGGAGGACTGTAGCCAGTGGTGTTCCCCAAGGGTCAGTGCTGGGGCCACTGCTTTTTTGATATATAAATAAATGACCTGGATATTGGAATACAGAGTCGAATTTCTAAATTTGCCGATAACACCGAACTTGGGGGTGTGGCAAACAGTGATGATGATACCAATCGACTGCAACAGGACAAAGAAAGACTAGCAGAATGGGCAGACAAGTGGCAGGTGGAATTTAATACAGAGAAGTGTGAGGTGATGCATTTTGGCAGAAGGAACAGGGAGAGGCAATATACACTTAATGGCACAGTTTTAAAGAGTGTGCAGGGACAGAGGGACCTGGGAGTTAATGTGCATAGGTCACTGAAGGTGGCAGGACATATTGAGAGAGTGGTTAACAAAGCATAGAGGTGTACAAGATTATGACGGGTTTGGATAGGCTAGACGGGGAAAGGCTGTTCCCACTAGTTGATGGTACAAGGACTAGGGAACACAGATTTAAGGTTTTGGGCAAGAGATACAGGGGGGATGTGAGGAAAAACTTTTTTACGCAGCGAGTGATGATGACCTGAAATTCGCTGCCGACGGAAGTGGTGGAAGCGGACACACTGAATGTTTTCAAGGGGAGACTGGATAGGCACTTGAGGGAAATAAACTTGCAGGGCTACAGGGATAGAGCGGGGGAATGGGACTGACAATGGCTTCCTTCTGTGTCGTTATGACTCTATGACTATGAACTCCTGCATCCAACTTTCAAAGAATGCAAATGCCAGAAAGCTGTTTTCCTTATTTGCATATATTTAGCAAAGTTTGCCAAATGAGAATAGTCACTGCAAATCAGTAGGGTTGTAGTGGCATGCATCTCTGAATCCACCCCCACCTGCCCCAGGTATATTGAAAAATCAAGGTGGGGGGGGTGGGGCGCAGAAGGAATAGAAAGCCTAGGCCAATATGTAGGTACAATCATTGTACCACTTTACTCCACTTCCTTCTCCCACTCATACACTCTGCTCCTCATACGCTCAGCACTATTGCAACTCTCATTTCCCCACACCTTACATCTTTCACACAACATATGCACTCTTTTACCATGACAGGCATATTCTCGAATCACCTCACAAAGCTATTAACACACTCCCTTCTTTCATGCAGGAGAAAATCACACAGCGCGAAGCAGCAGATGCCTACCCGAAAAAACAGAGGCTGCTGGCACATCCTCTCCCCACCCGAGTAGGATGTGCTGGACATCACGAGCAGGGGGGCGAGTCATGGCCGTGGCAAGTGGCAACGCTGGAGGACACGTCGCAAAGGGTTTCTTCACACCTTATCCTCTTTTTCCTTCTTATTTCTATCTAACCTCACACCAGGAGTGTCAAACATATGGCCATGGTTGACTGCAGAGCATTGATGACATGTGCAAGAACACCACACAAGTGAGTAGTGGACTTCACCATACTATCCAACATGTTTTGGAAGCTCCATGGCAGGCAGTCCAAGACCTTCAGCAATTGCTGGTGCGCAGAATCATTTAAAAAAAAACACACTGAGCCCCTTATATCTGCATCTTTGTCCTCTTCAGCAGAAATAGAAGAGGAGTTTTCCTACTGTTTACCACTTCTCTTCCATAGTACTGAGTGTCTGCAGTGTGGCGAGACCTCCGCCTGTGCTGGTTGTCTCCCCTATGTGGCAGCTTCTCCTGCAAGAAGTGGAAGTGGGTTAATATGTGCCATGGACAAGAGTTTTGATCCTTGCCACATATGAGCCAGCTTACCATAGTGTACATGTAACAGGAAGCAGCAGCAAGTGTGGGCATGAGGGAGAAGTAGCTGTGAGGGCAGTAGCAGTTTATGAGGAAGCAGAAAAGAGATGCTGACTTATGGACAGCAGTGGGAAGCAGGGAAGGGAAGGCTTGATGGTGCAGAGGTAAAGGTAGGGTTGGGCTGTGAAGTATGAGATGTGAAGGGGAGTCTTAACTTTGCATTCCTGGTGAGATCATTAAATTTCTTTCTGCACTGCAGCCAGGTCCTCAAGATAATGCTGCCCACGTTCACAAGTTGTGCAACTTGCCAAGCCCGTTCATCAACTTGACTTGGCACCTGCCAACCATCCAAGGGGAAGATGTCCTCCTTCCCCTCCTGAATTTCCTCCACTAGCCTCTCCATGGATACATTTAAAACCTCAAGGTCCCATTAGAACTCTTCTAGAGACATTTTCCAACAGCTGTACTGTGTTGCTTTCTTGCTTTGGACAAAAAAATGCACCTCCCTTTAAGCTGCTGCAGATCCTCAAGAACCTGCAACATTCTAATTTCCCACCTCTGAATTGGCAAACTGCATAATGGGGAGCATATTTCATGCTGGCAGCTTGCATCACTTATGTAAATGAGAGGTGAACTGGAAACTGAGCTGGGTCCCCCGCCGGGCACGTCTCCAGGCAGCCATTGATCTCCCCACACCCATCTCCTGCCACTTTCCTGCCGGGAGACCAATACCAAACCCAATGTCAGTATCAGAGTAGTAAAGGATGCTGTCGTTTGTATAAAGGACAGGAAGGCAGTTCGAATGAAGGGTAGGTGATGATAACTTTATACGAGTGTTGTATTTTAAAAAGATAAACTTTTTTTTTGCACATTCTTGTTGCAGCTTTAGCAGCCGTCATCTCACCCTTTTTGACCCAAGTTGATGACTTTCAAATCTGAGCCATATTTGCTTTTGATCCACTTGATTCCCTGGAGTTGAGGATCAATTAAGAGCGGCCATCGTTCACAGTTAGAAACAATAGTGGCATTTTCCGTGGACATTTTATCACTGGGCAAGCCTTCATTGTTCCAGGCTGCAATTGTTGCATCATCTGTAAGCAAGGCAACAGCATCCAAACCTTCAGTCATTGGAATTGGAACCTAGGACAAGAAGTGAATTTATTTAATGTATTTTAAACTGCTCCTTGTTAGAACTTTTGCTACAGGAAAGCCTACCTTACAGCTGCATCATTTATAGTTGCTAGATTTTAAACCAGCAAAAATAAAAATCAAGGAGAACATTTCTACAACTTGTCTTGGATTTTCCACATTAAGTGAAGTTAATAATTTCTTCTACATAAGTTTTACATTTTTTCCTGCATGAGTGAGTGAGGTATTTTAAAAATAATTTAAAAAAGATTCCGAAATACATCTGGTTGAACTATATTTTTCTCTGGGTGGGTAATAATGGTAATTGTACCATTTGCCCACTTCCACCATTTATGTATTGGCGCAACAACTGGTACATTGGAATATATAAATGTCCTCCGGGTCCAAATTAAATGGGTAAATACTGGTTGCTACAACTTATGTAGGATAGAGATTAGGGCAATTAACTTATACTTTAGTTTGTAAGACAGGCAAGACTTTTTTCTGATGGAGTTCCTCGCAGCCTCAAAGTCAATCACAGTTTTATATTAGAGATATGTTTAGAGATCGGACATTTGTGTCCATTAAAAAATAGCTTTGAATGCAGTGGCACTATGGACACAAAGTGGGTACAACTGCCGTTTAAACCCAAGATTCCCCACATCGAGAGAAATTCCTTTATGTGTTATATTTATCCCACAATCAAAGTCACATAGCCACTACCCACTATGACTTTGCCCATGGGATAAATATGAACAATTTCAAGCCATTATCAAACCATTTGGAGAGGAGCCAAGTGAAGACAAAATATTGTTCGAGAGAAAGTAAATTATGAGAAGCAACTCATATTCTTCATATACACATTCCTTATTAGTTAGTTATACAGGGCATTGGTGGCAGCAGCAAGCCTAACAGGATCATAAACAACTTCACAAATATTAAATGTCACATTCAGACTGAATTTAAAAGACACTACATAGAACATTGAGATTTACAAATAAAGCGAGAACTGATTTTCATTGGTTCTGAATTATACTTTATATGGTTTAATAAAATATTTTTAATTAATGCCATATATAAAATATGTAACTAAGGCATTAATTAACGGTGTGATAGCATATTAAAACCATGTGCTACTGAATAAAGTTACCAGGTGGGAATCGTGTGTGTACCTATGATACCGTTTAGTAATTTTCTGATCTTGGGGAAATGCTATGCAGAGGCCTACAGCTTCTCCACAGTCAGAATAGGAAACATTGGATAGAGAGTCACCCTTGGCCCCTGTCAACCACTAAGGGCTGGATTTTCCTCTGCTATCTTGCCCAGAATTGGCAGAAAAAGGGAGCAGATTTGGGTAGAGAGGCCTACCGGCACTTCACCACCCTGACCATTGCATGCAAATGCTGTATTTCCCTCCCATCAGCCCTGTTCCTGCTGCTCGCTGGGCCCCATTGAGTGAAGCCTGCCGGTAGTTCCTAAGATAGCAGCAGGAAGTTCGGAGAGGGCTTGTAGCAGCCTCCTCTCCCTCCATTTTGGCTCCCAGTACTTACCTGCTGAAGGCCTTGATCTTCTGCAGTCTTGGGGACTCTCTGATCCCTTTAATATGGCTCCTGTGACACCACCTGGCTTTTGCTCTGGTCCACTGGTGGACTCCCACTTGCGGGCAGGAATCCTGCTGGGAGCCACCATAAGTGCTTAATGACCCACCACCAAGGAAGCTAGACCAGGGTTATGGCAGGGTTAGGATAGTATGTGAAGGTCCCATCCCAACTCTAAGAAACATAGAAGATAGGAGCAGGAGTAGGCCATTCAGGCCCCTCGAGCCTGCTCCGCCATTCGATGAGATCATGGCTGATCATCCAAACTCAGTACCCTGTACCTGCCTTCTCCCCATATCCCTAAGGGCAGGAAGAGAGAATTCCAGCCCCAAATGCCCATTTACAGTCCAACATTAGCAAACAGTTTGGGAGAAGTTGCTTGCATGTCCTCTAGGCTGGGGTACCACATGCTCCATTAAAACCAGAGGGGAAAGGAAGTCTGCTAGTCTCGTTTAAGGTGGGCAGAAACTTTGCCCCTTAAAAGGCCCTGTGGAAACGTTCTAGGAAGGCACAGTTCTGACCTAATTTTCATCCCAATAGAATTTATTTTCTTCTAATGTTTTATTGTATCTTAAGAGGTAACAGGCCCAACTGGATAGACTATA
Organism: Squalus acanthias; assembly: GCA_030390025.1. NCBI lineage: Eukaryota > Metazoa > Chordata > Chondrichthyes > Squaliformes > Squalidae > Squalus > Squalus acanthias. The sequence continues at coordinate 24,897,644 of CM059427.1, read as the reverse complement.
ATCCCCCAAATTGCCACCATCAGCAATGGAAATGACAGAATCCCAAATACAACAGACTGTGGAACATTTTGAAAAAAGCTCAATACAATTCCTGAGCCGCCAGGGCAGCACGGAGGTTAAATGATATGGGCCAAGAAGCAAAGGCTTGAATACACAAAACTAATACCATTAGATTTGGATTATCCCCTGAAGGTGCTGACTTATAAAGTCAGCAACAAGAGAGGTGAAGGTAATTTTGAAATTGCGGAGAAAAGGACTGGATGTAGAGTTGTAACTGAGATTCTTCAAGAAATTATCACCCAGCCAGGTTCCTTACCTAGTTTAAGGGGGAAAAGTGAATAACTGTTCTGTTCAATTATGGTCATCATCCACATATGTAAAAGTTTAATTCTTTTGTGCTGTCAGAAAAGAGACTATACCTATTATATCTTGCCTATCTCTGAGATGGTTTAAGTAGAGTCAAGTAGGCCTAACCATCTGCATTACAGACTGTATTTATTTCCCTCTTTCTTTCTGTATTCTAACGGAGTCTTGAGGAGAACAGGAATTGTTGCAAAACCACTTTATCTGTCAAAGATAGAGAACTGTCACAAATTGCAAGAAGCTGAAGACTGTAAATACTAGATTACCAGAGCAGCTTTTTCAAGTTGGGCTTCAGCTTTGAAGAGTACATCCATACACCAAAGCAACCAAGAGGCATGATTAGGGTCAAACAAAGCAAAAAAATGTATTCACAAAAAAAAAAGAAAATTACTAGTTTGGCAGACAGACTCAGCAAAATCCAATTACATAATATTGTAGTGTCGTAAAAATATGTTTGTATTGCTTGTGCTACTTCAGTGCTGTACAGATAAACTCACCCCTTTTTATTCAGAATAAAAACTAATTTACAATCAGCTAAATATGTTTCCATTCCCAGAGATAAGCCCTCAGTAGATCTGACCAAAGGTTTTTAAACTGTCTATCTCATTGTATCTTTGCATAATAGGAAAATTTTAATAGGTGTCATTGGCACAATAAAGACCACCAATACTTTTGTGGTTATGTTAACATTTATGATATAACAGTTCCTGGAACTATTTCTATGAAAATACATTTTACTACTGGCAATTAAAATATACACCTTTTGGCTTCTCAGGTAAGGCATCCACATGTTTTGAACAAGCTCATATCGATACCTCTTGGAGAAGGAGCCAGCGTAAGAAATGAAAGCTGCCATCAAGAGAACATCTCCACAGAGAGTTTCCTCCTGTTCATGATACTGTGTGACAGACTGAGCCCAGCGCACATTCTCGGACTACCGCATGAAAAATGACAAAATTTAATATGTTAATAAATGCTCACAGCAAAATATGAAAAAAATTATAGACTGGTAAATTATACTTATTTTCTTTTGATGCAAATAAAGCTGAACAGTATACATCTTATAAACAATAACATAACAAATGTTCCCTTTTACATTATTTAGATTTGAACAACTGTGGCAACATTTTATTAAAAGGCTGAAAAAGAGTACGTAAAAATAGAACTGAGGCTAGCCAAATGTATTAACGTATTTAAAGCAGTTTGGCCGTTTTGAATTATTACGACCATTTTGAGATGAACAGCACACCATAAAATAATAGGTACATTGCTGCACCAGGAGGTTTTATATGGTCTCACCTCTAGACCTTTCACTAATCGGTTAGCCAGTTCAATCGTCTTATTGGTTCTGTTCACTTCATCCTGGCAACGGACTTTCTCAGATGTGGCCCTTTCAAAGGCCGCTGTTAATGCAGCCAAGCTCATGTCTAATTCCTTTCAATAATGAAAAATAGTTGGAATTAAAACAAAGTCTCGAGGTCAGTGTCCGATTACAGCAACCCTGCTCTTCCTACCACAGAGGAAAGTTTAAAATAATCCTCTTCTGGCCCCGGCTCCTCTACCCGCTGTCTTCACCTGGTGGGAAAGCCACAGTGGCTTCTTCACCCAGGCCTCCACTTATAATTGCTGTTAGGTATCGATGGCATCATCAGGACATGACATGCATATGTAAAGAAGGACCCCACTGGCTTTAGGCAGGTGCCCTTGCCGCTTGCTCTGTAGAACAGGTTAAAAGTCAAACAATGGGATCCTGGCGGCTTTCCGACGTGCAAATAACGTGGGTGATTTTAACTTCCCACCTGCCCGGCAGAAGGTTAAAAATCGCTCGCATACATTCACTTAAAAAAATTCAAAACATTGTTCTATGGCAGAATGATCTTTCTGGTTTTAAATGCAGAACTTATAACTGTTGCCAGTGAAATGTCCCTGGTATAAAAGTATGAGTTTTTTTCCCTGAAATCTGCCACAGTTTTCAATAGACAGCATTGTACTTGTGTATGGATAATATCACTTATTATTCATGTAAATAATATTTGGCTAATTAACACATTTTTACATCTATTGGTGATTATATATGGCACACTATAGGAACATGGTCATGTAACCATTGGTTGCTCACGAAGGCAGCCAATATGTCTGCTGATCACTACGGATAATACACAAACTTCATCATGTCACTCTAAAAGGAGGAGAAAGCTACACAATTTCCCAGTCAAAACAAAAAGTAAACGATGTCCGTGAGGGGAAGATAAATGAGAAAAGGCTAATTTCATCTGCAACCTCTTCAGAGGCAAGATTGCAAAGAAAAAAATTTGAAATGAGAAATTACATCACAATAAAAGGTAAGTTCCATTGTACTTTAATTTCTGAAATAGTTTTACGATAAAATAAAAACTGCCAAATCAACACCCACTGAGGATAAGAGGTACTAAAGAACAAATAAAATGGTGATGAGTACTACTCGTTAAGTTTGTAGCTATCACAGCATCTGCATGTCGATTAAATTTCTATTCCTGCGGACTCTGAATTTAACCAGTGTTGAAGACATATATTACCATGGATACTTGGAACTTACCCTTTAAATATTGTAGACGATTTACTCTTAAGATTTTATTTAAATAACATCGAATATACAGATTAGAAACATTTTTTCATGTTTCAAAAAAATGTACATGTAATTTCATACTGTGATGTTAAAATGAAGATAAATAGGAATGAAAATACATTAAATATTAATATGTATTTACTATTTTGAATGTTTTGTATGAGGAAAGTGCTGCCATATCCACGCTGCTTTTGAGTATTAAAACGATTTTAAATATGATAAAGCATATGTACTTTTTTCTTTACACATTAACATGAGTAGTCGGAGAATAAATGCAGATGCATATTGTGATGTTTGCAGATAATTTCAAAGTAGCTACATTTTCTCTCTGAATGTCTTTGTATTTGAAGTGCTGCCCTTTTCAAAACAAGTGAAAGTTCAATCAAGTTTTGGTGCCATGATGATCAAACAGTGTCACATCACTATGGCAATGTCTGCCAGGGCCACAAATGCAGATCAGCTTTAATTGTACTAGGCCTTATTGCTGGTGCATGTCAATCAGAACCTATGAATTGAAGAAAATTTGCTCTGTTCATTCTGTTAAATGATGTATCCAATTAAACCTGTTAGAATTCATGATCTTCAGTCAAGGTTAAATGAAAGTAGTTACTCCTGTCAGCTATGTGATTAAATGCTGCCTACATCAGGCACATTTATGTGCGAAATTAAAATTTTGTCTAAAGCATGAATCTTTATGCATGCCAGTTAATTATCTTGCAGTCCTTCTACACATTAAATGCCCAGTACATTTGTTCTTAATCATCAGGTGCAATTTAAAACACACTTCATACCCAGCATTTAACTAGATTCCTCCATTTTAATGAATTCTGTTATAGCTAAAAATGTTACACTTCTCATGGGTTTGGCTGTTGCTACATTATTATAGATTATCAACATTCAAAGGTGTAGTAACTATTCACCTTACAAAACCAAAAATGTTCTAATTTTAGAGAAATATTTAAACGCAACCTTATTTGATACAACTTAGGTAATGATCCATGATCTATCGTACAATAGCATGGTGCCTTGCGTTTTTAGGTGTTCATTTTCTAATATTCATGGTACTGTGAACCCATACAGTCCTTTGAATATTACACCATGGAAGTAGTTACAACCCTAAAATTCTCCATGTTAATGACATTTTTGTTAAACAGGGCTGTATTTTTTTTATTTCTCAAGCTAACAGTAGTTGAAGTTGTGTTTTCAGCATCTAAATAGTCAAAAAATTGTGACAGGGTTATAAGGAATAGGAAAAGTCAGCAATAAAAAAATGTGTCAGCTATGTCTAAGCCTATCTGGGTTTATTGGAGTTCTAACATATTTGTTTTTCTTGTGTGATTCATAGCTGATTTGGATGGAAAAGATTTAAATACTTAACAGATTGTTCCATCCAGTAGTAGTTTGCTGCACTTTTACTTTTTTAAATTCTTTCTTAGCTACCTCCCCAAACCACAGTGACCTCCTTGGTAAGGAGGATGCACTTTTCCAACTTAGAGATATCTAAGGACGCCATCATTGTCAGCCCTTGATTGTGCTTCACGGTGGATTTCATGGGAAAAATGTAGAAAGGGAGATCTATGCCAACAAATTTGCTCCCCTCTCCATCACAACCAGACTAAAGTGGGCAAACCCATATCCCTAGAGGTAGTCCGAGTGTGACTGCAATGGAAACTTTGAGTCATCCAGTAGAAGGTGCAATGCCCTTCTAGCATTACAGATATTGACGAGGATTTTCCATTGGAATTGCGCAAGTTTCCCAGTGTAATTTCGGAAGACGGAAGTGAAAAATGCGGGTAGAGGCGGGGGGAGGGGGGCGAAGCTTTAAAATTTCACGGGCCATGGCAGTCTTTGGAATCAATCTCAGCGCACCAGTGACCTGTTGCAACCATTTTGTTTTCTCTTCCCCTCCACCCAGACAGGGTCCACAACAGAGGCAAGAATCCAGCCAGAAGCCTGCCTCAAATATGTCAATTACCCTGAACCCGGAAATTCAGCTTGGGTCATTGTCAGCCATTGGGGTGGGTGGAACTCCCACCCGGCCAAACCCGCTGTGAGATTCCATCAAAGTGGAAAATCTTGCTATTCTAATTAACCTGGGACTAGGGAAATTCCAGACTCTTCGGGCCAGAATTTAAATTTTTTTATTTTAAAGCTTTCAGTTCACACACTATGAAGTTGAGAGAAGTAATAATATTAGAATAATAAAGCTATGCAAAGTCAGGGTAGCTTTATTACAGTATTATTAAATATGCACCACAAAATTAAAAACCTAAATACAATTTTAAATAAAAATGTTACTCTCCTTGTCTTTTCCCCACTTTCTTATCTGCATCTTCTACATTTATTATTTTAACTTTACTGTTACGTTATTTCCAACTTGTGTGACCTATTCTAGTTTCTCTTTTTTATAACTTAATATCTGTGCCTGCACAGTCCATTTTGGAACTGGGAGCAACTTTGGAAAACTGGCATCAAGCATTAGAGCTGGATGAAAATAATCTTATCTGCAGTACCAGGAACTGAATCATGTCCAAATGAGATAGCACAGCCACTGTGCTCATAAGTTAATTTTAACAGACCAAAAATGTACTATTTTTGAAAAAAAAAAGGTAGAAAGCATATAAACACCTTGATGTCGTTACAGGACATGCTTTGAAATACATAGTTGATGAAACCGATTTCTTAATATTAAACTGAAAGTGCCATATAATACCAAAATAAAATGAGTTGGATTTGCATCCTCAATTCTCCACATGCCAATCTATCTATAACTGTGAGAAGAGGCAAGGCGATTCTCAACAGGGAAAAATTGGAAACCATCACTCCAGAGTCCTTGTGTGTGCAGGTATATAAAGCATCTTTCATAGGTCACCTTCTCTGGCGTGTGACTTAAAAGGGCTAAGGAGCGGGAGAAAATAAATTAAAAAATGGAAGGTTAAAAGAAAAGCTGCTTTAATGTGGCAGTTTTGAATATTATTAGTTTCGTACTAGGGGAGATTGCGATCACAAGATGATGCATTAGCATGCTTATGCACTGAACTTCACTCTTCACTCCAGACACAGAATTCTTCAGCTGCAACAGAAGAAGTGACTGCAGTGGCATAATATTAGTGGCTTAAACAATGTGTTGTCTTGCCACTCCATAATTATCCGTATTAGCCGGTGAAATCTATCTTTAATATATTGTAAATTATTGAAAAACTTGTCATTTGTTTGCCGAATGTATTTTTTTTCTACTGTGCAAATTATGCATCAACTACAGGATTGTGTAATTTAATTCTTTCTTTGTATTGAAATATATAATTGATTTAGTGATATCTAGTGAAAGTAGATCGAGGCAAAGATTTGGTAGTCATAATACGATTTGCCCTTTTATTTTCCTCAAGTAGTTTTTCTTGGCATAAGCTGTAGTTATTGAAGCATCTGCAGTACAAATTTTTTTTAATCAAACCTTTGAATAATTAATTACTTTAAGCTGTGAAACATGTACTTTTTCCATCAGTGTACTGTTAGAAATCAGGGGTGTCCAAAATGTATATGGTTTTGCGGATAAAACTGTGACACGAATAACGCCATGTTTACATGATTGTATTAGAACTGGAGACCAAAGGTCTCTTCAGACTCGTATTAGAATAATTAGAAAGATGCTTAGAATCTGCTTATGTTTTGGTTCCCTGCGGATGTTATAACATTTTGCACTGTGACGGTCACATATGATCTTGTTTCCAGGCTAGCTGTCTGCTGTTTATGTGCTAGGAAGGTAGTTTTCTTCCATTACTGATAATAGCCATATTATAATGTTAAGTTAGGATTTTGACTTTGTTCAACAAAACTGCTTTAAAATGCGTAAGTTAACCAGTGTATGAGAATAGAATAGAAGATATCTTTGGGAAGTTAATGATTCATTCCATGGTACAATAGTCTGATAACGAAATAGTTAGTTTTGCATGAACAGCATGAACATAAATAACTCATAACAAGCAGTTATGAACATCTGATGGCCGAGAATGGCATGTCTGACTCCAAACTAGGGAGGATAGGGACAAAGAGAGATAAGACACGAATTCCAAAGGAAGAACCTTGGATGAGGTAATGAGACCCCCTTTTGGGGAGGGCTTTCATCCAAGAATCGAGACAAAGAACTTGATGCCCCATTGGGTGATGAGGTTTTAGGGGAACCTCTATAGGTTAAATGGTCTCGTCACTAATTTGGCCGCAGGCCCACCCCTAAAAAGAGAATAAAAGTAACACTCTGAGTGCTTGCCCACACAGACGGTGGAGGGGAGAGTCAAGCAGAAGTTGGGCTGGTCGAACACTTTTTTGAGAGTGATCCCATGCACACCAACTCGTAGGCTCGAGAGAGAGAGAGAGAGAGAGAGGCCGGAAGCCAGAGAACTGTACATGCACGCCAGCCGTCTGTCTGATCGGGACCGGTACCAGCTGCCTATCACGGTCGTATGTTTTTGCTGTATAACTAGCATGTTATATTCACACAATATACCCACCATATTGGTTTGCAGTCGATCCTGATTATTTGAAAGACTAGAGATAAGCTACTAATTGGCCTAATCTCAACAAAATGGTGACCGCGGCAGGACTGCAAAAGGGCTATTGTGGAGAAACGATTTGAAGACTGACTCAGTCTATAATGTCACTACAACGGTACCAGGCGGGACGACTGGGTAGGAAAACCTCAAAGTGGGGGCCGGGGCGTTTTGTCGCTAAAACCTAAAACAAAATAGCGGGTGCTTATTATTATTATAAGAGATAAAGTCGTTTACAGTCTCTCAGAGAAGTTAGGGGTCCAGGGGGCCAAGAGGTTATCGGAGTCGTCCAAAAGGACGGATGTAGTACTCCAAGCACTTGGACGAGATATCCCAAGTGAATGCGAAGAAACTTAAAGCATAAAGAACAGGAGAGAGAAGGAAAAAAAATATAAGCTGCATTAGAACCCATCTGAAAACTCAGCAAAGGAAGGTAAAAAACAGGGAATTAGGGAATAAGTTGCAGAGACAATTTAAAAGAGGGGGAAAAAAAGAAACTTGAAGTGTTACCAACACTGAAGCTAGTTTCTGTTCTGAGAAAAATAAAACACAAGATTGCTGAGTGAAAGGAACGTTAAGGAATGCTGGAATTTCAGTTTGTGTGAAAGTGTGTGTTAAAGTGTGGAAGCTTTCCTGACTATGAATGTTTAAGAAGTTACAGTATTCCTTTTGTCTGAAAGTCTGTCTTTAAAAGAAAGGGTCTGTTATGTTTGTTTTAGCTCCACCCACTTCTCTGTGCTAAAAGCCGTTTAACCCTTTGTAGTCTTGTCTTGGATTTTGGAAGTTTTAAGAATGTGTGAATAAGATTGTGCACCCAGAATAGGAAAAAAAAACTTTGAACTACAATTGAAGTTAAGCTGGTGTGGAAATGCTGAGAAAACAAAAAAAGTTTGTTTAACGAAAGATAAAGTTTCAGTCTAAGATTTAACCTTGGAGTTGCAATGGTGAAATTTCCAAAGCAGTTTGATTTGATTAAATGTGAAAAACTAATGTTTCTCCAGTTTTTACAGTCATTTGGAAAAAGCATCTGAAGAAAGAACAAAGAGATATATTATGTAACTTACTGTTTTTTTTTAATTTTCTGTTCTGTATCGTGTTAGTTAATAAGAATATTTGCTCCACCGCCTTATAAACCTGCAAAGGAGTTAACCCTTTCCACTGGCAGTTTTTTTTTAAAAATTGGTTCACCAAACAACTTTGAGCTATATTTTCCACCTTTAATATTGTACTGGACAGTAAAGTTCCTCCAGGGCTCATGAATGAGATATGAATGATAATTAATGGGATGTGTAAAATGGAAAGAGGAAGTGATTGAGGGTGTAAAATAGAAACAGGTAAATTACCCCACCAAATAGGAATATTCCTAGCTTTCTAGTGAAAGTCAGGAAAGAGTAGTTACAAATAGTAAATTGATAGCTTTCTCTTGGAGACATTTGTGTCCTTGCCTATGAACTTTTTTAAAAAACCTGAATTTGATAGCCTGGCTACTATCCGAGACATCGGGGCCTTGCGGTGGAAGATGAGCAAAGATCTCCAGACAATCTTTTGATAAGATCACCTGAAAGCCCATGAGAATGGCTTGTATTGGATGGCACGTGTGGCATGATATTGAGTGTGCAAATGTGATTTGTTACGTATGAAGCATCCGGAAATGCATGGTGAATTTGCACTGAAGAGCGGGTCTCAGACATGCTCAGTTACTTGACAACAGCAAGACATTAAATGGTTAATGTGGCTCAGGAGAATGAGACAACTTTTAAAGCATTGACACATATTCCATCTAGAAACTATCTAATTAATGGAACAATCAGAAGAGAGTTAAACACACCGGTACCTGCTAGAGGGATTGAAATTGAAGTTGAAGTGGAGTGTTACATGGAATTTGGATTGGGACAATTGAGGCTCAGGAGAAATCATGTTTAGCAAGAATTATCCACAAGATGGATATGAGTAAGAGAGAGATCTGGAGAATCTTTTAAGTCCATGATTTGTTAATTAGATGTTAAACTGTAGCTTTCTTTACAATGTTTGTTTTCTTTGTGTTGCTTGAAATGTATGTACTTGGTCGACGAGCTAATGATTGTAAAATGGAATTATAACTTGTGACTGTAATAATTGTGTTTTATAGGTAACAGAGCATGGGAAAAAACAGTACGAATCCAGTATTAGGTGGTTTTGGTGGTGCCTCCTGTGTCACTACTACCGCAACTATCATGCTTTACGGGTCTAACAGGACCTGTTCAATTAATAGCCCCAGTTTCTGCTTCACACCACATCTACCCACAACCATCAGCCAACTCATTCTACTCAATATCAAAACCTATGCTCAAGTGAAACTGACAGTAAATGAGACACTTAAGTATGAGCTGCACAATTATGTGACACAATTGTGTACTCATGCCTATTCACACTCGTGGGATATTGGACTTAATATATCAGCACACGCTCTGGTAGTTCTCCAACTTGTAATGATAGTGTATTTGATATATGTAACCCATGCGGTAAGACTTTGATGCATAAGCCAATTGTGTACTCATGCCTATGACTAATCAGCACTTACAAATTAATTTGAGCACACCGAAAGAGAAGATCCAAAGCAACGTAGAGGAGACCCCAGGCGGGGTGAGATCAGGAAAGATAGAAGAAACAGAGGATACCCCAGGCTGGGCAGAATTGGAACAGTGAATTGAATTTGAGTGAGGGGTCGGAGGTTGCTCCTCTCCCTCAAAGGAGTGGACTGTAAGAGAGGGGGAAATTTTCATTTCGGAGTCTCCCTACTAACTAATGCCCAAGTTGAGAAGAAGATAAAGCAAATTAGGGGACCACAAGTGGTGGGGTGTAGCCTATAATGCCAGCCAGCACCCCATGGCACGAATTACATCAGCAGCCCTAGTAATTGCCCAGTGTCTAGTCTTAATCGTCCTTATTATGATGTCTTGCTATTTGAAACATCTGACCCTCCAATTGAACCATCAAACTAACAATTTAGAGCCGGCACGATGGGGGTGATTTTGTCAATGGGGAGCTTTTGGAGGCGGGACTCCCACTTGTCGGGTTTCAGTCCTGCCTCCATCAACTTCTGGCCAACCCACGCTATTTTCCCTTGATTGACCTTGTTGAACCCGCCCAGCGGGCTTAGCAGGCCAATTAAGGGAAAACCGGCTGCAGAGAACGTCAACATATGAAGTTTCATCTGTCAAATGTCATCATTTGACAGCTCTGTGAAGCTGTCAAACAGTGACATTCTCTGTAGTTTGATGAGGTCTTGAATTCAAGACCTCATCAAACTTCTTTCTTTTGCAGAAATGAGATGGTTGTTGCATTGGAGAATGCAACGGCCATCTGTCATCTCTACCGCGGAGGTCTGAGACTCTCCGCATACACACCGACTGAGGCCTGCAGGAAGAAACAAAGGTAAGTACACTTTGACTAACACTTTACACTTACCTCAGATACTCACCTCTCCACTCTTGCACCCATCACCTTACCTTCACATCACACTTTTGCATCCCCCCCGCCCCCCCCCCGCCCTGACCCCCTACTCGCCTCGCTGACCTGGCGTGTTTCGGAGCCTTCGGGAAGCCCGCACTTGAGGGCAAAAAAGGAATAATCCTATTTTCTGCCTGTTAACTACCTGTTAACAGGCAGTTAATAGGCTTTAATCCCTCCCCGCCTCCAAGGAGACGGGACCCAGCGCGGGATGGCTACCCGCCTCCCGGGAAGATGGCATGGAGGCGGGTTGGGCACCAGCCCCCAAATTATGCCATTTTCCCGGCAGTCCCGCCTCCATACCCGCCTCCCCAGGGCTGGCAGGATCGTGCCCGATGTATGCAAAATCGAAAATGAGGTCAAAATAGAGTTCTCTCCTTCTCAAGGTATGTTAGAAATCAGGGGTGTCCAAAATGTATATGGTTTTACAGATAAAACTGTGACGCGAATAACGCTGTGTTTACATGATTGTATTAGAACTGGAGACAAAAGGTCTCTTTGGACTAATATTAGAATAATTAGATAGATGCTTAGAATCTGCTTATGTTTTGATTCCCTGCGGATGTTATTACATTTTGCACTGTGACAGTCACATATGACCTTGTTTCCAGGCTAGCTGTCATTCCATGGTACAATAGTCTGATAACAAAATAGTTAGTTTTGCATAGCTAAAGCTGCATGAACAGCATGAACATAAATAACGGATAACAAGCAGTTACGAACATCTGATGGCCGAGAATGGCATGTCCGACTCCAAACTAGGGAGGATAGGGACAAAGAGAGATAAGACACGTATTCCAAAGGAAGAACCTTGGATGAGGTAATGAGACCCCCTTTTGGGGAGGGCTTTCATCCAAGAATTGAGACAAAGAACTTGATGCCCCATTGGGTGATGAGGTTTTAGGGGAAACTCTATAGGTTAAATGGTCTTATCAATGATTTACCTCAGGCCCACCCCTAAAAAGAGAATAAAAGTAACTCCCTGAGGGCTTGCCCACACAGACGGTAGAGGGGAGAGCCAAGCAGAAGTTGGGCTGGTCGAACACTTTTTGAGAGTGATCCCATGAACTCGTAGGCTCCAGAGAGAGAGAGAGGCCGGAAGCCAGAGAACTGTTCACGCACACCAGTCATCTGTCCAATTGGGACCGGTACCAGCTGCTTGTCACTGTCGTATGTTTTTGCTGTATAACTAGCATGTTATATTCCATCTTAAACTCTGATTAAACACAATATACCCACCATATTGGTTTGCAGTCAGTCCTGATTATTTGAAAGACTAGAGATAAGCTACTAATTGGCCTAATCTCTACAGTAGACTATCCATAAGTAGTTACTATAAGCTCCCCATGATGAGCATTATGCATACAAAATCGAATACATGCTAAAACAAAGAATATTTTTTAAATTCATATTAATTTCAGTTAAAATCAATTGAATAAAAATCATGATTTATCAATGCTTTTGACATGGAGTGACTACTGTAGTATTCAAAAGAGTTAACAAGGGTCAATTCACCAGGAACTAGATTTCACAGTAGTCACTGTAGTAATTGGTTTATGGTTTCAGCAATATCAGAGTTGCTACTTCAGATGACTTGGTAACTAACTTAACCTCGGGTCCTGTGTTATATATTGCACATTATCCACATCTAGAGAATATGAGGATTAAGGAACAAACATTATCAGAGTTACTTAACGATTGTTACTTTGGTGAGTTTGTCTTGTTGCAGCCATAGATTTGTTTTTATCAATTTGACACCGCAATGATATCACAGTTACCTGATGTATCTTAACTCATAAAAAGTTAATTAACAGTGCATAGTATGGACTTTTAAGAAGAGTTCTTTTCTATAAAAGCAAAATATATTTCAGAGGTTGAGTACAATTCATAGTACTTACTGCAAGCTTTTTTCTAATGACCTCAAGTTTCTCTGCAGCAGCAGCTAAGTCAGAATTGGCTTGCACAAGTGCTTTACGTTTGAGTTCCACTTCACAGTAAACCTGTCAGCATATAAGCATAATCAGCATTAACGTTATTCGATTTATAATAGTGTAGGCGAGCACAGAATGAAGGTAAAGTGAAAAGATTTATTTGAAATATATATAAAAAGCCAGTAATAAGTGAGAGTTACAAAGCTTTAACGAAGTACATTGACTACAAATACTGTACATATATTCCACTTTCTCTGCTTCACTAATCTCTCCTACCTATCCCTTGCATACATGCTATCCTGTGCTTTTTCAAGCGTGAGATATTCTGGCATGCAGATAGCACCATGGATACCACCAACAATGCTCCTTTATTGACCCTGTCAATGTGGGGTGAGATTTTTCTCCCCCCTTCTCCCTCCCCCATGCTTCATTTTAAACATAGCAAATTCACCTTCAAAGGGCAGCTAAATGTGAATGACAGTGAACCCAGATTTTGAACTCAGCTCTCCTCCTTTTGCAACCAATGTTCTTACACTGTTGCGACTGTGTGATTATCATATCACTAATATTTCTGCAACCTTCTTTCAACATGTTTATGCATACACACAATGTTTTGGGGAGTCAGAGTTTAGGGAGTTCCAAGTAAAATCAGTAACTTAATTCAAGAAAGAGGTTGACAACACAGAGAAACTATTAAATTTCTGCATACACTAGATAATTAAAATGGTAAAGAACTATACATACAGTACAAGAACTGGCAAGGAAGTTATGAACAACCTTTATAAAACACTGGTTCGGCCTCAACTGGAGTACTGTGTCCAATTCTGGGCACCGCACTTTAGGAAGGATGTGAAGGCCTGAGAGAGGGTGCAGAAAAGATTTCCAAGAATGGTTCCAGGGATGAGGGACTTCAGCTAAATGGATAGACTGGAGAAGCTGGGGTTGTTTTCCTTAGAGCAGAGAAGGTAGAGAGGTGGTGATTTGATAGAGGTGTTCAAAATCATGAGGGGGTCTAGACAGAGAGAAACTGTTCCCATTGGCGGAAGGGTCGAGAACCAGTGGACACAGATTTAAGGTGATTGGCAGAAGAATCAAAGGTGGCGTGAGGAAAATCCTTTTTACGCAGCGAGCTATGATGATCTGGAATGCATTGCCTGAAAGGGCGGTGGAGGCAGATGCAATTGTGGCTTTCAAAAGGGAATTGTTTAAGTACCTGAAGGAAAAAAATTTACAGGGCTGCGGGGTAAGGGGAGTGGGACTAGCTGAAGTGCTCTTGCAGAGAGCTGGCACGGGCTCGGCGGGCCAAATGGCCTCCTTCAGTGCTGTAGCCATTCTATGATTCTAATGTGCATGTGTTTTCATTGTGTTTTTTAAACATATGCAAGTATCAAAAAAATAAGTTGTAGTACATGATTGATCACAAATGTTGGAGTCCTAAAATGCTGATACAAGCCAACCTTGTAAAGGAACACTCAAACTGCAAGCAAACATTAAACCAGGTTAATACTTACATATATCTTTTGGAAATGACATCGTGACAGGCATGCAGATAGAGAAAAGGTAACAAAAAATGTTGAAAATGCATCACAACAAACAATGAAAAATTATTCTGTGGAAAAAACATTAATTATCCTGTGGCAAGATGAATTAGCCACTCATCATTAATGAGAATGTACATTTTATGTAAGTTTTAAGTCCATCTGTGATAGATGTGCTACTACTGGCAAAATACATCATGATAACACTCAAGTCAGCAGTGAAATGTTCAGTTGACATATGTTCTCTTGCAAAGCATTCAATCATGCCCAAAACAAGTACTTTTGATTGGTTAAAAAGATATATTTCAAATATTACTGTAATATGCCTTCTGCTGGTCTATATGGTTTATTAGTGAACATATTTACAAATCACTACAGTTCATTGTATTTCTTCTACCCATTGAAGTTCAGTGGCAAGAACTTTAAATAAAGCTGTCAAAGGATAAGGGAAAGGTGACCAAAATCGACTTTTATTAACAGGACTATAAAAACTATTTGGAAGCACTTTAAAAAATATAACTCATCAAAACTAATCTTAGCAGTTCCTTTATTTCATAAAAAAGAAATCCTAACTCTAAATTTTAATGACTCATATTCCACCTAATCTGACACCTGTATTGATTCCAAAATTACATAGTTTCACTGGTCTTAATTGAACAGATATGGAGTAATACTCCGCTAATAATTGTTTCAAAGCACTTTTTAATGCATTTTTGGGGTAAATTTAACTGCTCAAGGTGAAGTATATTAGTGCTGGGAATGGAACACAGTTTTGTTATCCTGTATCAGTATCAGGCAGTCCCATCTCACATATGTTACAGGGATAAAGTTTCCTTTACCCTTAACCCCAATTAGAAAAGCATCCTCTACTGCATCAATATGAATTTTCCACTGTCCACTCCAGCCATCCTCACAGGAACACATGAACAGGAGTAGGCCATTCAGCCCTTCAAGTCTGTTCTGCCATTCAATTAGACCATAGATGATCTGTACCTCAACTCCATTTACCTGCCTTTGATCTATATCCCTTCCCTTTACCTAACAAAAATCTATCGATCTCAGTCTTGAAAATTTCAACTGACTCAACATCCACAGTCTCTTGGGGGAGAAAGTTAAGGATTTCCACTCCATTGTGTAAAAAAAGTGCTTCCTGATTTCACTCCTAAGATTGTGTCCCCTAGTTCTAGATTCCCCCACCAGAGGAAATAGTTTCTCTGTATCTACCATATCAAATCCTTTTAATCACTTCAAATAGATCACCCCTCAACCTTCTAAATGCAAGGAAATACAACCCAAGTTTATGCAAGCTGTCCTCATAATTTAACCCTTAAAGCCCCACTATAATTCTGGCCAGTCTGCACTGTACCCCCGCTAAGGCTAGTATATCCTTCCTGAGGGGGTATACAAAACTGATGGGGACTGATCAAGATTCTATACAACTGAAACATAACTTCCTCCCATTTGTATTCCAGTCCCCTTAAAATAAAGGTCAATATTCCATTATCTTTTCTGATTACTTTATCTGTGCACTAGCTTTTAGTGATGTGTGTACCTGGCCAGCCAAGTCCCTCTGCCTCACCACAGTTCATAATCTTTTGCCATTAAGAAAATATACCGATTTGTCTTTCTTGGATCCAAAGTAGATGACCTGGCACTTCCTCACATTGAGCTCCATCAACCTCAGTTTTGCGCGCCCTCTTAATCCGTCTATGTCCCTTTGTAACTTCCTGTTCCCATCTACATAACCTTCTGTACCTCCTAACTTAGTGTCTACAAACTTGGATATACAATTCTCTATTCCTTCATCCAAGTCATTGATACATATGGTGAAAAGCTGAAACCTCAGTATAGATCCCTGGGGAACACCACTCGTCACATCCTGCCATCAGAATACATTCCCTTTATTCCTACTCTATGCCTCCTACCTCCCAATCAATTATCAACACATGCCACAAGGTTACCTCCAATTCCATGCGTTCTAATAATCTTTGCTAATTGTGTGGAACCTCATCAAATGCCTCCGGAAGTCCATATAGACAACATCTGTAGACACTCCTCTATCCACCTTGTTAGCAACCTTCTCAAAAAAGTCAACTAGATTAGTCAGACATGAAATACAAACAGAAAATGCTGGAAATACTCAGCAGCAATGTTCCCTTTAAGCTGCACGGCCATGTGGCTGCGCAGTGCTCTGCGGGTCCCACGCAGCCGGTGAGCCGGCTTTTAAAAACAAACAGTGCATATGCGGAATGACCTGCGGAAGCCGTTAAAGGGGCCCCGTGGCTCAAAAAAAAATTAGAGGGAACATTGCTCAGCAGGTCAGGCAGCATCTGTGGAGAGAGAAACAGAACTTTTCAGGACGATGACCTTTCATCAGAAACGTTAACTTTGTTTCTCTCTCCACAGATACTGCCTGACCTGCTGAGTATTTCCAGCATTTTCTATTTTTATTCAGACTTCATAAATTCTGGCTGACTCTCGTTGATCAGCTCATACTTGTCACTCTTTCCCGGATGATAGATTCCAGTAACTTTCCCAGAACTGACATTAAACTGACGTGTCTGTATATTCCTGGTTGCTCCCTGTCTCCTGTCTTAAATAATGGAATGATATTTGCAATTTTCTAATCCAAAGACACAATTCCAAAATCTAAAGAGCTTTGGTAAATTATAATTAATGTATCTGCTATTTCCCAACCTGTATCTTTTAATACCCTAGAATAGAAACCATCAATTCCTGTAGATTTTTCTACCTAAGTCCCATTATTTTCTCCATTACCATTTTTTAAACTTAGATTAAATTCATGAAGTTCCTTCCCCTTGATATTTAAGTTTCCTTGTTTTGCTCTCTTCCTCCACTATGAAAATGGATGCAAAGTATTCATTTAACAAGTCTGCCATTTCATTATTATGATGCGGAGATGCCGGTGTTGGACTGGGGTGGACAAAATTTGAGAGGTCGCACAACACCAGGTTATAGTCCAACAGTTTTATTTTAAATCACAAGCTTTCGGAGTTACAACTCCTTCGTCGGGTGAAGTGAGGAGATACAGAATCGTCAAAGCATATATAGATAGAGAACAATGCATGTGTAACTTACAATTGCAGACAACTGAATTCAATCATCCTGACTGTTTATCTGCCGAGGTGTGATAAAGTTAATCAGGTCAGCCAGGAAGGTACCACATCAAAGACATAGCAAGATACAACTGAGACAATGAGGTGGAATCGCATGGGGTCTAACGTGTCAAAAGCTGCCGTCTGTATGTAAAACGATTAACTTTAAAATTTTTACTTTTTTACTGGGAATCACATCTGTGAACAAGCCAACGACGACTCGAGTCCGGATCACGTCATGTATCGTGTCACGATACATGACGTGATCCGGACTCGAGTCGTCGTTGGCTTGTTCACAGATGTGATTCCCAGTAAAAAAGTAAAAATTTTAAAGTTAATCGTTTTACATACAGACGGCAGCTTTTGACACGTTAGACCCCATGCGATTCCACCTCATTCTTTGTATGTCATTATTTGTTTATAGCTCTCTCAGTCAGCTCGATTTCCACTTTCCCTTGCATTTATGCAAGATCTGATATATATATATATATATAAAACCATTCTGACTGCTCCTTATGATACTTTTGCTCTTCAAATGTTCACTTACAGCATCTCAAAAGTCCCTCAAGCACTTTTTCCTTGATGAAAGTTAACCTGACTAGCCTGTAATTACCAGGTTCATGCCATGCTCCTTTTTGGAACATTTGCCATCCTCCAGCCTTCAGGTACTTCTCCAGTGTTTATGAACTGTGCTAGAAACGTGAATTTTGCTTAGTAGGATAAAGAAAGAAGAAGTTGCATTTATATAGCGCCTTTCATGACCTCAGGATGTCCCCAAGCACTTTACGACCAATGAAGAACTTTTGAAGTGTAATTACTGTTGTAATGTAGGGAAATGCAGCAGCTAATCAGTGCACAGCAAGGTCCCACGAACAGAAATGAGATAGTGACCAGATAATCTGTTTTAATGATGTTGGTTGAGGGATAAATATTGGTGAGGGCACTGGAGAGAATTCCCCTGCTCTTCTTCAAAATAGTGCCATGGGATCTTTTATGTCCACCTGAAAGGGCAGACGGGGTCTCAGTTTAATGTCTCATCCGAAAGATGGGACCTCTGATAGAGCAGCACTCCCTCAGTAGTGCACAGAAGTGTCAGCCTATGCGCTCAAGGCTCTGGAATGATCTCTGGGCAGGATTGGTAACCAGACAATGTTAGTAACTGTATCATTCCAATTCTGCATATCAATTCAGAGTATCAGGCTCAGCTTCTTTAAACCAATATCACAATAATTTCATCAATAGTCACCGTTTAAATGTAAAAGTTCAACAAAAATAGACAAGACGACGACAACAGGAATATAACATTAATTTGAATTCTGTGTGAATGATATTAACAGACACACTGTTGGTAAAACAGCGGCCCGGATTTTGCGGTAGGAATAATGATGAATCTATCAGCACTCACCGTTATTAAGGAGTAAATCAGACAGCAACTTCCACAATCCGCACATGCACAGTTAAACGTGGAAATCAGGGAGCTGCTGCTCTATTTGCCTTGCTCCTCCACAAGCTTCGCTATACTGGTACCTCGCCAAGAGACTCGGTGTTCAAACACATGAAGAGCATGAAGTTGCGGTACTTACCCACTAAACACATCAGAAAAAGTTAGGGCGTGCCCATTCAAGTGTAAGTGCATTTTTAATGGTGTGGTAAGTCTTAATTACGACTGAAAATTTACTGTTAAAAGTTTGGAGTCTCATTCCTTCAGATTTTAATTATTGTTAGAGATTTAATTTTAAAAAAAAATTAAAATAAATTATTGGTTTACTTTTTCTTTCTGTCTCTTATCTCTTGCTCTTAATCCCATCTTTCTTTCCCTCGCTTTATTTTGCTTTCTGTATTTGATTTTACAATGAATAACATATTCTAACTTATGGTTCCTGGTCTAGACTCTTCGGTCGGAATTTTCCAGTGGGTCAGGTGGGAAAGTGGTTTTTTTTGGACAGCGGGTCGGGAACCTGCTGTCAACCCGCCTTTCCGAATGTCGGGTGTTATAGTGCTGAGCAGACCTGACAGGCAGTGGCGGATGACCCAATTAAACTCATTATAATGTACTTACCAGACCCTTAACAGGCGTTTTTACCTTACTTTTTAACTTTAACGTCATGGCCATGGGAACCATGCTGTTCAGTGACCACGTCTGTCAACCTGAGGCAGGAGTTCAGTGGCCATTGCTCCAGCTGATTCCTTGACAGCTTCAAATTAACAGTAAAAGCTCCCACCTGAGAGATCACTTTCCTCAGCCACAAGCTGTTGCTCACTGCATTTCCACAGCAGATTCACCATTGCAAGTCTTTCCACAAGTCTTCATCCAGTCTTGCATCATTACACCTCTCACCATTGACAGACCGCTTCTGCCATCTGTAGTTCACCTGCCATCTATTCCATCAACATGAGTGCCGTTTATACTGTCTCACCTTGGTCCTCAGAATCGGACCACGATGAGCCCCAGCACCAGCAGCAGCAGCAACAACAACACCAACCTTCTCCGCAATCACCTGATGCTGCACAGGACAGAGGGCCTCAGCACCTGAGCACATTGCTGTCCGGGAGGCCAGGGATGGCCTCATCATGTCCAGATTTACTTAACTTTACGCTGTACACCCATATGGCTGCTACATGATGCACCAGGTTGGCACCATCCTACACCGACACCATAAAGCATCCCTTCAATGACCAAGCCATTCCTTTCACATTCATCACCATTGCGGAGGGTACAGTTATGTCTCACCATTCACTACAACTCACTGAGCCACTTCCAAAGGTGCACACAAATTTGTCCAAGAACGCAAAGTGCTGGAAATAAAGATTTCAATGTTTGACAGCGCATTAATAGAAACTTTACATAAACATTGGATGAACACCCAAGTGGCTTCCCTTGTGTGTTGTTAGTTGGTATGATTGCACTTTGATGAGGGGGAGTGTGAGGGCTGGCTAGTCAGATGGGGAAGTGATAATGTAGATAGAGAGGGATGGATGGAGGTGCAAGGTAAGTTAGTATGAGCAAGGATGTGCAGGAGTAGGGTAGGGAAGGCAGAGTGATGGGGATGTGATGAGAGGCTTTGTACTAATGTTTCATGATCTAATGAGATTAAAACATTTGCGCCACTGCACCCAGGTCCTCCTGACCACATCCCTACTTGTGCCCTCCTGTGCAATGTGCAACCAGGCTGTTTTGGTCTCTTGGGGAGGGCTCTTCCACCCATTGGAAGGGAAGAGGACCTCCCTGCGTGCACTGACTCCCTCCATAAGCCCTGCAACTTTGTACAATGATTGTCAGTGTTTGCAGCACTTCAATGCTGTAGAACACCGAAAGCACAAATGTCAAAAGAAAGTTGACCACGGTCCCTTTAAGGAAACCGGTTGGTGACACGTCATGAATGATGTGACCAGACCCGCTTCCTCTAATTGGATCGGGAAATGCGCTGGGCGGCTTAACAAGCCCTATCAATGTAAATTCATTTTAGACAGTGGGATGGAGCCAGCAGCAGGGCTGCCACCGACATTGCCCACCCTGGACCCGCAGGAGGTAAGGAAAATCCCGGCCTGGGTGTCTCAGTTAGGATTCTTCAATTTGATTGGTTGAGGAGACACACTGTTGCTGTTACTTTCACTGTTCACACAGGTCCCAGATTCCCTGTAGAGGGCGCTGCGCTGTATCAGATTCCCGATGACCATAAATTGCCATGCAAAAGGCCACGAAAAGTCTTTAGGCAGCATAAGCGTAATGAACGGAGAGCGCCGTTCAATTGCTGTGACTGTAAAAGCAGGGCCAAACTCTTTTTACGGTGCTTATTTTATGTTATTGAGGGTCACTGGAAGGTAGCATATATATTTTCTATCTGTATACTTTTGCAGAATCTGTAATTATTTCATTCTTGATTAAACATTTTTAGTGTTTCCAATTTTTGAGTTTATTGCCACTGGACAGAATAAATTGGAGTTGGTGTTTTCTTCAGTAACACTGACAAAACCCAGCAATCCTAAGAATAACTAATGGAAAGCACTGTTACATGGCTCTAATGAACTATTTAAATGACACTGTCTTCCATCTGGATTCTCCCCTCAGCTCACATATTTTCAGATGTGAATATCTGAATTCAGAGGAAATAGGTGGAGAGCAAATCATCTGTACAGCAACTGTTAGTCATTCAGCCATGAAAGCAGTTGTGAGCACTGCAATATTGAAGTAACTCTCCTCAAAAAACCAAACCTTGATCCCTCCGTCCTTGCAAACTACCACCCCATCTCCAACCTCCCTGTCCTCTCCAAAGTCCTTAAAGTGTGTTGTCGCCTCCCAAATCCGTGCCCATCTTTCCTGCAATTCCATGTTTGAATCCCTCCAATCAGGTTTCCGTCCTTGCCACAGTACCGAAACGGCTCTCATCAAAGTTACAAATGACATCCTTTGTGACTGTGACAAAGGTAAACTATCCCTCCTCGTCCTTCTTGACTTGTCTGCAGCCTTTGACACAGTTGACCACTCCATCCTTCTCCAACGCCGTCGTCCAGCTGGGTGGGACTGCACTCGCCTGGTTCCATTCTTGTCTATCTAATCGTAACCAGAGAATCACCTGCAACGGCTTCTCTTCCCGCTCCCGCATCGTTACCTCTGGTGTCCCCCAAGGATCGATCCTTGGCCCCCTCCTATTTCTCATCTACATGTTGCCCCTTGGCGACATCATCCAAAAACACAGCGTCAGTTTCCACATGTACGCTGACGACACCCAGCTCTATTTCACTACCTATTCTCTTGACCCCTCCACGGTATCTAAATTGTCAGACTGCTTGTCCGACATACAGTTCTGGATGAGCAAATATTTTCTCCAATTAAATATTGGGAAGACCGAAGCCATTGTTTTCGGTCCCCGGCACAAACTCAGTTCCCTGGCCACTGACTCCATCCCTCTCCCCAACATCTGTTTGAGGCTGAATCACACTGTTCGCAACCTTGGTGTCATATTTGACCCTGAAATGTGCTTTCGACCACATATCCGCAGCATATAACCTCTAGACTTGACTATTCCAACGCACTCCTGGCTGGCCTTCCACATTCCACCCTACGTAAACTTGAGGTCATCCAAAACTCGGCTGCCCATGTCCTAAATCGCACCATGTCCCGTTCGCCCATCACCCCTGTGCTCGCTGACCTACATTGGCTCCCAGTTAAGCAGCACCTTGATTTCAAAATTCTCATCCTTGTTTTCAAATCCCTCCATGGCCTCACCCCTTCCTATCTCTGTAATCTCCTTCAGCCTCACGCACCCCCCCCCCCCCCCCCACCCAGAGATATCTGCCCTCCTCTAATTCTGCCCTCTTGAGCATCCCTGATTATAATCGGTCAATCTTTGGTGGCCGTGCCTTCTGTTGCCTAGGCCCGAAGCTCTGGAATTCCCTGCCTAAACTTGTCCGCCTCGTTACCTCTCTTTCCTCCTTTAAGACGATCTTAGAATCTATCTCTTTGACCAAGCTTTTAGTCATCTGCCCTAATTTATCCTTATGTAGATCGGTGTCAAATTTTGTGTCTTAAAATACTCCTGTGAAGTGCCTTCGGATTTTTTACTACGTTAAAGGCACTATATAAATACAAATTGTTGTTGTTGTCGTAACAGACTAGGTTCCATTAGATAAGGAGGAGACGCTAACAGATGAGGGATACATGGCAACTTTGGAGCCATTATTTCAAGAAAAAAAAAGTTTTTCTGAAAATACCCATAAAACTAGATTCAGTAAAAGCCTCAGAGCTAACAAAAAAACTGATAAAACACAGATTTTGGTGCAAACTAAAAATTGGCAAAAAAATGTTATCAAGATCCTTACCTCATGGAATTTAATAATATTTATAACCCAAGCACAGAGTCCAGCAGCAACAGATGACTTTGTTCGCACAAAGTCTGGATTGAATTCAGGATCTCTAAGATATTCTTCCTTTATAGTTTTGATCGTGACTTCAGGGATATGTTCTTTATCAAAGTTAATAATAGCCTGTAGGAAATCATCCACCTGAGACAAAATTTAAAGCCAAGTCAAGTTACTTATATGCCATTCACCTGACTACCTTCCCTGTCTTCTGCCCCAAACACATGCACAAATAATAAACAAAGAGAAATAAGTATATGTTATCTGAAAGTTATAACAATATTTTAACATGGTGAAGCACTTTTAAGATTGCCTTTGTTTTAGCTGCTTTCGGACATCTCAATCTATTATTGTTAATGCAGCTAGGTTCGCAGCAAATAAGGCTGCCATTGTACTACTGCTTGTCAATACAAAGTGCTCATCAATGCAAAAATGGCAGAATAAATCAGATCTGATATCTGACTCGAGTGCATTGAGACAAGAGTCATGAAACCACAGCCTGCACGATCCTGGTACAAGGCCACATTTTACAGTGTCCAGGTTCCTCCTGAGAACTTTATAAACTTATTAATTGGAAGTTTTATTGCTATAAGCAAAGTAATGCTCTTATCATGCTTTCCCAACATTACAAAAAAGCCATCTGGTGAGTGGAGCTTGTTGACTATGTCTTAAGCATGAATGGCAAGGACTCCTTTGTCACGGCGCTCAGTGCAATCCATAGTGAGGTGCAGTCAACAGTGTGACTTGGTTTTTCAACTGTACATCAAACTCTTGAGAACCTGGCTGAGGCTGGTATCTACAGTACAAATGTAGCTTAAGATTGCTAGACAAAAACAATAAATTTTATTTGCTGAAATTTCGATTTTGATTTTAGGATGTCTGTTTTTGTTTTGGTTTCTTTAAGTTATAGGGACATGAGACAAAGTCATGCTGTGTATTTCACTGTTTCAGGGCTATAGTACTGATGTTTACGCTACCTAATAAGGTTGGATCAAAAATAATTATTGTTAATGATGGGAACGAGTAATTACAATAAAAAATGATTGCAGATGTGTTTCAAAACCTTGCCCCGGGGATAAGCATACAGAACCACATTGTTAGACAGAAATGTAAATCAAATTGATTAAATTAAAATGCATTAAGTCTGCTATTTTTTTTAAACTGTATAAGCATTTTAGTAATAACCCTTGCAGGTTTTATTTGCGTCTGTGTTAGCTTGCAAATTGTCTTATGTTCTTCTTAGGAAACTTAAAAATGTGTCTTTCACTAGATTGAACTGAAAGATGATGTTAATTGACACAAAGTGTGACAGTGAGACATTGACCATGCATATTGATAATGGGTGATCCCAAATACTGCCACTGTTGCATCAAATTAAAAATATAGTTAGCACCAAATTCTTGGTAATCGACTCCAAACTAGTTATAAACTAGAACTATACATTTTAGCAGAGCTCAGTACGTATATACCAAGAAGTAAAAGCCAGAACCACATTCTCAAGCTTGAAATTTAATTTGATTTAAATACAATTATGCAATGGAATCCTTTAACATGCAAAAGTTAAGAATGGACAAAACACATAATAACTAACTAAAAAAATAGCAAACTGAGGTTTGGTAACATTTCACATATCAAGACATCACCAGGGATTTTGTTGAATTGGATATACTGTATATGAACTTGACTGTCATAAAGAACCAAATATGAAGTCTAAACTATGTAATGTTCAGAATTTTTATTTTGTACCAAGCAATTCTATTATAACATGCTAACTCATATTTTCATGAACACATAAATCAATATGCTAGTCATCTTATGCAGAATCAATTATTAGCATCCCTATGGTGTGAAGAGAATCAATTATAAAAGTCTGTGATTATGACTGCACAGAATAATTTGTGTGTTAATGATTTTGTTTCCAGACCAAAGATTTTTCAATGTGATATTTAGTAAATTTTCTTCACATATTAAATTGCAGGCCTCATCGGCAGAAATAAATATGTGATGTGAATTTTAGATATCTGCTGTACAATGGGCAAAACCAGTGAATTTCTTCTATACATATAGTACTATAAATGCACCCTCTCAATTTGTATTTCTATTAAAAAAAAATCAGTGTAAAACAAATCTACAACACAGGCAGAAATATCTTTGGTGGGCATTTTATTTGCAACTGAACTCTTTGTGGCAATGTGAAAATCTGATTATAAATCCAGCACGGATAAAAAAAAATTAGAATAAAATGTTGAACACTTACGCAGTTTTAAAAATGCTAAAAGTGTTTATACTGTTCTTTAATATATATATATATAAAAATTTACTTGAAATTGATTTAATGGTATAACCTTAATAGCATTTACATGTAATTATTAATATTATGTTACCTTGCTCATATATACTTTAGCAGTTTTCCAACTTCGATCTTTTGGAATTTTCCCATTGGGAGTTAAAAGCACCTGCACAGCAGCAGTAACATTGGTGACGATTGCAGGTGGATTTGGAAAAGTTCGTAATTCTGTTAAGTTTGACTAGAAATACAAAAAGAAAAAAACTAGTTAAGTAATTTAGTAAAATGCTAATGAATTACTTCTTGCAAACACTGTAGCCTGGTCTTCATACCCTGTTTAATGTGTTCAAGGCAGCATTTGCAGCACTAAGTGCAGGCTCAGCTTTAGCGAGGTCTTCTTCAGATTCCTGCTGTTGCTTTGACACTTCTGCTCGGATGGCAGTTACCTGCAACAATACTTTTGTCAATGAAGCGGTTAGAGGATTTGTTGTTGCCTATATTTACTTGTTTAAAGTTTAACTTTGTAGCACTAACAAGTTATTGTAACCATTTTTCTCTTAAATCACGTAATAGCTTTTGTTACTTTTCTTTAAAAAAATCTTAAAATAACATTGTAAATCTGCCAGTTGGATGTTATTTTTCCAATTTAAAGGTGTTACTGCATCACTGTCTATTATGTAGTATTTAATCCTCTTAGCTTTTCAAAAATGCAAGTTTTCAAAACATGATGGTAAATATTACTCTAATAGAAATGAACTGGATAAGACAGTACCAAATAATGAGAGATTTATGGAAGTACCTTTACACAACAATGATTCATAAAAAACTGATCAATTAATATAATCTCAGTTGTTTAATACTTGTATATTACATTTTAACTGCTACTTTGTCCATCTCACAAAAAAACACATGCATTTTCCTTGCACTTTAAAAAAAAAAATCTGACTGAACAATTTTAATGATAACTAATTATAGATGTATGCAATTTTGCAAACTACGTTGAAAATCTCAGCACTTTTAGCTCCTGAAAATTAATATTCTTGCAACCGTTGCTGGACAACATGTCGTCAGTCATGCATGTACCCTTTGCTCTTCAGCATCTGCAATAGCTTTCTCTTGATTCAGCTTCTCAGTCTGCTGCCCTACTTTGGTGATCAGTGCCTCAGCGTCTTTGTTCCTTTGGTGAAGTTCCATTTCTTGAACCGCTAGTTTTGCCTTCAGATCTTCTACCTAGATAATTAAAGCAGAGACATGCACGGTTTAAAATATAAAAAAAGCAGACTACTGTAACTGAGTTTTTAATTTTATTATATAATAACACAATCCATTATCTTTGGGGTCAGAAAGTTAAAAGCAGTTGGTGTCTGGGGAACTGTAAAGCATTCCTTTGCGTCTTGGTTGAAACAGTTTAATTATTTTCAGTCCTCTATGGCTACATTCAAAGTTATATATTTCTCTACAAGCCCAACAGAGACAAATACACATGAGAAAAGCTACCAGTGATGAGCAGTAACGGATGTTACTTGAAAGTTCACTTTTGACTTGGTTATATAAATCACTACATCCAAATTACTTAATCCCTGCTAAATTGTGTAAATACAAAATATACATTTTCTCATCCATTCAGCAGTGCAATGATGTCCATGATAATTTTGTTTCGAATACTTACTTGTGAAGCCGTAGTTTGTAGTTTTTGAAGACCATTTTCTAGTCGCTCCTTCTTTTGCATTAGTTCTTTTCTTTTCTTACTCAGCAAGTTTTGGTATAATTTAATTTGTTCTAGGAAGCTTTTTGGAGTGGTATAGTTATAGTGTTTCTCATTCTGCTGATATTTCACACTAACTTCATTCACACAGATGTGTGCATGAGCAATAAACCGACTAATAGAAGATTTCACTTCAGGCTAGGAGAGAAATAAAACAATGGGTAAGTATTTATTATAAGCTATAAAATGCAATCCATCAACACTTATAGACTATATTAAAGTATTTACAGGTGTAACCACTTTTTTATGTTAGTCTTTTCTCAGTGCTCTACATAAATTAGCTAATTTTGATCAGAGTAAATGTTCATTGTATAAACTAATACTACAATAAAGAAATAACTGTTTTCTGGAGTAGATGTGCTTGAAGTAACAATAAAATGTGTACATATTTGCATTTATAAATATACTTAAATTTAGCTATTACTATATTAGGTACTGTGATAGGGATTCTATAAAATGACTCCAAAATGTATTAAAATTTATCTAATCCTTAATTCTGAGTGCAAAAGAATATCATTGTTTAGATAGGTATTTTGCGATCTAAAAATGTGCCAGCAAATTTCTTGCCTGCAATATTAATACACTATAAACTCATCACCCACTTCAAAGGTTTAGGGTTTCAGCAAAGATGGAATTTATGAAGTAAAAACCAAGCTGTAGAACTTTAACTTGGCATATACACTGCCACAAAACAAACATGAAAATTACACAAACTGGCCAGAATTCACCTACTCTCGATAACGGCAAAAACATAAAAACTTTCATCTACTTCAAGGAAAATGCTATCCAATATATTTTTACTTTACTGCATATCTACAAATGCATTCCATTACTAGAAACACACAATACTTCTAGAATAATAAAGCTTCATTTCAAAGATCTTATTTGAAAAATCAAACAAACTCTTTGACATGCCATGCTGTTATACAAATACTGTTTGCCCTATTCCTACTTTGCATGGAAAATGTATTTTCACAGTTGTCAGAATGATGGACAGGAAAAGAATGATCAGACTGTGGCTGTTTGCTTGTACCTATACACAATGGCTCAGCAGGAGTCATGGTGTGTTGGTGAGACTAACTGTGTCCCGTTTTTTAACATATTAAGTTTGTCTCCAGGACACACATGGCTTCACTAGGGTGCCTAACCTCATTCATAATAGATGCTAATCTTTTCAGGGCTGACTGATGACAGCACTTCCTGCCCTTCACGGAATTAGAGCTGGGTTTTATCAAAGGACTCGAACTGCCTGCTAATTAGAGTAATTTCCTTCATCATGAATTATTTATTTCCATTGGTAACTGATCACTGCGTCATTAATGGGATATTCTAAACTCAGTTTTCACACTAATGCACACTGTATCATAAGTGTTTAAAAAACTCTTTAATACGTGCCTCCTGGTCCAATATGTTTTGGGACAATATGCTCCCGTTTTAGATAAATTAACTGTCACTCTTCTTGACTTATTAAAAAATATGGGGTCAATTTAAGCTTGACAAGCAATAAATTTAAATTACCTTATCTGAATGCAAATAAAGTTAACAAACATTCAACTTCACTGAAGAATAATAGCTTTTACGTTTCTTAGGAATATAAACATAAAATTCAATACAGCATAAAAACTCTGCATGGTGCATAATTAATGTACAAGAACAACATAAGAACATTTGAAGTCTGTCAGTGCACAAATGAGTTTAAATATCTAATATAAAGACTAAGATTTTCAAGGTTTAGAACTATGCATTTAAGATAAGTGGCATACTTTGTGAAAAGGACAATGAGAGGTTGTATTCTGACGTTGCATGTGTGAAAAAGTCGCATTTCTAAGTTAGATACTAAGGTTATAAAACTTACAATTATTTACATTTATGCGAAATGAAGCCATACTAAGATTTGTTTTACAAGCAAAAACATCCAGGAGTGTCATGTTGGTATAACCATTTAGTTATGGATACAAAAACTCCACTTCCAATGAAAGTAATAACTGTAATATTTCAGTATCAGTTTCTATAATGTATAGTAGACTAACATGTTAGTTCTTCTACTAGAACTGGAGAAATTCTGAATAGTGGATAGTATTACAGTACTAATATAAAAAAAACTTCAAATTACCATAATGATAAATTTCTAACCGGGAGGATCCTCTGAAGGCTTAGTGAATTTATCCAGTGAGTCATACAGATCTGGATGGTCTCAGTTTGATCCGTGGGCTGTACTGAGTTACCCAATTTTAGCTGGAGCAACAATAGGGGCACTATAATTGGCCTCAGTGCCCCTGAGCTGGGGAGGGAAAATTCAGCCAGTTCCCAGTTATGATTACTATCAATGACCTCATATGTGTGGAAGTCAGGTGAAAAAAGGATCAGACTCAACTTTGCTGCCTTTTGCAGGCAATTAGCCTGACAACACTCGTGCTCAAGCCTTACGCATGAATAAAAGCCACTTGGATGAGGTACCAGAAAGTGACGGCCATTTGTGGAACTGTACCCATGAAGGAGTCAACTCCTTCAGGAAAAGATTGCAGAAAAGACAATGGAAATAAATAAATTAATAAATAATCAAATGAACAGATATTATTGAACATACAACAAATCAATATATCTGGCAGTCCACAAAGAGGTGGTCTGGGTGATATTCTTAGATAAATATGAAAAAGTTGAAAAACTATGAATCACTGAGGTCCTAACGGGTCATGGCAGTCAGACAGCAATTTTATTTTGTATTCATCAAGCCTCTATTGAACATTAAGCTTATAATGATCAAAATGTATCAAACATCTGTACTTTAAATGAAATAATGGGGGAGATTTTCCCAGCCCTGGGGAGGCGAGTCTGCCGGGAAAATGGCAGAATCTGGGAGCGGGTACCCATCACGCCCCCAACCCGCCTCCGTGCCATCTTCCCAGGAGTCGGGTACCCGACCCTCGCCGGGTCCCGTCTCCTCGAGGTGGGAAGGGGATTAATGCCAATTAACTGCCTGTTAACAGGTAGTTAACAGGCAGTTTTTTGGCTAATCCCTATTTTGAGCCCTAAAGTGTGGGCTTCCCGACGGCTCCGAACCTCGCCAGGGTCAGCGAGGCGAACCGTGGGTCTGCGAGGCCGAAATGTCCGGTGTGCAGATGATTGCAAGTGTGGAGAGGTAAGTGTGTGAGGTGACTCTAAAGTGTTTTAATAAGATTACTTACCTTTGCTTCTTCCTCCAGGCTTCATCCCTTTCGGCTGTGGAGCTGCCTCATCTCCACAGCAGAGATGACAGAATGGCTGCTGCATTCTCCGATGCAACAGCCATCTGATTTCTGCTCAGGAAAGAGGTTTGGTGAGTCTTGAGTACAAGGACTCACCAAAGAACAGAGATTGTCAGTGTTTGACAGCTTCTCAAAGCTGTCAAACGATGACAATTCATCTGTCAAAAATTTGACAGATGAAACGTCATACGCTGACGTTCTCTGTCACCGGCTTTCCCTTAATTGGCCTGCTAAGCCCGCTGGGCTGGCTTAACAAGGTCAATCAAGGGAAAATAATGTGGGTTGGCCGGACGTCGATGGAGGCGGGACTAAAACCCGACAAGCAGCAGTCCTGCCTTCATCACGTCCCCATTGATAAAATCACCCCCATAGTCTTCCGTGTTTGATAACAGGAAATGATGCAACTGAAATAAATCTGTTGCTACAGAAAATCTTTGAGCTACAAGACGAGTCCCATTGGATTCAACTATTGAGCTGGTACTGGAGTCAAAAAGGAATATATAGAAGATACACAATCGAGAATGATAGATAATGAAAAATAATTCAGTAATGTGCTCGTGAGTTTTGTCTTGCAACTTCACAAGTTCAAACCTTTTAATCTTTGTAAATCTATTGGTTGATTGTTGTATATTTTGACAAATGCTTTAAATTGTTGGTGTACTATGGAAAAATAGGTAAACTAGTAAAGTTAAAAAATACAGTATCATTGACCATTTAGGATAAATGCATTGTCTGAAGTTTGAACCAAACAACTGGCAATGACATTAGGACCATTTCATTCCAGCAATGCAAGGTGCTATTTTTTCTCCTTCTGGAATGAAATGTCAGTCGCTCATTTGTCGGTCATTCATTGGGTCTACAACACCTGGAAGGGAAAAATCAGTTTTAAATTTCATAATTAAATAATCCTGTAGGTGACAAACTGGAAGCTCTATTTTGTACAATGTAACACACAAGCAATATTAAGTTTACCTCCAGTCCATCAATTCTTTCAATGAAACTATGGCTGACCGATTCCAGTGCCATCTGGGACCATGGGTGAAACCAGTCAATGGCCGTGCAGTTGACCACAGCTGGGAACTTTCTTGCTCTCATCCGAAGAACAAAGCCCACTGGAGAGAAGCATAGAACAACCTGAAAAATACATGTTTACAATCAAAATAAATGGCCAGAAATTTGCGGTTAGCGGCGAAGCAAACGCGTCGCCGCTGGCCCCGAAGAAAGCGGCCCACAAAGATCTCACAATCTGTGGCGAGAAGTTTGCCTTTTTCGAGGTTCATTTGATTTCAACACTCTGTAATGGAAATTCCTTGTGCGATGCTGCTGTGATGTCAAGAAGCTGTCTAAGTAATCAATCAAATTGCAGAATTCTCACAGACAGGAAACCAGAAAATGCGAAGCTGCTTTTATCTGGAGTTTTCAAAAATGTTAGAGTGAAATAAAGATTGGGGCTCTCACATGGGGATAAGATAGAAGTTGAAATATCATGAACAAACTTAAAAAAAAACTTTTCTTTAAAAAGTTTTTAAAAATCTAGTAATTTCTATCATAATGGAAAAGTTTGACATTCCACAAATACCAAAATTAATTTTTCAGGGCCAAAACGTTTGTTTACCAGTAAATATCCTGTTAAAACCCCAGTTACACTTATTCCAACAAGGCTTAACATTTAATGGGATATTTAACAGCGATATTACCACGGAAAAGCCCAAGTTTTCGTCAGTTTCACTGATTATACTGATTGCTGGTTACGGGGGGTGGGTGGGTCCACAGCGCAGCCAGTGTCAGAGCAGTGAATGATTGACTGCAACTTCAGGATTTCCGCATTTAGGTGCGCATGTGCTAAATCCTGAAGTTGCAGCCAGTTTCAGAGGGGGAATGATGGCGAACACTGACAGTTCATCATCATTACCCACTGCAAAATTCGGGCCAAAATGCGTAAGAGAAACTAGTATTAAGGCTATAGTCAGGCATTCCATAAATTCAGCTGATGATTAGAAGAGTATCTTGCATGGTAAAGAGAGTTATGTGAAAGATGCAGTGAGGAGAGACAAATATGTCAGCATTAATGATACATGACTAAAAATAGAGGTAATGCAACCAAGTAGTATCCTCTGCAAATCCCACATTAATTGACCAGCTCTATAGGTACGTTCTCCACAAAATGGGAGTGAAATTTCATGGGCTCTCCCGCTTGTCCACCATAACTTTGGGGAAAGAGCTGCGGAAACCCCAGAAAAATGACAAACATTACTTACGCCTTTTTTCTGGGGTTGTGAGGCTCTTCCAACAAAGTTACAATGGACGAACGGAAACTGCCACCATTCATAATGGAAAATAGGCTGATGGGAAGCTTAATAAAAAGATGTCCTTAGGACTTTAAATAGCTTTCAATTCAATTCCAGCTCTGTAATAAAGCAGTCATTGAGACAGCAAGCATTGCAGAGAGAAATGTAATGGGAAACATCTGGGTTTCGAACTTTCAAAGATGCCATATTGTCCTCCTTCCCACCGTATTATGCCAAGTAGTTGAAAATTCTGAGGCAAACTGCAATGTTGTTTGTGTTTCTCAGTAATAGGGTGCCATACATCTCCAAATACAATATTTGATTCAAAACCATATTCCAAAAATAGTTAGTAATAAGTTACTCATATATAACTTGACTGCTAAATCCCATCTGTATATTAATTGTTTTAACAAAATTCATCTTGCAGCAAAATATGTTAACAAGCTGAACCTTAGCTCAGTTACTAAATAAATAATTTCAGAATGCATCATTTGTAAATGCTGAGCTAATTTCATAGATAATCCCTCCTTGAACTTACTTACGTTGAATAGGAAGGATGCAAATGAAAGGAAATACTAAAAATGTTA
Organism: Squalus acanthias; assembly: GCA_030390025.1. Lineage (NCBI taxonomy): Eukaryota > Metazoa > Chordata > Chondrichthyes > Squaliformes > Squalidae > Squalus > Squalus acanthias. The sequence continues at coordinate 24,864,027 of CM059427.1, read as the reverse complement.
ACATTACTTTGATTGAGAAATACTAATAATTGAGACATTGGAAACAATCAGTTTACCACGCCTGCCTCTTATTGATAAGATAGTATTGGTTACCGATCTCTATTGCAGATCATTTTACAGGCCTTAATGAAGCATAACAGTTTGACACCGATTGTCAATTTCAGTGTTAAATGTCAATTCAAAAATATTTTTGTTTCTGCACTTATGCAAATGCTAAAGCCCAAATAAAGTGAATCCAACATTTCTAATATCTTCAATATAATGGGGCAGTATTTGTGGTCGGTATGACAGTGTACGCCTTTGAAATAGACAGCAAGTTTGGGATTTCCGTATGTGCTAAATCCTGAACTTGCGATCTGTCAAGTTCCAACTTGACAGGTCATCCGCTATGACATTGAAATCCTAATCACTGGCGGAGAGTTGGGCTAATTGCCCACCAACTGCTCAGCAATTATGCTTCAAAATTTTACGGCTGGTGCAAATAGGTGCAGCAGCTTGTTTGCACAGCGTAAGGGTATACCCATCAATGAAAAATCTTCATCTGATGCTTTTTTGTTTAAATATATATGAAAAGGATTAAATCCAGGCTGGGTAGAGTGAGAGACTGTTCGGGGAATTGACAGCTCTGCAAATAAAACAAAAAATAAAAAATACACTTCCCTTACTCCCCTCACAGTATCTTCAGGTGAACTTTCATGGTACAAAATGCATAAAAACTATCAACATTAGCTGCTATATTCTCCCTAGAAAATACCACAGTATCTAGTGGGGGAGAATGAGAGAGCTTCTGTTTCCTGATTGGAGCACCAGCCCACGTGATCCCAGGTACACTTACGCAGATGGTGCGCCCCTGGGATCTGTGGGCCACTACGCTGTGCTCAACTCTGCAGCGCCTGACAGCAACTATTCGCTTGGGGCCTCAACAGGTAAGTGTGCATTCAGTTCGGATGCTGGTGGCGTAATCCTTAATTACGCAAAATCTGGGCCAATGTTGCAAAAATATTTCAATACTATGGAATACACAACCAGAATGAGAGAGTTGCACTCTCTCTGATTCTCTGACAAATATCTATATACTACTAAAATGTCCTAAACAAACATGACCGAAGGTCGCCTTAATGACAAAAATGGGAAAATGCCCGTTTTCCCTCTAATTAACAATCCCCTTACAAAATTGTAAGAATAAGAACTTTAAAATACAGGATGGCAGAGTACGGGATTTTGTTAGTATTTCCTTAATTATAAAGAAAAACATGTATTCTAATTTTTTTTGTTAAAACAAGAATTGCAGCTGTTATTATGCTATACATTGATTTCAAATATTGGAACTAAAAGCACAACTTATTTTCTGGACAGAAATATATCTAAATGTTAATGATGGAATATAAACAAATACATTGTACTTTATTTATAATTAACAGAGTAAGTGAAATAGGGATAATGCAGGATGACCTTTAACTGTTGCCGAATCCGGTCAATAAAGAAACGCCAGCAGTTCTCTCTGGTGTCCAATAATCCAAGACCTCGTAACTCCATCCTTATGGTAGCTATAATACTGTCCATTTCATCATCACTGAATAAATCTGGAATATCCCCTGGAACACAGGAGTGTATTTATGTGTTAAAAATTTGAGTACAACATTCTCTTTTTAGTTTTCTACATAAATAATAGATGGAAGCTATAAAAAATCAAATATATGTAAACATAACTTAAGAAATAGGAGCAGGAGTAGGCCATTCAGCCCTTCAAGCCTGCTCCACCATTCTATAAAATCATGGCTGATCTTCTACCTCAACTCCACCTTCCTGCACTATCCCCATATCCCTCGATTCCCTTAATATCCAAAAATTTATCGATCTCTGTCTTGAATATACTTAACTGAGCCTCCACAGCCCTCTGGGGTAGAGAATTCCAAAGATTCACCACCGTCTGAGTGAAGAAATTTCTCCTCATCTCAGTCCTAAATGCCCAACCCCTTATTCTGAGACTGTGACCCCGGTTCTAGACTCCCCAGCCAGGGGAAACATCCTCCCAGTATCTACTCTGTCAAGCCCTGTAAGAATTTTATGTGTTTCAATGAAATCACCTCTCATTCTTCTAAATTCTAGGGAACATTGGCCTAGTCTACTCAATCTCTCCTCATAGGACAATCCCCCCATCCCAGTCTGGTGAACCTCTGAGACAAGTATATTCTTCCCTAGGTAAGGAGACCAAAACTGTACAGAGTACTCCAGGTATGGTATCACCAAGGCCTTATATAATTGCAGTAAGACGTCTTTACTCTTGTACTCCAATCCTTTTGTAATAAAGGCCAACATACCATTTGCTTTCCTAATTGCTTGCTGTACCGTGCATGTTAACTTTCAGTGATTCATGCCCTCAGAATCCCAACTTTTCCCAATCTCTCATCATTTAAAAAGTATTCTGCTTTTCTATTTTTCCTACCAAAGTGGATAACTTCACACTTCTCCACATTATATTGCATCTGTCATGTTCTTGCCCACTCACTTAACCTGTCTATATTCCTTTGCAGCCTCTTCACAACTTACTTTCCCACCTAGCTTTATATCAGCAAACTTGGATACATTACACTCGGTCCCCTCATCTAAGTCATTAATATAGATTGTAAATAGCTGAGGACCAAGCACTGATCCTTGCGGTACCTCACTAGTTACAGCCTGCCAACCCGAAAATGACCTATTTATTCCTACTCTCTGTTTTCTGTCCATTAGCCAACCCTCTATCCATGCTAATATATTACCCCCAATCCCATGAGCCCCAATTTTGTGCAATAAACTCTTGTGTGGCACCATATCGAATGCTTTTTGAAAATCCAAATACATCCATTTGTTCCTCCTCATCTACCCTGCTAGTTACAACCTTAAAAAACTCAACAGATTTGTCAAACACGATTTTCCTTTCATAAATCCATGTTGAATATGCCCAATCATATTATGATTTTCTAAGTGCCCTGTTACCACATCCCTAATAATAGATTCTAGCATTTTCCCTATTACTGATGTTAGGCTAACTGGTCTATAGTTCCCTGTTTTCTCTCTCCCTCCTATCTTAAATAGTGGGGTTACATTTGCTACCTTCCAATCCGCGGGGACCGTTCTAGAATCTAGGGAATTCTGGAAGATCAAAACCAATACATCACTATCTCTGTAGCCACCTCTTTTTCAGGTCTAGGGGATTTGTCGACTTTTAGTCCTATTAATTTCTCCAGTACTATTTCTTTACGAATACTAATTTCTTTAAGTTCCTCATTCTCGCTAGACCCTTGGTTCCCCACTATTTCCGGAATGTTTTTGTGTCTTCTTCCTTTAAGACAGATACAAAGGCCGGAATTTTCTGGGGTCCACGCAGGCGCGATCGGAGGCAGGTCGTGTGGGAAATTTGTAAAAAGTTGGAGTGGGTCGGGAACTCCCATCATCCCGCCCCCATGCGCCTTTGCCGGTATGGCAGCAACCCGACCGGCAGAGGCGGACGACCTAATTAAAATCGTTATAAGCTTGTTGTCAGACACTTAAGAGCCTTTTCCTCCCTACATTTCAAATTTCCCTGCATGGCCACAGGATTCACGCAGCTCAGGAGCCATGTCTGTTAACCTGAGGTGGGAGTTGAGTGGCCATTGCTCCAGTTGATTACTTAACAGCATCAAATTTAATATAAAAACTCCGACCTCACAGCTGATCACTTTCCTCAGGCAGAAGCTGTTGCTGACGACATTGTCAGCACAGATATAACTTTCTGCAGGTTGCAAGTGTTTCCAGTAAAGTCTCCATCCAGTGTCACCTCATTGGAAGAACCTCTCTCACCAATGACAGGTTCCTTCTGTCAACTTTACTCGACCTACCATCTATTCCATCAGCATGGGTGCCGTTTATACTGTCTCACCTTGGTCTCAGAATCGGACCACGATGAGCCCAAACACCAGCAGCACCAACCTTCTCCGCAACCACCTGATGCTGCACAGGACAGAGGGCATCAGCACCCAAGCACATTGCTGCCCGGGAGGCCAGGGATGGCCTCAGTGGGTTGGATTTTGCCAGCCCTGGGGAGGTGGGTTTGGAGGCGGGACTGCCGGGAAAATGGCAGAATTTGGGGGCGGGTGCCCAACCCGCCCCCAAGCCGTCTTGCCAGGAGGCGGGTAGCCGTCCCGCGCTGGGTCCCGTCTCCTTGGAGGCGGGAAGGGATTACAGCCACTTAACTGCCTGTTAACAGGTAGTTAACAGGCAGAAAATAGGATTATCCCCATTTTGCCCACACAAGTGCGGGCTTCCCGAAGGCTCCGAAACCCGCCAGGGTTACCGAGGCGAGTAGTGGGTCTGCGGGGGTCTGCGGGGTGCAAAAGTGTGCTGTGGAGGTGAGTGATGGGTGCAAGTGTGGAGAGGTGAGTATCTGAGGTAAGTGCAAAGTGTTAGAAAAAGTTTACTTACCTTTGTTTCTTCCTGCAGGCTTCAATCGGTGGGTATTCAGAGAGTCTCACACCTCCGCGGTAGAGATGACAGATGGCCGTTGCATTCTCCAATGCAGCAACCATCTAATTTCTACAAAAGAAAGAGGTTTAATGAGGTCTTGAATTCAAGAACTCATCAAGCTACAGAGAATGTCAGTGTTTGACAGCTTCACGGAGCTGTCAAACGATGACAATTCATCTGTCAAAAATTTTTGATAGATGAAACGTCATACGTTGTTGACGTTCTCTGTAACCGGCTTTCCCTTAATTGGCCTGCTAAGCCCGCTGGGCGGGCTTAACAAGGTCAATCAAGGGAAAATAGTGTGGGTTGGCCAGAAGTTGATAGAGGCGGGACTGAAACTCGACAAGTGGGAGTCCCACCTCCAAAAGCTCCCCATTGGCAAAATCCAGCCCATCTTGTCCAGATTTACTTAACTTTACGCTGTACACCCACATACTGTGCCAGGTTAGCACCACCCCACAGCAACACCATAAAGGATCCCTACAAAAACCAAACCATAGGGCAACACGGTGGCATAGTGGTTAGCACTGGTGCCTCACAGCGCCAGAGACCCGGGTTCGAATCTGACCTCGGGTGACTGTCTGTGTGGAGTTTGCACATTCTCCCCGTGTCTGCGTGGGTTTCCTCCGGGTGCTCCGGTTTCCTCCCACAGTCCAAAAATGTGCGGGTTAGGTTGATTTGGCTATGATAAATTGACCCTTAGTGTTAGGGGGGGATTAAATATGTGGGGTTATGGGGATAGGATGGGATATGTTAGGGGGAATTAAATACGTGGGGTTACAGGGCTAGGGTGGGATATGTGTACTGTGGGGATTAAAGCAGGGACAGGGTACTGGATTTGAATGATCAGCCATGATCGTATTGAATGGTGGAGCAGGCTCGACGGGCCGAATGGCCTACTCCTGCTCCTAGATTCTATGTTTCTATGTTTCCTTTCACACTGACAACCATTGCTGGAGGTTCAGTTATGTCTCACCAGTCACTGCAACTCACTAAGCCACTTCCAAAGATGCACACAAATGTGTCCAAGACAGCAAAGTGGTGAAAATAAAGATTTTAATGGTTGACAATACATTAACGGAATCTTGCCATTAACATTGACTAAAACACCTAAGTGGCTACCCTTGTGAATCTACTTGTGTGTGTCATCTTTCTCTTCCGCGTGGTTCTACAAGGTGCTACCCCTGGGGCTTCAGCAGAGGTAGAGGCAGCCTGCTCACTTCCCTGCTGTGACTGCTTAGACACTCTTGGCAGACGTCCTCTGGGTTTTGGAACCTCTGATGGCCCTGCCAAAGTCTGCTCCTCCTGGGACTGTGCAGGGCCAGACGTGGCCATCGCGATCCGAGGAGCCATTTGGGGCTCTGACTGAAGTGCAAGCGCTTTGTGAGGAGCCCACACTTCCCTCTCCCCACTCACTGTCATCCCTCTCGTGGACCACCCGCACTTCCCTGCTAGTAAGGAGCTAGAGAGCACCTTGCTGCACATCAATGGGGCCATGAGGACCCGTGTCTACGCTGACATCCCTCCTAGACAGGAGGTCTATGAGCCTCTGCCATCTATGCTCCATGGATAGCCATCTATTCTCCACAGATAGCATGTGCTCCTGTGAGTGGCGCATTAGCTGCTCCATGCAGGTGGGCAACCTATCCACGGAAGAGCCTACAATCGCCATCGCCTGCGACACAGTGGTGCTCATGTTGGAGATGGACTCCTCCATTCTCTGAACATTTGCAGACATCGCACTCACAAAACCGGTCAGAGGCTCTGCACTTCTTGCTGCACCTCCAGGATCACCGTCTTTCTGGATGGCCCCCAAGGCTCAGCGTCTGCATGCAGCTGAGCAGAGCTGGGAGCGTCCTGCGCCCTCCAGAGAGGAGTCTCCACCATCTGCTCTTGCTCACTTGTGATGGACTCGGTGATAACACTACTCTATCTCGCGTTGGACCCACCGAGGTGTGCGTCTCTGCGCTGGTGCTGGGTGTGCTCATGTCTGGTGACATTGCACTCTGAGGCTGGAGGCTCCTCTAAGTCGTCGTCTTGCTCGTCCTCCTGGACAGTGGGAGGGGCTCTTGATGGACCTGTTGTAGAGTAAAGTAGATGAGTTAGATGTGCCATATGAAGAATGGGTGCACTTACCATTATGCACATGATGGCTATTCAGTGGCTGATGACATCAGTCCCCATATGAGTGACTGATGTATGCCATGTAGATGTATGATATTTAATTCTGTCACTAGGTTGCCGAGATGTCTCCCTCTCTGTCTCCCACCTCCAGCTGCTCGGCCACTCCCGAGACTTCCAATACAGCCTCCTCTGCTGTTGTGAGGGTCGCAAATGCTGGAGGCCCACCTCCAGTTCTCTCCCTCTCCCTCTTATTGTGCATTCTGTTCTCCTGCAAGGAAAGAAGAGAAGGTTGAGTGAGAGTGATGGAATCAGTTTAAGGAATGGATGGGATACATCTTTAGAGGGAGACTATGATGGATTGGGATTGCAGGAGTAGAGTTGGGAAGGCAGAGTGACGGGGATGTGATGAGAGGCACAGCAGGATGAAGTGGCGTGTGGCTTTGTACTCACCTTTTCTGATCTAATGAGATCATTGAAACATTTGCGGCACTGCACCCAGGTCCTCCTGAACACATCCCTGCTGTTGACCTCCTCTGCAATTTGGAGCCAGGCTCTTTTTGTCTCCTGGGGAGGTCTCTTCTGCCCATTGGAAGGGAAGAGGACCTCCCTGTGTGCTCTGACTCACTCCACAAGGATATGGAGGGAGTCATCGGAGAACCTAGGTGCAGCCCTCTGCCTCTGTGCAGCCATCTCTCCAACTGTTTGGAGCAATGAAAGCCTCCAGTGTGCTGCCTGCACACGCCTAGATGAACCTTCAAATGCAATGTGGCCATGGCTCCTTTAAATATACCAGCTGAAAACGTGTCATGGATGATGTCATCAGACTTGCACCATTTAATTGGGCCGGGTAATGCGCAGGGCGGCCTTAATAGGCCCCATTATCGGAAAGTTGTTTTCTGCACTGGGATGGAAGCAGCAATGGGGTTGCGACCCGCCACGCCGACCGCCCGCACCTGACCAGGTACTGAAAATTCTGCCCAAAGTATTTGTTTGATGTCTCTGCCATTTTGTTATTCCCCATTATAATTTCTCCTGTCTCTGCCTGTAAGGGACCCATGTTTACTTTAGCTAATCTCTTCCTTTTTACATACCTATAGAAGCTTTTAGAATCTGTTTTTATAGCTCTTGCTAATTTACTCTCATATTCTAGATCATTTTCTTGGTCCTCCTTTGCTGAATTCTAAAATCCTCCCAATCCTTAGGCTTACTACTCTTTTTGGCAACATTATAAGCCTCTTCCTTTAATCGAATACTATCTTTAACTTCTCTGGTTAGCCCCGGTTGGACCATTTTTCCCGTGGAGTTTTTATTCCTTAAAGAAATGTATATTTGTTGCAAATTATGAATTATTTCTTTAAATGCTTGCCATTGCTTATCTACCGTCATATCTTTTAATCTATTTTCCCAAGCTACCTTAGCCAACTTGCCTCTCATACCTACTTAGTTTGCTTTGTTCAGATTTAAGACCCTAGTTTCGGACTTAACTTACCCTTAAACTCAACATAAAATTCTATCATATTATGATCACTGCTCCCCAGAGGTTCCGTTACAAGGTTATTAATTAACCTCCCCTCCCCCTTTTCCCAGCTTTACCCTGGCCTTAAATCTATTTGATTTCCAGCTCTTCCCAGTTCTGATGAAAGGTCATCGACCTGAAACGTCAACTCTCTTTCTCTCTCCACGGATGCTGCCTGGCCTGCTGAGTTTTTCCAGCGTTTTCTGTTGTTATTTCGGATTTCCAGCATCTGCAGTATTTTGCTATCGTATTAATTAACTCTGTCTCATTGCACAATACTAGATCGAACATAGCCTGTTCCCTAGTTGGTTCCTCGACATATTGATCTAGAAAACTGTCTTGAATGCATTCCATGAACTCGTCCTCTGCACTATTATTGCAAATTGGGTTTGTCCAGTCTATATGAAAATTAAAGTCCTCCATGATTACACTCTCACCCTTGTTACATGCACCTCTAATTTCCTGTTTTATACTGTGCCCGACACTACAACTACTGTTAGGGGGCCTATAAACTACTCCCACCAGTATTTTCTGCCCCTTGTTGTTTCTTAGCTCCATCCAAAGTGATTCTACATCTTGTTTTTCTGAGTTAAGATCCTTTCTCTCTACTGTCTTTATCCCCTCCTTTACCATTCTGCCTATCTCTTCTAAAAGTCAAGTATCCTGGAATATTTAGTTTCCAACCTTGGTCACTCTGCAACCACGTCTCCGTAATGGCTATTAGATCAAACCCATTTATTTCTATCTGTGCTATTAATTAATCTATTTTGTTGCAAATGCTTTGTGCATTCAGATATAGTACCTTTAGCTTTAACTTTTTTCTATTTTTCCCTGATGTCACCTTAGTCACTGTTGTCCTATTACCTTTGTTAAGCTCTTTGTCACAGTATTGCTTCAAAGAATATGTTTTGACTGCGGCATCATAAAGTACTATTACTAAATTTAAGCTGAAAAATCTTGCCTAGAAGAGTTAACATGGTTGTATTCAGGCACCCACAAGTCTGGGAGAGAGTATTTGTGGTGGTGAATAAAACCACAGGTTAGTTAACTTGAAGATGAGTTGACAGAATTGAAATTTACTTTGCAGGAGTTAAGTCTGGAATAGTTTAATATGTAATTTCTAAAGTAATACAGATGCTACAAATTTTGTTACTACGTTCATAAATTGAGGCTAATAATCTTATAATTAGGGCCAGGTCTATGCTGTGAAGAGTGACAAGTTAAACTATGATCTGTTGAACAATTTCTACTGAGTACAACACCTATTTACCACAGCAAATGTTGCACATAAGATTGCACTGCTTAGCATTGTAGGATACAACTCTATGGAAGTCAGTCACTACATAAGAAGTTCCAAATGAAATAAAACACAACATAAGTACAGAACAAGAAAAGATTATTTGGCTCATTCTCATTTGACCCAATCCCTCCACAAACTGTACACAATCTACCCAATCATGGACACTAACCAAACTTTAAATTTTATGGAGGCAGTTGACAAATTAGTGGACCTCCAGTAAAAGCAGTTAATATGGTGTCAATTGATACCCTGAAAAACAGGTGGGTAAAAACATGGTTACGAATGGGATTGAAGGTTATAGCGATAAGTATAGAGAAAGATGATAAAATTCTTTCGGGAACACGGTGGTTCCTGTGTTGTTGGCACCATGCAAATGTCGCCTCTGAAAAGCAACCGGCTGTGGTTGAATAATGGAAGCATAAGATTAGAATGTTCTGGAGATTTGTTTAGTTACCTTTGGGCGGAGCCAAATTAAGAATTCTTGAGGCTCTGGGCACCAAGAATATTTGGGGCCCCTCCACAATCCCACACAGTACTTTGCATCCTGATGTTAAGGGAGAATGTTACCCAGGCTCGAGGTAAGAGTCTCAGAGACACTAACCTTGTGTATTTAGAATTGGTGTTTTTATGCTCTACTTTATGCCATACCGTAGAATTTAACCTGAATACATTACCAGTTTAACCGGCTAGCACATTTACATTAATATATTTAATTTAGAGTGAGTTAACAGAAAATAGTATCATACAAAACATCAAGTAAGTTCATCCACTTCTATTTCAACAACAACAACAACAAGTATTTATATAGCGCCTTTAACGTAGTAAAACATCCCAAGGCGTTGCACAGGAGTATTTTAAGACAAAAAATTTGACACCGATCCACATAAGGATAAATTAGGGCAGGTGGCCAAAAGCTTGATCAAAGAGGTAGGTTTTAAGAAGCATCTTAAAGGAGGAAAGAGGTAGCGAGTCTGACAGGTTTAGGCAGGGAATTCCAGAGTTAGGACCTAGGCAACAGAAGGCACGGCCACCAAAGGTTGAGTGATTATAATCAGGGATGCTCAAGAGGGCAGAATTAGAGGAGCGCAGATATCTCGGGGTGTTGGGGGGGCTGAAGGAGATTACAGAGATAGGAAGGGGCGAGGCCATGGAGGGATTTTAAAACAAGGATGAGAATTTTGAAATCAAGGCGCTGCTTAACCGGGAGCCAATGTAGATCAGCGAACGGGACTTGGTGCGAGTTAGGACACGGGCAGCCAAGTTTTGGATGACCTCAAGTTTACGTAGGGTAGAACGTGGGAGGCCAGCCAGGAGTGCGTTGGAATAGTCAAGTCTAGAGGTAACAAAGGCATGGATGAGGGTTTCATCAGCAGATGAGCTGAGGCAAGGGCGGAGACGGGCGATGTTACGGAGGTGGAAGTAGGCGGTCTTAGTTATGCTGCGGATATGTGGTCGGAAGCTCATTTCAGGGTCAAATATGACACCAAGGTTGCGAACAGTGTGGTTCAGCCTCAGACAGATGTTAGGGAGAGGGATGGAGTCAGTGGCTAGGGAACGGAGTTTGTGGCGGGCACCAAAAACAATAACTTCGGTTTTCCCAATATTTAACTGGAGAAAATTTTTGCTCATCCAGAACTGTATGTTGGACAAGCAGTCTGACAATTTAGAGACCGTGGAGGGGTCAAGAGAAGAAGTAGTGAGGTAGAGCTGGGTGTCGTCAGCGTACATGTGGAAATTGACACTGTGTTTTCAGATGATGTCGCCAAGGGGCAACATGTAGATGAGAAATAGGAGGGGGCCAAGGATAGATCCTTGGGGAACACCAGAGGTAATGATGTGGGAGTGGGAAGAGAAACCGTTGAAGGTGAATCTCTGGTTACGATTAGATTGATAAGAATGGAACCAGGCGAGTGAAGTCCCACCCAGCTGGACAACGGTGGAGAGGCGTTGGAGGAGGACAGAGTGGTCAACTGTGTAAAAGGCTGCAGACAAGTCAAGAAGGACGAGGAGGGATAGTTTACTTTGTCACAGTCACAAAGGATGTCGTTTGTGACTTTGATGAGAGCCGTTTCGGTACTGTGGCAAGGGCGGAAACCTGATTGGAGGGATTCAAACATGGAATTGCAGGAAAGATGGGCACAGATTTGGGAGGTAACAACACGTTCAAGGACTTCGGAGAGGAAAGGGAGGTTGGAGATAGGGCGGTAGTTTGCAAGGATGGAGGGATCAAGGTTTTTTTTTGAGGGAGGGAGATGATGGCAGATTTGAGGGAGAGGGGGGACAGTACCTGAGGAAAGAGAACCGTTAACAATATCAGCTAACATGGGAGCCAGAAAAGGAAGTTGGGTGGTCAGTAGTTTGGTGGAAATAGGGTTGAGGGAGCAGGAGGTGGGTCTCATAGACAAGATGAGCACAGAGAGGTTATGAGGGAGATTGGAGAGAAACTGGAGAAAGATGTGAGTTCAGGGCTAGGGCAGGCAGGAACCTTAGAAGAAGTTTGGCCCAGTGGGCTAGGGGAAGGAAGGGAAGTGGCAAAGGCAGCCGAACGGATGGTCTCAATCTTAGAGACAAAAGTCCATGAGCTCCTCACATTTGTTATCAGAGGTAAGGGTGGAGGAGACAGGGGAGAGGGGTTTAAGAAGATGGTTAGCTGTAGAGAATAGGAAGCTGCGACATTAAATAAATTTAAAACGGAGATAGACAGTTTCCTAGCTGATAAGGGAGTTAAAGGTTATGGGGAGCGGGCAGGGAAGTGGACGTGAGTCTAGGTTCGGATCAGCCATGATCCTATTGAATGGCGGAGCAGGCCCGAAGGGTCATATGGCCTACTCCTGCTCCTACTTCTTATGTTTTATGTACCGAGGTTTATCTTTACAATTTCACAAGAGAAGTTACTTACCTGTAGAGCAACAAGGAAGGGAGGAGGACAACAAGGAAAAAAATTATAAATCCAAGTCACTGCAGGCTGCACTGCAGTAGTTTTCAGGAGACTGAGGGCAGGGGGAGGGGGGGAGATTTGGCACAGAAGTTCCGAGAACCGGGAGGCATGTGAAAACCACTGGCGTGACATGTGAACCGTACCTCCGAGAAAGGAAGGAAAAGAAATGAAAGAAATGACATTTATATAGCCCCTTTTACAACCTCAGGACATCCTAAAGCCCTTTTGAAATGTAGTAATTATTGTAGCATAGGGAAATGTGGCAGCCAATTTGCATACAGCAAGGTCCTACTTAAAGCAATGAGATAAATGACCATATGGTTTTTGTGGTCCTGTACAATAGAACTAGTGCATGTACTAATTGTGCATTAAAGGTTAGTAATTTGCAATCTGGCATTAATTGAGCAGGTGTTGATTTCTGCCCAAGCTCCTAAATTTGCTCCTGGGAAATATTTAGACCTTTTTTTATAATTTATTTTGTTTGATAACTTCTTGTTAAGCAGCAATTAACATGGAAGGTGTGAACATTATCATTCCCATACTGCATTAATTTCTCTCCTTCAAAGCTGGCATTAAAGCACGGGAGGGAACCGGAAGAATTTGAGTGGCAAACAAACTAGAAGATATTGGAGTGTTCTGTGAATTGTGCTGTTGCATCTATTCTGTCAATGCTAGATACTTCAGAGGTGGAATAGCAACAAAATCATAGAATAATGATTTAAGAAGTTTGAGGTCATTGAAGGCAAAATTTCAGAACCCAGTAATACTCTATGCAGTGCAAGTACTCTCAATATGCCATTTACCTGGACCTCAGCAAGGAAATGTGGGTAAGGAGGCTGGACCCATACAGGAGGCAATCTCATGAAACAGTGTCTGGACCAACTCTCAACTGATCAACTTATTCAATATATATCTGCCTGTTTCAAGGTACCAACAGGAGACATCAATCCAGGAGCCAGTTTTTGAGTGATGCTTCCTGTTGGTATCTGGAAAGGATTACTACTCCTTTAATATTCAGATGGCATGTGACCGCTGGCAAAAAAATTATCTAAGTTAACACTTATTTTGCAGGGATGCTATGTATGCACATATCTTGAGAGAATCAAGTGTTCAAAAAGCAAGACAGAATGCAATGTGACTTCCAGGAGACATGGGATACCCTGCTGGAAAGCTACTGTAGTTAGTTAATTAGCTAACTGGATTAAACTGGTTCCTGAAACAGTAGCAGAGCAGTGCTGACTCATCTGAGTCACAAACAGTATAAACACAGGGGCCTGTGAGTGCAGCCAGCACAGAGTGCAGCGAGCACAGAGTGAACAACTGGGAGTTTGGTAAGTGTGGGAGTTCAGTGAAGTGGAGGAAGGAGGTGCTTGCTTTTCCTAACTTCTCCCGCAGAGCGGCGGCCCTGAGCGGGAGCAGACCGAGGCCCGAGAGCGGGGATAAAAGCAGCAGCAGACCTGCATCAACAAGAGAAAACGGCAGTGTGTTGTCACAGGTAAGGCAGGTAAGTGATTGGTAGTGACTGTGGGATAAGTTTTAAGTTAACATATATAACTAAATTTTAAAAACGAAACTTAATTTAATAAACTAAACGAGCCAAATAATTCGATTAACACCAAACTAATTAATTAAATAAATAAAATAATGGGAGAACAGGAGAGGTGCTGCTGCTGCAATATCTGGGAGCTTGTGGACATTTTTGTCCAGGGTGACCACATCTGCGGTAAGTGTCTGCGGCTCGAGGAACTTCGGCTCAGAGTTGAGGAGCTGGAGTCCAAGCTGTAGACATTGTGAGACATCAGGGAGGGAGAAAGTTACCTGGACCTTTTGCTCCAAGAGGCAGCCACACCCCTTAGATTAAATACTTTAGAATTGACACGTGGTCAGGGACAGGAGGGTGTGACTGCGAGTGACGCAGGTACGGGGATCCAGGAGGTAGTATTGCAGGAGCCTCAGTCCCTGCACTTGTCCAATAGATTCGAGGTTCTTGCAACCCTTGTGGACAAGTGTGGGGACTGCGGGGAGGACGAGTAAACTGACCACGGCACCGTGGTACAGGAAGCCGATCAAGTGGGGGGAGTAAAAAGGAAGGTGGTTGTAGTAGGCGACAGTATAGTTAGGGGGATAGACACTGTTCTCTGCAGCCAAGAGCGCGAGTCCCGAAGGCTATGTTGCCTACCCGGTGCCAGGGTAAAGGACATCTCCTCCGGGCTGGAGAAGAACTTGGAGTGGGAGGGGGAGGATCCAGTTGTCGTGGTCCACGTAGGTACCAATGACATAGATAGGACAAAGAATTAGGTTCTGCTGAGAGAGTTTGAGCAGCTAGAGACTAAATTAAAAAGCAGAACCACAAAGATCATAATCTCTGGATTATTACCGGAGCCACGAGCAAATTGGCATAGGATCAATAGGATCAGGGATATGAATGCGTGGCTCAGAGATTGGTGTGGGAGAAGTGGGTTTCGATTCGTGGGGCACTGGCACCAGTACTGGGGAAAGAGAGAGCTGTTACATTGGGACGGACTACACCTGAACCATGCTGGGACTAGAGTGCTAATGAATTGAATAACTAGGGAGGTAGATAGGGCTTTACTCAATAAGGGCGTGGGGGGGGGGGGGGAGGGTCCCGGTGGAGAGAAATCTAGAATGCTAAAGAGAAAAGACAAGGAAACAGTGCAGGAAACTGATTGGGGTAAGGATAACCAGACTGTCAGGAAGGGACAGAGCGTACAAATAAAAAGAGTGCACTAACAAATAGGGTCCGGGTAAGAAAAAATGGTAATAAGACAAATAGGGCCATAGTACAAAAAAATGTTAAGATGTCTATAAATGTTAAAAAGACAAATCTAAAGCCACTGTATCTGAATGCACAAAGCATTCGTAATAAGGTAGATGAATTAACAGCGTAAATAAATGTAAACGGATACGATATAATTGTGATTACAGAGACATGGCTGCAGGGTGACCAAGGCTGGGAGCTGAATATCCAAGGATATTCGATATTCAGGAAAGACAGGTAAAAAGGAAAAGGAGGTGGGGTGGCGTTGTTAGTAAAGGATGAAATCAGTAATAGTGAGAAAGGAAATAACAACAGAAAACGCTGGAAAAACTCAACAGGCCAGGCAACATCCGTGGTGAGAGAAACAGAGTTAACGTTTCAGGTCAAAGACCCTTCGTCAGAACTGAGAAAAAAGCAGGAAATGAAACAGATAAAAAAGCAAGTGGGAGGCTGGGGGAAGGAATAAAAGAACAAAAGGGGAGGTCTGTGATAAGTAGAGACATTAAGAGATGCTCAAGGCAAGACGAGATGGTAATAGGACAGGTTAAGAAACAAAAGATGGCTCAGAAGTGTGAAGTGTGAAATGCTGGCAGAATGAAAGACAGCTGCCGTGGGGGGAGAGAGAGAAAAAAAAGGGAAAAGGCACAAACCAAAAGTGTGGATAATATATATATATATGGTAGGGGCCGAGGTTATGATCTGAAATTGTTGAACTCGATATTGAGGCCGGAAAGCTGTAAAGTGCCTAATCGGAAGATGAGGTGCTGTTCCTCGAGCTTACGCTGAGCTTCCGTGGAACAATGCAAGAGGCCAAGGACGATGAGGTCTGAGTGGGCGTGGAGCGGTGAATTAAAATGACAAGCGACCAGAAGCTTGGGGTCACCCTTACGGACTGAACGGAGGTGTTCCGCAAAGCGGTCACCCAATCTGCGTTTGGTCTCCCCAATGTAGAGACCACCACATCGTGAGCAACGAAAACAGTATACTAGATTGCAAGAAGTACAAGTAAATCGCTGTTTCACCTGGAAGGGGTGTTTGGGGCCCTGGAGAGTGGGAAGGGTATTGGCTCAGAAAATCAAGATGTAGAATCAGTCTGGGTGGAACTAAGAAGCACCAAGGGGCAAAAAACATTGGTGGGAATTGTCTATAGGCCTCCAAACAGTAGTGGTAATGTAGGGGATGGCATCAAACAGGAAATTAGAGATGCATGTATCAAGGGTACTACAGTAATCATGGGTGACTTTAATCTACATATAGACTGGCCAAACCAAATTGGATTCTGCACAAGATGTTTTTTTTAGACCAGTATGTTGAGGAGCCAACGAGGGAACAGGCTATCCTAGATTGGGTATTGTGCAATGAGAAGGGGTTAATTAATAATCTTGTTGTGCGGGGTCCTTTAGGGAAGAGTGACCATAACATGATAGAATTCTTCATAAAGATGGAAAGTGAAGAAGTCCAATCCAAAACTAGGGTCCTAAATCTAAACAAAGGAAACTACGAAGGTATGAGGAGTGAGTTGGCTATGATAGATTGGGGAGCTTCATTAAAAGGCATGACGGTGGATAGGCAATGGCTAACATTTAAGGAACGAATGCATGAATTGCAACAGTTATACATTCCTTTCTGGCGCAAAAACATAAAGGAAAAGCGGCCCAACCATGGCTAACAAAAGAAATTAAGGATAGTATTAGATCCAAAGAGTCGTCATATAAAGTTGCCAGAAAAAGTAGCAAGGATTGGGAGCAGTTTAGAGTTCAGCAAAAAAAGGACCAAGAGATTGATTAAGAGGGGAAAAATAGAGTATGAGAGTAAACTTGCAAGAAACATAAAAGCGGACTGTAAATGCTTCTCTAAGTATGTAAAAAGAAAAAGATTAGTGAAGACAAATGTAGGTCCCTTACAGTAAGAAATGGGAGAATTTGTAATGGGGAACAAGGAAATGGCAGAGCAATTAAACAAATACTTTGGTTCTGTCTTCACGGAAGAGGACACAAATAACTTCCCAGAAATACTAGGGAACCAAGGGTCTAGTGAGAAGGAGGAATTAAAGGAAATTAGTATTAGTAAAAAAAGTGCTGGAGAAATTAATGGGACTGAAAGCCGATAAATCCCCAGGGCCTGATAATCTGCATCCCAAAGTACTAAAAGAGGTAGCCATGGAAATAGTGGATGCATTGGTTGTCATCTTCCAAAATTCTATAGATTATGGAACAGTTCCTGCAGATTGGAGGGTGGCAAATGTAACCCCACTATTTAAAAAAGGGAGAGAGAAAACAGGGAACCACAGACCAGTTAGCCTAACATCAGTAGTAGGGAAAATGCTCGAGTCTATTATAAAGGATGTAATAACAGGACACTTAGAAAATATCAACGGGATTAGACAAAGTCAATATGGATTTATGAAAGGGAAGTTGTGTTTGACAAACCTACTGGAGTTGTTTTGAGGATGGAACTGGTGGAATAGATAAGGGAGAACCAGTGGATGTGGTGTATTTGGATTTTCAGAAAGCCTTTGATAAAGTCCCACATAAGAGGTTAGTGTGCAAAATGAAAGCAC
Organism: Squalus acanthias; assembly: GCA_030390025.1. Lineage (NCBI taxonomy): Eukaryota > Metazoa > Chordata > Chondrichthyes > Squaliformes > Squalidae > Squalus > Squalus acanthias. Next base: position 24,846,325 of record CM059427.1, on the reverse strand, counting down.
ATGGGATTGGGGGTAATATACTGGCATGGATTGAAAATTGGTTAACAGACAAGAAACAGAGAGTAGGAATAAATGGGTCTTTTTCGGGGTGGCAGGTGGTGACTAGCAGGGTACCGCAGGGATCAGTGCTTGGGCCCCAGCTATTCACAATATATATCAATGATTTAGATGAGGGAACCAAATGTAATATTTCCAAGTTTGCTGATGACACGAAACTAGGTGGGATTGTGAGTTGTAAGGAGGATGCAAAGAGGCTTCAAGGCGATTTAGACAAGTTGAATGAGTGGGCAAATACATGGCAGATGCGGTATAACGTGGATACATGTGAAGTTATCCACTTCGGTAGGAAAAACAGAAAGGCAGAGTATTATTTAAATGGTGATAGATTGGAAAATGCTGATGTACAAAGGGACCTGGGTGTCCTTGTACACCAGTCACTGAAAGCAAACATGCAGTGCAGCAAGCAGTTAGGAAGGCAAATGGTATATTGGCCTTCATTGCAAGAGGATTTGAGTGCAGGAGCAAGGATGTCTTACTACAGTTATACAGGGCCTTGGTGAGACCACACCTGGAGTACTGTGTTCAGATTTGGTCTCCTTACCTAAGAAAGGATATACTTGCCATAGAGGGAGTGCAGCGAAGGTTCACCAGACTGATGCCTGGGATGACAGGACTGTCGTATGAGGAGAGATTGGGTTGACTAGGCCTGTATTCACTAGAGTTAAGAAGAATGAGAGGGGATCTCATTGAAACTTATAAAATTCTGACTGGGCTAGACAGACTGGATGCAGGGAGGATGTTTCCCCTGACTGGGGGGTCTAGAACAAGGGGTCACAGTCTCAGGATACGGGGTAGGACATTTAGGACTGAGAGGAGGAGAAATTTCTTCACTCAGAGGGTAGTGAACCTGTGGAATTCTCTACCACAGAAGGTTGTGGAGGCGAAGTCACTGAATATATTTAAGAAGGAGATAGATAGATTTCTAGATACAAAAAGGCATCAAGGGGTATGGGGAGAGAACGGTATTGAGATAGAGGATCAGCCATGATCATATCGAAGGGCCGAATGGCCTACTCCTGCTCCTATTTTTCTATGTTCTAATGTAAATGTGGCTGGTAACACTTCAGTGGCACCTCCTTTGAGGCTTTGTGTAAGTTCTCAGGGGAATGAGCTGATCACCACAATCTCTGAGCAATCAACTAATCCTTCAGATCTCTTGCTGCAAGATGTTGAGGAGGCCCTCCTTCGTCTGCTGCTGCTTCCTAGCCTTCCCCAGTCTTCCTCACTCGATCAGTACTGCTGCCGCTCTCCCTCCTCTGTACAGCAAGGTTGTGTAGTATGCAGCTCACCACTACAATGACCCCACATCAGATATGGTGGGGTTACGGAGGGATATCATGAGCCTTGTATGTAGCAGATTTTCCTTGTCCTCCCAGCAGCCATCCTGTTACATTTCAGGAAGGGTTGAATATTGGGGGGATAGTTGGGTATCGCTGGATAAAAATGCCATGACAGTTGCCTGGGTACCTTGTACAAACTTGCATAATCATATTTCTGGGATCGGAAATGAACTGCATATTAATTGCGTGGTAGCCCTTCCTATTCATGAAAGCTGCTGGCTGGTGCCCTGATGGCAATATGTGTGCAGTCAATGATGCCCTGGATGCAAGGGAAGCCAGCCACTATTGCGAATTACTGAGCTCTCTTCTGTTAACGTCAATGTGGAAGGTGATGTACTGGTTAGCCCTGGCAAACAGGGCAGTGGTGACCTGCTTAATGCAACTGTGTACTGCAAACCGGAAGATGTGGGAGATGACCCCTGTAGCAGCCTGGAATAAGCCAATGGCAAAGAAGTTAAGGCCTGCAGTTACTTTTACAGCCACTGGCAAAGCATTGTCCCTGGTCCAGCAGCAACAACTTGCATCTATATCGCGCCTTTAATGCAGTAAAACATCCCACGGTACATGTCCTGTTGCAGGAGGCTGCAAAGGTCTGCAACAGCCTGCCTGAAGAAGCACAGCCTCTTGATGCATTACTCTTTATACTGGGTAAATTCAGGTTAACAATACTTTTGTATGAAACTATTCAAAAAAATGTGGCCGACACCTGTAACCTCTTTGATTGGACATTTCTACCAATGCAGGATAATTGGCACCAATACCCAGATGTAAAATAATGGAGTTATACTCATATGTAGCAGTCTGACATAATTAACAGTGATGCTTGTCGATTATTTCCATTGGTAGGTAAATTGAAGATGAGAGACTATAATCTCAAGATAAGCACTAGATGTATAAAAACAAATATTAGAACAAACTTTTTCATGCAAACAGTTACTTTTGCCACAAATGGTGATCGGTGTTCTATCGATTATAGCATTCAAAAAGGTACTACATAATTACTTAAAGAATAATATAAAAGGGTATGGAAAGAAAACAGAATCATTCTGGAATGCAAAGATAAACCCCGGCTTCTATTCTCTACTGTTAACCATCTTCTTAAACTCCTCTCCCGGTCTCCTCCACCGTCACCTCCAACAAGTGTGAAGAGACTTCTTTGTCTCTAAGATTGAGACCATCCGTTCAGCTGCCTCTGCCACTTCCCTTCCTTACCCTAACCCACCGGACCAAACTTCCTCTAAGGTTCACCCCTGCCCTAGCCTGGAACTCACATCTTTCTCCAGTTTCTCTCCAATCTTCCCTCATGACCTCTCCGCGCTCATCTTGTTCAACAGACCCACTTCCTGCTCTCTCGACCCAAACTGCTGACCACCCAACTTCCTTTTCTGGCTCCCATGTTAGTTGACATTGTTAACGGTTCTCTCTCCTCAGGTACTGGCCCTCTCCCTCAAATCGGCCGTCATCAGCCCACTCCTCAAAAAACCAACCCTGGACCCCTCCATCCTTACAAACTACCGGCCCATCTCCAACCTCCCTTTCCTCTCCAAAGCCCATGAACATGTTGTCGCCTCCCAAATCCGTGCCCATCTTTCCCCCAACTCCATGTTTGAATCCCTCCAATCAGGTTTCCACCCCTGCCACAGTACCGAAATGGCTCTCAAAGTCACAAATGACATCCTTTGTGACTGTGACAAAGGTAAACTATCCCTCCTCGTCCTTCTTGACTTGTATGCAGCCTTTGACACGGTTGACCACTCCATCCTCCTCCAACGTCTCTCCACCGTCGTCCAGCTGGGTAGAACTGCACTCGCCTGGTTCCATTCTTATCTATCTAATCATAGCCTGAGAATCACCTTAAATGGCTTCTCTTCCCGCTCCCGCATCATTACCTCTGGTGTCCACCAAGGATCTATCCTTCGTCCCCTCCTTTCTCATCTACATGCTGCCCCTTGGCGACATCATCTGAAAACACAGCGTCAGTTTCTACATGTACGCTGACGACACCTAGCTCTACCTCACTACCACTTCTCTCGACCCCTCCACGGTCTCTAAATTGTCAGGCTGCTTGTCCAACATCCAGTTCTGGATAGGCAGAAATTTTCTTCAATTAAATATTGGGAAGACCAAAGCCATTGTTTTCAGACCTCGCCACAAACTCTGTTCCCTAGCCACTGACTCCATCCCTCTCCCTAACATCTGTCTGAGGCTGAACCACACTGTTCACAACCATGGTGTCATATTTGACCCTGAAATGAGCTTCCGACCACATATCCACGGCATAACTAAGACCACCTATCTCCACCTCCGTAACATTGGTCGTCTCCACCCTTGCCTCAGTTCATCCGCTGCTGAAACCTTCATCCATCCTATTGTTACCTCCAGACTTGACTATTCCAATGCACTCCTGGCCGGCCTCCCACCTTCTGCCCTACATAAACTTGAGGTCATCCAAAACTCTGCTGCCCATGTCCTAACTCTCACCAAGTCCCGTTCACCTATCACCTCTGTGCTCGCTGACCTGCATTGGCTCCCGATTGAGCAACGCCTCGATTTCAAAATTCTCATCCTTGTTTTCAAATCCCTCCATGGCCTTACCCCTCCCTATCTCTCTAATCTCCTCCAGCCCCACAACCCCGCTCCCTCCTCCCCCCCACACCGCTCAAAAGATATTTGTGCTCCTCTAATTCTGCCCTCTTAAGCATCCATGATTGTAATCGCTCTACCATTGGTGGCCGTGCCTTCTGTTGCCAAGGCCCTAAGCTCTGGAATTCCCTCCCGAAAATAAAAATCAAGCACCTTCTTCAAATTGGGCACTTTATTCCACACATCTCTCCAAGTATGGCAGGATCTAGAGACAGTGTGATTTTCTCCATGATTGCTTCCCATATCTGCTGGACCCTTTGTGTTGGTTTTCATATCTGTAGAGGTCATTTCCAAGTTCCTACATGCTATTCACAATAATCTGAAAGTCTGCAACAATAAAGCAGCCTTTCTACACCTTTTGGAATTCAAGCGAACTTAAATATATCTTTTAATGAGCAACAAATCATATCAAGAGATAAGCAGGTCACTCAGAATCACATCTAATAAACATTACAATCTGCTGTGCTGAAGGCATTTTAAATTTGGCAGGCTATATAAACTAACAGAAACTCAAGTCTGGCAACTGCAAGTCAGACATCTGTTGTGGCTTATGAACAGAACGGCTTGATGTATCATATAAAAGCTTACAATTATATAGCATTTTTAACGTAGAAAATATCCCATGGTATTTTACAGAAGGTGAGGGATGGGAGGGAGAAAAAGAAAGGAGATACCAAGCCACAGAGGAAGAGATTGCCGGAGTGACTGAAAGCTTGCTCAAAAAAGGTTTATAAAAATTGGAAGGAGTAGAGGAGAGGCGGAGTGGCTGAGAGAAGGAATTCCAGAGAGCAAGGCGGCTAAATGCTCTGAAGATGGGTCAAAGGGAGGCGGGAGAATGCACAAATTGCCAGAGCTGGAGGACTGAAAGGTGCAAGAGTATATATATGGCTGAAGGAGGATTGCAGAGTAAGAGTGGGATGGAGGCCTTGGAGGGATCTAAAGATGAGGACAAGGAATTTAAATTTAATGCGTTGAGAGACTGGAAGCAGCCTCTGATGACAAGGGCCAGCAGAATGTAGGGCAGGGCAGGATATAGGTAGCTGAGTTTTGGCCAAGTTGAAGTTATGGAGGGTGGGAGGCAATATCAAATGCTGCAGATCGATCGAGAAGGGGGAGAAGGAGGGATAATGCAGCATGGGCAGCATCACAGTGGATGCAAGTTGCGTTGTTGGCCAGGGTCCCTCGGTGCTATGAGCAGAGCAAAAGCCAGATGGAAAATTTGAAGAGAGATTCTTGTGAGAGATGGATATGAAGTTTGGATGCCAGGGCACAGAATTGGGAGGTAAAAGCACTTTAAAGGACTTTAGGGAGGTATGGGAATGTGGTAATTAGAGAAGGGAGAACTATTGTGTTCCATTCGTTATTTTTGTCCATTTGTCCTCTGAATAATACAAGAACACAAATATAATGGCCTGGAATTTGTGGTCCAGATGACGGCGAACTGGCAGCGTCGACACAGAGATCATGAGATCTTTGTACGAAGCTTACTTCGCCCCCACAGAGCCGGCAATCAGTGAAATCTCTCAAATCATGGAAACTGGCAAAAACTTCGGCTCTTCCACTATAATTATGCTGTTAAATTCCCCATTAAAAGTTAGACCCAAAGGGATTATGTGTAACTGGGGTTTTAACAGCGTAGTGACTGCTAAACAAAGGTTATGGGCTTGAAAAACTAATTTTAATTTTGTGCAGTGTGAAATTAATCCATTTTAATAAAAATTAAATTTTAAGAAACTTTTAAATAAACATTTACATTTTTTTTTTAAAGTTTGTTCATCGTTATTTCAGATTTGCCTTTTCCCCATGTGAGAGCCCCAATCTTTGTTTTGCTCTCTCTAACATTGTTAAAAAGTTAGAATTTTAAGAACTTACCCACTTCCTTGTTCGCTGTCTGTGTGAGAATTCTGCGTTTTGATTGGCTGCTAAGACAGTTTGTTGACGTCACAGCAGCTCGCAGTATGGGAATTCCCGCCAGACTCCATTGATTTGAATTGAATGTCGGAAAAACCGAACTTCTTGACAAAGAGATCACGAGATCTTTGTGCGAAGCTTACGTCGGGGCTAGTGGCGAACGCCTTCGCTTCGCCGCTGACCGCAAATTCCAGTCTTAGTTCTTTGGATACAAACCAAAGCTCCAGACATGTCACAATATTGTGTGAACAGTCTCAGTTATGCAAGATTTATATGGGAAGCAAGTCTAGCATCAGAGAGAGACGAAGGGGGTAATGCACTATGGTTATGGTTACGGAGGAAGTAACTCAGGATTCTGGTCAGGGTGTCTGTTTAAAAAAAAAATTTTAACCCAGAAAATGATGGACACTCAATGCCTTTTGTTGATCTATATGTGTTGTATTGCAAAATCATTCATGAGATTCCCTTCACAACCTGCCCATATAAAAAAGTTTGAATCAAAAGGCAGTGACTGTTGCCATAGTTACAGCTGTGACAGTATTTTTTTTTAAATACAGTAGACAGTCGACATGGAGCCAACATGAATTTATAATTCGGGTCTATTGTGTACATTCTTGTAAATTATTATGAGATATTCAAAAAAAAGTTTGTTTTTTTAAATGCAGATTTAATTGCATTTGCTGTGGCAAAGTTTACAAACTATATATACACATATACAAATATTTAGTAGGTTTTATCTGATAAATTTACCAATATTTCAAGAGAGTTAAAAGTAAAAAATAATTTAGCCGAGATACAACATGACATATAACACAATAGCAAAGTACTGCGGATGCTGGAAATCTGAAACAACAACAGAAAATACTGGAAACATTCAGCAGGTCAGGCAGCATCGAGGAAAGAAACAGAGTCAACGTTTCGGGTCGAGGACCCTTCGTCAGGACTGCAAAAGGTTAGAGAAGTGAGATTTTTAAGCAGGGGCAGGGATGAGGGGAGGAAAGAACAAAGGGAAGGACTGTGATAGGCATATAACACAACTGAAATATAACACATCTGAAATAAGGATATAAAAATGCTGGCCTACCTTTCTCACTCGCAATGTTAGACCAGTTGGTCTGTAATACCAGGGTGCATGCCTCACTCTTAAATACTGAAATTACATTCTCTAACCTCTGTTCTTTGGCTACATGCTCTGTAATTATGGACAGTTGAAAGTATTAAATATAGTCTTCATTTCCTTGAGGAATCTAGAGTGTATGACAATTAGGGATTGATATTCCAACTTATAACTATAGAAGTTAGCAGCTCAGAAGGTCTGCTAGCTTTTTTGCTGGAGGAGTCCAAAACGAATTGCACTGCCCTGCTCCCCCTCCCATAGTCCTGTAACTTTCTCTGCTTCAAATGTTTATCTACTCTTCCCTTAAAGGATACAATGGTCTCTGCTTCAACTAGTCCCTGTGGCAGAACATTCCGTGCTCCAACAACTTTGTGTCAAGGAATTTCTCCTACATTTCTCTTCACTCACTTAGTGACGATTTTAAATTCATGACCACTTATCACCGACTCCCCCAAGCAGAGGAAATGGTCTTTCTCTATTCATCAAAGCAATACCATTCATAATTTTAAGAACCTCAATTAAATTTCCTCTTAGCCTTCTTTGCTTCAGTGAAAATAGTCCCAATATCTTAAGGATTTGCTCATAACTATAGTTTCTCATCTCTGGTATCATCCTGGTGAATTACACTTTAGTATCCTTTCTATAATGAAACACCCAAAACTGAATACAGTATTATAACCATGGCCTAACCACTGCCTTGTACAAAATTATTTCTTCATTCTTGTACTGTATGGCCCCATTTATAGAAACTAATGACTTATCTACCAGATATCACTTTCAAGGCATGATCAATTTGCATCTCTAAGTCTCTGTTTCTCCACACCCTTCAATGTATTTCTATTGAGTTTATATTCCCATTCTTGTTAATCCTCCCAAATTGCATTACTTGTGTACAACACAGCCAGCAACAAACATTTTCACTTACAACACAAGTGCGAGTGCTGTCACTTCTGAAATGCTGCAGCTTAATTTACCAATTTTGTTTAAAAGTTGTTAAGTATAGGCTTTTTAATGTTCTCACATATTTCTAATATCTTGGTTTTCCCCTCCATGACAGTCTTTTAATCCCAGATTGCTCCCAGATTGTAATAACAGTTTAAGTATGTGCTGGATTCAGCTGATATTAAGATTGTTGTGATGAGGATGTCTCGACTTGTCCCAGTTGCAACAATTCACTCCTTTCCTCCTTATAAATGTTGTCATGTCTTTCTTATATAACATATAGGCCGCGATCTTTATAGAGGAGGCGGATTGAGGGCGGACGCGCTGCTCGGCAGCTTTCGGACCCGCTCCCGGATGCCGCCTCCCAGCAGTTACTATTTTCGCTTGATTGGCCTCTTTACGGCCGACGTGCGGGTCCCCCCGGGCAATTGGTTGCAGAGTGTCAGATTCTCGTCTCTGATGACATGTTCTTTCAGGTAAAAATTTAAAGAGGCCATGACTCCTTTGCAAAAGCATTAGATTTTTCCTCTTAAAAATGCTGGCTGCTGCAGGAATGGCAGCCCCAAAAACTAAGGCTGCACCCAGGTTCAATGAGGGCTCCCTCCATGCTCTTGTGGAGGGAGTTAGAGGACATCAGGGGGTCCTCTTCCCTGCAAACGCAAGGAGGCCTCCTCAGCAAACCAAGGCAGCTTGGCTGAAAATTGCTGAGGTGTGTTCGAGGTGTGTGCGCAGACGCACATGGGTTCAGTGTCGAAAAAGGTTTAATGATCTGCTGAGATCACCTAAAGTGTGGCCTCTGTGTTCTGGGAAATGGAAGTTCAAGAGTGAGGGCTCAGGGAGAATTCCATGTAGAGTGTTGGTGGTGACACTGAGCGCAAACCACCGTTTATTGGACAGATGATGACTGGGGTTTTGAGAATGTCGGACTTATATTCATCTCCATGTGCCAGCCACCTGTGGTTGAAGCGTAACCTTATGTGAATCTGGCATGGATGAGTGCATCCCTTGCCTGACGGTCAGCAATGTGGTTGCCTGCTGCTGGATTGGCCACATGCGGACCTGCAAGACATCGCTCCCCATCCTCCTCCTCGTCCTCTTCCTCCAAGGAGGCTCTGTGCTGAGCCACTTGTTCATCTGACAGCACTAAGTCGCACTGCTGTGCGATGTTGTGCAGGGCACAGCAGACCATGACTATTCTGCACACCCTGGCTGGTGCGTACTGTAGGGCTCCTCCAGATCTGTCTAGACATCAGAAGCACATTTTGAGCAAGCAGATGGTTTGCTTGATGATGCTTCTGGTGGATATGTGACTCACATTGTACCGCTCCTCAGCATCGTTTGATGGCCTCCTCATCGGTGTCATAACCACATAAATACTGTGGCAACAAGAGCAGGTCAGAGGCTAGGTATTCTGCAGCGAGTGTCTCACCTCCTGACTCCCCAAAGCCTTTCCACCATCTACAAGGCACAAGTAAGGAGTGTGATGGAATACTCTCCAATTGCCTGGATGACTGCAGCTCCAACAACACAAGAAGCTCGACACCATCCAGGACAAAGCAGCCCACTTGATTGACACCCCATCTACCACCTTAAACATTCACTCCCTCCACCACCAGCGTACCGTGGCTGCAGTGTGTACCATCTACAAGATGCACTGCAGCAACACGCCAAGGCTTCTTCGGCAGCACCTCCCAAACCAGCGACCTCTTCCAACTAGAAGAAGTACAAGGGCAGCAGACGCATGGGAACACCACCACCTCTAAGTTCCCCTCCAAGTCACACACCATCCTGACTTAGAAGTATATCGCCGATCCTTCATCGTCGCTGGGTCAAAATCCTGGATCTCCCTACCCAACAGCACTGTGGAAGTACCTTCACCACACGGACTGCAGCGGTTCAAGGCAGCGGCTCACCACCACCTTCTCAAGGGCAATTAGGGATGGGCAATAAATGCTGGCCTTGCCAGCGACGCCCATATCCCATAAACGAATAAAAAAAAAAAGCCACTTTTTCAGGGGATATCCCTCGTCGCCAAGAAGCCAGCCGGAAAGGTCGTTTGGCGGATGGAAGAGCTGAGGCACAGTAAACTGGCGCAGCATGAAGGAGTCATGGCAACTGCCAGGGTACTTTGCGCAAACATGTATGATGATCTTCCTGTGGTTACACACCAGCTGGACGTTCAGGAAGTGGAATCCCTTGCGGTTGACAAATACAGTTGGGTTGTGATGGGGGCCCGAATTGCTACAATGACGCCCTGCACCATTGGCAAGCCTGCCACATTGGCAAAGCCAACCGCGCACTCCATCACACTTGGGCCATCCGTGGAGAAGTGGATGTAATTGTGCGCCTTTGCAAAGAGGGCATCAGTGACCTGCGTGATGCAGGTGTGTGCAGCCAACTGGGAGATGCCGCTGATGTCTGCAGCTGATTCCTGAAAGGAGCCCGAAGCAAAGAAGTTGAGTGCGGTGGTGACTTTGACAGCAACTGGCAAGGAGTGTCCACACGATCCTCTGAGCTCCAGGTGTTGGTGCAGCATTGCGCAGATGTCAGCGACTACCTCTCTCGAAAGTCTCAGCCTCCTTTGACACTGCTGCTCAGTCATGCTGAGGAAGCTGATCCTCTGCCTGTAAACCCTGTGTTGGGGGTATCTCCTGCAGCGAGGTGCAGCCCTGCGCTGAGGCCCTCCACCCTGTGCATCATCAGGTGGGTGAGGAGGAGGTTGGCGCTCCTGGTGCTGGTACTGCTGTTGTGGCTGGTTGTGGTGCTGCACGGTTGCTCTTCCTCCGAATCTGACGACCAGGATGAGAGGATATAAATGGTTCCCATCCCATTGCTATAGATTTCAGTTGATGCAACAAGCTTGCAAGCGCACATTCGAAGTGGCCTGAAATTATTCCAATCAGGTCACACTGCAGATGGCTGTGAGCTTGAACAGTTACAAGGTCAGTAGATGTGCAAAATCTTATCCCAAACCTCCAACAAAGTTGTTGCATTTGAATGTCAGCCATGTTACAGGAGCACTTTTAAAGTGCTGCACCAATGACTACAAATCATGTCCTCCAGCAGCTCTTCTCCTTGCAGCTGGCCTGTTTCTGACAAGACGGGAAACAGGAGCCAGAGGCCCGAAAATGCAAAACCACTATCAAAATAGGATTAGCAAGGCAGTTAACAGGTTGTTAACTGCCTTAACTACCTGTCCCACTGGTTCCAGTCAGGTCAGTTTGGGAGCGGCTGACCCGATACTCACGAAAATTGCGTGGGGGCAGGATGGAGGCGGGTTGGGTGTCTGAAGCAATTTTTTCCGATTTTTGCTGCCCACTCACCACCTCAGGGCTATTAAAATCGAGCCCATCGATTCAAAATAATACACAAATGTAATATAAAACACAGATGGTTTTTTGCATATGTTGCAGTGTGCACCAATGTAAGGGATAATCATCTGCATACAAATAATTCGGAATGGTATGTATACTCGTTTTGATTAAAGTCTTCTCAACAATTAATTTTTTTTCATTGTGCTCAACTCACTTCACAAGGGTAGATTAAGGCCTTGACTTAGTGAGACAATTCTAGTCCAATATGCCACATAATTATTTATAATTTGCTGTGTGACTTAAATTATTTGATATTGCATCCAGTAATTAACAGATGTTTGTAATTCACTGATGTAAAATATGTATTATGTTCAACCCACATCAGAATTTACTACCCAAATGCAACTTTACACCTAGACTGCCTCTTCTCCATGGAATTCAGCATGGGCTGAAAAATCCATACCCTCAAAGCATTTAAATACTCTCTGGGCAAGTTTATGAAGTTTGCAAGGTCCAATAGACCTTCTGAACACTTTGTAAACCCAGTTTGACAGTGCACTGGAGGTATACTCCATGTGGTGTCAAACTCAAGTGGTTTAAGACTGCCTCCTCCAGTCAAGTCCCACAACAACATCTCTACTCTAGAGTTAGTTAAGGACCCAACTCTGGAATTATACGGTCACATTTGCATCACTGTGAAGCAGAACACTCAGCAGTGATACAAACGTGGTTATCTAACTATACCTAATCACAGCCTTGATCCAGACATAGACGCAAGGGCCGAATGCCAGAGGAAAGGGAAGATCAGCTGCCCTCAACATCAAGGCAACATTTGAGTATATGCTAGTGTTGTTCGGCCACTCGAGATTTCTTTAGATTTTAGAACACCTGATTAAGAAAGGCACTTGAAATGGATTTAAAATAGTTTGAATTATTGGAGACATCGGCAACAGATTTTTCTTTTTATTCAAAAGAATGTTATTGCACTTTTTTTGTATGCGATGGAGTTGTATTCATATTGAAGGTGAGCTAATGCACTCTGTTTAACTGTGGCTAGATTTGTATCCAGATACAACAAATGCATATAAATTAATGCAGAATAAAGCAATAGCAAAGAAAACCCTTCTGTCGAGGTAAAGACCTAACTGATTCAATACATATATATTTACTATGAAAATGGTTGCACTACTTTTCTTTTAAAAAAGCTATTCTTACAATTGTAGTGACTCTCACAATTTATCAGAGAAAATAAAACTCTCAAAAATGAACTTACTTCTCTCTGAAATCGTTGAATAAGGTTTTCACATTAGCCATGCTAAATATTTTAAAGATCTTTCCTGAATGCATTCAGCATTTATTGATTGCAGCAAATTATGTTTGGCTTGCATGCCTAAGGAGGGTCACAAAAGGTGAGGTAATGCATGTTGTATAACTAATCTTTATGGCCGACCCCTCACCTCTACTGATGAGGCCTATTCAGTAATCCAATGACCTCTGCTCATTTTAAATATCACATGTCTGAACTGTTCTAAGAATGAATATTCCTATCAAACTCTTTATGCAGAAATTTGTGGTGCTATTACCAGAAAGTATCAAACTGAATTACTTACATTTGAATTAAAATGATCTATTACCTGAAGCCAACATGTCATTAATTAGAACCAGGAATCGTTCATCTGGTATTTGAGCATCTGTATGAAGGAATACTGTGCCAATGTTCTTCACTCCAACTTTAATGTATAAAGCGGCAATGTCACTCTGTGTAATCATTAAGATAAAAAAAGTAGTAAGGAGCTCATAAGTCAAAACATAGTTGCCTTGTTTAGCAATCAGAATTCTTACCCGGAGATCAGGAATGCCATAGTTTTTGCGTAGTGTAATCTGAAACACCTCCAGCGAGCTAAGAAATGCTGCCAAACGACACAGGCTTTGTTTGCCACTTCCTCCGACGCCAACTAGAAGGGCATTGCCTCGTGGAGCCTCCAAAATACGACTTATACGACAGCTGTGTCAATTAAAAATTAGTATCTTAGTAAAAACATTTTCCAGTCAAGCCTGTAATGCATGTCTAAAATGCAACAAATCAGCTCGAATTTAAAACACTTTCCCTGGTAAGCAGCAATGGAAACTTTTTATGCGACTGGAGATTTCAATAAACACTGTTGGTTCATGTATTACATCAACTCACATAAAAGTGGTGAAAAATTGCCTTTGATGCTTCTTATGCATCAATGATATAGAATGCACCGATAATTAGCCCCTGAACTGACAAGTATAGTTGGAAAAACTAAATTCAAAAAGTAGATGAATCCATCTCAAATCTAAATAAAAGTACATATACCCTGGAATTATTATTTTTATTAAATTTACTTTCAGGGTCTGGGAATCACTGGCAAGACCGACATTTATTGCCCATCCCTAGAAGCCCTAAGGTGGTGGTGGTGGGTCTTCTTCTTGAACTGCTGCATGTAACGGTTTGATACAACTGAGTGGCTTGCGAGGCCACTTCAGAGAGCAGTTAAGAGGCAACCGCACTGGTATGGGACTGGAGTCACATTTAGGACAGATCGGTTAAGGACAGAAGACTTTCTTCCCCAAAGGCTATTAGTGAACCAATTGGGTTTGTATGACAATCGAACAGCTTCATGGTCACTTTTTTTTTAAATATTGATATCCGCTTTTAAAAAAAAACTGAAGTCAAATTCTCAAACTGCTATGGTGGGATTTGAACTCTTGTTCCCTAGATTGTTAGTTGAGGTCTCCAGGTTACTAGTCCAGTATCATAATGATCAACTACCGTACCCGTGATTTTAAAGTAGTATTTTCATCTCAGAGTTGAGATGATGGTAAAAGATTATACAGTAAGCTTATCAACTGATAATCACTCCAAGGAATACATTATTCTTTGCATAACATTATAGGTAATTTCAAGATGGTACAGCCAGAAAATATTAAGGCCTAGAAATTGGAGCACGCCCAAATCAGGGCTCCATCACGTGCCGAATGAGGCCTGCAGCACAACCATGCCAACTTGATTTGATGGCCTCATTAATATAGTACCAATGAGCTACAGGCACCAGTTGAGGCCCCAAAGGCAGCTCGCCGATTGTGAAGAGGTCAGGGGTGGGGGTGGGTTGCAAGATGGGCCATCTGGATATTGGCCAAGGGCCTAAGACGAGTCTGGGAAGGAGGCGACTGATGGCCAGCAGTGGCCTGTAGTTTTAATGTGGTGCCAAAAGGACCTTCCAGCTAAGTATTTTTGTTTAACATGGAACCTTTTTTGTGGTGGGCTCCAGTGGACTACTGGTTAGGCCGCATTTAAACCAAGCAGTCCTGAACACAGCAGGCCAGATGCTTGCTGCGTTCAGCACAAACCAATTTCTGGTTTCGGTCCTAAAACAGGAGTTAGGCCCCTTATTAGCATATTCAAGGGGCCTAATGCCTGTTTTCGGTGGCTCCCAGGGATGCCTCGACAGTACCCAAACCAATATGGTATCGGATGCGTTTCTGACACGGGTGGTTGGCCCCCTAAATTGGACCTCTTTGAACATGTTTTCCACTCAGAAAACGGGTACAATGAGGTCCGAGTTTACCCCCTACGTATTTGGTACAATGTTTAGGCAGATTTGTCCAACTAAAACATAGGCCTGGATTTTGCGCTCCCGATGACGGCGTATGAGCGTACACTGTCGTAAGCCTTCAGAAAGACCCCACAAGTTCCAGGTTTCTGCATGCACGAAAACCCGGAACTTGCGATCTGACATGGTTCGCCTTGACAGATCATCCGCACTGACCCAAAAATCACTTTCGCTGGCGCAGAGTTGGGCTATTTGCCGAACTACTGCCCAGCAAATGTCCACGAAACCTTACACCTGGTAAAAGCAGGCATAGGGCCTGCTTTCACCAGCGTAAGGGTTATATAAATCTTAAATTAAAAATTTTAAAATAAAAAATCATGCACAAACATTTAAAATTAGTTTGTGTAAATGTTGGCATGGATTAAAATGTTTAACATTATTTTTCAAAAAATTAGATTTTTATTGTATATGCTTTATTGAAGGGACCTTTAATTAAATTTGAAAATGGGAACATTTATTTTTATTCCAGTTGTCTAAATTATTTAATTATTTGGGGATTCCTAATATGCTTATGGGGATTCCCTTCGTAAATGGAATCCCCATAAGCATATTAGGAATCCTCCTTTCTGATTGGAGGACCTGGTCCACATGATCCCAGGGATGCTTCCGAACCGCCTGCATCCATGGGCCTTTACGCAGGCGTACACCTGCAGGTCCAGGACCCGAAGTCTCCGAAGCCTGAAGGTAAGTGCGGATTTTTTTTTTTTTTTAATAAATCGGGTCGGAAGTGTTCTCCAGAGGTACACCTCCGACCGCAAATTCTGGCCCATAGTTTTCACTACAATGGACATTTCTTCTTTGTGTTATTTTATTTTAACTAACAAGAAAACTTATCTACTTTTAGAATTTCCTTTTGCACAAACCCCTAATGGATTACAAGGTTTTTTCTGTTCCAGAAGATGATGTTCAATTAAACTGCGTGAACTGGTCAGTAATCATTTATAAAATGTATTAAAGCATCTGATTACAATTTTCTTACTAAATGAAATACTGAATATCAATTATTCAATTCTACTTCATCAGTTGCAACAGCATATGCACAAGAATTTCACCAATACTGTTCAACAGCCTGATAATGTTATGCAGAAGATTTCATATCAGCATATATTTTTCCAGTGTTCAGCTGTCAATTTCAAGAACTCAAAACTAACCAGTTAGAAAATAATATTCTACTTAAGATAATTTAGTCTGAAATATAATTTTATATTCAGTTTTGAAAGAAAAGAAACGAAACTGAAGCATACAGAAAGACTTTACATAAAAGACCCAGATAAGGGCGGTTTTAAAATTGTAAATGAAACTCAAAAAGATAGAATATTATATACATTGCACTTTCTACTAGTAATTAGAATCTAATGTGTGATTTTTTTGTTCCCATGGTACTAACATCAAAAACACTTTTACCACTGCCAATATCGTGGCTCTGGGCATTGATTGTGCATTTTGAATTTCCCTCTCATGACATGTAAAGCCACGTTTCTTAGCAGGGGTAGCTTTTTTTTTCCTGTTGCTGCTTCAGACACACTGGCCTAGAAATTCGTACCGGGCGGTGGCGCAAAACGGGCGGTATCGGATCGGCCGGCCGTTATATGCAGCGTTGTCAAGGGAACTGAATACTTACTTTACTTATAAGGCCATGATGCGGAGATGCTGGTGTCTACCTCATACGTTGCAGGAAAGGATGCACGGAGCATGGTACATCGGCGAGACCATGCAGACACTGAGACAATGTATGAACGGACACCGCGCAACAATCGCCAGGCAGGATTGTTACCTCCCAGTCGGGGAACACTTCAGCAGTCAAGGACATTCAGCCTCGGATCTGCGGGTAAGCGTTCTCCAAGGCGGCCTTCGAGACGCACGACAACGCAAAATCATCGAGCAGAAACTGATAGCCAAGTTCTGCACCCATGAGGACGGCCTCAACCGGGATCTTGGGTTCATGTCACGCTACATGACGTAGAGTCATCCAGACTCGAGTCGTCGTTGGCTTGTTCACAGATGTGATTTCCAGTTTTAAAAAAAGTAAAAATGTTAAAGTTTATGTTTTTCCATACAGACTGCATTTGACACATTAGACCCCCTGTGACCCCACCTCATTGTCTCAGTTGTATCTTGCTATGTCTTTGATGTGGTGCCTTCCTGGCTGACCTGATTGTTTCTCTGCCGAGGTGTGATGAAAGGCAGTCAGAAAGATTAACTGTAGTCGTCTGACATTGTACGCTACACAGGCATTGTTCTCTGTCTATATATCCTTTGCCGATTCGTATTCCTTCACTTCACCTGACGAAGGGGCAGCAGCTCCGAAAGCTTGTGATTTCAAATAAAACTGTTGGACTATAACCTGGTGTTGTGCGACTTCTCACTTTTACTTATAAGGGGCAGCCGATCCGATCCCACCTGTTTTGTGCCACAGCCCGAGCCGAATTTCTAGGCCACTATATCATAAAATTCCAATCACCAAACTGTGCGACCCTTTCTCTAGCTCAGAAACACAAATAGACCATCCATACAATAATCATTCACACTCTTAGTTTTCTAGCTGAAATTCAGCATCTTTAAGAACAGAACAAGTTTCTGTGTGACTACATTGAGCAGATGGCGGTTGAATACTTTCTTTTTAATTTTAATAGTTGAGTTTTCGCATTTTTCTTGTTTTCTCAACCTAATATCTCCATTATAGTTACCTTGCTTGCATACGTGAGACACGTTAAATAGCAACACGTCATTTGAACGCACTGACACTTCAGTTTCCTTGAAAATTAGAAGCACCTCTTCATAATTGCAGGCACTGTGCCATGTGTTGTGCAAATGTCTGTATGTGTGCAGTGGAGCTGTGAGTATTTATGGAAATTGAAGCACCCAGTGTCCATAACAAAGGTTACCTGGTTGTACAAAGCTTAAATCTACTTACCAATTGAAGTCTACCAGCTGGAGGGATCAGATTTACACCAGTAAGTAGATGGATGGTGTTTCAATGGACATCATGACGCAGGATATGCATTAAATTAAGGGTCATTATCCGTTCCATTGTTAGACTTAACTGACACAGACATATTCCACTGCCAAGCCACTCACTTGGGTGGGTTTCTGTCGACATGGTGCAAGAGAATTTCAGCACAATCTGACTCCTCAATACATTGATACAGGGTTATGGGGATCAGGCGGGAAAGGGGAGTTGAGGTCGAAGATCAGCCATAATCTTATTGAAAGGTGGAGCAGGCTTGAGGGACCATACTCCGGCCCCTAGTTCTTATGTTTCATTGGGGCATAAATATGGTTCAAAAAGTCATTGTATAATTAGAATATCCAATGTCCCCCAATTCAAGTGCTGCTCTAAGTGCTAATATGGGTTTCTAATGCTGGATTGCCATTCAACATGATCTACAACCACATCTTGGACCAGTCTCAAAATGTTGTGTGTGGAGAGTATGGGTAAATTCTGTGAGCTCCAGTGTGGTGCATGGAGCCTTGCAAGCAGCATACGCAGATTAGAAAAGCGGATCTCTGGTCTGCATACTGCATTTCTTTTGTACTTGATTTTCCAATGTCCATTTTTGCCAGCAGAATGTGGGCTTCACTGTGGTCCTCTATAGCAGGGCTAGGGTGTGAGATGTGTTTTTTTTGCCATGTCACATGAAACAATTTGTGCCACAATACGTTTAAATAGTGCTGCACAAATGTTGAGAATCCTCCCTGTAGTGTATAATACTTACATGTGCTGCATGGCTTCCTTGAATAGAACAAGATTCATCACTGCATGCAGTTCATTGTAATGCTCCAGTGCATCTGTAAGAATTCTATGTAGCTTTTTCCAATTGGTTACAGGCAAATATCGAGGCTCTCCAACACCTTGAGCAAAGTGGCAGTAAATCAATGGCTTTTGGGTAAAAATATGTTCATCAATAACCTAAAGCCAAAATAATAACATCAATTAGTAGCATTCACACAAGATTATTGTGTTCAAACATTTGGAACATTAGCTTTACACCCTGTCCTAGAATCTTTAATCAAATTAGATTTATGCCCAAAAAATAATAGATTTACAGAGTAGATGAATGATTTATTAACATTTCCATCTGATTTTCTTCCATGAAAGCAAAGATTAAGAATAGTTTTAACTGAAGATACATTTCTGAATATTGTTTTGCAACAGAAATATTTATCCAAGGACAAAATACTTAAGCTAAGCAGACAGAATTTCAAGATTTATTAAAATTAAATTGAGAATAATTTATAAGTTAATAATACAAGTCAATTATCCATGGTATTGATCATTGGTTTCCCATGGTATTGATCATGGATTTAGATGGCTCAGACTATTACTTCTCACCGCTGCTGCTGGTGGCCAATGCTCAGTGTGTCATCAGAAGTGGAACTCGGGTTTCAGCCAACATCTTCACGTTTTTGTGGTTACTCACCAGTCCCCAGCAATATTTTTATAATATACAAACGCTGAACCATTATATATACTAACACATTCCAACATATCATAGCAGATCACCTATGACACCATCATGGTGAGTTGAAGGTTACACTGTTGTATAAGGACAGGAGCATTATACCATATAATGTACCTGTATCGATCTATATATTTCAAAGCCGTGTTTCTAGTGCAGTCTGTTAGTTCACACCTTTCAAAGGCATCACACTAGAAAGTATCACACTTCTGTAGGCCACCTCTGACTGGCTTAAATAAAGACTTACCTTTTAAATAGTCAACTGACTAAATGTGAACAAATCAAAAGCACTTATCAATTTAGTTGGTAAGTACCAATAAAGAATGAGCAAGCAAAGAAAGTAAGCAAGCAAATTGCTTATTTTTTTTAAAAACTGAGAAGCAGTAGGAAGTGAGCAATCAAATCAATTTGGACTCTTGAATTATTGAGCTGGCTTTGTTGCCTGTTTCTTCTGCAAATGCCATGATTCCTCCTGACTGTCTATGTCCATGTCCATGTCAATCACAGCAAGCTACCCCTCTGTTCATTCACAACAGATCAGGTAATCGAAACACATCCATCTTTGCTGAATTCCGAGGTCCTGACCTGCTTTACATGCTCCCCTCATTGGCCCAACCGGAGTTGTCTTAGATGCACGTCGACCCACCTGGAGTCATTCAAAGTCTGGTTAATCCCACCTGGAGTCATTTCCAGCCCTCCCCAACCCACTTAGAATCCCTTATCTAATGTGCCATTGAAGTCAATGGAGAGTAAAATCAGATAGGACGCAAAATGGGTGTCAGACCCGAACCTGCCCCATTCCCGCCGAGTGGATTAGGTTAAAATCAGGGCTATTGGGTCTATTTCCACTAGAGCAGGAAGGCAAAGAGGAAATTTAATTATTATGAATTTCAATAGGGTGGATAGAGAAAGACTGGTTGGGAGTTAGTGTCAAGGGGTCATCAATTTAAAATTGGCATTAAGAGAGTGAGAAGCTAGGTTAGGAGGATTTTTTTTTTTTAACGTAGAGAGTTGGAGCACGGAATGCTATGCCGCAGGAAATATTGAGGCAGAGACCATTGCATCTTTTAAGGAAAAAGTGGAAAAATATTCAAGACAAAGGCAGAGGCAGAGACAGAACTTAGGGAGAGAGTAAGATTGTATGAAGCATGTGGGATTACTCTAACAAAAAAACTGGCACAAACATGATGGGCCCAATTTTTATTCCTGAGGCGGGTTGGAGTCGGGTTGCGTGGTGGGCGGGTTCCGGAGCCACTTCCGCCAGGATCAGCTGTTGATGTCCGATTTTAATTAAATCAGTTTGTTGAGTTCATTGGGGCGCGCTGGCCGGTCCAATGAGTGCGATCGGGTCGGCTGGCCGCCTCTGATGACGTCATAATTGCAGATGGTTTTAAAGCTCCCATTCAGCCTAAGCCTTTCTCTTCTGCCTTCTGATAGTCTGTGATTTTGCTACAACCACAATGAGTTCTTCCAGAGGCAAGGCAGCTCCACGCTTTAATGATGAGTCCCTCCATGCTCTTGTTGATGCTTGTCGATGCTGTCAGAGGGCGCAGGGAGATTCTCTTCCCTCCGGATGGCCGGAGGAAGCCTCATCAGCAGACCAAGGCAGCCTGGCTGCGCATTGCTGAGGAGGTCAGCGCAAGGTCCATTTGTTCACGCTCCTAGATCCAGTGCAGAAAATGTTTTAATGATCTTGTGCGAACATCAAAAGTGAGTATCCCATCATACTTGCCTTCAATCTGTTTCCCTTCTCTTCTCATCACCAGCACTCTGTGTTGTAAGCCTGCTCCTCCACATACTACCTTACCCTTACTTCCCTTGCACCCTTACATAGATACATAGATACATAGAAGATAGGAGCAGGAGTAGGCCATCCGGCCCTTCGAGCCTGCTCCGCCATTTAATGAGATCATGGCTGATCCTCCAATTCAGTATCCCGTCCCCGCCTTCTCTCCGTAACCCTTAACCCCTTTTGCCTGTAGAAATATATCTAATTCCCTCTTAAATATATTTAATGAGCTGGCGTACACTGCCCTCTGTGGCAATGAGTTCCACAGGTTCACCACCCTCTGAGTGAAGAAATTCCCCCTCATTTCTGTCCTAAATGGTTTAGCCCTTATCCTTAAATTATGTCCTCTAGTTCTGTTCTCACCCGCCAAGGGAAACATTCCTTCTGCATCTAGTCTGTCTAGACCTGTCAGAATTTTATACACTTCTATGAGGTCCCCTATCCATTACCTATCCATCTCTCTCTCTCTCTGTACTAAATCACTTCAGCATCCTGCCTATGCACCCCTTAGACTCGCTCTCACTGTTATGCAGTGACAACAACTAACAACGCACAGGGAGCTAGCTTCCTCTTGGCACCACACCCCATCTTCATCTCCCTCAAAGCTAGGGATTCTTCACACTCACTCCATTACTGTGGTTGAAACTCTGCTTGTGTCCCTCCTTGCAGGATAAGATAGCCCACAATAAGACTATATTGACACAATCAACCCACAATTGGGCTGATAAGTGGCAGGTAACATTCGTGCCACAGAAGTGCCATGCAATGACTATCTCCAACAAGCGAGAGTCTAACCACCTCCCCTTGACATTCAATGGCATTACCATCGCCGAATCCCCCACCATCAACATCCTGGGGGTCACCACTGACCAGAAACTTAACTGGACCAGCCACATAAATACTGTGGCAACAAGAGCAGGTCAGAAGCTAGGTATTCTGCGGCAAGTGTCTCACCTCCTGACTCCCCAAAGCCTTTCCACCATCAACAAGGCACAAGTAAGGAGCGTGATGGAATACTCTCCACTTGCCTGGATGAGTGCAGCTCCAACAACACTCAAGAAGCTCGACACCATCCAGGACAAAGCAGCCCGCTTGATTGGCACCCCATCCACCACCTTAAACATTCACTCCCTCCACCACTGGCTTACTGTGGCTGCAGTGTATACCATCTACAAGATGCACTGCAGCAACTCGTCAAGGCTTGTTCGGCAGCACCTCCCAAACCCGCGACCACTTCCACCTAGAAGGACAACGGCAGCAGACGCATGGGAACACCACCACCTCCAAGTTCCCCTCCAAGTCACACACCATCCTGACTTAGAAGTATATCACTGATCCTTCATCGTCGCTGGGTCAAAATTCTGGAACTCCCTACCTAACAGCACTGTGGGAGTACCTTCACCACACGGACTGCAGCGGCTCAAGGCGGCGGCTCACCACCACCTTCTCAAGGGCAACTAGCGATGGGCAATAAATGCTGGCCTTGCCAGCGACGCCCAGATCCCATAAACGAATAAAAAAAAAAGGGAGAGAGCACTGACTGGAGGAAGTACACCAACCCTAGCAACCTTGATAAGTGCTGAGGAGGTTGCACATGAAATTGTTGGAGGTGGCGATGATCTGGAAGTGGGCAATGGAGAGACGGGCACATTAGAGGAAGCTGGTGACATAATAGAGTTTCATCCCTCTCATTAACATTTAGTGATTGACTGCAATGGCATATGATGTTCATAGAGAATCGCGTTGTATCATCTGCACAAAAGGATGTGTCTGCTACATCAATATCCGATGTCTAAATCATGCCTTTACTCTCCCACAGGACCATCGAGCGCCCCCCTCCCCACGGAGGTTGCCATCCTATCCATGGAGGTGCGTTCATGTGCCACTGCCTCCACCACGGCAGTGATGATGTTACAGATGGACTCCTCCATTCTATCCACACTCGCACTAACCCTACAGGCAAACCCTTCCAGAGACTCCTGCACTTGTTCCTGTATTTCCCGAACCGCTCTTTTTCTGGTCCCCACGATCCAGGACGAAGAGCCAGACGACTCCTCAGTGGAACCTGAAGCCTCTGAGGGAGCAGAGTCATCAGGACTCAATGCACCCAGCACCAGCAAAGCACACCTCGGTGGGGCCTTCGCGAGTTAGAGTAGTTTTGTCACCTGGCCTATCACAGCGCACAAGTGAGCATCAGCAGATGGTGAAGACAGCGACAGCAGTGGAGAGTCCTCGGCGGAGGTCGCAGCAATCTCCTAGCTCTGCTGAGCTGCATGCAGACGCTGTGCCTCTGGGGCCATCCAGAAAAAGAGCAGTTCGGGAAATACAGGAACAAGTGCAGGTGTCTCTGGAAGGGTTTGCCTCCAGGGTTAGTGCGAGTGTGGATAGAATAGAAGAGTCCATCTGTAACATCAGCACTGCCTTGGTGGAGGCAATGGCGTATGAACGCACCACCATGGATAGGATGGCAACCTCCATGGAAAGGCTGGCTACCGCCATGAAGGAAATAAGTCGCTAGAGTCAGGAAAACATCGTGACTGTTCAAAATAGATAGTCATCTCTGGAGCAGCTATTGAGCAGAGACCAAAGATTCATGGATGTCCTTGTGATGAGGACTGCCAGTGCAGATACGGGTCCTCATGGCCCCCTTGATGTGCAGCAAGGTGCTCTCCAGCCACTTGCCAGCACTGAGGTGCAGCTGACCCATGAGAGGGGTGTTGTTGGCAGGCCACAAGGAAGTGTGGGCTCCTCTCCCAGCGCTCACACGACCATGCCACTGAGGAGCCCTCGGTCAGAGACCCACTTTGCAGAGCCAACTGAGATGGCCGTTTCAGCCCCTGCACAGCTGCAGGAAGAGCAGGCTGTTTGTTGAAGAGCCACACAGGCTCCCAAACCCAGAGGATGCCCACCAAAGGCGTGTAAGCAGGCGCCGCATCCTAGTCAGCAAGGTGCCTCTACATCTGCTGAAGCCACAGGGGTAACACCACATAGAAGCACGCGTAAGAGAAAGATTAAGCACGTATAGTCACAAGGGGACTCACGTGGGTGTTTTGTCTATTTTTTTCTGACTGTTCTTGGTTTGTGATCCTTTTGTCATCTGGTAAAGAAAAATTATGGCAAACAGTTGATTGTGTCGCCTATGTGTTCTGGGAAACGGCAAATGCGCATTGAGGGCTCAGGGCGACTTGCTTTTGTAATGCTGATGGTGAAAGTGATAGGAAATAACCTGGTACAGCAGAGATGATGTATAACGTTGGACAAATGTCGCCTACAATTACAGAGCCATATGGTAGCCACCTAGGGTTGCACTTGAGATCATTTTGAAACAAAAAAAATCTGTACTTAAATACCACAGCATTGGACTGTACCTCAAAGTATCTCTTTGCAGTATCAATAAGGACTTTGTAAAAGTGTTCAATATCTTTTTCTTCCATTAGTTTGTCAGCATAGACTCTGGATGATTCATGAAGCCATAAAGGAATCAAGTCTGTAGGCAGCCGTACACAATCTGGAGTTACAAAAAGGATACCCTAGAAACCAAATAAAATGTTGGTAAATATTCTATGTATAAGAATGGTTCCTTGTGTTTTTAAGAAAAATAATGATGGCCCGGATTTTCCAGAGTCGATGACCGCGTACGTGGCCGTAAGTGCCCCGCAAGTTTCGGGTTTCCGCATGCGCTGCGCATGCGTGAAAACCCGGAACTTGCGATCTGTCAAGTGTCAGCTTGACAGATCATCCACATCCCTGGGAAATGGACATTCGCTGGCGGAGAGTTGGGCTATTTGTCCAACCACTGCCCAGCAAAGAGGGGCCTACCTGCAGCGCTAATTAAAGGCGAGGTGTCAGGGGGCCATTTTTGTTGCTGGCCGCCTGCCAGCACCTGCCCCCTCTGCCGTTCCCGGCCTCCTGGCCCGCCCCCCCATGGAGGGCAGGCTGCGATCCGTGAGCCCGGCACTTCTCGAGTGCCGGGCTCTTTTGCCGGCACTTCGATCCCTGGTGGCCCAGCTGGGCCCCCTTTAAAGGAAGGGAGGAAGGCCTGCAGTACTGCGGCATGCAGCGCCACGATATTCCCTCGCAGCGCCCCAAGAGGGAGGCGGGGCACTTCCAGTAGCACCCCGCTTCCCTGTTGGGGCGCTACCACTCAATTTCAGCAGCGAGGGCGCTAAAAGTAGCGCCCCGGCGAAGTTAGTGCCCCAAAAAGGGGCGCGACTCAATTTCCCCCCCCACCATATTTTTCAAAAAATTAAATTTTTGTTTAAAATATTTAATTAAATGGCATTTTAATTAATTTTAAATGAGTAATTTAAAAAAATTTTATTTCATGTGTTTGTGTATTTTTTTTTAAGTGATCCCCATTCATACTTATGGGAGTTACGTATTGGAACTCCCATAAGTATGAATGGGGATATCCTTCTTTTATTGGTTGGGCCAGCCCACGTGATCCCAAGGGCGCTTGCGAACCGCTTGCGCCCCTGGAATACGTGGGCCTCTGCCCGCGCGTACCCGGAGAGGCCCAGGATCGTAAGCCTCCGTATCTCCCGGGCCACCAGGTAAATGCGTAGATATTTTACATGTCAGAGGCATCCGCCCGCGGGAAGCCTCCGATCGCAAATGTTGGGCCAATATTCTGCTGCTACAGTACTATGGATACAGACAAAATTAAGATATTTGGTTCTCATGTGTGAGTAGATTCTACAGCAAAAGTTGCAGAGATTGAACTGGCTGAAAAGGAAAAAAATTAAAGAAAAGGTGGATCAAATCCTGAAATATGGGATTAATTGTTTTACCAATAGAATTATTCTGCTGCTACAATCAAGTGTATAAACTTGATTGTCTCTTTAAGGCCACACGATCTACTTGCCATAAATAGATACAGCCTGAGATCAACTGGAGACTAATTCTGGGGATGTTTCTCCATTGAGGCTGTCTAAGGCTGAACCAGAGCGTCTACAACCTTGGTGACCTATTTGACCCTGAGCTGAGCTTCCAACCCCATATCCGCTCTTCCATCACCAAGACCGCCTCCTTCCACCTGCATAACATTGCCTGACTCCGCCCCTGCCTCAGCTCATCTGGTGCTGAAACCCTCATCCATGTCTTTGTCCCCTCTAGACTTGACTATTCCAAAGGACTACTGGCCGGCCTCCCATCTTCCATTCTCCATAAGCTTGAGCTCATCCAAAACTCTGCTGCCCGTGTCTTAACTTGCACCAAGTCCCATTCACCCATCGCCCCTATGCTTGCTGACCTACATTGGCTCCCAGTCCTGCAACGCCTCAATTTTAAAATTCTCATCCTTGTTTTCAAATCCCTCCATGGCCTCACCACTCCCTATCTTTGTAACCTCCACCAGCCCTAAAACTCTGCGAGATCTCTGCACTCCTCCAATTCTAGCCTCTTGTGCATCCAAAAAGAGCTACAAAAAGGGAATATGAAAGGAAACTTGCAAGTGATATCAAAATCAACACAAATTTTTTTATAATTATATTAGGAAAAAGAGGGTAGTCAGGAGCCATGTTGGCCCCTTACAAACTGAAAGCGATGATATTATCAATGATAAGGAAATGGCAGACATGTTGAATAATTACATTGCATCAGTATTTACAGTAGAGGACGAAATCAGGGACAGGGACTCAATAAAATGAATGTAAGTAAAATAACAATAATGAAGAAAATAATGGCATTAAAGAGTGACAAATCCCCAGGACCAGATGGTTTCCATCCCAGGGTTTTAAAGGAAGTAGGTGAGTACATTGCAGATGCCCTAACTATAATCTTCCAAAGTTCTTTCAATTCAGGAACCGTTCCCTTAGATTGGAAAATTGCGCATGTCACTCCGCTATTTAAAAATGGTGAGAGAGGGAAAGCAGGGAATTATAGACCAGTTAGCCCAACATCTGTTGTCGGGAAATTGCTAGAGTCTATAATTAAGGATAGGGTGACTGAACACCGCAAAAATTTTCAGTTAATCAGAGAGAGCCAGCATGGATTTGTGAAAGGTAGGTCATGCCTGACAAACCTGACTGAATTTTTAGAAGAGGTGACTAAAGTAGTGGACAGGGGAAAGTCTATGGATGTTATTTAAATAGACTTCCAGAAGTCATTTGATAAAGTCCCACAGAAGAGACTGTTAACTAAAGTAGAAGCCCACAGAATTGAGGGCAAATTATTGACCTGGTTAGGAAATTGGCTGAGTGGCAGGAGACAGGCAGTAGGGATAATGGGTAGGTACTCAAATTGGCAGGAGGTGACTAGTGGTGTGCCGCAGGGATCTGTGTTGGGGCCGTAACTATTCACAGTATTTATTAACAACTTAGATGATGGCATAGGAAGTCATATATCCAAATTTGCCAATGACACAAAGATAGGTGGAATTGTAGGCAGTGTAGATGAAAGCATAAAATTACAAAGGGATATCGACAGATTAAGTGTATGGGCAAAACTGTGGCAAATGGATTTCAATGTAGGCAAATGAGAGGTCATCCACTTTGGACCTAAAAAGGATAGAACAGGGTACTTTCTAAATGGTGAAAGGCTAAAAACAGTGGAGGTCCAAAGAGACTTGAGGGTCTAGGTACATAGATCATTAAAATGTCATGAACAGGTACAGAAAATAATCAAAAAGGCTAATGGAATCCTGGCCTTTATATCTAGAGGACTAGAATACAGGGGGGTAGAAGTTATACTGTAGCTATACAAAGCCCTGGTTAGACCACACCTGGAGTACTGTCAGCAGTTCTGGGCACCACACCTTAGGAAGGATATAATGGCCTTGGAGGGAGTGCAGCGTTGGTTTACCAGAATGATACCCGGACTTCAAGGGTTAAGTTACGAGGAGAGATTACACAAATTAGTGCTGTATTCCCTAGATTTGAGAAGGTTAAGGGGTGATCTGATTGAAGTTTTCAAGATATAAAAGGGAACAGATAGGGTAGATAGAGAGAAACTATTTCCACTGGTTGGGGATTCTAGGACTAGGGGGCACAGTCTAAAAATTAGAGCCAGGCCTTTCAGGAGTGAAATTAGGAAACACTTCTACACACAAAGGGTGATAGAAGTTTGTAACTCTCTTCCGCAAATGGCAATTGATGCTAGATCAATTGTAAATTTTAAATCGGAGATTGCTAGCTTTCTGTTAACCAAAGGTATTAATGGATATGGGTCAAAGGCAGGTAAATGGAGTTAGATCACAGATCAGCCATGATCTCATTGAATGGTGCAGCAGGCTCGAGGGACTGAATCGCCTACTCCTGTTCCTATCTCCAATTGTAATCACTCCACCATTGGTGGCCGTGCCTTCAGCTGCCTAGTCCCCAAGCTTTGGAATTCCCTCCCTAAACCTCTCCTCCTTTAAGATGCTCCTTAAAACCTGCCTCTATGACCAAGCTGTCCTAATATCTCATGTGGCTTGGTGTCAAATTTTGTTTGATAATGCTCCTATGAAGCGCTTTGGGACGTTTTACTATGTTAAAAGGGGCTATTTCAATGCAAGGTGTTGTTGTTGATTGGCAGCCACCTGTAGTCTCCAGCTCCTACAGAAAATCAGAAGAAACCACCAGGAAATAACAGACTTTCTTTCTCTTTTTTAATATCTTTCTGTTAAGCGTTGGACAGAAATTGCCATGTTTGACAAAGTGTGATATCTACTTTTTATTTATACTAGCACTGATTCCAGTGAATAGAAGGATACATTATTTTATAAGGATAGGAATGTTATGCCGCATTAGGTGTAGAAACATCATCAGGGCCACTGACTTATGGGGGTTGATTTTCAGGGCCTCTGTCCATTGGGAACAAAGTGGCAGTGGGGCAAAATAAAATCACAGTGCACCACTTACTGCCTCGTTCCTGCTCCTAATATGGCCACCGCCATTTCCGACCCACAGCGGCAACGGGTGGCCAGAGCATCCCCCTATTTCAGAAAAGAGTCTTTTAATATGCAAATTTGGGTCCCACACCAATTGTAGGACCCCAACACAATTTTAAGGTAGCACTGGGCGGAGCAGGTGCCGTGCACACTCCACCTCTTGGCCTAACGAGGGGTCCTTAAAAGGAACGTGGTTTGGACCATTGAAAGCCACTCTGGAAATAGCTAAGAAAAAGTTTTGCTCATGGCTTTGTCAAATAAAACCTGGCAGAATTGGTGTCTCCGAGCCACTGAAGCAGTATTTAAAGGGTCACCCATCTGCAGCTAATTGGATTACAGGACTCTTTGTCCTAGTTGGATTGCCAGGAGAGTTTCCAGCTTCCAGATCGTTTCTTTCGCACTTTTTTTTGTCTCATCACCCACAGTACACTTTATCTGCTTACAATGGGTACTATTATTGCCAGTTTCATTTGGCTGGAGAAACAGTTGGAGGAAGAGGAGCAGCAGCCTCAGCAACCAGCACCAGCTGGGCCTATCAGAAGGCAGCAGGTGAGCAGGGTGGCTTTTAGTAGGCCATACCCAGCACACAGGGTGTACAGGACAATAGTCACTTTCTTGGATCTATCTGAAGTACAGTGCCTTGGGAGGCTGCGCTTCTGCAGATAGACTGCCGCAGACCTCTGCAGCCTTCTGGAACAGGACCTGCTGCCTGCTGGACCAGGGGGTCATGCTTTGCCTTTGGCTGTCAAACTCACCATGGCCCTTAACTTCTTTGCCACTGGCTCCTTTCAGTCTGCTACAGGGAACATTAGCCGCATCTCCCAGTCTGCAGTACACAGCAGCATTAAGCATGTCACCATGCCCTGTTCACATAACTTTCCAGTATACATGAGTAGCATTTGAAGTAACTAAATGATGGAATGCTTCTCTCTCAGTCTGTAACCCCCATTATTTTCTCTATTGACCTCAACGGTCAACACAAGCGAGTGGGATTTGCAGCAGTGGCTAGATTCTCTTGTGTCCAGGGAGCCACTGAATGCACATATATTGCCATCAGGGCGCCAGAACACCAGCCAACAGCATGTCAATAGAAATGGCCAGCACTGTATTAATGTCCAGCTAGTGTCCGATCACAGAAATGGCGTCATGCAAGACTAACTGCTTCATACTAGCAGATTTCCTATGCCATTGCTCATGGTGAGTTGGAGGATATACGATGTTGGAGTGTTGGGGGGGGCGTTATACCTTGTAGAGCATAACACAAGAGCCAGTGATTTTGTCCCTGGTTTATAACTTTCTAAGAGATCTCTGCAAATATTAAATGTGATGGTTGTGATTGGTTCTTGGAAGAATATTTCTATGTACTGTATGTCACTCTCTTTCTCTCTACCTGCCTCTGTCTGTGGCTCAGATGTCAGGATTAAAATGTTTACATTTTCTAACTTTTAATTTTTTTAAATTCGTTTATGGGATGTGGGCGTCGCTGGCAAGGCCAGCATTTATTGTCCATCCCTCGTTGCCGTTGAGGTGGTGGTGGTGAGCCGCCTTCTTCAACCGCTGCAGTCTGTGTGGTGAAGGTACTCCCACAGTGCTGTTAGGGAGGGAGCTCCAGGAATTTGACCCAGCGACAATGAAGGATTGGTGATATACTTCCAAGTCAGGATGGTGTGCGACTTGGAGGGGAACTTGGAGGTGGTGGTGTTCCCATGCGCCTGCTGCCCTTGTCCTTCTAGGTGGTAGAGGTCGCGGGTTTGGGAGGTGCTGCCAAAGAAGCCTTGGCGAGTTGCTACAGTGCATCTTGTAGATGGTACACACTGCAGCCACGGTGTGCCAGTGGTGGAGGGAGTGAATGTTTGAGGTGGTGGATGGGGTGCCAATCAAGTGGGCTGCTTTGTCCTGGATGGTGTCAAGCTTCTTGAGTGTTGTTGGAGCTGCACTCATCCAGGCAAGTGAAGAGTATTCCATCACACTCCTGACTTGTGCCTTGTAGATGGTGGAATGACTTTGGGGAGGCAGATGAGACACTCGCTGCAGAATACCCTGCTCTTGTTGCCACAGTATTTATGTGGCTGGTCCAGTTAAGTTTCTGGTCAATGGTGACTCCCAGGATATTAATGGTGGGGGATTCTGCAATGGTAATGCCGTTGAATGTCAAGGGACTGTGGTTAGACTCTCACTTGTTGGAGAAAGTCATTGCCTGGCACTTGTGTGGCACGAATGTTACCTGCAACTTATCAGCCCAAGCCTGAACGTCGTCCAGGTCTTGCTGCATGCGGGCATGGACTGCTTCATTATCTGAGGAGTTGTGAATGGCACTGAACACTGTGCAGTCATCAGCAAACAGCCCCACTTCTGACCTGATGATGGAGGGAAGGTCATTAATGAAGCAGCTGAAGATGGTTGGGCCTAGGACACTGCCCTGAGGAACTCCTGCAGCGATGCCCTGGGGCTGTGATGATTGACCTCCAACCACCACAACCATCTTCCTTTGTGCTAGGTATGAATCCAGCCAGTGGAGAGTTCCCTCCCCCCCCCCGCCCGATTCCCATTGACTTCAGTTTTACTAGGGCTCCTTGATGCCACACTTGTTCAAATGCTGCCTTGATGTCAAGGGCAGTCACTCTCGCCTCACCTCATAATCAGATGATAACTAAAGGCCTCGATTTGCTTTCAAAATTCAACTCATTTGTTTGCTTAAAGAACTATCTCAAATTAGGATGAGGAACTATGCTGTATGTACAGGTCTCTGTCTCAGTTTAGCATGCATTCTGAAGTTTAAAGAGTATTTATAATTCTAACTCCAGCTGAAGTTACAACAGGTAAATGAGTACTTTGCATCTGTCTTTACCAAGGACAAAGATGCTGCCAAAGTCATAGTGAAAGAGGAGGTAGTTGAGATACTGGATGGGATAAAAATTAATAAAGAGGAGGTACTAGAAAGGCTGGCTGTAATTAAAGTAGATAAATCACCAGGACCAGATGGGATGTATCCTCGGATGCTGAGGGAAGTAAAGGTGGAAATTGCAGAGGTACTGGCCATAATCTTCCAATCTTCCTTGGAAACAGTGGTGGTGCCAGAGGACTAGAGAATTGCAAATGTTACACCCTAACTTGATTGAATTTTTTAAATGAGGTAACAGAGAGGGTTGATGAGGGCAATGCAATTGATGTGTTGTACATGGACTTCCTTATTCAAAAAAGGGTGCAAGGATAAACCCAGCAACTACAGGCCAGTCAGCTTAACTTCAGTGGCAGGAAGCTTTTAGAAATGATAATCCAGGACAAAGTTAACAGTCACTTGGACAAGTGTGGATTAATTAAGGGAAACCAGCACGGATTTGTTAAAGGCAAATCGTGTTTAACTAACTTGATTGAATTTTTTGATGAGGTAACAGAGAGGGTTGATGAGGGCAATGCGGTTGATGTGGTGTACATAGACTTCCAAAAGGCGTTTGATAAAGTGCCACATAATAGGCTTGCCAGCAAAGTTGAAGCCCATGGAATAAAAGGGACAGTGGCAGCATGGATACGAAACTGGCTAAGTGACAGGAAACAGAGTAGTGGTGAACGGTTGCTTTTTGGACTGGAGGAAGGCATACAGTGGTGTTCCCCAGGGGTCGGTACTAGGACCACTGCTTTTCTTGATATATATTAATGACTTGGACTTGGGTGTACAGGGCACTATTTCAAAATCTGCAGATGAGACAAAACTTGGAAGTATAGTGAACAGCGAGGAGGATAGGGATAGACTTCAAGAGGACAGGCTGGTGGAATGGGCAGACACGTGGCGGATGAAATTTAACGCAGAAAAGTGCGAAATGATACATTTTGGTAGGAAGAACGAGGAGAGGCAATATAAACTAAAGGGTACAATTCTAAAGGGGGTACAGGAACAGAGAGACCTGGGGGTATATGTGCACAAATCATTGAAGGTGGCAGGGCAGGTTGAGAAAGCAGTTAAGAAAGCATACGGGATCCCGGGCTTTATAAATAGAAGCACAGAGTACAAAAGCAAGGAAGTTATGATGAACCTTTATAAAACACTGGTTCGGCCACAACTGGAGTATTGTGTACAATTCTGCGTACCGCGCTTTAGGAAGGATGTGAAGGCTTTAGATAGGGTGCAGAAAAGATTTACAAGAATGGTTCCAGGGATGGGGGACTTCAGTTACGTGGATAGACTGGAGAAGCTGGGGTTGTTCTCCTTAGCGCAGAGAAGATTGAGAGGAGATTTGATAGAGGTGTTAAAAATCATGAGGGGGTCTAGACAGAGTAGATAGAGAGAAACTGTTCCCATTGGTGGAAGGGTCAAGAACCAGAGGACATAGAATTAAGGTGATTGGCAGAAGATCCAAAGGCAACATGAGGAAAATCTTTTTTACGCAGCGAGTGGTTATGATCTGGAATGCACTGCCTGAAAAGGGTGGTGGAGGCAGATTCAATCGTGGCTTTCAAAAGGGAATTGGATAAGTACCTGAAGGAAAAAAAAAGTGCATCAATGAAGAGAGGGCACAGAGAAAACAGGGTACAGCAAACAAGAGAGATCAGGTTTCCGCCTCTGCCACAGTACCAAAACAGCTCTCATCAAAGTAACAAATGACATCCTATGTGACTGTGACAATGGTAAACTATCCTTCCTCGTCCTTCTCAACCTGTCTGCAGCCTATGACACGGTTGACCACATCATCCTTCTCCAATGCCTCTCCACCGTCGTCCAGCTGGGTGGGACTGCACTCACCGGGTTCCATTCTTATCTATCTAATTGTAGTCAGAGAATCACCTGCAATGGCTTCTCTTCCAGCTCCCGCACCGTTACCTCTGGTGTCACCCAATGATCTATCCTTGGCCCCCTCCTATTTCTCATCAACATGCTGCCCTTCGGCGTCATCATCTGAAAACACAGCGTCAGTTTCCACATGTACGCTGTCGACAACCAGCTCTAGCTCACCACCACCTCTCAACTTCTCCACTGTGTTTAAATTGTCATACTGCTTATCCGACATCCAGTACTGAAGTCACACATACGTGGAGCAGCTTAAAAAACTTTGGGAGGGAAAGCCCAGCTGAAACATTCTAGTAATGGAGCCCATGGCAAGCCCAAGGCCCTGGAGAGAAGACCAGGCCTGTGACAGAAGCAGGTGGAGCAGTGACAGTAAATAAAAATTAAATAAGTGGTGTTGGAAAGTGAAATTTACTGTGACGGGAATTGCTAAAATTGTACGAGGGGGAGAACGAAAAGAAAATGGTCACGGCATCCAAAGGCTTTCTTACATTTCCAGAGTGGGATTTGTCCCTTTATGTGAATAGAAATTGTCTTGAGAAATAATGCACTGTGTCTGTGTTTATGCTTTAATTGGGAAATTGGAGCCTATAGCTGAAAAGCTTCACAGACTACAGACATAATGGACAAGTTGGACAATTTCCCACTCACTATGGCCTGCAGCAGACACAAAGCGTCATTAATTGATTGATTATATAGATTGTATTGAATAATTTCTAACTGTCCTGCAAGTACTCCTGACATTATTTAAAAATGTGAAAAACAACTTTAAAAGTAGTATTATATACAGTAGCTTGAAATCCAAAATGTTTAGTTTGTTTTGAACTAAATACTGTAATAATTTCTCTTTAAAAATAAAAAAAACTTGTTTTTTTTTTAAAAAAAGGAGTCTTAATACAGCGGAAAGATTTTATATCTCATTTAAAAAGTAGCACGACAATTTTTTTTGCAATTCCCCCTCCTCAAACAAATTTTCTCTCCTTTTCAGCAGGCAGGTTGAATGCAAATGATTAAAGATGTGCATAGTTGAAATCTTAATATTTTCTGCTTGTATTTACTGATCATGTCTGCAAAGCTATCAAAACAAATGACAGCTAGGACTGAATGTTCATTTTTTTTTAAAAAAGCAACTAGGAGCATTTTTTTTTCTCTATTCTTTTTGGTGCAACTCAGTGGCATTATTCCAAGGCCAAGAGGTTGCCAGGCAAACAGCTGCAAAGCTTCTGCCTGTGCATCTCTAGAACATCCTGGGGTCTACTTGTGGAGAAGCAAAGTTTTCACACATACAGCCTTGCCCATCAGTCTGATTGAGAAGATCAAGTCAATTTCTACTTGCCAGTTTGGCACTCTGAAGATCTGAATTGTTTTCACTTGTGGAAATAATGTTTACTGGCAATAAAAACTGCAGCAAAAAACTGCAACATACTAACTTCAAACTCTCTGTTGTAAACAATGAACATAATTTGTAATAATGTAATTTCAGAGTTCTTGCACTTCATAATTAACTTTTGGTATATGGTGAATGTGAAAAGTACCATTGTGAATAATATTATAAGCTCTATTGGGCCAGATATTCCGATCCCTACGGGTGGGTACGCGCTGTGTACCCACCCGTAGGGACATCGGAAATGCCAGTTTCAGGCATGCGAAGCGCATGCGCTGGAAACCGGCATTTCCGATCTGTCAAGAAAGCTCTTGACAGATCCTCCGGCTGCCCTGGAGAAGGGCCTCTGCGGGCGGAGAGTTCTGCTTTTTGGAGACCCTCCGCCCGCAGAAAACACTTACAATTCTTGCGCCTGGTAAAAGCAGGCGTAAGGCCTGCTTTTACCAGGATAAGAGTTGAAAAAAGTAAAAAAAAATGTTTTCCACTGATTTATCATTTAAAAATACTTTAAAAAAGGTAAGTTTATTTTTAGCCCCGTAAAAAACTTTAATTATTTTTTTCAAAAATGTAAAGTTTTGTTTAAAATAGTTAATTTATTGTACTTTCAAGTCATTTAAAAAATTTGATTTAAAAAAATTTTGTTTTTTAAAGTTTTACTATGTTTTGGGGGTGATCTCCATTCATATATTTGACAGGTCTTCCTGTCAAATGTAAGAAGGGAGATTCCCTTCTTTGATTAGCTCCCCATGGCCCACGTGATCCCAGGGACGCTGCGAACTACCTGCGCCTCTGGGATACGTGGGCCCTGCACACTTGGAGTTTGGAGAGGCCCAGCATCGGAAGTGTGCGCGTCCCGGGAGCCCTCAGGTAAAGGCGCAGATTTTTCCAGATCGCAGGCCTCCACCCACGGGAGGCCTGCGATCGGAATATCTGGGCCAATATGACCTAAATAGTGACTCGAGTACTAATATCTTAATCATGTATTTTCATTAGTAAAATTGCTTTTCTACTGCACAAACAGTAAGGGCTAACATCAGAACATCCACTGGAAAATGTAAAATGTATTAAGAATGTCACATACAATCAAACAGTGTAAGTAAATAAATTAGTTTTAAAAGGTTGGTGTTAGAAACATTTGTACTAAAATGTTATTTGTAAGAACATTAGTATGGCATCTAATCACATCCAATTTCATGAATCAAAGTTAAAGTATAATAATAATCAACTAGTAAATATACCTGGAAAATATTGGACAGATCTCGTAGGTTAAAAATATAATGGAACCTGATTGCTGTAGGTAGGAAGTTCTGAGTCATTTTCTGATGAAGACAGATAGCAGCCTGAACGACAGTATTAACAATTTTCATGACACTGTAACTGAAACTGTATTCTTGAAAGTGAGCATTGAGAATTTTGCTGTATATTGTGGCCAATGCATCTACTCCAGGGAAATTGACTGCAAAAACAGAGAAATGTCTCTGCAAAACAGGAAAACATAAAATCAAAATCCAAGATTACCAAATTTCATAAGCTCACGTTTACAAAATGAATGCAGCCCATTGCAGGACATAATGGTTTTTGATCACTTCAACTACTCATGAATCTGATGTTAATAGTTCCCATAGTGTAAGAACTTTTTGAAGTTAGCCCCCTGATGAAAAATTCATAGTGGGCAGGCAGGTAACTCACAGGGAACTAGAGTTACGAGCTGGACCCCATTGAAAGGGTATGGAGGTGTTGAATGCAATTCTGAACTTTTGAAGTTTTCTACTCTGGCAACGCATCCAGTTGTGTAGGTTCTGTTTAATGGGTTCTGTCTTGATGGTTTAGTGGTCCTCCTGAAAGGGAGGTTGGGTGTAGAAACTTTGTTGGTGTTTCTTGAAAGAATCTAGCAATGTCTCCACTTTGCCTTTAAAGATGCCTTTACCAAAATAAGGTAGTTATAATAATTGTTAATACACCTTTCCAGATATAGAAATTAAATGAAGCTCTCTAGTTATAGAATCATAGAATGTTACAGCACAGAAGACAAAGTCCCACATGGAAGACTGGTCAAGAAGGTAAGAGCCCATGGGATCCAGGGCAATTTGGCACATTGGATCCAAAATTGGCTTAGTGGCAGGAGGCAGAGGGTGATGGTCGAAGGTTGTTTTTGTGACTGGAAGCCTGTGTCCAGTGGTGTACCACAGGGATCGGTGCTGGGTCCTTTGCTGTTTGTAGTGTACATTAATGATTTAGATATGAATGTAGGAGGTATGATCAGTAAGTTCGCAGATGACACGAAAATTGGTGGAGTGGTAAATAGCGAGGAGGGAAGCCTCAGGCTACAGGACGATATAGACGGGTTGGTCAGATGGGCAGAACAGTGGCAAATGGAATTTAACCCTGAAAAGTGTGAGGTGATGCATTTTGGGAGGACTAACAAGGCAAGGGAATACACAATGAATGGTAGGACCCTAGGAAGGACAGAGGATCAGAGGGACCTTGGTGTGCATGTACATAGATCCCTGAAGGCAGCAGGACAGGTAGATAAGGTGGTTAAAAAGGCATATGGGATACTTATATTCTATGCCTCGGCTAACGAAGGCAAGAGCAGGGAGGTTATGATGGAGCTGTACAAAACGCTAGTTAGGCCACAGCTGGAATACTGTGTGCAGTTCTGGTTGCCACACTCTAGGAGGGATGTGATTGCATTGGAGAGGGTGCAGAGGAGATTCACCAGGATGTTACCTGGCCTGGAGCGCTTCAGCTATGAAGAGAGACTGGACAGGCTAGGGTTGTTTTCCTTAGAGCAGAGAAGGCTGAGGGGGGACCTGATTGAGGTGTACAAAATTATGAGGGGCATAGATAGGGTAGATAGAAAGGAACTTTTCCCCTTAGTAGAGGGGTCAATAACCAGGGGGCATAGTTTCAAGGTAAGGGGCAGGAGGTTTAGAGGGGATTTGAGGAAAAACTTTTTCACCCAGAGGGTGGTTGGAATCTGGAACTCACTGCCTGAAAGGATGGTAGAGGCAGGAACCCTCACAACATTCAAGAAGCATTTAGATGAGCACTTGAAACGCCATAGCATACAAGGCTACGGACCAAGTGCTGGAAAATAGGATTAGAATAGACGGGGCTTGATGGCCGGCGCGGACACGATGGGCCGAAGGGCCTCTTTCTGTGCTGTATAACTCTATGACTCCAAGGAGATTATTTGGCCATCCTGTGCCAGCTCTTTGAATGAGCTATCCAATTCCCCACTCACCTGCTCTTTTCCCATACCCCTGCAAATGTTTCCCTTTTGAACAAAGCCTGCCTACTGGACTTGGCGTCAGGCAATAATATTTAGTTGGAGCCTTGAATGAATAAACATCAACTAATTATGTCCAGGCGCTTGGATTCACACTCTCGGGTTCGAGATTGGATTCTTGTGTAGAAGGTCTACCAAAACAAGAAACCACTTGCAGAACAGGTAAACAAAGTCTGCAATAGGAACATTATATAAGATTTCCTTAAAAGCAGAGTATAATTTACAGCCTTTGTTAATTCATAGTAGCCGGTCAGCGAGTTTACAAGTATCCCCACAGATAGTGCTTATTATATTCCAGAAACTGTCGTGATAAATCTGGAGGATAAAAGTGGATGGAATTTATTTAAAATTTGCAAAAACTGTCCCTTTCTTAGCGTCAGGTTGGATGATTTTTCTTGTCAAGTTGGGGGAAGAATTTAATTGGATTTTGAACCAAAAATTGAGTTGTCAGGTTGTACATCGCCTGGTGGTTACTGTGGAATCTTGTTTGAGGCAAAAATGTATTTTGGGTGCCTACAGGCAATCGGCATCAGAGGGGAATGTGTTACTTTTAGATTGTTAGTGTTTTCCGAGTGCAGATTGAATGGTTTGTTTGACAGTGTTTTGACTACAGCGAGAGAGGAAACTGTGGAGACTGAAATTACACAAATCTGTTGAATTAGATTCAGAAGCAGAGGGAAGTAATTTTTGAACTCCAGTTTATCCAATTGAAGATTTTTAAAAAGAGAAACTTTAGTCTTATCATGGTTCCTTTGCATATTGGAAAGTCAGATAGCTTGTAGCTTGATGCATATAAAAACCTGAGGTAGGGACAAGAACTATAAATGTTGTGATGTGGAGGCAGATATTCAACACTGAAATCATACCCTTCTGTAACACAAAATGGACTTTGGCATTCGTGACAATGTTAAACTCCTTTAGCTGATGTCGGCAAAGGCATGTTAATGGTTTATTGGACCTCACATATTCCGAGATAAAGAATAGAGTTGTCTAAAATTTAAAAATTCGAATCAACTGGTAGCTAGGCCCAGAATATAAGGTAACAGTGATACCAGGTCATAAAGGACACAAAATTGGAGCTGGGAAAAAAAAAATCAACTGATAATCAAGCACATTGTCAGCCTTTTATAGAGAATGGGAGCAGCCATTCCCATCCTGATAAACCTCTACAACATTGTGTATGTGGTCCCCTAGAGCCAATGAATAGCAAACAAGAGTACTAACTTGATTGAGTTCTTTGATGAAGTAATGGAGAGGGTTGATGTGTATATGGACTTTCAAAAGGCATTTGATAAAGTACAACATCGTAAAATTATTAGCAAAATTGAAGCCCATGAGATTAAAGGGACAGTGGCAGTGTGGATTTGAAATTGGCTAAGGGACAGTAAGCAGAGAGTAGTGGTAAACGACTGTTTTTCAGACCGGGAAGTGTTCAGTGGTGTTCCCCCAGGGCTCTGTGTTGGGACCACAGCTCTTTTTAATATATATTAATGACCTGGACTTGGGTATCCAGGGCATAATTTCAAAGTTTGCAGTTAACAAAAAACTCCGAAATGTATTAAACAATGAGGAAGATAGTAACAGACTTCAGGAGGCCATAGACAGACTGGTGAAATGAGCAGACACACGGCAGATGAAATTTAACGCTGTGAAGTGATTCATTTTAATAGGAAGAATGAGGAGAGGCAATATAAACTAAATGGTACGATTCTAAATGGGGTGCAGGAACAGAGGCCTTGGGGTGTATGTACACAAGTCTTTGAAGGTGGCAGGAAGGCTGATAAAAAAAGATCCTTGGTCTTATAAATAGAGGCATAGGGCTCAATTTTCACCGGCCCGTGGAGGGGGTTTGGAGGCGGGAGTGGTGTGAAAATAGCAGAATCGGGGGTCCCGAACCCATCCTGCCTCCATGCCAGTTTCCCAGGAGGCGGGTACCAGACCTGTGCTGGGACCCGCCTCCGAGGCGGGAAGGGGATTAGTGCCAACAAACTGCCTGTTAACAGGCAGTTTTTTGCCTAATCCCTATTTTTAGCCCTGAAGTGTGGGCTTCCCGACAGGTCTGAACCACGCCGATTTAGCAAGGCGGACCGTCGGTCTGGAGGGCTTGGAGGGGTCGAGATGTCTGGTGTGCAGGTGAGTGATGGGTGCATGAGTGCAGACGTAAGTGTGTTTGGTGTGTGTAAAGTATTTTAAGAACTTTTACTTACCTTAGCTTTGTCCTGCAGGCTAGCTTCCTTAAGGTGTCGGGAGTCCCTCACATCCACGGCACAGAAAGCAGAATGGCTGCGGAGCTGTCAAAAGCTGCAGTCTCTGCTTTCTGTGCTGGATTGATTTCTAACTGAGTCTAAGTACAGGGACTCAAGTTAGAAATCATAGTCAGTGTTTGACAGCTTCACAGAGCTGTCAAACGCTGAAATTTCATCTGTCAAAAGCTCTTGACAGATGAAATTTCAATGGCTGACGTCACCTATATCCAAGGGACCCTTAATTGGCCTGCTAAGCCCACTGGGCGGGCTTAACAAGGTCAATCAAGGGAAAATAGTGGGTTAGCCACAAGTCGATGGAGGTGGGACTACAACCCAAAAAGTGGGAGTCCCGCCTCCATCACGTCCCCATTGACAAAATCCAGCCCATAGAGTACAAAGGCAAGGACGTTATGCTGAACCTTTATAAAACACTAGTTAGATCCCAGCTGGAGTATTGTGGCCAATTCTGGGCAGCACACTTTAGGAAGGATGTCAAAGCCTTAGAGAGGGTGCAGAGGAGATTTACTAGAATGGTACGAGGGATGAAAGACTTCAGATTCGTGGAGAGACTGGGGAAACTAGGATGGTTCTCCTTAGAGCAGAGAAGATTAAGGGGAGATTTGATAGCGGTGTTCAAAACCATGAAGGGTTTTATAGAGTAAATAAAAATAAACTGGTTCCAGTGGCAGAAGGGTCAGTAACCAAAGGACACCGATTCAAGGTAATTGGCAAAAGAACCAGAGGTGACATGAGCAAAAGAACATTTACACAGTGAGTTGTGATGATCTGGAATGCATTGCCTGAAAGGGTAGTGGAAGCAGATTCAATAATAACTTTCAAAAGGGAATTGCGTACATATTTGAAGGTGAAGAATTTGTAGAGCTATGGGGAAAGAGCAGGGGAGTGGGACTAATTGTACAGCTCTTTCAAAGGCACGATGGGCTGAATGGCCTCCTTCTGTGCTATATCATTCTATGATTCTATGAAATCCTGCAGTGATTGCTGAATGAAAAATGTCATAATATCCTTACAAGTCTCCCAAAGAAAAAGGGAATACGGGATTGCTAGAAAGGGACACTCGTAACGAATTAGTCCAGTGGGGAGGAGGAGCCTAGCAGGGAGAAACCCTCAATTTCCCAAATCTAAAAGGGAAAGTCTTTCAAATATTGATATCTCCTGAAAAGATATGTATACTTACCTGACTTTTTTTTATGACCTAAGCAGCATCTTAAGTATGAGTAGAGCAGAACAAATTTTATGGGGATCTATAAGGACCAATGGACTGCTCCAAACACAGATGCACTTGGGGAGATAACTTTTTTTCCCCTAATGCTTGTACACATGCATAGTGGTACAAACCTTTCCCAGCTCTTAAACACACTCAGGGAAAGTTAATATTAACACATGTAAAGTGCTGCACATGGGAAGAAAAAGTGGGCAACATATATACTCCATGAATTGTGTTGAAATATCTTGGGATAAATTGAAAGATCTATGGGTTTTAATGGACTTGGCTTAAAATATGTCCAAACAATGCAGAGCATCAATCAACAAAGACACTAGAATGTCGATCTATATAATCAAAACTGTAGAGTACAAGTCACGTGAAGTCATGCTTAAATTGTATCGGTCTGGTCAGACTACATCTCGCGTTCATTCTGGTCACCAATAAGCAAAAAAGACATTTAAACTCTGAAGGCAGTGCAGAGAAGAGTCAAGAGACTGACCTCTAACACACAGTGATCAACATGCGGAATAGATTTTTTTGCAAACCTTAGAATC
Source organism: Squalus acanthias (assembly GCA_030390025.1). Classification (NCBI taxonomy): domain Eukaryota; kingdom Metazoa; phylum Chordata; class Chondrichthyes; order Squaliformes; family Squalidae; genus Squalus; species Squalus acanthias. The sequence goes on along the minus strand of CM059427.1, from coordinate 24,803,757 downwards.
ATTTAAGAATCAGTTGAATGGTTGAGCTACGAAAAGCAGAATGGCCTTCCTTGTACTGGCAAGAAGAACTGCTAGGAAACAAGATATTAGAAGTGACAGAGTAGAACGTGGGAGGCCAACCAGGAGCGCATTGGAATAGTTAAGTCTAGAGGTAACAAAGGCATGTATGAGGGTTTCAGCAGTGGATGAGCTGAGGCAGAGGCAGAGACGGGCGATGTTACGGAGGTGGAAATAGGCGGTCTTAGTTATGCTGTGGACTCAGTAATGAGGCTCATTCACAATCAGCACAGGAAGGTTCACGGCACACAATGGGCAATCATGACAGTAAAACATACTAAAGTCATATAGCACTAGGAAAGCACAGCTTAATGAAATTAAGTCATTGCCAGTAGATCTTCCCATCAGTCATTCTTTCATTGTGGAGAACATGAAGGCCGCGATTTTTCCGGTCGATGCGGCTTGGGGGTGGGACAGCTGCCTTCCAGGTTCCAGTCCCGCCCCCAACGACGTCCGACGCACAGACGCGATTTTGCGTCAATTGGCCTTGTTAAGCCCACCCTGCGGGCTTGCCAGCCAATTAAGAGGAAGCCAGTGTCAGATGATGTCAGTTGATGACGCGTCATCTGCCGGTTTTCTTAAAGGGGCCACACACAATTTTTTTTGACAGCTGATTTTTCAGTGTTTGACAGCATTGAGGTGCTGCAAACACTGACAATCACTGTACAAAGGTGAGCCCTTGCCCCCAGACTCTCCAGTGACTCCCTCCTTAGGCTATAACAGATGGCAGCAGCAGGTGAGGTTACAGAGGTGATCTGTCACTGGTGAGAGGGGTTCTCCCAATGAGGTGGGACTACACAAACAATTCAAAAACTTGTCACCTACAGAAAAGTCTAAATACATTAAAAATGATTTTCCCAACATTTTCTTACCTCTGAAACTCACCAGTGTACCATTGGATCCTTCACACCACTTCTGCAGCTGTCATCAATGCACAAACATTACAGCAGACCCACAGCATGCCACACTTACCTGGCGTGGTGTCCAGACGTCGGGAAGCCCTTAGTAGATCTGTCAAAATTGCAAAACGCCTCTTAACTGCTTGTTAACAACAAGCAGTTAAGTGCCTATAATCTACTTCCCGCCACTAGGTGTCGGGTTCATGCGCAAATCGGGGACCCGACACCTGGGAAGATTGCCTGGAGGCGGGTTGACAGCGGGTTTCCGACCCGCTGTCAATCTTTGCGATTTTGTCGGATGTCCCGCCTCCAAACCCGCCCCGAGCGCCGGCAAAATTCCCCCCGAAGTGTCAGCTGTCCAAAAGCCAAACAAAAGATATCTGTATGTAGCAAATAGTAGAAAGGATGGCAAGTAGTTATTCCGTGATTGTAAATTTGTCCAAAAGAAAATAATAGTGCTTAATCTCAGAGCAAATAGAATATTGGGATACAAAGAGTGGAGCACAGGTCCACTGAGGCTTTATAACACAGTCAGACCACATTTATATGCAATTTTGGTCACCACATTGCAAAAGGAAGATACATGTATTGGAGATAGTGCAAAGAAGAACTAAACTACTAAAATGATCCTAATTATAAAAAGTGATCTGTGAAGAAAGATTACAAAAGCTCAAGCTCTACAGCAGAGACAAAAAAAGTTCAAGGAGGAAACCTCATGGGAGGTTTATATATTAAATGTTATAGATAGGTGAAACTAGAAAATTACTTCAAGGTAAGTCAAGCCAGTTGGACCAGAAGACATAAATTTAAATTCGTGAAAAGTACAAGTAATACAGGGATTAGAAGAAAATTCTTTACTCAAAAGGTGACCAATGTTTGGAATAGTCTGCCAGACAAGGTACGAGAGTACTAGTTGTATCACCCATGCGAGATGTCAAATGTCAGCTGGATTAGTCAGAATACTAGAGGGATGGACTGCAAAGGGCCAAGTGGCCTTCTCTTGTCCTCAATTTTTCTTACGTTCTGATGCGAGCAGAACTATCCTTAAAAACAAAAATATCCTACCTGAAGACGCATATTTATCGAAAAACTGCCAGCAGCAGGATTCATACAAGTGATGTATTGGCAATTGTGAATCTCTTTCAGAACTAACTTTTGTCTGTCATACCTAATGATGAAAAGAGACAAGAGACAGTCACGTATTTAGCATTTTAAAGAGATTTTCCCCACATTTTCCTCTTTACTGTTTATCACAGTACTGCAGTATTCTGCTTTTCTAGCTTCTTGAAATTGACGTGACAGGTTCATCCAAGTTTCTTTAGCCACACTCTAAAAGAAGTGGGCCAATTGGAGTACAGCTGTAAAAATCCTCATTTTTGCACCTGTGAAACAACTAACAAGTTGTTCAATTGCTTTAAAGCCTCTCCAGCTGTCCACTGAGGAGGTTCAATGTTTTCAGTAACAGCATATGGCAAGCTCACTTTCCAGATTACGACGTCAGTTTTGATGGATAGAATTTGGGAAAAGCAAATTCTGGACTGAAAGAATTAGCTCATTTCTTGATGCCAGTTATTAGAATTCTGAAAGTATCAGCCCACTCTAGCAATGATGTACTTGGTTAGCCCATGCAATACAGTATTATCAACAGGCACAATAGCTCCATTCTCCAACATTCTTGTTTTAAAATAAGCTATAGTATAAAGTGATGCCTGAAGTGCTTTAAACAGAAACTGTGCTGTTGGTGGCATAAACACATCGCTTTGCTCAAACAATCTGTGTTCACATCTTATGCTCTGTGTGAAATATTTGGTTTGGCTATTTTTAAATTTTTTAAATTCTGACGTGGCTTTTTCCTTCTTTACACACACATCGTTATAGACATCACTAAAAATAATGCACTTACTCTAACAGGTGAAACTTACCAGTGGCAGTAATCTAGATGTTGTCTGATTAGAGTATGTGGTTGAACAGTACCATAGGCATCTACTTCAGGCATATTAAGATCATCAATAAAATAAATCAGCCTTTTTGTGCCGGCAGGAGCATAATTTCTCCCAGCTTTTTTTTCTAAAGGTTTCTCAAGAACCCCTGTGTTAATAAGAAATAGTTGCATGACAATGATTGCGATATGGTTGGTGAACTTGGAGAACTTTTTAATATACGCAACATAATTTGTATTACTACAAAAAAAAATCAAATTTAATTATAGGTACATTTAACATTTATGGGATAGAGAAACCATTTTCTGATATCTGTAGAAATTAAATAATTATAAAATTACAATGGACTTTTTAGATCATATATCTAGGTGGTGCATCACTTTAATGCAGTCTGCTATGGATTAGAGATTTGAGTATGAATCCCTGCCTCTGCTGGCATTTGTATGCATGACAGAAGGGAAAAATTGAGGGTAATGAAAGAGGTATCCACTAAGTATATGGACAGCAGGGGCGAGCATGACAAGGGAGAATACTAAGAGATTAGGAGAGAAGTCAAAAAAAGTTAGGAAGGCAAAGAGGAACTATGAAATTAAATTATCAAGGAACATAAAACAAAATCGTAAAATATTCTACAGGCACAAATAAAAAAAAAAGGAAAGTTGGGATGGGAATAGGGCCGCTAAGGGATGGACAGGATAAAATCACAGACAGCAATAGAGAAATGGCAGAAATATTAAATAATTACTTTGCTTCAGTATTTACCAGGGAGACAGATCAGGTGGACATGACACCAGAGGATGAGATTAGAAATGAGATAACCGCATTTAAAATAAAAAGAGCAGAAATATTAAATGAACCAATCAAACTCAAAAGGGAAAAAAAAACCTGGTCCGGACGGATTATATCCGCGCATTTTAAAAGAATCTAGGGATGAGATAGCAGAGGCGTTACTACACATACTTAATAATTCGTTAGAAAAAGGTGCAGTGCCAGAGCACTGGCAGATAGTTAACATAATACCTATATTTAAGAAGGGAGATAGAACATTTCCAGGGAACTGTAGACCAGTTAGCTTAACATCGGTAATAGGAAAAATAATGGAATCCCTACTAAAGGAGAAAATAGAATATCTAGAAACCAAAAATATAATAATGAATAGTCAGCATGGATTTCAAAAGGGAAAGTCTTGCTTGACCATCCTCATTGAATTTTTTGATAACATAGAGTAGACAAGGGTAATGTAGATGATGTAATTTATCTAGATTTTCAAAAGGCCTTCAATAAAGGTACCACATAATAGACTATTGACTAAGATCAGAAAATGTGGAGTCAGGGGACAAGTAGCAGAATGGATAGCTTGCTGGCTTCAAGACAGAAAGCAGAGAGTAGGAGTAAAGGGTAGCTATTCAGAGTGGCAGAAGATGGGAAGTGGTGTTTCACAAGGATCAGTTCTGGGACCAATGTTGTTCACAATTTATTTTAACAATTTAGACTTTGGAATCAAAAAGACAATGTCTAAATTTGCAGATGACACCAAATTGGGGGGGGACAGTCAATACTGAGGAGGACTGCAACAAATTACAAGACGACATTAATAAACTTGTAGAATGGGCATATAATTGGCAAATGAATTTCAACACAGATAAATGTGAGGTATTACATTTTGGTAAGAAAAATAGGGAGGTCACATATTACTTGGAAAATAAGAATCTAAATGGGGTAGAAGAGCAAAGGGATCTCGGAGTACAAATACACAAATCACTAAAAGTAGCGACACAGGTTAATAAGGCCATAAAAAAGCAAACCACGTGCTAGGGTTTATTTCTAAGAGGGATAGAATTGAAAATTAGAGAAGTTATGCTAAATTTGTATCGAACCTTGGTTAGACCACACTTGGAGTAATGAGTACAATTCTGGTTGCCATATTATAAAAAGGATAGAGAGGCACTGGAGAGGGTGCAGAGAAGATTTACAAGGATGACACCAGAAATGCAAGGGTAAACCTGTCAGGAAAGGATGAACAGGCTGGGCCTCTTTTCTCTTGAAAATAGAAGGCTGAGGGGTGACCTAATAGAGGTCTTTAAAATTATGAAAGGTTTTGATGGAGTAGACAGAGAGAGTGTTTCCACTTGTGGGGAAGAGCTAGTGCGAGCCAGCACTGAGTGCAAGTCAGCAGAGAGTGCTGAGTTTGGGTAAGTGTGAGTAGTTCTTTAATTGTTAGTTCTCTTTAAATCATTTTTGATAAGAGTACTTAAGCAGTTTAAGTGAAGGGGAAAAGTTAACTATTTGGGATTCTGTTGGTTTAAGAAGAGTGAAACCGCCGGCACGCTTGAGTTTTTCCGCGACCGGTGGGCGCCGCGGGGGCTGGAGTGCATCGTCACCCCGGACTACCAAATTTTAATTTAATTTGTTAAGTTTCCTTTAAAGTTTTATTTCGTTACAGATAATTGATTGGTTTACATTAAAAGAGGAAGAAGAGTGAAACAAGGTTACACTGCAGTAGGAGTAAATTGGCACAGCAGGCAGGGGAAACCAGTTTTCTAATCAATCAGCAGGGGTGACTCATTTGGCTGTAAACAAACAAACAGTGCTGGCTCGCACTAGCACTGGTCTTTTTATACTGAGTGCAAGTCAGCAGAGAGTGCTGAGTTTGGGTAAGTGTGAGTTCGGGTGAGTGGAGTGTAGGGTGCTCTTTTCAAACTTTAACTCTGGGTTCTAGTTAATAAGGCCTTTCTGGTGCAGAGTGACTGTTGGTAAACCATTTAACTGGTGTAATTTAGAGGGATTGATTTAATTTAAATCCAATTAATTAGAGGGGATACTAGCAGCTATAATCGGGCAGAGAGTATCCATAACTAACAATAAAAATTTAATTAATTACATAGAATGGAGCAGGTGATGTGTTACTGTTGCGAGATGTGGGAGCCGGTGGACCCCATTGAGGCTCACGGTGATTACATCTGTGACAAGTGTCTGCTGCTACAGGAACTCCAGCTCCGTGTTGATGAGCTGGAGTCTGAGCTTCAGACACTGCGACACATCAGGGAGGGGGAGAAGTACCTGGACTTTGTGTTTCAGGAGGTGGTCACACCTATGAAGTTAATTAATTCAGATGTAGCCCATGGTCAGGGACAGGACGGTGTGACTACGAGTGAGGCAGGTATGGGGATCCAGGAGGTAGTGTTGGAGGAGCCGCAGCCCTTGCTCTTGTCCAACAGGTTCGAGGTTCTTACTCCCTGTGGGGACGGGAGCAGGGACTGCAGGGAGGATGAGCAACCTGGCCACAGCACTGTGGAATGGGGGCCATTCAAGAGGGGGAAGTAAATAGAAATGTTGTAGTGGTAGGGGATAGTATTATTAGGGGGATAGATAGAGTTCTCTGCAGTCGAGAGCGAGAGTCCCGTAGGCTGTGTTGCCTGCCCGGTGCCAGTTGTCGTGGTCCATGTTGGTACAAACGACGTAGATAGGACAAGGAAGCCGGTTCTGTTAAAGGAGTATGAGCAGCTAGGGGTCAAATTAAAAAACAGAACCTTAAGGGTAATAATCTCTGCATTATTACCTGAGCCACGAGCGAATTTGGCTAGGACAAATAAAATTAGAGAGTTAAATGAGTGGCTCAAAGACTGGTGTGGGAGAAATGGGTTTTGCTTCCTGGGACATTGGCACCAGTACTGGGGCAGGAGGGAGCTGTTCCGTTGGGACGGACTTCACTTGGCCAGTGCTGGGACTAGAGTCCTGGTGGATCATATAACTAGGGCTGTAGAGAGGGCTGTAAACTAACTAGTGGGGGGGAGGTTCCTAGAGAGCAAATAATAAAAATGACAACAGAGAAGGTCATAGACTTAGGTAGCAGTGGGGAAATTAAAAACCAGAGTGTGTCAGGAAGGGGCAGAAGGTATGGAGTAAAAGGTAAAGTAATAAAAAGGGCAAAAGCAGGAACTAAGTGTCACAAAACATATTTGAAAGTTCTCTATCTGAATGCACGTAGCATTTGTAACAAAATAGACGAGTTAATGGCACAAATAACTACATATGGGTATGATCTTGTGGCCATTACAGAAACATGGCTGCAGGGTGACAATGCCTGAGAATTAAACATACCAGGTTATTTAACGATCAGGAAGGACAGGCAGGAAGGAAGGGGAGGTGGGGTGGCTATGTTAATAAAGGAAGGAATCACTGTAATACAGAGTAATGATATTGGGTCAAAAAATCAGGATAATGAAACAGTTTGGGTGGAGATAAGGAATAATAAGGGGAAAAAAACACTAGTGGGCGTAGTCTATAGGCCTCCGAACAGTTGCAACTCTGTTGGACGGAGTATCAATCAGGAAATAGTTGAGGCATGTAATAAGGGAACATCTATAATTATGGGGGATTTTAACGATCATATTAATTGGACAAATCAAATGGGGCAGGGCTGCCTTGAGGATGAGTTCATTGAGTGTATTAGGGATGGGTTTCTTGAGCAGTATGTAACTGAACCGACCAGGGGGCAAGCAACCTTAGATCTGGTCCTGTGTAACGAGACAGGATTAATTAAAAATGTCCTAGTAAAGGATCCCCTTGGAATGAGTGACCATAACATGGTTGAATTCCATATACAATTAGAGGGTGAGAAGGTTGGATCTCAAACAAGCGTGCTAAGCTTGAATAAAGGTGACTATGAAGGTATGCGAGCGGAATTGAGTAGAGTGGATTGGGAAAATAGATTAAAGGGTAAGACGACACATGATCAGTGGTGTACATTTAAGGAGTTATTTTACAACTTCCAAAAAATATATATTCCACTGAGAAGAAAAGGGTGTAAAAGAAAAGACAGTTATCCGTGGCTAAGTAAAGAAATTAAGGATAGTATTCGACTAAAAACAAGGGCTTATAAGGTAGCCAAATCTAGTGGGAGGATAGAGGATTGGGAAAACTTTAAAAGACAGCAAAAAATAACAAAAAGATTGATTAAGAAAAGGAAGATAGATTATGAAAGTAAATTAGCAAAAAATATAAAAACAGATAGTAAGAGTTTTTATAGTTATATAAAAAGAAAAAGGGTGGCTAAAGTAAATGTTGGTCCCTTAGAGGATGAGACCGGGAAATTAATGGTGGGAAATATGAAGATGGCAAATACACAATGAATATTTTGTATCAGTCTTTACAGTAGAGGACACTAAGAATATCCCAACACTGGACAAACAGGGGGCTATAGGGGGGGGAGGAGCTAAACACGATCAAAATCACTAAGGAAGTGGTACTCGGTAAAATAATGGGACTCAAGGCGGATAAATCACCTGGACCTGATGGCTTACATCCTAGAGTCTTGAGGGAAGTGGCGGTAGGGATTGTGGATGCATTGGTAATAATTTTCCAAAACTCCCTGGACTCAGCAAAGATCCCGGCAGACTGGAAAACTGCTAATGTAACACCCTTATTTAAAAAGGGCAGTAGACAGAAGGCTGGTAACTATAGACCGGTTAGCCTAACATCTGTGGTAGGTAAAATTTTGGAGTCCATTATTAAGGAGACAGTAACGGGACATTTGGATAATCATAATTTAATAGGACAAAGTCAGCATGGTTTTATGAAGGGGAAGTCATGTTTGACAAATTTGCTGGAGTTCTTTGAGGAAGTAACACACAGGGTGGATAAAGGGGAACCAGTGGATGTGGTGTATTTAGACTTCCAAAAGGCATTTGACAAGGTGCCACACAAAAGATTATTGCTTAAGATAAAAAATCACGGGATTGGGGGTAATATTCTGGCATGGATAGAGGATTGGCTATCTAACAGAAGGCAGAGAGTTGGGATAAATGCTTCATTCTCAGACCGGCAATCAGTAACTAGTGGTGTTCCGCAGGGGTCAGTGCTGGGTCCCCAACTCTTTACAATCTATATTAACGATTTGGAGGAGGGGACCGAGTGTAACATATCAAAGTTTGCAGATGATACTAAGATGGGAGGGAAAGTAGTGAGTGAGGAGGACATAAAAAATCTGCAAGGGGACATAGACAGGCTAAGTAAGTGGGCAGAGATTTGGCAGATGGAATACAATACTGGAAAGTGTGAGGTTATGCACTTTGGCAGGAAAAATAGTAGAGCAAGTTATTATCTAAATGGCTAGAAACTGGAAAGTACTGAAGTACAAAGGGATCTGGGGGTCCTGGTGCACGAAACTCAAAAGGTTAGTATGCAGGTGCAGCAAGTGATTAAGAAGGCCAATGGAATGTTGGCTTTCATTGCTAAGGGGATAGAATATAAAAATAGGGAGGTATTGCTTCAATTGTACAAGGTATTGGTGAGACCGCACCTGGAATACTGCATACAGTTTTGGTGTCCATACTTAAGAAAAGACATACTTGCTCTCGAGTCAGTACAAAGAAGGTTCACTCGGTTAATCCCGGGGATGAGGGGATGGACATATGAGGAGAGGTTGGGTAGATTGGGACTCTACTCATTGGAGTTCAGAAGAATGAGGGGCGATCTTATTGAAACATATAAGATTGTGAAGGGGTTGGATCGGGTGGATGCGGGGAGGATGTTCCCGATGATGGGTAAAACTAAAACTAGGGGGCATAGTCTTAGAATAAGGGGCTGCTCTTTCAAAACTGAGATGAGAAGGAACTACTTCACTCAGAGGGTGGTAGGTCCATGGAATATGTTGCCCCAAAAAGCTGTAGAAGCTACATCATTACATAAATTTAAAACAGAAATAGACAGTTTCCTAGAAGTAAAGGGAATTAAGGGTTACGGGGAGCGGGCAGGAATTTGGACATGAGTCTAGGTTCGGATCAGTCATGGCCCTGTGGGTAGCGTAGCGGGCCCAGGGGCCGTGTAGCCTGATCCTGCTCCTATTTCGTGTGTCCAATTCTGTTAGGTTCAGGAGATGGTTCTGTGATGGTAGATTGGCGGTTAGGATCAGATCAGCCATGATCTTATTGAATGGCGGAGCAGGCTCGAGGGGCCAATTGGCCTACTCCTGCTACTATTTCTTATGTTCTTAAAACTAGAGGCCATAAATATAAGATAGTCACCAAGAAATCCAATAGGGAATTCAGAAGAAACTTCTTTACCCAGAGAGTGGTGAGAATGTGGAACTCGCTTTTAAGGGGAGGCTAGATAAGCATATGAGGGAGAAGTGAATAGAGGGTAATGCTGATAAAGTTAGATGAGGAAAGGTGGGAGGAGGCTCGAGTGGAGCATAAACGCCAGCATGGACTGGTTGGGCCAAATGGCCTGTTTCTGTGCCATATATCCTATGCTGCTTCTGGATAGTGAGTAGTTGATGTCATGTTATTCTCAGTTACAGCCACAATGAGAGGGATGGAGCTGAACCAAAGCAAAAGAACTTAACATAAGAAATAGGAGCAAGAGTAGGCCATTTGGCCCCTCGAGCCTGCTCCGCCATTTAATGAGAGGGATGGCTGATCTGATCTTGGGCTCAGCTCCATTTCCCTGCCCGCTCCCCATAACCCTTCACTCTCTTATTGTTCAAAAATCTGTCTATCTCCACCTTAAATATATTCAATGACCCAGCCTCCACAGCTCTCTGGGGCAGAGAATTCCACAGATTTACGACCCTCACAGAAGAAATTCCTCCTTATCTCAGTTTTAAATGGGTGACCCCTTATTCTGAAACTATGCCCCCTAGTTCTAGATTCCATGAGGGGAAACATCTTCTTTGCATCTACCTTGTCGAGCCCCCTCAGTATCTTGTATGTTTCAATAAGATCACCTCTCATTCTTCTAAACTCCAATGAGTATAGGCCCAACCTGCTCAACCTTTCTTCACAAGTCAACCCCTTCATCTCAGGAATCAACTTCGTGAACCTTCTCGGAACTGCCCCCACTGCAAGTATATCCCTCCTTAAATAAGGAGACCAAAACTGTACGCAGTACTCCAGGTGTGGTCTCACCAATACCCTGTACAGCTGTAGCAGGACTTCCCTGCTTTTATACTCCAATCCCCTTGCAATAAAGGCCAACATTCCATTTGCCTTCCTGATTAATTGCTGTACCTGCATGCTAACTTTTTGTGTTTCATGCACAAGGACCCCCAGGTCCCTCTGTACTGCAGCATTTTATAATCTCTCTCCATTTAAATAATAATTTGCTTTTTTATTTTTCTTACCAAAGTGGATAACCTCACACTTTCCCACATTATACTCCATCTGCCAAATGTTTGCCTACTCACTTAGCCTGTCTATATCCCTTTGCAGATTCTTTGTGTCCTCTTCACAAAAGGAAGAAAAGGTGGCCTCCATTTACAATCACAGTATTCCTACATGTAAAAGCAGGAGCTGAATTGTTGGTTCCACGGAAACAGTCAAGAGCACCCAAGCCTCTTCATTCTGAAGTTATCACCTGAGATAGGTGACATTGTTTGCTGAAGGCATGGGGTACCTGTCATGGAAGGGTCCTAGTCTGAGCAGCAAAATTGGTAGGGAAGGGAATGTAATAGTAGCTATAAGGCATAGTTTCCTACTTATATAATTCGGTGTAGCGCATTAATCAAATCACATTACCATTCAAGATACATGACTACGACAAAAATATATTTTTGAATTAGAATTTTAATTCCTCATTGATGATAGTAACAGTATGAACAGAATTAAGGTCAGTTATTGCTGGTTGTTTTCTGAAACCTGGAAGTAATTACTGCCTGTTTTAATATTTGCACCTGAGCAGAGGCATGTGTAGTTCTGGAGGTCATTGATATTCATCGTCAGAATGTGGCTGTTGTACATTACATAGGATATACGGCACAGAAACAGGCCCAACCAGTCCATGCCGGCATTTATGCTCCACACGAGCCTCCTCCCATCTTTCCTCATCTAAATCTATCAGCATAACCCTCTATTCCCTTTTCCCTCATATGCTTGTCTAGCCTCCCCTTAAATGCATCCATACTATTCACTTCAACCACTCCCTGTGCCAAAACCTATCATAATTTTAAAGACCTTTATTAGGTCACCCCTCAGCCTTTTTTAAGAGAAAAGAGACCTAGCCTGTTCATCCTTTCCTGATGTGTACCCTTGCATTTCTGGTATCATCCTTGTAAATCTTCTCTGCACCCTCTCCAGTGCTTCTATATGCTTTTTATAATATGGCGACCAAAACATGAATGGGGGCAGGACATTTAAAGTATTTGGTAATGAAACTGGTACCTCACTCAATTTTAGAACCTTCTAGGTGATTGACATGGTGTTGTATTGATTCTTGATTGACAGCTGTGTCTGGGGTGAAGACATGGGTCAGAGCTGCGAGCAGAAATAGGACCAACGCTAACTTGTATAACCTTATTTTACATTAAAATAATTAACCTTAATCACACATTTTTTGATGTTGAAAGTTAATTAATTTTATTGCAAAACAATATCAGCTGAGAGTTCTTGATCAAGAAGAAAGATCAGAGACAGTGGTTCTTAAGGTACACTGCAGCCCAAGTCATCAGTTAACTCTCGTATTTGGTTGGCAAATTGAATATACAGCCTGTCAGACTGAGACTCATACTATAAAGCATCAGATTGTTTATTTCACATAGAACAGGTAAATGAACAGTATTCAGTATAAAACTGTGGATTTACAAGCTTTGCTATCCTTCAGGATACATACATCAAAATCAATAAATCTACTTCCTCTGAGCTATATTTCAAAACAAGACTCTTGAAAATGGTTCTTTGTTGTTAAGTGGCACAACACAACCATGGAATCAAACTAGCCCAACTCCTCTGCTGGCTGAAGACTGACTGAGGAGGTAGGTAGGCCAATATAATGCTGTAATTGGAAAAACCCCAGGCCTCAGAGTTGTCCATCAAAAGGACTACAAAGAAGCTTTGTCCCAACCCTACACTCAAGCCTGACCCACATTTTCACCTTAAATACAGCTGTCAATCAAGAATTACTACCCCTCAAAGTTTTAGAATTGAATGAGGTGGCCAGTTTTATTGATCTGTCCCAAATACTTTGAATAACCTGCCAGATGGACACCCATTCATGTACAATGGCTGCAATCAGACCATGCACATCAAAAACTCCAAAGCTACACATGCCTTGCTCTGGGGTGTGAATATTAGTCAGACAGTAATGCAAATTCATTCAAGGTTGCAGAGGGAAGCTAGCAATACTGATCTTAACCCTGCGTACTCTGTTACTATTAATAAGGAATTCAAATCAATAATCTAATGCAACAACTTACATTTATATAGTGCATTTAACGTAGTAAAAACATGCCACTCTTGCTAAGCACTTTGGCATCACTAAAAAACATTTTTGACACCGAACCACAGAAGGAGATATCAGGACAGATGACCAAAAGCTTGATCAAAGAGGTAGGTTTTAAGGAGCGTCTTAAAAGAGGAGAGAGGTAGAGAGGCAGAGAGGTTTAATACAGACAAAAATATATTTTTGTTACTATAAGTAATTGGTAGAATTATCTAGTACTTACGCTGGAGCATGGCCGACGTCGTATAGTAGTTGAAAGGAACTTTAGTTATAATATAATGTTCCGTTAGCTTTGAAATTTCCTCCGATACAAGAATAGTTTTTCCTACCCCTGCATTTCCAACTAACATCACTGGTTTTCCCTTTTCCACAAGTAAATCAATGAAATATTTCAGGCCAACAGTTTCTTGAGTATGAACTACTACATCCTATTTACAGAAGAAGAAAAGCATATATCTGATAAAAGTAAAGTGCTATTGATTAAAATAGTTCTTACAACAGCATACATTTCCTACCTAGTAAGAAATAACTTTTACATCCTCAGAATGTCCCAAAGCACCACAGCCACTTTTTTTTTTGGAAGTATTGCTTTATAAGCAAACAAAACAGCCAATTTGCATGCAAAGTTTCACATACAGCAAATGAGATAAATGACCAGCTAATCTTTTGGTTAGTGTTGGTTGAAGATACTGGGAAAATTCCTGCTTTTCTGTAAAAAGTGGCATGGGATCCTTTACGCCCACCTGGAACAAGCAGATAGCGTCTCAATTTAACGTCTCATGCAAAAGGCGGCACCTCGGACAATGCAACCTTTCCTCAGTACTGCAATGAAGTGTCAGCCTAGATTATGTTCTCAAGTCTTCAGTGGATCTTGAATCCACAAACTTAGAGGCGAGTGTTACCAGGCTGCTTTATTAATTGCAAATCTCAAAATTGTTCCCATGGAGAACTTTGAAAAACAGATCAGTTTTAGAAGGTAGCATACTATTCAGTAATCTACTTTATAGGTAGCATGAGAAGTAAGTTGTAAAAAGGTCTTTTATGAGTTCTTTATTAATGCAAGAACCATAAAAAATTAATGTTATATTAGAGGTCATGGTATATCAGAATCCTGCTTTATAAAGAAGGGTTATTGCAGTTAATTTTAGTAAAGTCAGACATGCTTTTACTATTTTAAACATATGTGAATAAGTTATAATGCTTCTTTTAGAAATCAAAATAAAAGTATAGTGAATTGTAATTAATAGCTATACCTCTGAACATTCCTGGATAATTGGGGGAGGGGGGGAATACTGTACATTAACATAAATCCCTGAAAATGATTTCAATGCTGATAAAGTACTCTTTGAAGATTATTCTTTGCAAAGTATATTTTAAGCAGGAGGGGTTCAACTTGTAAATTTGAAAAGGAGTAGAATTTTCTATTTGTTTAATTTACAAAATAAAAAGACATTAAAAAAATGTACCAAAAGAGTTGGGTTTAGAACGATATGCTTCTGCCAAAAATGTCCAAGTGCTTATTCGGCAAAACATTTCAATTTTCTGTGGAGTTTACCTTATAATTTACAGCTTGTCTGTAAGCTATTTCAAAACTGCTACAATTTAAGTTAATTTATTTTTGTCCAGTTACAATATAATTAATGGTTGTTGGGCAGTATCCTAGCACCAACAAAGTAGCCTGGCTCGTGCCAGTCCACATTTTTTCTCTCCCTCTGTAATGATTATAAAGGTTAGTTGAAACAACACGAGTTTCTGTAAATTCCAAAAAAACAGAAGCAATGAGTAATGCAATGTGGGTGGACATTCTGAAGGCAGTACCTAAGAAAGCTAATCTGTAATAGAAAAACTGCTATTCTATATTAAATGTTACAAAGTTTTTTTTTAAATTGCTGTCTTTTATTTATTCTAATGAAGAGCATTAGCAATGAAGCCTTGCACAGAGGTAAGCATTGATCACATCATTAATCACACATCATGGACAGTCACAAATCAAGTTCTAACAGCAAGCAGTGAATCAGAGGCAATGAAGCATAAACTCCTTCACAATTTATGATCTCTCAAATTGCATCTTTTCAACCATTAAATTGCAAGATACCATAAATTTTTATCTTCTTCACTTCAGTCACATTATTGATTCTGCCTGGTGGAATATAGAAAAGCAGTAAATCTCCAGTGTTGAATTAAATTCGAGTCCTTTCTCAGAAAAGAAACTTAAGAGAAAGATCAAGGCTGTTAATTCACACTTAGGAACAAATGATGAAACATTAAAATTTAAATATACAACTGGGATTTGAAAGGGCCATATCAATGCCAATTCTAGTCACCATCAACCTTGAATTTTATGTAACTGTACTTTGTTCTGCTGAATTCTATGTCCTACCTCACAGAAAAGCAACATGTAATAAGTTGACATTTAGCTGGCTGAAAGCCAGTTATACACTACTTAATTCCTGTTTGAAACAACCGAATAAGTCACTTTATTCTGTAAGGATATCTTTCCATTTTCAAGCATACTATTAAATCTGTTCTGATACAACCTACCTGTAGAGGGGCATCTGGTTCCATTTCAAAATTTGGGATTTTTTCTGTCCATGGAGTAAACTTTTTAGTATCAGAGTCAACATAATAATCAAAGACTGTCCCTTGGGATGGGAATTTGATGGTTCTCATTTCTTTGGTCCACCATCTACTGAATTCGACGCGGTAATCAATTAGCTAGTTAAAGAAACAGCCACAATTTAGCCAATTATATTATCGTAATACTGCTGATAGCTTATTTTGACCTATCCAATTGTACCTAATACATTTTTTTCTTCCCCATTTTTACAAGTTTTTATTTTCCTGTCATGTTACGGTATACACTATTACACAATTAAGATATTAAGATGTTGAGCAAGTATATAATTTGTACGTAGAAAAGTTCTCTCAGTGAGCTATCCCCGGCCATTCTAAGATCTTAGCCGGCCTAAAAAACTCATCAATAGACAGCAAAGACCATTTTATATTCACATCACTGACCAATTTTTTTGAAGGTAGTGCTCTTTAAATAGCTCTCTATCAGGTGTTCAGCAATACTATTTTGCTATGATTAATTATAATTTTACAATTAAGTGACTATTTTACTTAACTGCTCCAATTTTTTTTTAATGTTTAAAATTAAAAAGGAAAGAAATTACTCATTAATACTTACTTGATCTTGGAACAATGCTCCACCAAAAGCCCAGACACAAGCAAATACAAAGTACATCTCATAGATGTCACGAGGAGAGTCTGGGGGAGTATTTTCTGGTGTTAATAAGCAGTCTAGTAGAGAACATAAAGTCTACAAGAAGAAATTAGTTTTGTGAAACAATCTAAAATTTAGAGCTTGACACAACATAGAAACATAGAAACATAGAATCTAGGAGCAGGAGTAGGCCATTCGGCCCGTCGAGCCTGCTCCGCCATTCAATACGATCATGGCTGATCATCCAAATCCAGTACCCTGTCCCTGCTTTAATCCCCACAGTACACATATCCCACCCTACCCCCGTAACCCCACGTATTTAATTCCCCCTAACATATCCCATCCTATCCCCATAACCCCACACATTTAATCCCCCCTAACACTAAGGGTCAATTTATCATAGCCAAATCAACCTAACCCACACATTTTTGGACATAATATAAGTCTAGACTGGCACAGGTGTAATGGACCAAAAGGGCCCCTTCTTTGCTTTAATTTTTTAAGAACCTATGAAAATATACATAACCTTAACCAACATATGAACTACTTTTCAATATAAATTTTAAAACATTGAAAATGGTAACAATATCCTACATGCCAAAATATTATCACTCTGAAAAGAAACTTTCAAAAGACTCATTTATATATCATGCTTGAGTTGAAAATGCTACTTTGTACCTGTACAATACTGTTTTCAGGAACTCGAATAATAGTTTTAAGATTACAACGCACTTGTTCCAGACAGAACGGAACATACTTGTCAAACAATATAGTAAGATTAGCTCGCTCTGACTGAGCTTTGCGAGTGTCAATCCAGCTAGTGACATACCTACAAAGAAATGGAAATTGATGACGTATAGGATGACGAGCATAGTTTTAGAAAAATGAAACAGCTGGGAGAATTCAGAGTAAAGTACAAATACACCAGCTACTTACGGACTCCATCCTAAATCCTGTGGGTTAACGTATATTATGCCAGCCCTGGATACTGTAGCAGGAGTTGCTGCATGTAGATGACTGATTTCAAATAATAACCGCATGGAAGGCGTTAAAGATATACGTTCATTGCTAGCTAAAGTCAGTACCTAGAGACAGAAAAAAAAATTAAAGTGAAGAATCACTTATCTGTTAAGTTACCAATTAAACATCCAAATGACTAAACTTGAATTAATCAAAAGCAGTTTGATTCAGTTGGCAAGTACCAATAAGTAACAAGTAGAAGAAAATTACATAATCAAATGGCTCAATTTTTTTTTTGAAGTTACTCCCGAGCTGGCAAGCAGCATAACCGACTGAATAAATTCATGAGTTTGGTTTGAGAAACATCTTGACTTTCAGATGGCTGAAAATATACACATGTAATATTTATAACATATGTAACCCATAAAAATTGAATATAGAATAAAAAGTTTATTCTTACTCAATGTTGTTTGTACAGCAATGTAAAAAGTAGGCAGAGGCCTACTCCTGTTGTTGAAGTCTGCGACTCAAATTGGAATGCTTGACTGAAGCTTGAATTATTGGATTGGATTTGGTTGATGTGTTATTTTCTCCCTCCAGTGCATCTATCCTTTCCAGTACCTTCACACCCCAGCCCACTTCCTCCCTTGTACCAGCGGCCCTTTTTTGCTCCCACCTCCCCAGTGCTCTGGAATCCCAAGCCCCCAGTTTCCAAAACCCTCTCCCTCAAAGTCCACAGATGCCAGTGTCACTACAGTTCTCCAAAACTTTCAGTGAATCCTCCCAGTCACCACAGTCCCTTTTAAGCACTGCCGCCCCCCACCCTCTCTTCCCCCTGCCCGTGTACTTCCAATCAACGATTCTCCCAAAACAATGTAATGGGTATAGTAGTGGACTAGCAAAACAGTTGTGAGTTCAATAAGTCTGGTCATATGTGGGCTGGCACCAGAAAAATTACCATGAAAGTTCCAAATCGTCATTAGATATCTAACTAATTCACTAATGCCTTCAGTGAAGGAAACCAGCTAGTCCTATCCTTACACAATTACAGTCCCACACTACATGGTGACTCATGAAGAAATAAATAAAAAAGATACCAGCTCCTCTTCTCCCACAGCAAGTATTGCGGTGAATGATGCCAAAGCCAACGTCCTCCCAGCTCTATACCACAATCCCAAGTGTTTCCAGATCCCAGTACTGCCATACCCCATCCCTCACAATTACTCCCAGGTCTAACCCTCCCACAATTCCCAGGCCATGGCCTCCTCCACCATGCTCCAAACAAGTCTTTGCTTTATCCCAACTGCAGCTCCTGCGATCCCTACCCCAGTCCTTCCTGGGCTAACCTTCAACCATCCATGTTGCATAACCTCTCTGACTGCCTCTCCTGCCCCACTTCCAACCCACTGAAATACAAAAGATCCTATTAAGTATAGGTCAAATTTTGTTTATTAGAGATCTGGTTACTTGATGTACCAATATGCACCAAATCTGCATTATTTCAGTAATATCAGCAATGTTTGGCTTTTCCTCCATAGTACCAAGGATGAACTACCTCTGAAGGACAATACTAGATGCATTAATATGAGATATGTACTCATTTCCAACAGGAGCTTGGTTGAAACTACCAAAATGGATGATCAGCCATGATCGTATTGAATGGTGGAGCAGGCTCGACGGGCCGAATGGCCTACTCCTGCTCCTAGATTCTATGTTTCTATGTTTCTAAAACACCATTTACTAATGATCAACAACTGTAACGAATTAAACTTACATTTGAGCTCAAATATCTGTTATCTGTGTAAAGATCAAGAGGCCAAAAATCCACAGCCCTTCCAGCATTGTTATTCGGCGGCAACTCGGATGTACAGGGTCCTGGCATTTCATCAGGAATTCTGGGATGTCCTGTTGGGGCAGACGTACCCCAGCCCCCCAAAAATGGCAACCTGTGCCGGACTTTCCAGCCTCTCTGGCGAGCACCTTGGATGTGCTCCTGATGGAGTGGGCACCCACTGTAAACAAGCGATCTCACCCGAGCCTGCAAACTTTGGCAGAATCCTATGTACATAACCTCCTCCAACCCTATTACCCTCCGAGAACGCTGCATTCCTCGGACTCTGGCCTCTTGTGCATCCCCCACAAGGGAACAACTGGAGCCCAGCACGTCAACCCAAGTGTGGGGGGTGAGGGGGGGTTCGCATGAGAGCAAGCCTAGTCGATATCACCCATTTTGCTATTCTTGGCACCAATGTTGCCATCAGGGCACCAAACAAGCCTGTGGCATTTGTGAATAAAGAATAATTTAATTCAGTCATGCAGGCAGCTTCAGACCAGCACAACTGAATAATACAGCTGACTGCAAGATACCTCAGCAGCAGTCATGATGCTTTCATCTTGTGATAGTGGACAGCACCAAAGATGAATGAACAGATGGCTATTGGGGGGGGGCGGGAGCTAGGGATACCCTTGCTGCCCAGGTTATTGACACAATCCAGAACCCCCACATCAATACCAGAAGAAAGAAATAATGAGGCTTGACCTGAATTCTCAGACTATAACTTAGGGATGCTGAAGCATCGTTGCCTATGTTTGGACAGATCACGTGGAGTCCCTATCTACTGAAAAAGTGTTGAAGATTACATCCTTCTGCTTCATTCTGCACAACTTCACTATTAGAAGAGAGGAATTCTTGCAGTCAGAAGGGCTGGAAGGCAAGTCTGTATCTTTGTCTGCAGAGGAAGAAAAGGAAGAAGAGGTGCAGGAAGAGAAGGAAGGAGAAGTGGCCCCAGCTGATCTATGGCTAGGCAGACTGATGCATGAAGGATTGATTGACCAGACTTTTAGTTGAAAGTAGCCCTGCAGCCCCAACATGAACAGTCTTAAAGGCTTCTCTGTACTCTACTCACCCCATACTAAAATGCTGGGCCAAATCCTCCCAGCTTCACTAAATGCTTTCCCCAACACCAATGATCATATGTTCCTTCTAACCAACAAATCACCACCAAACATCCAAAGGAAGGTCCAATCAGTTTATTTCACTACTCCATGTGTCTCTGCATCAACGTTTGCCTCTTCGGTGAAATTGTAATCTCCTGCTTCTTGTAAGTGCCACCTCAGCTGGAGGAACAAGTGTGGTGCCATGCTGCTGCTCCTCAATGAGAACCCTGTAATTCACTTGTGGCTACTGCCTTGTTTCTGCTGAATCACGAGATGGCCATTCCACTGCAGCCAGCAGCTTGATCTGCACTATGTGGCTGCTGTTGTTCACTACCTGCCTTCTGCGTAGTCTTCAAGTGGGCTGCCTGGGAGGCACGGATGGGTTCTCACCATCTCTCCTCCTGTCATACCAAGTTCCAGGATGATCTTTACAATTGGCCTAGGATCCATGTGGGGACAGATCCTGGGCTGGCACTAAAAAATTTGAAGCCTGTCATCAAGGTGCTCTCATGCCAATCTTCCAGCCGCTGTAGACGAGAAGCAAGAGTCTCCTGTCAAGATCTCAATTGTGTCAGGCGCAGTGTTGGTGAGAAAAATATCAGAATTTGGGTTCTCGGTCTTTGTGGGCTCCCCTGCAGGATTCCCTGGAGTTGGCATTCAGGTTATGGTACTCTGCAAGTTCTCAAAACCCTCTCACGTGCCTACACAGACATTGGGGAAGCACTGCTGTATCCTTTCTATGCAGGGCGCTGCTTAATGAGTGCAACTCAGGTTGGAGCCCATGAGTTACGAATCAATGAGTCCTGGAGAAGCTGCCCATATTGCTTGAAGCATCCCTCCTCTTATTGCTGTTCATCTACTGCCACCTATGCTTGCTCTTTCTAACTGATGCTCAGTGCTTCAGCTGGTGTTTCTTCCTCACCCACCACTTAGCCCCATATCTAATTTCCCTGCAGTGGCTGGATCTGGGCTGTTGCTTGCAGTGTCTGAAGTACTTGACAGGTACTAATGTGATGCTGCTGCTTCTTCATCCTGTTCAACTGCGCCAGTTGCCTCATTTTAGGAGACACCCAAGAAAAGAGAAAGGGAGCATATGTGATCATAGGATGTGCAGCAAATGGCTACGCGTACAGTAGCAAGACCACAATGGTGCCTTGCAGTAGATGAAGAGGTGTGGCTGACAGATGGCCATTGATTGAGTGGGAGGTGCTATCAAGATGAAATTGAAACAAACACTTGCGCCATTGGGCTGCCACCAAGCTGTCCCTCGCCCACTGCCCTGCTGACTTGCCCCCTGATTATTTGGAGAGCCTGTTCTTCAACGCACCTTGGCTGGTCTGCCACCAGTGCAGATTCTTTGCTGATGGTGATGTACAGCCTTCTTTAAAAATGTAACAGGTAAAATGAGGAGCACCCAATGAGCAATGCATGGCACATGGTCTGAAAGGATGAGCAGGAAGCATGCAAGTCATTCTTGGATGCATATAGTGAGTTGGTGAGAAAGCATGACAGAGTTTGGTCAGTGAAAAGAAGCCTATCCCTCAGGCAACCATCAAGCAGTTTCAAAAGTTAGAGTTGGGGCCAGTGATTTGCAGGCTGTATTACAGCTATGTCAGCATACTGTGGGCTGAGTGATTGATGCACGCATCCTTTTGCTTTCAATGCAAACCCATTAGCTTTCCCACTCTTCCTTGGCCTAGAGAAATTCTCTCTCATTTGTTTCCATGAGTGATGCACGAAGGAGGGAACATTCATACCACCTCGGCCATTCTTTCTGTACAATAGCTCTACTTGGTGGGTTTCTCAGTGTCAATAATGGCCACAACTGTGAAAGACCTGAATTTATTTGGATCATAATACAATCTTATAAACTAGTGGATGATTTAATGTATGTTAATGTTTCTCCCTCAAACAATAATACTTCCAGACCACCCCAACTAATGTTAACAGTAATGGTGTTCAAACAAAAAAAGTACAAAAACTGATAAAATGAACTGAACATATCGAGGAATATGAGAGGTCATCATAATTCAAAAAGAGCAAGACAGAAAACAGTTGAGACAAGCAGTCAAACAGATATGGAAAAGACACATTTCTTTTTTGTTCAAACGTCTGTCCAGGAGCTAAATTTGTTTACTATTATCATTATTTGTTATAAAAGGTAAAAATACTCTTTGTTTCCACTAATAATATTTTTATTGAAATAATTTATGTAAAAGGAAGCTTAAATTAGAAGTAAAATTATAATGAAAAGTTTCTGGTTTTAAATTGGACCTCCTAAGGCCCCAAAATGGTGAACTGGAATTGTGCGCATACCTCCAACTGAAAGTGCGCCACCCTCCATGTTAGGTAAGGACTAACAAGCAGCATCTTTTTGCATATGCAAATAAGGTGCTAACGCCTGCTTCAGGTCCCTGATGAAACTTTGGTTTGCCCTGAGGCAGCCAGCGCCAGGGAAAACCAACCTAAACATCGCATAAATAAATGAAAAGGAAAGTACTTACCACAATCGCCTCCACTCCCAAGATCCCCGGGCTTGACCATCAGGCCTCCCGATCTCCCTCACCCCCCGCCATCAATCTAGAGGC
Source organism: Squalus acanthias (assembly GCA_030390025.1). NCBI lineage: Eukaryota > Metazoa > Chordata > Chondrichthyes > Squaliformes > Squalidae > Squalus > Squalus acanthias. The sequence continues at coordinate 24,780,935 of CM059427.1, read as the reverse complement.
CCCGATCTCCCTCCCTACCACCCGATGGCAAACCTGAGGCCATCGATCCACTTACCTGTGGGCAGCTGCACTAGCAGTAGCCCAAACTTCGACCACTTACCTGATTGCTGCCTTCTCCCGCAGCACCAGCTTCATTTTGATGGAAGTTCAAGGTCCAATATCTGGGGCTCTTTGCACCTCAGCCTTTGTGCGTGGGGGAATAATGCTGTGGGGTGTGGTGCCAAAACTGGGTTCTCCAGAATTTAACCCCCCACTGTGTTATAACAAAATATGAAACTGTGCAGAACATAGATTGCTCCTGATATTTTAACTATTTAAATCACATGTAAACCACTAACCTTGTTATCATCCATTACTGTGTTGAGCGACTCTATCCACATAGGGTCAATATCTCCATCTAAAACAATCCACTTTGGACCTCCATGAGCAATACTGGAAAGTTCCCTCATAGTAGTTGAAAACAAGCCTATTCATTTGTGGAACCAAATAAACAAAGTCTTCATTACTGACAGAATCTACACTTATTTGTGGTTGGAAAACAGACCCAGGGAGACTGAAACATAAGAAGCTTCCGCAGAACCAACAATTCCTATGTTACAACCGCAGTACATTGTTAGCTAAAAATATACAACAATTTGCATACTAGTTTCCTCCTCACTCATTTCCCCAATGTAAGTCAAACAGTACACTTTTCTTGTGCCCGACTTGACTGCAGCTGAACCTGGCGACACTTCTGGATTCAGCTGTTTTAAATGGCTTGGGTCAGCACCAGGCAGAACTACTGTCCAGGAATCAGCACTCACTGCAAATTGGGGGAGAGAGGTTGTGCAGTGCTGCTGGCCTTAAAAGCTTTCCCTTGGTGTCCTGGCCAACATTTATCTTTCAAACACCACCACCAAAACCAGATCGTCTGGTCATTTATCTCATTGCTGTTTTTTGGGGCCTTGATGTGTACAAATTGACTACCAGGTTTCCCTACTTTACAGCAGTGACTACGCTTCAAAAGTACATAGTTGGTTGTAAAGTGTTTTGGGATGTTCTCAGGTAATGAAAGGAGATATGTATGCAAGTTTTTTTCTTTCTTTAGCTCCCTGGGTCCATATCTTTGAGCTGGTGGTCAGGAGGGATAGAATGACTGATTTGTGCTGTGAAGTGATGGTAGGACCAGATGCATTGGAGCCTGTGAGTTCTTCCTCAGATATACCTAAAGGAAGAAAAGAGGAAGGAATGGCTTCCTGATGTATAGAGTCAGAGGCACAGAAGGAGGCTATTCGGCCCATCGAGTCTGTGCCGGCTCTCTGTCAGTCCCATTTCCCCGCTCTATCCCCGTAGCCCTGCAAGTTTATTTCCCTCAAGTGCCTATCCAGTCTCCCCTTGAAAACATTGAGTGTTTCCGCTTCCACCACTTCCGTCGGCAGCAACTTCCACGTCCTCACCACTCGCTGCGTTAAAAAGTTTTTCCTCACATCCCCCTATATCTCTTGCCCAAAACCTTAAATCTGTGTCCCCTAGTCCTTGTACCATCAACTAGTGGGAACAACCTTTCCCCGTCTAGCCTATCCAAACCAGTCATAATCTTGTACACCTCCATCAAATCACCCCTCAACCTCCTTTGCTCTAATGAAAACAAATCCAACTTCTCCAACCTGTCCTTGTAGCTAAGATCCCCCAACCCCGGAACCATTCTGGTAAATCTCCTCTGCACCCTCTCAAGGGCCTTCACATCCTTCCTTAAGTGTGGTGACCAGAACTGGACGCAATACTCCAGTTGTGGCCTAACCAGCGCTTTATAAAGGTTCAGCATAACTTCTCTACTTTTGCACTCAATACCTCTACTTATGAAGCCCAAGATCCCATATGCTTTTCTAACCACTCTCTCAATATGTCCTGCCACCTTCAGGGACCTATGCACATTAACTCCCAAGTCCCTCTGTCCCTGCACACTCTTTAAAACTGTGCCATTAAGTGTATATTGCCTCTCCCTGTTCCTTCTGCCAAAATGCATCAACTCACACTTCTCTGTATTAAATTCCATCTGCCACTTGTCTGCCTATTCTGCTAGCCTTTCTATGTCCTATTGCAGTGATTGGTATCATCCTCACTCTTTGCCACACCCCCAAGTTTGGTGTCATCGGCAAATTTAGAAATTCTACTTTGTATTCCAATATCCAGGTCATTCATACACATAAGCAGTGGCCCCAGCACTGACCCTTGGGGAACACCACTGTCTACCATCCTCCAGTCTGAAAAACAGCCATTTACCACAACTCGCTGTTTTCTGTCCTTAAGCCAATTCCTTATCTAAGCTGCCTCTGACCCACCTATTCCATGAGCCTCAATTTTGTTAACCAGTCTTCTATGTGGTACTTTGTTAAACGCCTTCCAAAAATCCATGTAGACAACATCCATTGCATTCCCTTCATCGATCCTCCCTGTTACTTCATCAAAAAATTAAATTAGATTAGTCAAACATGATCTTCCTTTTACAAATCCGTGTTGGCTCTCCTTAATTAGCTTAAACCTCTCCAAGTGCCCGTTAATTTTTTCCACGATTTTTGTTTATAAAACTTTACCCACCACTGATGTTAAACTGTAGTTACTAGGATTATCCTTACACCCTTTCTTGAACAATGGTGTCACATTTGCCACTTTCCAATCCTCAGGCACCTCCCCCGCATCTAGGGAAGATTGGAAAATTATGGTAAGCCCTTCCGCTATCTCCTCCCCCAATTCCCTGAGCAATCTGCGATGCAAGCCATCTGGACCAGGCGACTTATCCACTTTAACCATACCCAGCCTTTCTCGTACATCCTCTCTATCAACTTTCACCCCTTCCATTGCTCCTACCGATATTTTGTCAGCATCCACCTCTTTAGTAAACACCGATACAAAGTACTCATTGAGTATTCTAGCCCTGCCCTGTGGCTCTAAGCATATAACACCTTCTTTGTCGCTAATAGGTCCCACCCCGCCTCTTACTACCCGCTTACTGTTGACATGCCGGTTGAAGATTTTTGAGTTCCCTTTTATGTTAACCGCCATTCTACTCTCATATTCTCTCTTTGCCAATCTTATTTTCATCTTCACTTCCCCTCTCAACTTACTGTATTTGGTCTGGTTCTCCCTTGAAGAATTTACCTGACATGCATCATACACCCTCTTTTTTTGTTTCATCATCTTCTCTATCTCCCTCGTCATCCAAGGAGCCCTTCCTTTGGTTCCCTTACTCTTCCCTATTGTTGGAATGTACCTAGCATGTACTTGGAACATCACCCATTTGTTCCATTACAGTTTTTCCTGTCAGTCTTTGGTTCCATTTTACCCTGGCTAGATCCCTTCGCATCCCAGTGAAGTTAGCCCTATTCCAGTTTAAAAGTTCCACTCTAGATTTTTCCTTGCACCTCTCCATTGCTAATCTAAATCTTATGATACAATGATCACTCGTACCCCAGTGTTCTCCCACAGACACTTGGTCATAGTAAGAATAACATAAGGGTTTCATGATGGAGATTGCTGACAATTAACGTGGGGTGCAATAGGATGAGAAGGAAGAGAAGCTGAAGTTTGTTATGGACCCAGAACGAGCACATACCATCCTGCTCTCCACAACCAGTTGTGACACTCTAAATGACCTCGCCCCAAAATTTGCAGCATTTCATTCTCATAAGGGGGCTGGGGTGGTGAGAAGTCGGAGGTTTGGTGGGGGGCCTCCTAACTGTCACAACTGTTTCTGCTTGTTTTCTACCACAATTAATGGTCCTATGGCCATGCAGCTACAGAGATTATCTGATGTTATGAACTTATCCTTGAAAAAGAATGCAAAAAGTAAGAATTGCCTTTTGTTGCCACAGCCTACAGTAAAAACCAGGTGGCAGCATGCACCCCATAAGGGCTGTAAATACAGGTACATGCAACAAGCAGTTACAAAAACAGTACTAGCAAAATTAATGGGAGTAAAAGTCGATAAATCCCAAGGACCGGATGACCGACATCCTAGGGTTTTGAAAGAGGTGGCCATTGGGATAGTGGACGCATTGGTTGTCATCTTCCAAAATTCTATAGATTCTGGAATGGTTCCTGCAGATTGGAGGATAGCAAATGTAACCCCGCTATTTAAGAAAGGAGGGAGAGAGAAAACGGGGAACTACAGACCTGTTAGATTCACATTAGTTGGGAAAATGCTGGAATCTATTATAAAAGATGCAATAACTGGGCACTTAGAAACTAATATTAAGATTGGGCAGAGTCAACATGGATTTATGAAAGGGAAATCCTGTTTGACAAACCTATTGGAGTTCTTTGAGGATGTAACTAGTGGAGTAGACAAAGGGGAACCGGTAGATGTGGTGTATCTGGGTTTTCAGAAGGCCTTCGATAAGGTCCCACACAAGAGGTTGGTGAACAAAATTAGGGCACATGGAATTGGGGGTAATATACTAGCATGGATTGAGAATTGGTTACAGACAGAAAACAAAGAGTAGGGATAAACGGGTCTTTTTCAGGATGGCAGGCTGTGACTAGTGGGGTACCGCAAGGATTGGTGCTTGGGCCCCAGCTATTCACAATCTATATCAATGATTTGGATGAGGGGACTAAATGTAACATTTCCAAATTTGCTGATGATACAAAGCTAGGTGGCAGTGTCAGTTGCGAAGAGGATGTGAAGAGGCTTCAAGAGGATCTCGACAGGCTCAGTGAGTGGGCGAGAACATGGCAGATGGATTATAATGTGGATAAATGTGAAGTTATCCACTTTGGTAGAAAAAACAGAAAGGCAGAGTATTTCCTAAATGGTGAAAGATTGGGGAATGCAGATGCTCAAAGGGACCTGGGTGTCCTTGTACATGAGTCACTGAAAGTGAATGTGCAGGTGCAGCAAGCCATTAGGAAGGCAAATGGTATGCTGGCCTTCATTACAAGAGGATTTGAGTACAGGCGTAAAGAACTCTTACTCCAATTATATAGGGCCTTGGTGAGACCACACCTGTGTGTACAATTTTGGTCTCCTTACCTAAGGAAGGATATACTTGCCATAGAGGGAGTGCAACGAAGGTTCACGAGATTGATTCCTGGAATGGCGGGACTGTCGTATGAGAAGAGATTGAGTAAACTAGGCCTGTATTCTCTTGAATTTAGAAGAATGAGAGGGGATCTCATTGAAGCATACAAAATTATTACAGGGCTTGATAGGATGAATGCTGGGAGAATGTTTCCCTTGGCTGGGGAGTCTAGAACCAGGGGCCACAGCCTCAAGATAACGGGTAGGCCATTCAGGACTGAGATGAAAAGAAATTTCTTCACACAGAGGGTGGTGAATCTTTGGAATTCTCTACCCCAGAGGGCTGTGGAGGCTCAGTCATTGGGTATATTCAAAACAGAAGTCGATAGATTTCTGTCTAGTAAGGGCATCAAGGGATATGGCGATAGGGCTGGTGAATGGAGTTGAGGCAGAAGATCAGCCATGATCTCACTGAATGGCGGAGCAGGCTCGAAGAGCCGAATGGCATACTCCTGCTCCTATTTCTTATGTTCTTATGTTCTTATTCCATGTGAGGCTCTTGTGGGGTGAAATGCATGCAAGGATGTGAATGAAGAAACATTTCAGGTGAAGGCTATTTATGTGAAGGCCACCATGCTATCTCATAGATATAGATAGAAAGTAATTAAAGTACTTTAACACACTGTGAGGGAAGGCAGACTTGCCTCGTTCAGTATATTATTGGAAGGTTTGTGTTGGCTCCTCTTACCTTGCCGAACCTGGGAAAGCTTTGAAACTACTTCGTGCATTGCCTGGCCATGTATGGAACTGCTTTGGCCACCTCCTTGCAGCTCTCCTTGGGGCCCAGTGGCACTCTGCCAAATAGGATCTTCCTCCTCTACCTCACTTCTTCTAACAGCACTTCAGCTCCACCTGAGAATATGGTGGCTCTCTGCTACACTGCCAGACACTCTTTATTGTCTGAAGTTTCTTTACTTGGCCAAAAATGATGACTGCCCATTTTCTGAAAACTCGGGCTCACCCAAATAATTATAATACAGGATCAATGCTCATTATATCAGACGGCTGTGAATCATGCTATACAACAAATGGGGCCTTGCCACTGACCCCACATCCCAAGAACAAATAGATAACAAAAAAATGTTATGAACGGTTTCAAAACAATTAGAGGTTTTGATAAGACACATAGGGAAAATCTATATCCACCAGTCAGAGAGTCTGGAACCAGAGGTCATAAATTTAACATTATCAAAAGAACAAAGGGCAAGGTTAGGAAAATTGATTATACATAGAAGGTTATTAGGACATGGAAATTTAGAACAGAGGTGGCAGCAGAATCCAAAATAGATTTTAAAAGGGACATAGATAAATAATTGAAAAATAAACATTCACAAGCTTATTTGAAAAGGTCAGAGGGGATTGGGACTTAATGGATAATGCTTTCAGTGAGCCGGCACAGGTGCAATGGCCAAACGGCCTTCTACTGTGCCGTAAATTTTTGTATTTCCAGCCCATGTTGCTCTTTTGTGCCGTCAAAAAGCGAGCAGCGGCAGCAGCGGACCTGCGGTGGAGCAGCGGCTGTGGGTGAAATTAAAGGTCGGTGATTTTCAGGCCCAGTCGAGCAGCGGCAGCAGCAGGAGCGGCGGCAGAATTCGAGAGTGATGTCACAGTACAGAAAGTGACGCCGCGCAGGGGAAGCAGCTGATTGGGTGAGTACGGCCAGGTGAGTATTTATACTATTCTATAGTTTGACAGTTAAAGTTAATAGTTTATAAGGTTTAGAAGGTCTTAATTTTGTGGTTTATAGCTGTTAAGGTCTCTGTTCTGTAGCGGGGAGTGCTAGTAAACAAGGGCCCTTGAGTAAATCATTTAATTGTACTGCAATTAGTGGTATTGATTTGATTTAATTTAATTTAGATTAAAGGGTAAGTCATGGCAGCACAGCTCAGCCCCGTGGCATGCTCCTCCTGCACTATGTGGGAAATCAGGGACACTTCCTGTGTCCCTGACGACCATGTGTGCGGGAAGTGTATCCAGCTGCAGCTACTGGCAGACCGCATTGCGGCGCTGGAGCTGTGAATGGCTGCATACTGGAGCATTCGCAATGCTGAGGACATCATGGATAGCACATTTAGGGAGTTGGTCACACCGCAGGTAAAGGCTGCACAGGCAGGAAGGGAATGGGTGACCACCAGGCAGAGTAGTAGTAGGCGCAGGCAGGTAGTGCAGGGGTCCCCTGTGGCCATCCCCCTCTCAAACAGATATACCGCTTTGGATATTGTTGGGGGAGATGGCTTATCGGGGGAAGGCAGCAGTAGCCAACTTCCTGGCACCATGGGTGGTCCTGCTGCATAGGACAGGAGGAAAAAGAGCGGGAGAGCTATAGTGATAGGGGATCCTATTGTAAGGGGAATAGATAGGCGTTTCTGCGGCCGCAAACGCGACTCCAGGATGATACGTTGCCTCCCTGGTGCAAGGGTCAAGGATGTCTCGGAGCAGCTGCAGGGCATTCTGGAGGGGGAGGGTGAACAGCCAGTTGTCGTGGTGCATATAAGTACCAACGATATAGGTAAAAAAACGGGATGAGGTCCTAAATGCTGAATATAGGGAGTTAGGAGGTAAATTAAAAAATAGGACCTCAAAAGGTAGTAATCTCAGGATTGCTACCAGTGCCACGTGCTAGTCAGAGTAGAAATAGAAGGATATTTCAGATGAATACATGGCTACAGGAATGGTGCAAGGGGGAGGGATTCAAATTCCTGAGACATTGGAACCGGTTCTGGGGGAGGTGGGACCAGTACAAACTGGACGGTTTGCACCTGGGCAGGACCGGGACTGATGTCCAAGGGGAGTGTTTGCTACTGCTCTTGGGGAGGGTTTAAACTAAAATGGCAGGGGGTTGGGAACCTGTGCAGGGAGACAGAGGAAAGGGAAGCAAGGATAGAAGCAAAAGACAGGAAGGAGAAAAGCAAAAGTGTAAGTCAGAGAAATCAAGGGTGTAAATCAAACATGGCCACAGTAAATAATAATTCTAAAAGGACTAAGAGTGTTAAAAAAACAAGCCTGAAGGCTTTGTGTCTTAATGCGAGGAGCATTCGTAATAAGGTGGATGAATTAGCTGCACAAATGGACGTAAACGGATATGATATAATTGGGATTACATAGACATGGCTCCAGGGTGACCAAGGCTGGGAATTCAACATCCAGGGGTATTCAATATTCAGGAAGGACAGGCAAAAAGGAAAAGGAGGTGGGGTAGCATTGCTGGTTAAAGAGGAGATTAACACAATAGTAAGGAGGATATTAGCTCTGATGATGTGGAATCTGTACGGGTAGAGCTGAGAAATACCAAGTGGCAGAAAACATTAGTGGAGTTGTATACAGACCCCCAAACAGTAATGTTGAGGTTGGGGATGGCATTAAATGAGAAATTAGAGACTCGTGCAATAAGGGCACAGCAGTTATCATGGGTGACTTTAATCTACATATAGATTGGGCTAACCAAATTAGTAACAATACTGTGGAGGAGGAATTCCTAGAGTGTATACGGGATGGTTTCCTGGACGAATATGTCGAGGAACCAACTAGAGATCAGGCCATCTTAGACTGGGTATTATGTAATGAGAAAGGATTAATTAGCAATCTTGTTGTGCGAGGCCCCTTGGGGAGGAGCGATCATAATATGATAGAATTCTTCATTAAGATGGAGAGTGAAGTAGTTGACTCCGAGACTAGGGTCCTGAATTTAAATAAAGGAAACTACGATGGTATGAGGCGCGAGTTGGGTAGGATTGATTGGGGAACGTTACTTAAAGGGTTGACGGTGGATAGGCAATGGCAAACATTTAAAGATTGTATGGATGAACTGCAGAATTTGTTCATCCCTGTTTGGCATAAAAATAAAACAACAAAGGTGACTCAACCGTGGCTAACAAGGGAAATTAGGGATAGCATAAGATCCAAGGAGAGGACATATAAATTGGCCAGAAAAAGCCGCAAACCTGAGGATTGGGAGCAGTTTAGGATTCAGCAAAGGAGGACAAAGGGATTAATTAAGAAGGGGAAAGTAGAATATGAGAGTAAGCTCGCAGGGAACATAAAAACTGACTGTAAAAGCTTCTATAGATATGTGAAGAGAAAAAGATTGGTGAAGTCAAGCGTAGGTCCCTTGCAGTCAGAATCAGGGGAATTTATAATGGGGAACAAAGAAATGGCAGACCAATTAAATACATACTTTGGTTCTGTCTTCACAAAGGAGGACACAAATAAACTCCCAGAGATGTCGGGGAACATAAGGTCTAATGAGAGGGAAGAACTGAATGAAATCAGTATTTGTAGGGAAATGGTGTTAGGGAAATTGACTGGATTGAAGGCCGATAAATCCCCAGGGCCTGATAATCTACATCCTAGGGTACTTAAGGAAGTGGCCCTAGAAATAGTAGATGCATTGTTCGTCATCTTCCAAAATTCTATAGAATCTGGAACAGATCCCATGGATTGGAGGGTAGCTAATGTAACGCCACTATTTAAAAAAGGTGGTAGAGAGAAAACGGGTAAGCCTGACATCGGTAGTGGGGAAAATGCTAGAGTCCATTATAAAAGATGTAATAGCAGAGCACTTGGAAAACAGTGACAGGATCGGACAAAGTCAACATGGATTTACAAAAGGTAAATCATGCTTGACTAATCTACTGGAATTTTCTGAGGATGTAACTGGTAGAATAGATAAGGGAGAACCAGTGGATGTGGTGTATTTGGACTTTCAGAAGGCTTTTGATAAGGTCCCACATAAGAGATTGGCGTGCAAAGTTAAAACACATGGGATTGGGGGTAAGTTACTGACTTGGATAGAGAACTGGTTGGCAGACAGGAAGCAAAGAGTTGGAATAAACGGGTCTTTTTCCGAGTGGCAGGCAGTGACTAGTGGGGTACCGCAGGGATCGGTGTTAGGACCCCAGCTATTCACAATATATATTTATGATCTAGACGAGGGAACTAGATGTAATATCTCCAAGTTTGCAGACGACACAAAGCTGGGTGGGCGTGTGTGCTGTGAGGAGGATGCAGAGAAACTCCAGTATGATTTGGACAGGTTGGGTGATTGGGCAGACGCAGGGCAGATGCAGTATAATGTGGATAAATGCAAGGTTATCCACTTTGGTGGCAAAAACAGGAAGACAGATTATCTGAACGGCAATAGATTGGGAAAAGGGGAAGTGTAACAGTCGCTGAAGGTAAGTATGCAGGTACAGCAGGCGGTTAAGAAGGCAAATGGTATGTTGGCCTTCATAGCGAGAGGATTCGAGTACAGGAGCAAGGATGTCTTGCTGCAGTTGTACAGGGCCTTGGTGAGACCACACCTTGAGTATTGTGTGCAGTTTTGGTCACCTTATCTGAGAAAGGATGTTCTTGCCATGGAGGGAGTGCAGCGAAGATTCACCAGACTGATACCTGGGATGGCAGGAATGACGTATGAAGAGAGATTGGGTCGATTAGGCTTATATTCGCTAGAGTTTAGAAGAATGAGAGGGGATTTCATTGAAACTTATAAAATTCTAACAGGACTAAACAGACTAGATGCAGGAAGGATGTTCCCAATGGCGGGGGAGTCCAGAACCAGAGGTCACAGTCTAAGGATAAGGGGTAAGCCATTTAGGACTGAGATGAGGAGGAATTTCTTCATCCAGAGAGTGGTGAACCTGTGGAATTCTCTGCCACAGAAGGCAGTTGAGGCCAATTCATTAAATATATTCAAGAAGGAGTTAGATATATTTCTTAAGGCTAAAGGGACCAAGGGATATGGGGAGAAAGCAGGGACAGGGTACTGAAATTGGATGATCAGCCATGATCGCATTGAATGGCGGTGCAGGTTCGAGGGGCCGAATGGCCTACTCCTGCTCCTATCTTCTATGTTTCTATGTATTTTCATTTACCGGAAAAAAAAATCATGAGATACTGGTCATTTGAAGAAAAAAAACAGATGCAGAACAATGTGATTTGCAGAAATAGGCACAGGGAGCCCAAAGGTCTGTGTCACTCATCATAGCATCATCACACATACTGCAGCAGTTTAAGAAGTCAGCACACTACCCCACTCAGGGCAACTAGTGATGGGCAATAAATGCCATGCCAGTGTCATCCATTTTCCAAGAAATTTAAAAAAAAATCCTAAATATGGAACATTGTGTTTATTTTAATTGAAAGTAATCACCGCTTCAATCGCTCTCCCCGTTATATTTCCCAATCTTGGTAAGTCTACAGGTGCAGGTACAGGAGGGCTCAGATAAAGCAAGTTAATGTATTCACACCAGAGAACATCCTCCTTATCTCGGAAAAGCAGCTGCAACGAGTCATTAAGAAAATAAACCTTCACATAAGACAACAGCTGTGTATGGCCCCAAAAAGTTCATTTGCTGACTAATAAAAATGATGTTAGAAGCTGATTTTCTAGCAGTTTATTTGTTATGTAGAACTTCTTTAAGGTTAATTAAACTTACCCTGTAACTCAGAAACCATCAGCTCATCTTAAAACAGGTCACAAGTTTGTGCACAACGAACAGTTGGAGAAAGTGACATCTGCTTCTAAAGTCCTTCAACTATACCCTCCAATTGATGGGATTGGTTTAGATTGAGAACCTCCAAACTCAGTGAACAAAGCATATTTTTCTCATGAAGCACTGTAAAACTGGCACAAGTTGAAATGCTGAATTTCAACTTAGAAAGCGGGTGGTTGGCATGCACTGTCACTGAAAGACAAACATGCTGAATCAATTGAGGTCTTTAAAAGAAAGATGCTTACATTGGAAGTAAGGCTAGTAAGAGATATGGTTAGCAGGCACAAAATTAGGGTTAGAGAGAGAACTGCCATGGCTTACAAAATGCTAGAGTTAGCTTGATGGGCTGAATGACCTATTCTTGTTCCTATGTTCTTATAGAACTTCCATGCTTGTACACAGAGGTTCAAGGAACTTAATAGTCTTTTAATTTTGCAATTGTAATTTATATTAATTAAGAAAGGTGAAAGAGAGAAGCCAGGAAATTAGAGACCAGTTAGTCTAACATCTTTTGTGGGGGAGTTGTTGGAATCTATAATTAAGAACAGAGTGACTGAGCAATTAGAAGAGTTTGGGCTGATGAGAGATCTAACATGGATTTGTAACGGGTAGGTCATGTCCAACGAACCTAATTCAATTTTTTGAGGAAGTAACCAAAGTAGTCGACAGGGGAATGTCTATGGATGTAGTTTATATGGACTTCCAGAAAGCATTCGATAAGGTTCCACATAAGAGATTGTTGGCTAAAATTAAAGCTCATGGAATTGAAGGCAAGTTATTTACCTGGTTAGGAGATTAATTAGGCGGTAGAAGACAGAGAGTAGGGATAATGGCTATGTACTTGAATTGGAAGGAAGTGACTAGTGGTGTCCCAAAAGGATCTGTGCCAGGTCCTCAACTATTCACTATATTAATTAATGACTTAGATAACGCAATAGAGAGCCATATATCTAAAGTGGCCGATGACACAAAGATTGCTGGCATAGTAAGTAGTGTAGACGGGAGCATAAAATTAGAGAGACATTGTTAGATTAAGTGAGTGGGCAAAACTGTGGCAGATGGAGTTCAACACAGGCAAGTGTGAGGTCATGCATTTTAGACCAAAAAAGGATAGATCAGAGTATTTTATAAATGATGAAAAGCTAGGAACAGTGAAGATCCAAAGAGATTTAGGGGTCCATGTACACTGATCACTAAAATGTAGTAGCCAGGTATGAAAAAAAATCTAAAAGTCTAATTAAAAAAAAAAAAAAATTCGTTCATGGGATGTGGGCATCGTTGGCAAGGCCAGCATTTATTGCTAATCCCTAATTGCCCTTGAGAAGGTGGTAGTGAGCCACCTTCTTGAACCGCTGCAGTCAGTGTGGTGAGGGTACTCCCACAGTGCTGCTAGACAGGGAGTTCCAGGATTTTGACCCAGCGACGATAAAGGAACGGCGATATATTTCCAAGTCAGGATGGTGTGCAACTTGGAGGGGAACTTTCAGGTGGTGGCGTTCCCATGTGCCTGCTGCCCTTGTCCTTCTAGGTGGTAGAGGTCACGGGTTTGGGAGGTGCTGCCAAAGAAGCCTTGGCGAGTTGCTGCAGTGCATCTTGTAGATGGTACACACTGCAGCCACGGTACGCCGGTGGTGGAGTGAGTGAATGTTTGAGGTGGTGGATGGGGTGCCAATCAAGCGAGCTGCTTTGTCTTGGATGGTGTCGAGTTTCTTGAGTGTTGTTGGAGCTGCACTCATCCAGGCAAGTGGAGAGTATTCCATCACGCTCCTGACTTGTGCTTTGCAGATGGTGGAAAGGCTTTGGGGAGTCAGGAGGTGAGACACTCGCCGCAGAATACCTAGCCTCTGACCTGCTCTTGTTGCCATAGTATTTAGGTGGCTGGTCCAGTTAAGCTTCTGGTCAATGGTTACCCCCAGGATGTTGATGGTGGGGGATTCGGCGATGGTAATGCCGTTGAATGTCATGGGGAGGTGGTTAGACTCTCGCTTGTTGGAGATAGTCATTGCCTGGCACTTGTGTGGTGCGAATGTTACTTGCCACTTATCAGCCCAAGCCTGAGTGTCGTCCAGGTCGTGCTGCATGTGGGCACGGACTGCTTCATTATCTGAGGAATTGCGAATGGAACTGAACACCACGCAATCATCAGCGAATATCCCAGCCTCTGAACATCTGATGGAGGGAAGGTCATGAAGATGGTTGGCCTCGGACACTGCCATGAGGAACTCCTGCAGCGATGTCCTGGGGCTGAGATGATTGAATTCCAACAACCACAACCATCTTCCTTTGTGCTAGGTATGACTCCAGCCAGTGGAGAGTTTTCCCCCGGATACCCATTGACTGCAGTTTTACTAGGGCTCCTTGATGCCATAGTCGGTCAAATACTGCCTTGATGTCAAGGGCAGTCACTCTCACCTCACTTCTGGAATTCAGCTCCTTTGTCCATGTTTGGACCAAGGCTGTAATGAGGTCTGGAGCCAAGTGGCCCTGGCGGAATTCAAACTGAGCATCGGTGAGCAGCTTGTTGGTGAGTAAGTGCTGCTTGATAGCACTGTCGACGACCCCTTCCATCACTTTGCTGCTGATTGAGAGTAGACTGATGGGGCAGTAATTGGCCGGGTTGGATTGGTCCTGCTTTTTGTGGACAGGACATGCTTGGGGAGTTTTCCACATTGTCGGATAGATGCCAGTGTTGTAGCTGTACTGGAACAGCTTGACTAGAGGCGCGGCTAGTTCTGGAGCACAAGTCTTCAGCACGATAGCCGGGATGTTGTCGGGGCCCATTGTCTTTGCTGTATCCAGTGTGCTCAGCCGTTTCTTGATATCACGTGGAGTGAATCAAATTGGCTGAAGACTGGCTTCTGTGATGGTGGGGACCTCAAGAGGAGGCCGATATGGATCATCCACTCGGCACTTCTGGCTGAAGATGGTTGCAAACACTTCAGCCTTGTCTTTTGCACTCGCGTGCTGGGCTCCACCAGCATTGAGGATGGGGATATTCATGGAGCCTCCTCCTCCCGTTAGTTAATTGTCCACCCCCATTCACGACTGGATGTGGCGGGACTGCAGAGCTTTGATCTGATCCGTTGATTGTGGGATCGCTTAGCCCTGTCTATAGCATGCTGCTTCTGCTTTTTAGCGTGCATGTAGTCCTGTGTTGCAGCTTCCCCAGGTTTCCCTTGTGTTGGTTCTCTCACCACCTGCCGCAGGCCCAGTCTGGCAGCTATGTCCTTCAGGACTCGGCCAGCTCGGTCAGTAGTGGTGTTACCGAGCCACTCTTGGACATTGAAGTCCCCCACCCAGAGTACATTCTGTGCCCTTGCTACCTCAGTGCTTCTTCCAAGTAGTGTTCAATATGGAGGAGTACTGATTCATCAGCTGAGGGAGGGTGGTAGGTAGTAATCAGCAGGAGGTTTCCTTGCCCATGAGACTTCTTGGGGTCCGGAGTCAATGTTAAGGACTCCCAGGGTCACTCCCTCCCGACTTATACCACTGTGCCGCCACCTCTGGTGAGTCTGTCCTGCCGGTGGGACAGGGCATACCCAGGAATGGTGATGGAGGAGTCTGGGACATTGGCTGAAAGGTATCATTCTGTGAGTATGCCTACGTCAGGCTGTTGCTTGACTAGTCTGTGGGACAGCTCTCCCTATTTTGGTACAAGTCCCCAGATGTTATTTAGGAGGACTTTGCAGGATCGACTGGGCTGGGTAATCCGAAGCCGGTTCCTAGGTCTATGCCGGGTAGTCCGTCCAGTTTTATTCTTATTATTGCTTTTCATAATGGTTTGTTCCAACTGCGTGGCTTGCTAGGCCATTTCAGAGGACAGTTAAGAGTCAACCACATTGCTGTGGGTCTGGAGTCACATATAGGCTGGATCAGGTAAGGATGGCAGATTTCCTTCCCTAAAAGGGCATTAGTGAATCAGATGGGTTTTTATGACAATCCGGTAATTTCTAGTCACCATGACTGATACGAGCTTTTTATTCCAGTTTTTATTTAATTAACTAAATTTAAATTCCCCAGCTGTCGTGGTGGGATCAGATCATTAGTCCAGGCCTCTGGATTACTAGTCCAGTAACATAACCACTATGCCATCATTCCCAGTAATGGAATATTAGCCTTTATAACTAGAGGGCTAGAATACAAGGGGGAAGAAGTTTTGCTGCAGCTATACAAAACCCTGGTTGGACCACATCTGGAGTACTGTGCACAGTTCTGGGCACCGCACCTTAAAGGTCCTAACTGCTGAAACTGCATTTTAAGCATTTCAGTTCTAATCCTTTTCACGTTATTGGTTCCAACATGAATCACAACTTCTAGCTGTTCCTAGAATCATCGAATAGAATAATAGAATCTTACAGCACCGATGGAGAGCATTCGGCCCGTCATGCCTGTGCCGGCTCTTTGAAAGAGCTGTCCAATTTAGTCCCACAGCCCAGCTTTCCCCCCTGCAAATTAGTCCTCTTCAAATACATGTCGAATTGCCATTTGAAAGTTCCTATAGAATCTGATTCCACCACCCTTTCAGGTAATGTGTTCCAGATCTTAACCCTCTGCGTGAAGAAATGTCACCTCATTTCCCCTCTAGTTCTTTTGCCATTATTTAATGACCTCTGGTTACCGACCCACTTCCCAGAGGAAACAGTTTCTCCCTACTTGCTCGATCAATACCCCATATAATTTTGAATACCTCTATTAGGTCTCCCCTTAACCTTCAGAAGGCATTCTATAAGGTGTCACACAAGAGTTTATTAAACATAATTAGGGCTCATGGGATTGGGGGTAATATACTAGCATGGATTGAGGATTTGTTAACGGACAGAAAACAGAGAGTAGGAATAAACGGGTCATTTTCGGGTTGGCAGGCTGTAACTAGTGGGGTACCGCAAGGATCAGTGCTTGGGCCTCAGCTATTCACAATCTACATCAATGATTTGGATGAGGGGACCAAATGTAATATATCCAAGTTTGCTGATGATACAAAGCTGGGTGGGAATGTAAGTTGTGAGGAGGATTCATGGAGGCTTCAAGGGGATATAGACAGGCTAAGTGAGTGGGCAAGAACATGGCAAATAGAATATAATGTGGAGAAATGTGAAGTTATCCACTTTGGTAGGAAAACTAGAAAAGCAGAGTATTTTTTAAATGGAGAGAGATTGGGAAATGTTGGTGTTCAGAGGGACCTGGGTGTCCTTGTACACAAATCACTTAAAAAGTTAACATTCAGGTGTTGCAAGCAATTAGGAAAGCAAATGGTATGTTGGCCTTTATTACCCCAGAGGGCTGTGGAGGCTCAGTCGTTGAGTATATTCAAGACAGGGATCAATAGATTTTTGGATATTAAGAGAATATGGGGATAGTGCAGGAAAGTGGAGTTGAGGTAAAAGATCAGCCATGATCTTATTGAATGGTGGAACAGGCTCGAGGGGCCAAATGGCCTACTCCTGCACCCATTTATGATGTTCTTCTCTGCTCCAAGGAGAACAATCCCAGCTTCTCCAATCTCACCACATAACTGAACTCCCTTATCCCTGGTATTATCCTGGTAAACCTCCTGTGTACCCTCTCCAGGGTCTTGACATCCTTCCTAAATAGTGGTGTACAGAATTGTACACAATACTCCAGCTGAGGTCTAACCAGAGATTTGTATAGGTTTAGCATGACTTCCTTGTTTTTGTATTCATTGCCCCCATTTACAAAGCCAAATATCCCATATGCTTTTTTAAAACCACCTTATCAACTTTCCCTACCATCTTCAAAGATTTGTGAATATGGACCCCCAGGTCCCTCTGTTCTTGCCCCCCTCTCAAAATAGTACAATTTAGATTATACTGCCTTTCCATGCTTTTCCCCCAAAGTACATCACTTCACACTTAGCTGCATTAAATTGTATCTGCCATGTGTCTGCCCATTTCACCAGTCTATGTCCTCCGGAAGTCTGCTACTATTATGCTCACTATTTACTATGTAGCCAAGTTTTGTATCATACGCAAACTTTGCAATTGTACTTCCTATACCCAAGTCCAGGTCATTTATACATAACAAGAAAAACAATGGTCCGAATACCGACCCCTGGGGTCCCCACTGCATACTTCTTTGCACCCTTCTATAATAACCTTTACCTTGCTATCTGGGAGACTGTAAAGTTATATTGAAGTTGATACAGCTAATTTTATTTGAAGTACCGAAAACCCTTCCAGGAGAAATTATTTTTGGCTTGAAAGGCAGAATTACAGCAAGCTCAAAAAGGCCTGAACAATGTGTCAAAAATCAAGGTTTGCTAAGAGAGCAGGCTCCCAGAATCTCATGTAATATATCCCATGCCTTCAGCACTCAAGTCCCCAGTCAATCAGTTCTAAATTCACCAATGCTTCAAACTATGCTTTTATATACTTGAAATCTTTCCTCTCATATAAGTGATTGAATTTTGGATATACCTGCAACTTAAATTACTACAAGCTGGCCCCCCACTGCATTTTCAGTGTAGCTTCTTGTTTTTGTGCATCATACCACTACCACTATACTACCGTAGTATCAGTAACGGAGACCATGAAACTACCGGATTGTCAGAAAAGCCCATCTGGATCACAATATCCTTTCTGAAAGGAAACCTGTCATCCTTACCCAGTCTGGCACTCAACTGCCACTCCGTTGTATCAAACAGCTACAATAAAGTATATTAAGAATAAAACCGGACGGACCACCAGGCATCGACCTAGGCATCGGATTCGGCAAAGGCACAAGTCAACCCTGCAAAGTCCTCCTCACTAATATCTGGGGACTTGCGCCAAAATTGGGAGAGCTGTCCCAAAAACTAGTCAAGCAACAGCCTGACATAGGCATACTCACAGAATCATACCTTTCAGCCAACGCCCCAGACTCCTCCATCACCATCCTTGGGTATGTCCTGTCCCACCGGCAGGACAGACCCACCAGAGGTGGTAGCACAGTGTAAACAGTCAGAAGGGAGTGGCCCTGGGAGTCCTCAACATTGACTCTGGACCCCATGAAGTCTCATGGCTTCAGGGACAAGAGCACAGAATGTACTCTGGGTAGGGGACTTCAGTGGCTCGGTAGCACCACGACTGGCCAAGTCCTGAAGGACATAGCTGCCAGACTGGGCTTGCAGCATGTGGTGAGAGAACCAACATGAGGGAAAATCTATGAGCTTGTTCTCATCAATCTACCTGTTGCAGATGCAGTATTGATAGGAGTGACAACCACGCACTCAGTGGATCTGAGTCCTTGTGGAGACAAAGTCCCATCTTCACCCTCCATTGTGCCACTACCACCATGCTAAATGAGATAGATTCAGAACAGATCTAGCAGCTCAACTGGGCATCCATGAGGCACTCAGCCATCAGAAGCAGCAGAATTGTATTCCACCACAATCTGTGACCTCATGGCACAGCATATCCCTCACTCTACCATTACCATCAAACCAGGCGACCAACCCTGGTTCAATGAAATGTAGAAGAGCATGCCAGGAGCAGCACCAGGCATGAGTAGATGCATGCTAAACAGTGGAAGCAGCATGCTATAGACAGAGCTAAGCGATCCCACAACCAACAGATCAGATCAAAGCTCTGCAGTCCTGCCACATCCAGTTGTGAATGGTGTTGGACAATTATACAACTAACTGGAGGAGACGGCTCAATGAACACCCCCATCCTCAATGATGGTGGAGCCCAGCATGTTGAGTGTAAAAGACAAGGCTGAAGCATTCGCAACCATGTTCAGCCAGAAGTGCCAAATGAATGAACCATCTCAGCTTCCTCCTGAGGTGCCCACCATCACAGAAGCCAGTCTTCAGCCAATTCGATTCATTCCATGTAATATCAAGAAACGGCTGAGCACACTGGATACAGCAAAGGCTATGAGCCCAGACAACATCCCAACTGTAGTGCTGAAGACGTGCTCAAGAACTAGCCTCGTCTCTAGCCAAGCTGTTCCAGTTCAGCTATAACACTGGCATCTACCCAACAAAGTGGAAAATTGCCCAGGTATGTTCTGTCCACAAAAAGCAGGACAAAATCCAATCCGGCCAATTACCACCCCATCAGCCTACTCTTGATCATCAGCAAAGTGATGGAGGGTGTCGTCGACAGTGCTATCAAACCCCAATTTGGGTTCTGCCAGGATCACTCGGCTCCAGACCTCATTACAGCCTTGATCCAAACATGGACAAAAGAGCTGAATTCCAGAGCTGAGGTGAGAGTGACTGCCCTTGACATCAAGGCAGCATTTGACCGAGTGTGGCATTAAGGTGCCCTAGTAAAATTGAAGTCAATGGGAATCAGGGGGAAAACTCTTCACTGGTTTGAGTCATACCTAGCACAAAAGAAGATAGTGTGGTTGTTGGAGGCTAATCATCTCAGTTCCAGGACATTGCTGCAGGAGTTCCTCAGGGCAGTGTCCTAGGCCCAATTATCTTCAGCTGCTTCATCAATGACCTTCCCTCCATTATAAGGTCAGAAGTGGGGATGTTTGTTGATGATTGCAGTGTTAAGTTCCGTTCACAATTCCTCAGATAATGAAGCAGTTCATTCCTGCATGCAGCAAGACCTGGACAACGTTCAGGCTTGGGCTGATAAATGCCAAGTAACATTCTCGCCACACAAGTGCCAGGCAATGAACATCTCCAACAAGAGAGTCTAACCACCTCCCCTTGACATTCAATGACATTACCATCATTGAATCCCCCATCAACAACATCCTGGGGGGGCACCATTGACCAGAAACTTAATTGGATCAGCCAGATAAATACTATGGCTACAAGAGCAGGTCAGATGTTAGGTATTCTGCAGCGAGTGTTTCACCTCCTGACTCCCCAAAGCCTTTCCACCATCTACAAGGCACAAGTCAGGAGTGTGATGGAATAGTCTCCACTTGCCTGGATGACTGCAACTCCAACAACACTCAAGGAGCTCGACACCATCCAAGACAAAGCAGCCCGCTTGATTGGCACCCCCATCCACCACCTCAAACATTCATTCCCTCCACCACAGGTGCAACGTGCTGCAGTGTGTACCATCTACAAAATGCACTGCAGCAACTCGCCAAGGCTTCTTTGACTGCACCTCCCAAACCCGCGACCTCTGCCACCTAGAAGGACAGGGCAGCAGGCGCATGGGAACACCACCACCACCTGCAAGCTTCCTTCCAAGTCACACACCATCCTGACTTGGAAATATATCGCCATTCCCTCATCGTCGCTGGGTCAAAATCCTGGAACTCCCTCCCTAACAACACTGTGGGAGTACCTTCACCACACAGACTGCAGCAGTTCAAGAAGGCAGCTCACCACCACCTTCTCAAGGGCAATTAGGAATGGGCAACAAATGCTGGCCTTGCCAGTGATGCCCACATCCCTTGAATGAATTAAAAAAGGGCCTATATTCAGAGATGTTTTAGATTCGTCAGCTTTTCTAGGGCTGTGTTAGCATTTTTGAAGTTGTTTGGCACATCTGCAAAACCCTTTTTGTTGGCTTATTTAGCTTTGAATTGCTTAGCTTTTAAGACTAACTCATTGTAGTTGTGTTGTTTTGTTGTGATGTGAAGATGTAGTAGAAGACAGGAATTGCCTCCAATAGTAATTCTGTAGCAGTCAAGAGCAATTTCCAATGACCATTAAAAGTTTATTTTCAAAATCACACATGATTAATTCAAAATTTGAATAGATGTTCCCAAAATAGCAATTTCTGATAGCAAGAATTTCCTGTTACTTTATCAGGTCCCAAAGAATTAGCAAAATAGTGATACCCTAGTTCTTAAGAATCAAAGTTTCTGATGCCAATGATATTACTTAGCAGCACCAAACAATAAATAGTGCATAATTTGAAATAGCCTTTCAATTCAGCCACAATTAATGGTTACCCTGGACTTAAGCAGATCATTCAGACTCAACATTCAATAATAAAAACATTCAATATATGGTAGAAAGGGTCTCAAACTATATTTTCTTCTATCTATCCTCTCTAGCATTCTTTTATGAGTGGGGATCCATCTGGTCTCATCATCAGCCCATTCAATCAACTGCACAATCTACTTGTTTTGACAGATGCACAATAAAGACAAGAGCTTAGATCAGAGAAGCAAAAATGCTTTGACTCACTGAATAATTAGGGTAGATAGCTCTCGATGGAAAGTTACATTCATCCAATGTCAATTTGAGATAAAAATTCACCATTATCTCTATATTCTAAAGCTTAACTTTACAATTTCATTTTACTTACCATCCTTCCATTCACGTGTAGCGGGGTGCAAAAATCCAAATAGCTCATCTGTGATCACGGCCTTGGGGTTTATGTCACACCACATTGGCTTTAACTTCATGTTGGCATAAGTCCTGTGAAGAGTTCTTAATATCTGTAGGCATTAGACAAGTGCAGTCATGTTGTTTATATTCTCGTAGCTACAGAATACATTTCTAGAGATTCTTGGGCATTGACTTATGACTTGTATTGATTCTTTACAATCTTGGGAGACTGGATGGTGTAGTAGTATTAGACATTGGTTTTTCATCTGGTTTCTCAGACTGATGGTCTCCTTTTACTTGCTGCCTTTAAGCATCCCTCGAGCATGGGCTGTTTTTATTGAGTTCCTTGTGGACAAGGGCCCCAAGTGCTGCCAAGCTTTAGATTCCACCTCCAATGTTTTTCCAAAGCCCAGGTTCCCCGTCCACAGTGATGCCAGCCCATAGGATCTCCCCCATACAGCCAAACACCATGAACACATGCAATTTTCTGCCACTTCCTGTCTGATAGGAAGTCAGCGGTGGCATTTAAATGAAGCCTATTGTTAAAATCAGCCAGGACTCATTTTTCTGCAGGCTGGAAATTAACTCGCCAGCACAGTTTTCCACCAGAAGCTTGCGGGCAGTCAAAATCCAGGCTAGTTTGATAGATTTATGGGGCATAGTACACATTTGGCAGATGTGGAGGAAAGGAAGAAATTATTGGCAAAGCATATTGGTTTGTCCATCTTGAGGAAATATTCTTAAATTTATGCAGAATAAAACTGAGGGTACACATCTTAAGGAATCCAATTCTGCATATTGTAACAGCTGTTCTGGCCCTGCTATGCAGTTCTGACTCTATGATCTGATTGGCTTTGTTGGATCCCACTAAGAAGAAGTAATATGCAATCCAAACATGAAAATACACAAGGCTGTTAATTACAAGAAATAGTTTCTTCAAGTGAGGGATGCAAGAAATGAAATGAGAGCAAGTGAACCTGGGAAAATAATTATCTACATATTTAGCAGGGTGTGTTGCAGTTGATAGGTAACGTTTAGATTTATAAGATATGTAATTGTAAATCGAAGTATTGAACCCTCATGAAGTATAAATGGATTTTGTCCATTTTTCTTAATATAAAAACAATATGCAGACATTGTAATTATCATAATTTGTAGTACCTACATTGTTTAAAACAAATACCATGCTATCTGAGATCATTGTATAATGGCAATCTATAGTTATGAGTTTTTGTATAATTAAGGATGATCCACTGATGATCATGTCATTCAATGAACAAAAGAATTAAAAAGGAATCTCCTTTTTTAATGAATTTTATTTTCTGACGTTTCCTTAGATCTTTCCCCGTCATGTTTTGGTCTTAGTCCAGCCAATGGGAGCTGTATGAAAGAAGACTGGATTCACATGTCCATCAATTTCCCCAACTTCCCTGTGGGACTGCCTGGTTTCAGATCGGCATCTCCTCGAGATGAGGAGCTCACTATTGGAGAATGGAGTATGAACTCCTGTCTGTTCTATAGTAGAGGGTGTTTGTGATAAATCATCATCCAAACTTGTGTTTTTAAATTTTCCCATTTAAAAATCATCATGCACAAGACAGATTAATGTATTAAAGATGATGTGGAGATGCCGGTGTTGGACTGGGGTGGACAAATGTGAGAAGTCACACAACACCAGGTTATAGTCCAACAGCTTTATTTGAAATCACAAGCTTTCGGAGCGCTGCTCCTTCGTCAGGTGACGAAGCTTGTGATTTCAAATAAAGCTGTTGGACTATAACCTGGTGTTGTGCGACTTCTCACAGATGTATTAAAGGACCACAGTTCTACTTGGTTTATTTCCTGAAAGTTTAGTCTGTGATGCAACTGGAGTGCCTTCACTTACCTGGCTTTTGCCAGTTCCAGCAACACCCACAACAAAAACTGAATGTCGTACCGCCAACAGCTCCTCTAGTTGCATAGCCTGACATAAATATAAACAACAGTTTCGAAAGGCTGGTAAATAAGCAGCTATTGCAATAGGCAACTTCACTTAATGACTCATATGGCATCAGAACAAACCTACCAGCAGTAGCATGATAGGACATCTGATCACAACTGTAGGCTATACCAAGTGGGTGAATTTCTTCAGGGCTTTTCCCACTTCCCCGCCGTAGCTTTGGCAGAAACTCTATTTACATGCGAAAATGGTTCCAAAGATATGGCGGCAAAATGAGAGTAGCTCTGAGGAATTTCCTGACGCAAATGTCTGACCTTTCAAGCCATTTGAAAAAACACAACATTTGTAGTTGCTGCTGTACCATTAATCTATGACTAATGCTGTAATTAAGTGGAATGTTTACAATCGGATAGCACAAATGACATAATTAGCGTCACAAACAAAGATTTAAACAGTTAGCCTGCTCTGCTTAACAGAAGTTTTCAAAATTCAATTTGTTTGTCTTGAGAAAAAAATATCTCTAGTAAACAGATAATAAACAGGACAAAAAATACATATTTCACAGTGGGTCTGTTAGCTCCCTCTCGATGTTCACAGAAACGAGAAAAACAGAGAACGCAAGGCAAAGAGAGACAGCGAAAAAGAGCCTATAGTGTGATTCTGAAACACAGTGGCGAAGGTTTTCTGCTTGTGCATTAACCAGCCCTCTATTGAGATAGAGGATCAGCCATGATCATATTGAATGGCGGAGCAGGCTCGAAGGGCCAAATGGCCTACTCCTGCTCCTATTTTACTATGTTTCTAATTTTCTACGTTCCACCCATTAAATAAGCAGAAAATTGTGAACAAGTGAGCACAAAAGTGAAAAACACTAGCTAGGAATCCTCAGCAGGATCTGTAAAATATTCTCGTTTGCCATCATCTCCACTGCAAGGAGGGAAGAAATGCCAAGGAGAGAGCATCGAGTCCAGGAGAAACACCAGTGAGCATTGAATCTGGAAAAAATCCAGAGCGAGCAAGGTAGAGTGGTTTCAGGATTTGGAAGCACTAGGGGTGGTGATCAGAAACACAAGGAAGGGGGTACCAGGGTCTCGCAAAAGTGGCAGAGGGATTTCAAGGTGGGGTTCCCAAGAAGAGGCTACAAGTTTTTTATGTTACTATTTTTAAAGTTTTATTTCAAACGTGCTGAACGCCCACTTATTTCATGTGCCTCTTTCATATAGTTGAACTACCAAGATTAGAAGCAAATTAACAGGAATACATTTTAATCAAGACGCCAATTATATAAACCAAACAACAAAAAAAAAGTGTTTTATCCCACTGCTTAGAGAATGTACAGAACAGATATGGTAGGTTCAATATAGGTAGAATGTTTGTTAACTTATGTTCATGACTTGGCATAGTAAAGACATTAGCCAGCTGTTAGAAATGCAGGCCTTGATACACATTTTACAACAGTGAACATTACAACCTTTAATCAGCCCATTTAGATTTATGATAAACTAAGCATAAAGCTATTATTTCCACCTTTAATATGAAGTTGTCCTCTGGCTGCAGGTGCAGTTCTGAAATGGACTGACGCACCATCTGTTCCAAATCTATGTCTCTCTTGCGTGATACATCCAATGATGGGAAAAGATCACCAATCAGACCCAGAAAAATGGGAACATCGTTTGTAACAATTTTTGGCAGATTAAAATCTCTCAGAGCACGCATTAGGACCTGGAAAACATCAACAGTGCTATAAAACAGTACCAGAACAATAACATTATAACAAAAGACATTAAGTTAACAAACATGATAAATTATTGCATACTTAAACAATTATAGAGCATATGGTTTGTTAAACTCAATCTGTTGTAGACTAAGTCATTGCAGGCACATATATAAATCTCAAAAATTCGAAACTGATGACTGAAATATCTGTGTTGAATTCTATTCCCATTTTGTACACAAATAGACCATCTGGGGTTAGAGAGTGATCATAGTGTGTGTAAGAATATTGATACGTTTTTAACAATACTTTTATTTCTAACAAAGACAGAACAGTAATATAGACTTAATGTCTGGCACGGACTCGATGGGCCGAATGGCCTCTTTCTGTGCTGTTATGACTCTATTCTACATGTTTGAGTCCAATTTTGCTGTTGAAATTAGTTTTAAAATGTAGATTTTATTATTAATTTGTGTACACAACTGTCTTATATTCATTTAACCTACAGATTGCAACCATTTCAGAGTTTACATCTAATCCACCTTATGCTACATGAACTTGTGTCAGTTTTGAAAATGTGGAAAGTATTTCCTGGAGTTTATACCATAATTGAGCACAAAATCAGTGAAAAACATAACTCACAATGATTATTACCAGAACTATACTGCAACCTTCATAGCAACATAATGTGCATTTAGAATACCATTTTCAAAATTTTAAAATTTTCAACTAATGTGGGAGTGCAGTTTACATTCCACTTGCACGTTTTCTTTTGAACTTTTAAGTCAACAAATTGATGTGGCACATACATGGCAACCGTACACATTTGACACACACAGTCAGCATTCTGGGGGCACTCTCCACTTGTCAGCATTTGTGGCCCAAAATCAGTATGGACCAGATCCTTCCCTCAAGTACTGCTCCCAAGCTTCTACCTGCTGGTGGTTATTGATTATCAAGAATTTCTACCAATGTTGTTCTGTACCAAGCATAGCCAGGGTGCGAGCAGGATAGAGCCTAGGGATGGGCCTTGCAGGAGGAAGAAGCAGCGGCTTTTTGGGGGCTGAGAGAGAGAGAGAGAGGGGAGGGGGAGCAGGGGAAAAGCAAGAGCAGCACTTTTGAGGGTGACTGGAGGTGGGGGGGGGTGGGGGGCGGGGGGCAGTACTTGACGGTGGTGGTGGTGGGGGGGGCGGGGGAGCTCGAACTAGCACTTTGCCGAAACTGGGTTTAGTTGGTGCGTTGGAAACCCAAAGTTAACTTAGATTTTTCATCTTAAAAAAAAAAGAAAAGAAAGCAAAAAAGTGAATCAAGGTGTTTAAAAATAACCAGAATGCACCAGTGTAAAACATTTCCAGGGAAGCAAACCCACACAGTTGCATCTAGAATTGCACTACTAGTTGAGGGTGGCAACATTTGGAAGGACTGTTGCAGTTGTAAATTTGCTGCCTGCAGCCTTGACTCCTCCTGTGCTGTAAAATTCTATTTTTATTGTAGATTACAAAATATGAGGGTTTAGCATCTTTGAAAGTAGATAAATCACCAAACCCGGATGAAATGTATCCCAGGCTGCTAAGAGAAGCAAGGGAGGAAATAGCAGAGGCGCTGACCATCATTTTCCAATCCTCTCTGGCTACAGGCATGGTGCCAGAGGACTGCTAACATTGTACTGTTGTTTAAAAAGGGAGAAAGGGTTAGACCCAGTAATTACAGGCCAGTCAGCCTAACCTTGGTGGTGGGAAAATTATTCGAAAAAATTCTGAAGGACAGTATTAATCATCGTTTAGAAAGGCACGGATTAATCAAGGACAGAGATCATGGATTTGTTAAGGGAAGGTAGTGTCTGACTAACTTAACTGAATTTTTTGAGGAGTTAACGAGGAGGGTTGATGAGGGTAGCGCGTTTGATGTAGTCTACATGGATTTTAGCAAGGCTTTTTTTGTCAGAGGCATAGAGACTGCCACGTGGGACCTTTGACAAGGTCCCACATGGCAGACTTGCCACTTCCCATGGATTCAAGGGAAAGTGGCAAGTTGGATCTAAAATTGGCTCAGTGGCAGGAAGCAAAGGGTAATAGTTAACAGGTGATTTTTTGTGACTAGAAGGCCATTTCCAGTGGGGTTCCGCAGGGCTCAGTACTAGGTCCCTTGCTTTTTGTTGTATATATCAATGATTTAGATTTCAATGTAAGGGGCATGATTAAGAAGTTTGCAGATGAGGGGATTTGAGGAAAAACCTTTTCACCCAGAGGGTGGTTGGAATCTGGAACTCTATCTGAAAGGGTGGTAGAGGCAGGAACCCTCACAACATTCAAGAAGCATTTAGATGAGCACTTGAAACGCCATAGCATACAAGGCTACGGACCAAGTGCTGGAAAATGGGATTAGAATAGATGCGGCTTGATGGCCGGCGCAGACACGATCGGCCGAAGGGCCTCTTTCTGTGCTGTATAACTCTATGGGCTGGATTTTGTCAATGGGGACGTGATGGAGGCAGGACTCCCACTTTTTGGGTTGTAGTCCCGCCATCATCGACTTGTGGCCAACCCACTGTATTTTCCCTTGATCGACCTTGTTAAGCCCGCCCAACGGGCTTGGCAGGCCAATCAAGGGTCCCTTGGATACAGGTGACGTCAGCCATTGAAATTTCATCTGTCAAGAGCTTTTAACAGATGAAATTTCAGCGTTTGACAGCTCTGTGAAGCTGTCAAACACTGACAATATGATTTCTAACTTGAGTCCCTGTACTTAGACTCAGTTAGAAATCAATCCAGCACAGAAAGCAGAGACTGCAGCTTTTGACAGCTCCGCAGCCATTCTGCTTTCTGTACCGTGGATGTGAGGGACTCCCAACACCTTAAGGAAGCTAGCCTGCAGGACAAAGTTAAGGTAAGTAAAAGTTCTTAAAACACTTTACACACACCAAACACACTTACGTCTGCACTCATGCACCCATCACTCACCTGCACACCGGACATCTCGACCTCTCCAAGCCCTCCAGACCGACGGTCCGCCTCGTTAAATTGGCGTGGTTCGGACCAGTCGGGAAGCCCACACTTCAGGGCTAAAAATAGGGATTAGGCAAAAACTGCCTGTTAACTGGCAGTTTATTGGCACTAATCCCCTTCCCGCCTTGGGGAGGCGGGTTCCAGCACAGGTCGGGTACCCGCCTCCTGGGAAACTGGCATGGAGGCGGGTTGGGGGCGGGATGGGATCGGGACCCCCGAATCTGCTATTTTCACACCACTCCCGCCTCCAAACCCGCCTCCACGGGCTGGTGAAAATTGAGCCCTGTGACTCTATACGAAAATTGGTTGTGTGGTTGATAGTGAGGAAGAAAGCTGTAGACTGCAGGAAGATATCAAAGGACTGGTCAGGTGGGCAGATAAGTGGCAAATGGAATTCAATCCGGAGAAGTGTGAGGTAATGCACAATAAATGGTAGGATACTGAGAAGTAGAAAGGAACAGAGGGACCTTGGAGTGCATGTCCAGCAGAATCCTGAAGGTAGCAGGACAGGTAGATAATGTGGTTAAGAAGGCATACGGGATACTTTCCTTTATTAGCCGAGGCATAGAATAGAAGAGTAGGGAGGTTATGTTACAACTGTATAAAACACTAGTTAGGCCACAGCTAGAGCACTGCATACAGTTCTGGTCACCACATTACAGAAAAATGTGATTGTACTGGAGAGAATACAGAGGAGATTTACAAAGATGTTTCCAGGACTGGAGAATTTTAGCTATGAGGAAAGATTGGATAAGCTTGGGTTGTTTTCTTTGGAACAGAGGAAGCTGAGGGGCGACTTAATTGAGGTGTATAAAATTATGAGGGGCCTAGATAGAGTGGATAGGAAGGACATATTTCCCTTAGCAGAGGGGCCAATAACCAGGGGACATAGATTTAAAGTAATTGGTAGAAGGATTAGAGGGGAGTTAAGGAGACCTTTTTTCACCCAGAGGGTGGTGAGGGTCTGGAACTCACTGCCTGAAAGGGTGGTAGAGGCAGAAATCCTCAACGTTTTTAAAAAGTACTTGGATATGCACTTGAAGTGCCGTAACCTACAAGGCTACGGACCAAGTACTGGAAAGTGGAATTAGACTGGATAACTTTTTTGGCCGGCACAGACACGATGGGCTGAAAGGCCTCCTTCTGTGCCGTAAATTTCTATGATGAGAAAATGCACCAAATAAAATCAAAAAATACTCTCTCATACTTTTGAAAGAATGTTGGGTAAGTTCACATCTTAAATTACAGCCTCATATTCCCCACTGCAGTTGTGTAATTAATTGTTTTCACATGTCATAAGTTTATATTCAGGGACACTTTTGAGCGGTCAGCTTTTTTGCAGCTGTTGGTCAGCTTTTGCAAGTTTTCCAGATTGGGATATATGGTGATATGAATTATGCCCCACAATAATTCATCTTGTCGGCTCTGTAAAGGCTTGGTCAGACTCCCGTTATTTTAGTTGAACCAGTTTAAATCACAACCCCAACAATACATAATGGCTTGGATTTGGCGGTCAGCAGTGAAATGACCGCCCTAGCCGCTGACTTCGAAGAAAGCTGCCCACAAAGATCTTTGTGGCATCAATTTCACTTTTCCCGATGTTAATTTGATTCTGGTGCCAAGTGTAGGAGATCGTCAGCGTCCAGCCACAGTGATATCATCAAGCAGACTAAACAGCCAATCACATTGAAGAATTCGCAGACAGCAAACCAGGTAGTAAAATGCACTGATTATCCTTCACTTTTTATAAATTTTACAGAGAGCAAAATAAAGATTGGGACATACACATGGGATTAAGGTAGAAGCTGAAATATCATAAACAAACTTTAAAAATGTTTTATTATATTAAATAAATATGGAATTTTTAGCATAATGGAAAAAATTGACATTCTACAAATATAAAATTAGTTTTCAGGGCCAGAGAGATTGTTCAACAGTAATTATGACTTAGTAAGCCATTAAAAACCCAGTTACACTTCATTGAACAAGGCTCAACTTTTTCAGAGGTTTTTAACAGGGAAATTGCAGCACAAAAGAGGAAGTTCTCGTCAGTTCAATGATGCCTCAAAGATTGCCATCTGTGGGGGCTTCAACAGCGCGCCTTGTAGAGGTGCAGGGAATCACTCACAGCAACTTCTGGATTTCCGCGTTTAACTGCACACGTGCTGACGTCAGAAGTTGCTGTCAGTTTCACAGGGTAATGACGGCAAATGCTGACATTTTCACTCTCATTACAACTGCAAAATCCAGGTCAATAACTCCTCACAACACACCAATGCAGCACATGTAAAGCCATTTTTAACCCTCCCCCATTATACCATCATTTCTACCTCAAGTTCACATGGAGAGCATAACTGATCTCCTATACTGCCAGCTAAAGCTACAGCTTCTAATTACCTGTTCCTCAGGCCTGTTTCGGTCTCCTCTCTTCAGAGAGCCAGCAACCACCAATACAGATTTTATAGCTCGAAGGCCCCAGTCATAATGGTCCTAAAAGATGATAAGAGTTTAAATAGGAAGCAAATCAATGAAGAAGAAAAAAGTTGTCTGATAAGCATGTTTCTTTCCTTTCTAACATCTACATTACCTGCTTTGACAGCAGCTCACGGCAAAGTGTGTAGAGGCTTATAAATTTTCTGGCAAGCAGCCTAGCATCTATGAATCCCTCTGCCACCAACATTATTTCACAGATCAGCTCAAAGTCTGGGATCACCATTGCACAAGGTCTGACAAATGTAACAAAAAATTATAAAAAGACACATTAAAAAAGGTGGAAATAACCAACCATTTTTCATGCAACTCCCAATCGCTCTTTAAACTTTCCACTGCCTTTGACCATTCCATCCTTCTTCAACTTCTCTCCTTTGTAGCATTTTTCTCTCATGTACCTGGTTGCAATGCAGGCATTACATTGCCTTCAATAGCTTTGCCTTCTTTGCCTGCATAGTCACCTCTGGTCTACCCCACGGGTCCATTCTTGCTCCCCTTCACTTGAACATTTACGTTACCCCCTTGCAATATCTGGGGTAGATTTTCAACTTCACTGCTGGGATGGTAATCTGGTGGGTTGGAGAACGCGCCCAAAATAGAACCCACTTAAATTTCATTCCACTGATATTAATGGCATAAAAATCAGGTGAGTTCTATAAAGGGCTCATGGTGGCAATGCCTTACCCCTTACAAAAGCTACCCCACCTGACTATATTTTCCACCATCTGCCCCACTCAATATTGCCATAGTAGCCATGTAGTCCTTATAACTAACTCACACCTTGTACTCTCATCCTGTGCCTCAATAACCTTCTCCTCCTCCAAGCATTTCACCTGGTTACCCCCCACTTGCCTCTCCTTTAAAATCCTTGTTCTCTACCACGCCAAACCCCACCCAGAGTTAGGTGTCAGCCATAGCTCAGTGGGTAGCACTCTTGCCTCCGAGTCAGCAGGTTGCGGGTTTAAGTCCCACTCCAGGGACCTGAGCACAAAAATCTGAGCTGACACTCCAGAGCAGTATTGATGAAATACTGCACTGTTGGAGGTGCCATCTTTCGAATGAAAGGTTTAACTGAGGCCCCGTCTGCTCACTCAGGTGGACATAAAAGATCCCGTGGCACTATTTCGAAGAAGAGCATAGGAGTTATCCCCGGTGTCCTGGCCAATATTTATCCCTCAATCAACATCACTAAAACAAATTATCTGGTCATTATCATATGCTGTTTGTGGGAGCTTGCTGTACGCAAATTGGCTGCTGCATTTCCTAAATTACAACAGTGACTACACGTCAAAACTACTTCATTGGTTGTAAAGTGCTGAGGTTGTGGAAGGCGCTATATAAATGCAAGTTCATAAGATATCCTCCTTACTTTTCTCTCAGCCTCTACACTGAGGGCATCATCCTTGGTGATTTCAATCTCCATCTCGACTCATATTGCCCTCACTCTACTGACATTACTGGCCTCCTGTTCTCCCTTAGTCTCTCTGTCCATATCAACTCTCCTATCCAAATTCATGGCCACACCCTGGACCTTGCCATCTCGTGAGCCCTCTTTACTCCCATTCTTTCAATCACAGACAAGGCCATTGCCAACCATTTCCCTGTATCCATCTCCCAACTTTCCCTAATCAGCTTCAACCAAAAAAGTAAAATGATAAAGTAATAATGGGTTTAGAATCATATTCCCCTAAGCTGTGATCAGGCCTAATATTAGCCTTGTGAGATTAACTCAACACTGGCATTACTTCTCTTGATTGTATCCTTCCCCTTCCATTAACCATGGTTACAAATGATAGGTTCCAATCACTAGTTGTTGGGCATGGTGGAAATTTTACACTTGGGCTACATCTCAGGTTTATATCTGCCACCCAAAGGAATTGTTTCCAATCATCACTAATGAGAAAATCGTGCCCAATATTGTGTACCCATGGAACTAAAGTGAAATGTGTGAAACATATTACATAAAGTAGCAAATTATGGTGAAATATTAAACGAGTTCTACATTTCTGTTCAATGTTGCATAACATAATACACTAATTTCTTTTCTTTTTAATCCAATGATGGCATCACAGCAAGTTAAACACACACACAGTTATTTCTGAACATAGAAAATTCACCTTCAGCATATTACAAATAAATTTTAGGAATTTATAATGTTCTAATAAAAACGTGCTAAATGTTTGCTGAATTGATCCATCTTCGAGCTCACACACTTGATAACTATGACCTTTATTGGCACAATGAAAGGCTTCATAGGTTGGTTAATGGAGAAGAGGATTATTAGACATTAGGCCAAAGCCTTCTCAGCCACTGTTCTATTGTCTAGTAATATGTCGTAGAATTTCAGAAATAAAGGCAACACTTTTACAGAACATATTACATTTAATGGCTTCATAATATCTACATACCTAAAAAGAGCTTTAAGGTTTTCAGGAAGCTCTGCTCTTCCTGCATATCCTGGATTAAGGGTAATAAATATACCAACAGAAGGTTTCAGTTCAATAACTTCGCCCAGAAAATAAAATCTGTTGATTCAAAAGGGGTCTTTAGTACAAGATTGACATCAATGGATCTTCGAGTTTAAAGATTAGATACATGAAACACTGCATACCGGTTTTTCTTGTTTCTAATTGCATCTTGAATGGTCTTGACTTGTACAGCTACAACTGAAAGAACTTCCACTGAAATACGGTTGAATTCATCAAAGCATCCCCATACTCCTGTTTGTGCAAGACCTTTATATATATTTCCTATGGACTAATATTATACAAGAACATATTTAAAAACTTACAAGGAACAATCACTCTCAAGTCATATCAAATACAGAATTAATCTTGTAGAGTAACAGTAGCTACAACCAAGAAAAATAGAAGTATCTGGAATACTACATGTCAAACACCACGGATACCAGCTGTGGCTCAGTGGGTAGCACTCTCACTGAGTCAGAAGGTTGTGGGTTCAAGTCCCACTCCAGAGACTTGAGCACAAAAATCTAGGCTGACTCCAGTGCCATACTGAGGGAGCGCTGCACTGTGAGGTGCTGTCTTTTGGATGAGATGTTAAACTTAGGCCCTATATGCTCGCTCAGGTGGATGTAAAAGATCTCAAGGCACTTTTTCGAAGAAGAGCAGGACAGTTATTCCTGGTGTCCTAGCCAACGTTTATCCCTCAATCAACATCGCCAAAAGACAGATTATCTGGTCATTATCACATTGTTGTTCGTGGGAGTAGGCTGTGTGCAAATTGGCTGCCGCGTTTCCTACATTCAAACAGTGACTACACTTCAAAAACACTTTGGGATGTCCAGAGGTCGTGAAAGGCGCTATAGAAATGAAAGTCTCTTCTTCGGGGTAGACTTTTCGTTTATTTCCGCAAGTTTTGCACCCAGATTCCAGTGCAATCGGCCAAACCAGAAAAAAAGATCGAGAAATTCTATACGCAAGTGAGTTACACACAAAACCACCTACATTCACGTTTTCCATGATTGGGAGCAGTTTAGGATTCAGCAAAGGAGGACAAAGGGATTAATTAAGAGGGGGAAAATAGAGTATGAGAGTAAGCTTGCAGGGAACATAAAAACTGACTGTAAAAGCTTCTATAGATATGTGAAGAGAAAAAGATTGGTGAAGTCAAGCGTAGGTCCCTTGCAGTCAGAATCAGGGGAATTTATAATGGGGAACAAAGAAATGGCAGACCAATTAAATACATTACTTTGGTTCTGTCTTCACAAAGGAGGACACAAATAAACTCCCAGAGATGTCGGGGAACATAGGGTCTAATGAGAGGGAGGAATTGAATGAAATCAGTATTTGTAGGGAAATGGTGTTAGGGAAATTGATGGGATTGAAGGCCGATAAATCCCCAGGGCCTGATAATCTACATCCTAGGGTACTTAAGGAAGTGGCCCTAGAAATAGTAGATGCATTGCTGGCCATCTTCCAAAATTCTAGAGACTCTGGAACAGTTCCCATGGATTGGAGGGTAGCTAATGTAACCCCACTATTTAAAAAAGGTGGGAGAGAGAAAACGGGGAATTATAGACCGGTAAGCCTGACATCGGTAGTGGGGAAAATGCTAGAGTCCATTATAAAAGATGTAATATTAGAGCACTTGGAAAACAGTGACAGGATCAGACAAAGTCAACATGGATTTACAAAAGGTAAATCATGCTTGACTAATCTACTGGAATTTTCTGAGGATGTAACTGGTAGAATAGATAAGGGAGAACCAGTGGATGTGGTGTATTTGGACTTTCAGAAGGCTTTCGATAAGGTACTGCATAAGAGATTGGCCCAGAAATTAAACATGGATGGTTCCCACCGGGGGTAAGGATTCCCCGCGATATCGCACTCCGCGCCTACCTCTTTGCTCCGGGCCCACACGAACTTTAGTTTCAAAGGCTCTCTCTGTTGGAACCGTGCAGTGCTTGCGTGACCCAGAGGCGCAATTAGTTCGCGCGAGCTCTGGGATCACGTGATTCAGTTAGAGCCAATGGCAGCACACCATCTTTCATTCATAGTTTTAACAGCAAGGGCTGTCAAAGCTATGAATACTACAAACCCCCAAAAGAACAGCTGAACCTCAATTAAATTGAAAAAAAAGCCATCACATTAATAAAATAAGTATAGTTAAATAAATTAACCACTTTAAACAAAAAATAAAATTTTTGAAAAAATTTAAAATCTTTTAAAAAGTTATAAAAATAAACTTACCTTTCTTTAAAGTCTCTAAAAAAGATAAACCTGTTGAAAAAATAACACTTAATTAACTACTTACCTTGTTAAAAGGGGGTCCTACGCCTGCTTGCTTTGTGTGTAAAATCTTCACCACTTACCTGCGCGTTCAAAGCTGGAATAAAAACTAAGTGCACTGCGTGCGCACAACCTGTAGTGCGCACGCGGTTCACTTAGGAACCGCCCCCTTTTCAATTCACGAAGTGCCGGTTTCCCGCGCATGCGCAGTGCATGCAGGAAACCGGCAATTCGGGATCTAATACGCGAGAGTACACAGTGCGTACTCTCGCGTATTAGGTTTAATTTTCGGGCCATTAGCGTGCAAAGTTAAAGCACATGGGACTGGGGGTAAGGTACTGACTTGGATAGAGAACTGGTTGGCAGACAGGAAGCAAAGAGTTGGAATAAACGGGTCTTTTTCCAAGTGGCAGGCAGTGACTAGTGGGGTACCGCAGGGATCGGTGCTTGGACCCCAGTTATTCACAATATATATTAATGATCTAGATGAGGGAACTAGATGTAATATCTCCAAGTTTGCAGACGACACAAAGCTGGGTGGGCGTGTGTGCTGTGAGGAGGATGCAGAGACACTCCAGTATGATTTGGACAGGTTGGGTGATTGGGCAGATGCAGTATAATGTAGATAAATGCGAGGTTATCCACTTTGGTGGCAAAAACAGGAAGACAGATTATCTGAACGGCAATAGATTGGGAAAAGGGGAAGTGCGACGAGACCTGGGTGTCCTTGTGCACCAGTTGCTGAAGGTAAGCATGCAGGTGGTTAAGAAGGCAAATGGTATGTTGGCCTTCATAGCGAGAGGATTCGAGTACAGGAGCAAGGATGTCTTGCTGCAGTTGTACAGGGCCTTGGTGAGACCACACCTTGAGTATTGTGTGCAGTTTTGGTCGCCTTATCTGAGGAAGGATGTTCTTGCCATGGAGGGAGTGCAGCGAAGATTCACCAGACTGATACCTGGGATGGCAGGAATGACGTATGAAGAGAGATTGGGTTGATTGGGCTTGTATTTGCTAGAGTTTAGAAGAATGAGAGAGGATCTCATTGAAACTTATAAAATTCTAACAGGACTAGACAGACTAGATGCAGGAAGGATGTTCCCGATGGCGGGGGAGTCCAGAACCAGGGGTCACAGTCTAAGGATAAGGGGTAAGCCATTTAGGACTGAGATGAGGAGGAATTTCTTCACCCAGAGAGTGGTGAACCTGTGGAATTCTCTACCACAGAAGGCAATTGAGGCCAATTCATTAAATATATTCAAGAAGGAGTTAGATATATTTCTTAAGGCTAAAGGGATATGGGGAGAAAGCAGGGACAGGGTACTGAATTTGGATGATCAGCCATGATCTCATTAAATGACGGAACAGGCTCGAAGGGCCGAATGGCCTACTCCTGCTCCTATCTTCTATGTTTCTACCCTTTATGCTTGATCAAGGTTCAATTCACCGGGATCAGGCCCCGCCCACATAACAAGCCTCTCCCCAGGTCGAAATTGAGATTCCACCAATTGCGCTGGTTCGGGAAGGGTCATCAAATTGAGCTCATTTTCTTTGGGGCACAGGCACTCGTAGGCACATTTTAAAAGTTTTTTCATATCAAAAATTATTTAATTTACTGAGTAACTGACTAGTGTACACCAATGAAACTCTTAAATGGTTCAGTATAGTTTTTTTTTAGAAAAAGTCATTTTCAGTGACTTTAAATCAGATTACTCACAGGTGGAGGACTGGACAGCCTTATTAAAAATGCTTACTTTTGCTGATAAACCCATTTTCTGCTGCATTAATGAAACTGTACCAGGTTATTATTCTTAAATACATCAAGGAATACTTTTTAAATGGACACAAAAAGAAACGATTACGTTCTATTACGGTGCCCAATTGCGCTGGTTCATGGAAGATTACGTTTGTGATTATGCAAAAGTATTTTAGCGAAAACTTGAACTGTAACCTAACCAGCGCAATTTCAAGCGTATATTGGGCGCACTCTCCCGAATATGCCCAAAGCGGAAACTCTACCCCCACAGCTTTATAATTTGAATTAAATTTCTTAACATAGGCAACATGCCCTTAAGCTTTACTTAAGCTTAACTGATCAATGATTTTACTTTTCTCGTAGTAAAACTGCGCTGAACCAAAACCAAGGCTGAAGATCTAAGATTTACCAATGAACACAAGCCAGCAAATTCTTGGGGTAATTTTCAACTGTGATGGGGTGAAAAACTGGTGGTAGCGAATTGAAAATTTAGTGGGGCGTTTAATCGGCAGCTGATCTGCTAGCACCAGTTTTCTGCTCCCGCCAAAGTTTAAAATTCAGCTGATGTAGATTTTTTATATAGGCTTGCATACAGGACCAACGAAGACCATTTGCAATGCCCTCCGGATACCAGTAATTCCCCGTTGAATCAGGAATCCATTTCTTTAATGAATGTTTCATCTGATTATTTATTCACTGCTTTAGGTGGCAACCTAGTCCCAAGTCAACAGTACTATAAAATATTCAAAAGTGGTTTGATAACACAAGTCATTTACTAAGTAAATTAGCATTACTGATTCTGAGATAAACCAATGATGAGAATAGTTCTTTAAAAATCTTTTTTCTTTGCCAGTATTTTCCCATCCTCCTATTCCTGAGGTTTTGATTCACAATTGGCCTAGACAGTCAGTACTGGCAGGCAATTTGACAGTGAAACCTGACACAATCATAACCCAATGTCCACACATGCACTTTCAGTAGGGATCACTGCATCACATATCAGGAACAGAAACCTGGCTGATTTGCCTTCCCTAACTCGGACAAAGATTGATTGTAATGCCCTTTATAATTCGGGTTAGAGGATATTTTCCCAATAAATTTTACTCAGTGCATTCAAATAGTAAGTTCATGACAGTTTCTAGATTTTCCAGTCACATATATATTGCAGCAATGCACATTGTTACCTTATAATCCATCTGTTCAGAGCAGTTGAAAACATATACCATAATTCCCAGAGAGCGCCCCAAATCTTTGGTGGTCTCAGTTTTACCAGTCCCGGCAGGTCCTGATGGCGCTCCACTCATTGTCAAATGTAAAGATTGGGTCAAGGTAATGTAACATCTGTAGAACCATTAAAATCACAATCAGCAGCAATCAATAGAGTAAATGCAATGCTGAACTATATGGCAGAACAGGAGTGTACAAATCAGAGCAAGTCGTGCTCAAACTGTGTAATGCTGTGGTCTGACCACACTGAGTACAGTGCCCAATACTGGTCATTGAGAGGCAGAGGAGATATTCAAGCCCTGGAGGTGGTTCAGAGATGAGCCATGAGACGGATCTCTAAATATAGACGACCGAGTCACAAGAAAAGACTACAATTTTGGGGGGATTTTTCATCTTTGAAAGAAGGTAACTATATTACAGAATTAAGAGATAAACTGTATGGAAAAGGCAATCCTGAACAGCACAGACTAAATTGTGATATTAAGGACAAGGAGGCATCAGTTTAGAGCAACAAAAGGCAAATTTAGGACTGATGTCAGGACACTCGACACAGAGTAATCATCACGTGGAATGGATTTTTGGGTAGAGAAATGAAGATGAAAAGCTTAAAATCATTTGAACAGTTGGATTCTGTGAAGGGGGACTGTACGATGAGCTAAGATGGGCTAAATGGTTGTCTTCATCTGTAGCTATCTTGTGATCACATATTCGGGTGTTATAGTAGTTAAATATATCAGTGATGTATTATGAATTGCCATGGCCCAGTGCCCCCACCACCATTAGTATATGTTGGGAGGGGAAGGGGCGCTTCTGGAGAAGGTGGCAGGAAAGAAATGTGGTCAGGGTGGTGAGGTGTCTGTTAACCTCACAGCCTGATTTCAGGCAGGATTGTGCAGGAGAATCCAGACCATTAAGTGTTGAATGCCAATGTCATTAACAGCATTTTCTAGGCTATTGTTTCCAATATTTCTGCAAGTTTTACTATAAAATCCCTAATTACAAAAAGGTATAAAATTAAACATACTTTACATCCCAACTGCCAATAATTTTGAGGAATATGGATATCCGATATTTCTGTCCCTCCTTTACACTCTGACCCCCAGATGATTTTCCTACCTATCCCATCTCTTTCATTGCTCCTGCATAATTCGCAACATAAATATTTGTTACATGATTCTCGTTACTAAGTTGGTTCTGATGTTTCTGAAATATACAGGCCCGGATTTTGCTGTCAGTGGCAAAGCACTGTTCACCTTGCTGACAGTTGCCCAGAGTTCTTGTGGGCTTTAGAGTGGAAATTTGTGCGGCACCCTCTATAGGGGACCTGTGGCATCTGTGAGCAGAACAAGAAACAGCAGGGCTCTTCAACCAATCAGATTGAAGAATCTTCACAGACACACAGGGGCAATTTTAATCCCAAAAAACAGGTAGGTTGGGATCGGGTGAGAGGTTAAAGTGTTAAAAAAAAACTGAACCCGGTCCCAATCCGCCCACTTCTGGTTTTAACCAACCCGCTCCCAGATGGGTCACCCATTTAAATATTACAATGAGGCTGGCGTGCCTCAGATTTAACCATCATTTCAAATTTAACTGTGGCTGGTCGGGTTTCGCAGGCCTCGGAGAACCGGCCAGCTAAAGTAAGGCGCGGACTGCTGAATCCAGGAAGTAAGTGCCTTTAAACTTACCTCCTTGATCCAGCGTCCCTGCCTCACCCACCCCCCTATGATTGGAGAACCCCACCAGAGGCCTCCGATCCCGCACGGCACCTCCCCCCGCCCCCCCACACCGAGGTCTACAATCCCGCCTTCCCGTACTCCCCCCTCCAGCCCCAATGCTTCCCTCCCGCCCAATCCCTTCGGCCCCGATGCCGCTCTCCCTTCTCCCTGCCCATATGCTCCGGCCCCGATTTTCTCTCCCTCCCCCCCCCCCCCGATCCTCCTCGGGGCCCCTGACCAACCCCCCAGCCAATCCATCCCTCCCTCCTCTCTGCGGCCCAGTGCCGCAGGCCTGCCCGCCCGCTGACGTCCATCCCTCTCTCTCCATTTACATTATCACATCCCCATCTCACTAGCCACCCCTTACACTCACCCTCATCCTAGTGCAAGCATACCAACTAACAACACACAAGGCCACTTGGCTTTGGCATCCCACTCCATCATAGCCACCCTCTAAAGATCTAACCCATCCATTCCTTAAACTCATTCCATCACTCTCACTCAACCTTCTCTTCTTTCCCCCCTTGCAGAAAAAGAGAGCCCAAAATAAGAGGGAGGGGGAGAGAACTGGAGGTGGCACTCCATCATTTGCAAACCTTACAACAGCAGAGAAGGCTGCTTTAGAAATATCTGGAGTCACCGAGCAGCTGGAGCTGGGAGACACAGAGAGGGGGACAACTCAGCAACCTGGTGACAGAATTACATATCATACAGCTACATGGCATACATCAGTTACTCATATGAGGACTGATGTCAGCAGCCAGTGAATGGTCATTATGTGCATAATGGTATCTGTACCCATTCATCATATGACATATCTAACTCATCTATTTAATCTCCCACAGGTCCATCAAGAGTTCTCCCCCCCCCCCCCCCCCCGCCTCCCCCACTGTCCAGGAGGAAGCGGAAGATGACTCCTCAGAGAAGCTGGCAGCCTCGGAGGGCACAGCGTCACCAGACACAAGCGCACCCAGCACCAGCGCAGAGACGCACACCTCAGTGGGTCCCACGCGAGATAGAGTAGTGTTGTCACCTGGTGTCTCACAACTCATAAGTGAGCAACAGCAGATGGTGGCGACAGGGACAGCAGTGGAGAGTCTTCACCGGAGGGCGCAGGATACTCCCAGCTCTGCTCAGCTGCATGCAGATACTGAGCCTTGGAGACAATCTAGAAAGAGGGTGATCCTGGAGCTGCAGGAAGAAGTGCAGGAAGCTCCGACAAGTTTTGCGAGCGTGGTGTCTGCAAATGTTCAGAGAATGGAGGAGTCTATCTCCAACATGAGCACCACTGTGTCGCAGGCGATGTCGACTGTAGGCTCCTCCATGGATAGGATGGCCACCTAAATGGAGCAGCTAATGCGCCACGCATAGGATCACATGGTCTCTATGGAGAATAGATACCTATTTATGGAGGATAGGTGGCTATGTATGGAGAATCGATGGCAGAAGCTCATACATCTCCTCTCTAGGAGGGATGTCAGTGTAGATGTGGGTCCTCATGGCCCCACTGATGTGCAGCAAGGTGCTCTCCAGCTCCTTGGTAGCAGGGAAGTGAGCAGGCTGCCTCTACCTCTGCTGAATCTGCAGGGCTGGCACCTCGTAGAAGCATGCGGAAGAGAAAGATGACACACAGGTACATTCACATGAGTAACCACTTGGGTGTTTCATCCAATGTTTATGTAAAGTTTCCGTTAATGTGCTGTCAAACATAAAAATCTTTATTTTCACCATTTTCCCATCTTGGACACACTTGTGTGCACCTTTGGAAATGGCTTAGGGAGTTGCAGTGAATGGTGAGACATAACGGTACCTCCAGCACTGGTGGTGAGCATGAAAGGAAAGGCTTGGTCATTGTAGAGATGCTTTATGGTGTTGGTGTGGGGTGGGGTGGTGCCAACCTGGCACATCATGTGACAACTTGATGCTGTACACCCATATGGCTAAGTAAATCTGGCCATGATGAGGCCATCCCTGGCCTCCTGGGCAGCATTGTGCTTGGGTGCTGATGCCCTCTGTCCTGTGCAGCATCAGGTGATTGCGGAGAAGGTTGGTGTTGTTGTTGGTGCTGCTGGTGTGCCTGGTGGAGCTGGTGTTGGGGCTCATCATGGTCCGATTCTGAGGACCAAGGTGAGACAGTATAAACGGCACCCATGTTGATGGAATAGGTGAAGTAGAGGTGACAGAAGCAATCTGTCAATGGTGAGAGGTCCTTCCAATGAGGTGACACTGGATAGAGACTTTGCTGGAAAGACTTGCAGCCTGCAGAATCTGTGCTGGGGATGCAGTGAGCAACAGCTTCTGCCTGAGGAAAGTGATCAGCTGTAAGGTGGGAGCTTTTATAGTATATTTCATGCGGTCAACTAATCAGCTGGAGCAATGGCCACTCAACTCCCGCCTCAGGTTGACAGACGTGGCTCCCGAGCAGAGTGGTTCCCGTGGCCATGCAGGTAAATTTAAAATGTAGGGGGAAAAAGGCTCTTAACTGTCTGAAAACAAGGTTATAATGATTTCAATTACGTCGCCCGCCTCTGCCGGTCGGGTCGCTGCCGCACCGGCAAACGCGCCCGAAGGAAAGCCATGTGGGAGCGTGATAACGGGAATATCAACTTTCCCACCCGACCTGCATCCGATCGCGTCCGCAGCCACCCCGGAAAATTCCGGCCAATGTGTACTTCATAGGAATCCGGGTTTGATACAAGGGTTTAATTTAATTGTCAATATTACTAAATATTTTTAGTACTGTTATTTAGTAAATATTTGTACTACATAGTTAGTTATTTATTAGGTTTGCCATTTCTTACTTTCAGTATTTATTAACTTAGCAATTGCAACAGAATTTGAGTAGATGAAAACAAAGTAGATGCCACTGGAATAATGTGAAAATGTCCTCTCTTTTGTTGCTTTTTATATTAGTAAGAGGCCTTCAACAGGGTCTGGAGAATTTAGAT
The DNA here is from genome assembly GCA_030390025.1 of Squalus acanthias. Lineage (NCBI taxonomy): Eukaryota > Metazoa > Chordata > Chondrichthyes > Squaliformes > Squalidae > Squalus > Squalus acanthias. The sequence goes on along the minus strand of CM059427.1, from coordinate 24,737,585 downwards.
TAAATTCAACAGTTGTAAAGTTGCACAATAAAAACAGGAATAGCAGAGGCTATGGTCAGGAATTTCCTCAAAGCTGCTTTTGCTCCACTGCCATAACTCATCAAAAGTGTGGCAGAAACCCCATTTATAAACGTAAACTAAATAGTTTCCACTGCACTTCCAGCGAGGTTATGGCTGCAGAGTAATTGCAGCTCCGAGGAAACTCTGGGCCCATGAAATACATATCTCACGCTGAAACTTGGGAAACTACTAAACAGACATTGATGAAATATGAAAAAAAATCCTCTCACACAACAGGAATATTTTTATAAACCAAAGTGTCACAAAGCACAATGGAAATCTACTTTCTTCACAATAATATTGCATGTGGCACCCTGTTCTGGAGATTAGTATACACCAGCATTAAAAAGTAGATGGCCCCATTATGTTTTTGTTCTATGCAAATGCTGTTCAATCACACATTACCGTCTTTGGTGGATTAATAATTTTCAAGAAAGTGTCTGATAAAAATACGACAAAGTTGCTAGAGTAGAAAGAAAAAACATAGCACAAAGTGCATTCAATATTATATTCCAGTGAACACAAGAAAAAAAATACTTCTCAAGGAAGCTGCCAAATTATTATAATAAATACACCTGGGCCATGTTCTGTGCAAATAGATATCACTTTTCATGACTGATGCATAACTCTGTACTATGATGGCTTATACAGGCAGGCTGAGGAAGCTAATACTCAAAACCATAAGGTGTCTGATAAAGTATGAGAAAAAACATAAGGGAATTTATTTTTTAAACAGTAAATTGTACAAGTGGCCTGTCATTAAACAGTAAAATATAGTCCCGTCTTCACAGACGTTAAAATATCAAATTATTTCAAGTTTTCGGCTTCTTGATTTGCTTTGACACAAGAATCACTGAACATTAAAATTCTTCAAACAACAACAACAACAACTTGTATTTATATAGCGCCTCTTTAACGTAGTAAAACGTCCCAAGGCGCTGCACAGGAGTATTTTAAGACAAAAAATTTGACACCAAGCCACATAAGAATAAATTAGGGCAGGTGACCAAAAGCTTGGTCAAAGAGATAGGTTTTAAGGAGTGTCTTAAAGGAGGAAAGAGAGGTAGCGAGGCGGAGAGGTTCAGGCAGGAATTCCAGAGCTTAGGGCCTAGGCAACAGAAGGCATGGCCACCAAAGGATGAGCGTTTATAATCAGGGATGCTCAAGAGGCCAGAATTAGAGGAGCGCAGATATCTCGGGGGGTCGTGGGGCTGAAGGAGATTACAGAGATAGGAAGGGGCGAGGCCATGGAGGGATTTGAAAACAAGGATGAGAATATTGAAATCGAGGCGTTGCTTAACCGGGAGCCAGTGTAGGTCAGCGAGCACAGGGGTGATGGGCGAACGGGACTTGGTGCGAGTTTGGACACGGGCAGCCGAGTTTTGGATGACCTCAAGTTTACGTAGGGTAGAACGTGGGAGGCCAGCCAGGAGTGCATTGGAATAGTCAAGTCTAGAGGTAACAAAGGCATGGATGAGGGTTTCAGCAGCGGATTAGCTGAGGCAAGGGCGGAGACGGGCGATGTTACGGAGGTGGAAGTAGGTGGTCTGTTATGCTGCGGATATGTGGTCAGAAGCTCATTTCAGGGTCAAATATGACACCAAGTATACGAACAGTGTGGTTCAGCCTCAGACAGATGTTAGGGAGAGGAATGGAGTCAGTGGCTAGGGAACGGAGTTTGTGGCGGGGACCGAAAACATTGGCTTCAGTCTTCCCAATATTTAATTGGAGAAAATTTTTGCTCATCCAGAACTGCATGTCGGACAAGCAGTGTGACAATTTAGAGACCGTGGAGGGGTCGAGAGAAGTGGTAGTGAAGTAGAGCTGGGTGTCGTCAGCGTACATGTGGAAACTGACGCTGTGTTTTCGGATGATGTCGCCAAGGGGCAGCATGTAGATGAGAAATAGGAGGGGGCCAAGGATAGATCCTTGGGGGACACCAGAGGTAACGATGCGGGAGTGGGAAGAGAAGCCATTGCAGGTGATTCTCTGGCTACGATTAGATTGATAAGAATGGAACCAGGCGAGTGCAGTCCCACCCAGCTGGACGACGGTGGAGAGGCGTTGGAGAAGGATGGAGTGGTCAACTGTGTCAAAGGCTGCAGACAAGTCAAGAAGGACAAGGAGGGATAGTTTACCCTTGTCACAGTCACAAAGGATGTCATTTGTGACTTTGATGAGAGCCAGCTAGTAGAACAGCTAGTAAAACAAGTAAGTGAATCAATACAGGACTCACCTGTCAGTCAGAGGGGTAATTACCAACCGAGATGTATTGCCAAGGTACTCGTATGAGTACTGAAACTGAGCATCACAGATATTCACAAAGCAATGTCTTTGATTATCATCCCATCTGTGCCGCAGTTGTGATAGCCAGGCAAATGCCTGACTATTAGTAACCTAACAAAAGATTAACATTGAAAAACTATGAATACCATATCTGAACAAAGTGTTTTCCTGTCAATTTCTTAAATACAATGGCTGTTTAACCAAGTAAAAATGAATGTATGATTTAATTCATCTGTAAAACAAATAAACCTGAATTAAAACCTCTTCTCTGAAAAAGCATTGTCTTTTATTTGAAAAATGAACAACAGCATGCCATTTCCATCATAATCTAATGTGCAACTGCTGCACTGATGTTTTTACACGGACACTTGTTTTTCCTCCAATCTTTTTATTCTTACTGTCCTGAAGATGTTAGCTTTTACAGTCATATAGCTCCACAAGTACCTTCAAGTACTTTGGATACTTTGCACATGTGGCAATTCTTTGTGTGAAACTGGACAGCGAATGTCTGTAGACTATTCAGCTATGGAGGCATCACAGCTGAGCCCAATCCTGTCCTCACAGACATTATACATAAGACCCTGGATAGCAATCAGAAGTGGGAACCATGCATGATTCTTTCACCGACGAGTACCACCACCGCCACACCAACAACATTATGCATGAAGGTGTGCCGACTGAACAGTCCTACCCTCCTGATTGGGAACAGAACAGTCAATACATGGAGAGAAAACAGTAACAACTCACATTTATTTAGCATTAAGGCAAGAAAAACATCTCAAGGTGCTCCAGAGGTGTAAGGAAAAAATTTACTCTGAACCAAAGAATGAGATATTAGGAGAGGTAATGATGAAAGCGATGGGTTTTAAGGAGGGTCTTAAAAGGAGGAGCGAGGTAGAGAGGTTTATGGTGGGAATTCCAAAAAGTGTGTGGCCTAGGCGGCTTTAGTCACAGCTGCCAATAGTGGGGTGAAGCCGGAGGGATGCACAAAAGTCAAGAATCAGAGTAAGAGAGTGTGGGGAAGGTTTTAGGAGCTGGAGGATGTTGCAGAGATGGGAGGGGTGAGGCCAGGAAGGGATTTAAACACAATGATGAGAATTTTAAGTTGCAGGCATTTGGAGACCGGCTGTCAATACAAGTCAGTCTGACAGGGGTGATGGGTGAGCGGGACTTGGTGCAGGATAGGATACAGGCAGCAGAGTTTTGGATGAGCCAAGGTCTACAGATGGGGGGGGGGGGGGGGATGGCCGGGAGGGAGGTTTGGAGGCTGGCCAGGGGAGCATTGGAATAGTCAAGTCTGGAAGTGACAAATGCATGGACGAGAGTTTCAGTGGCAGACGGGTTGAGGAAGGGGCAGAAGTGGGTGATGTTACGGAGGTGGGAATAGATGGTCTTTGTGACTGCGAGGATATGGAGTCGGAAGCTCATCTCAGGGTCGAATAAGACACCGAGATTACAAACAGTCTGGTTCAACCTGAGACAGTGGCCAGGGAGGGGAATAGAATTAGTAGCAAGGGTATGGAGTTTGTACAGGGGGCTGAAGACGATGGCTTTGGTCTTCGCAATGTTTAGCTGGAGGAAATTGTGGCTCATCTAAGATTGGATTTCAGAGAAACAGATGGATCCCAGAGGAAACGGAAAGGTTGAGAGAGATGAAGAGGCAGAGCTGTGTGTCGTCAGCGTGCATATGTAAGCTGAGCCCAAGTTTTCAGATGATGTCACCAAAACAACATGTTGGGGAGAAAAATGAGGAAAGTACAGATTTTGGACCGATTTAACCTTTTTCAAATTTTAATATCCTGAGATCACCCTTTCTTATTTTGTTTTTACTGCACTATCAAGCTGTTTATATTACAGTCTGGTTGGTGCTGCTGTCTGGCTGATTGATATACTGTGCTCTCTAATACATTGACAGGCTGCAACTCTTTGGTTGAGTTTACAAGCTACATACACGGGTAGAATTAAATTGTATAGTTTAAAATTTAAAATTAAAATCAAGTTTATTTTAAATCCTTTCAATAATGGAAGTTGGTACTTTTAACATTTTTTTTCCTCGGAGTCACCAAAATATACATCTCATACAGAGAAACTTGTCATCAAAACTTCTGAAAGAACCAACATTTTAAAACTGAAGAAATAATTTGCATTTATAAAGTGCCTTTCATGATCTCAGGATGCCCCAAAGCATTTCACAGCCAAAGTGTAGTCACTGTTGTCATGTAGGAAAATGCAGCGGTCAATTTGAGCACAGCAACAGCAATATAATAAATGACCAGGTCATCTGTTTTTCAGTCACGGTGGTTGAGGGATAAATGTCAGCCAGGACACCAAGAGAACTAGAGCCATCTTTTGTTTCTTAACTTGTCCCATTACCATCTCCTTTTGCCTTGCACCATCTCTTAATCTCTCCTGCCTTCCATCCTATCACAGACCTTCCCCTTTTGTTCTTTCCTCCCCTTCCCCACTTCCCCGCCCCTACAATTGCTTAAAAACCTGTTCAATCTCCAGCTTTTTCCAGTTCTGACGAAGGGTCATCGACCTGAAACGTTAACTCTGTTTCTCTCTCCACAGATGCTGCTTGACCTGCTGAGTATTTCCAGCATTTTCTGTTTTTATTTCAGATTTCCAGCATCCGCAATATTTTGCTTTTGTGTAAGAGAACTCCCCTGCTCTTCTTCAAATAGTGCCATGGGATCTTTTATATCCACCCAAGGGGGTGGACAGGGACTCAGTTTACCGACTCATCCAAAAGACAGTGCAGCATTCACTCAGTATTGCCATGGGGTGTCAGCCTAGATTATGTGCTCAAGTCTCTGGAATGGGGCTTGAACCCATGGCCTTTGGACTCAGGCAAGAATACTACCACTGAGCCAAGGCTGGCAAGCAATAGTTATTTCAAAAGACCCATAGCAAACAGATCATGGTACAAGAGCCTCTATTGTTACTTTGGGAAACAGTTTAAATTTACCTATTCAGTGGCATTCAATATTTGACCATAGCACTGTTGGTAATGTTACATTATATGGTCATTTTATCATGTCTATGAAATAGTGGTGTAACAAAAAAATACAGCAAAGTATACAATGGTAACAGCGCAGAGGCAACATAGTACATCATTCATGCCTGACTTCAAGGAGGTAAGCATTTTTTCTTCCACAGCATTTTACGCATTTCCAAATCATCTTTAATACCTGCAAAATTCAACAGTACGGAATACAAAAGCTGAATGCATCGCTTCCACTTTTTGCACTGACACATGGGATGAAGTTGTCAATTTAGGAATTTGGAAAAAAATCAACTGACTGCCATGTTACTCAACACAAGCCATTGGCCTGTTTGGGAAGTTAAAGTTAATCATGTAATATTACAAATACCATCCCCTCACACGAACAAAATCGGATTTTAAAATATCTTGCAAAAAATAAGGTAACAAAATACAGAAACATAGGGCTGTAAAACAGCAATTTTATTTGCATTCCATCCCCTCTGGCCGTATAGCCAAAGCTTTTATATTTTTTTCTGAAAAGTCGTATCTTCTGCAGTGATCACTTGCAGGAAAAAATTTATTTTCAAAATAGCACTACAGTCAAGTGTTTTAAGGATTCTGCCCCATACCTTGGTGTAGTATGCTCTCTACCTGACTCCAGCAGTAAATGGATCTGGCTTTTGAAAATAAGATGTGGAATAGCATTGACCTGGCACTAATATATCTTAGAACTAGGTATATGGTAGGAATGATGTATAAATTAAAAGAAACAGAAAAATGATTTTCTTACAGCTCTCTGTAATTCGTACACATTCTGCACTGAACATCTAAATCTACCATCTGTTATTTTGTTGCACTGTACACGACAGAATTATTAATGGATTGAAAGCAATTAAAATGGGCTTCATTTATTCAGCAGAACAGATATTGTTCGGGATCATATTCAAACACTTTTAGCATAAATACAGTGGTAGGAGAGATTGAAGATTCCATTTTTTTTTTAAAGAGAGAAAATATCAAGAGTACACAACATCATCTAAATGAGTTGTGATGTGCAGTGTGTACAGCCTATATATAGAACCAGTTCAGTTGTGCGGCACTAGTGTAAGCTCTCACTGCAAAGACAAAAATAAAAAGGATACGTATTAAAACTGCATTCACTCTGATAGCAATGTAGTCAGAATTAGGAGGAATTTATACCAAATACTACAAAGTCAATCTTGTACTTTAGCTCGTAAATATAATTATGTAACGTATCAATGGAAAAGGCCCAACTGATTGAATCAAAACATTGTCATTTCTTTCCAGAAGCAACTGAACAGCCCCTTTACAAGGAAATTATGTTTATTTTATGCTTTTAAGAATGCATTAGGGTAATTGCTACAACAAATTACCTTCTGTGCTATGAGCTTTGCTACAACATCTCTGGCATGTACATCAATTGTACAGATTGTCATAATCTTCTGACGATCACCATGGGTGAGCTCCCCTAGTAGCATGTTTATAAGAGCATTTAGCTGAGCAATCTGCAATAAAAATAATTATATTTGACTACTCAAAAAGATAGGGTACAGTACACTACATGTCATACATTGATTAGTTATTCCAGAAAGTGCTATACTTGCAAGGCATCTCCTGTTTATGTATTAACCAAAATGTAGAAAGTGCGCTTATTGAACAGCTAAAGCAAAATTAATGAATAGATAGTAGGAAAGGCAAATTAGTTCAATCTTATACTTTACACATTAAGATTACCAGAACATTACTGAAGAATATAAGATAGATGGGATTGTTTGACAGCCTGCAATGCATTCTCAACAAACTTTCAATTTTAAATTAATGACTGCATATGTTAATCATTGGTCAGCCTTTCCTTTTTGAGTTCTGCAGCTAGAACTTGCAATAATGAGAGGAAGGGATGGTGGGAAATACAGGCCCACCATGTGACAAAAAAAGTAATCAGTAAAACTGTCCAATATATTTGTCAGAAATTTCCTCGGGGTTCTCCCGATCAGCCGGCGTAACTTTGGCGGATGATCAACGGAAATCCCAAATAGATTGCATAAACAGGGTTACCACCGCTGTTCAGCTGAAGTCACGGCGGTTGATCGGGAGAACCTCGAAGGAAATTCCCAGCATTTTGTGTTTTTAAATCAGATTTTCACTATGCTGTACAATGTCCAAGTAAAAGAACTCAACAGGTAACAGAATTAACTCAGTCTGGTCAAAGATCTACAGTACTGCAACCTAAATTTTACAATTCAAAGTGCTGGGGCTAAAAATTGAGCACCGCCCCATTGGGGCGCTAACTTCGCCGGGGCGCTACTTTTAGCACCCCGGAAAAATTAGCACCCCCCACACCGGAAATTGAGTGGTTGCGCCCCAAGAGGGAAGCGGGGCGCTACTGGAGGCCGGGGACGGGAGCGCAGTCAGGTGCTGGCAGGCGGCCAGCAACTTTAAATTGCGCCTCCCCGGCCACAGGTAGGCCCACCTGACCCCGTCGGACATAGCATCCGGCAGTAAGTCAGGGGGCGCTCCCGAAGATCGCGGCCGGGGCGCTGCGCACGGTGATGACGTCATTGCCGGCACCGCAGCGCCACGGGGCACTACCGGTTAGCGCCGCCGCTAACCTCCCGCTGAATTTCGCGGGAGGCGCTGCGCCCGGGCGCTAGTTGCTTTGCGCCCAGTTAGCACCCCCCCCCTGGTCTTTACAGGTTTGATCAGGAAACTTCTGTTTAAAGACAACTCACTTGTTTTTTGTTGTAATCTTTTAAAGCAGTTTCAAAGCCTTCCTCAAGACGCTCAAAAGCAATTCCAACATCCGTGGTCCACCAAATCTGAGTGCCAGTCAAAGCCACTTGTGCTGGGTAATCAAACAACCACTGATCTCTCGGCTTCTCTTCGTATGCTGCTACTGCTTCCATGATCTCTTGCTGGACCATGGTTCGCATTGTCTCCTCAAGATGACGCAGCCAACATTCAGCCTGGTAATGAAGCAAAATTCATCTTTGTTAGGAACATAACTTTTATCTTTTCTTGTAGATATGCATAATGGGCCTGCTTTTATCAGTTTTAACTGCTTTATCCTGTCCTGCCACCTTCAAAGATTTGTGCACAAAAGCCAGATCCGCTAGGTTTCTGCCTCATTTCCTCAACATTCAAAATGCCAATCTAGACAGTGGGGTGTGTTGGGGGGGGGGGGGGCGCGGTGGTGGTGCACATCTTCCTTGCACCTCTCCCTACATCTTGGCAGTATTTTGGAGGGGGGGGGGCACGTAGATGTGGGAGTGACTAGGGGTATTCCTGGGTTGCCATGGGATTTCAACCCAGCATAGTACTCAGGCCTAGCATGTCCTATGCTTGCTGAGACCAGTCATGGGTTTTGTACTGAGTTTTCATAGGCTCCAAAGATGTTGTAGAGTTAAAGTAATTAAACCCAAAGGGATGGATTATCTCTAAATGCAGATGATGGTTTCTTTGCAGGGAATTTGTCTTTGGCCCATGAACAGCCTGTGGCTTCCCCCATCAAAGGAGCAAAGTGTTGCCCCATTTTCTACCAGCAACTTGAGGTGTGCAAGCAAGGAAGTTATGCTAAACCTTTATAACTCACTGGTTAGGCCTCAGCTGGAGCATTATGTCCAATTCTGGGCACCACTCTTTAGGAAGGATGTCAAGGCCTTGGAGAGGGGTGCAGAGGCGATTTACTAGAATGATACCAGGGATGAGGAACTTCAGCTACATGGAGAGACTAGTGAAACTGGGATTTTTCACCTTAGAGCAGAGAAGGTTAACAGGAGATTTAATAGAGGTGTTCAAAATTATGAAGGGCTTTAATAGAGTAATAATTGGCAAAAGAACCAGAGGGGAAATAAGGAGAATTTTTTGGACGCAGCAAGTTGTACTGATCTGGAATGTACTGCCTGAAAGGGTGGTGGAAGCAGATTCAATAGTAACTTTCAAAAGGGAATTAGGTATATACTTTAAAAGGAAATAATTATCGGGCTATGGGGAAAGAGCAGGGGAGTGGGACTAATTGGATAGCTCTTTCAAAGAGCTGGCCGATGGGCCGAATGGGCTCCTACAATGCGGTATGATTCTACGAACTCTACTTTGCCTCTATAGCTGCAGGCTTCCCACCTCAAATCATTAAAACACCCAATCCCCAGAATTTAGAAGGGAGTCAACATATTGAACAGTCGGTAGGTAATAGTCCCACCCCACCACACTTCTGGAAGTGGACTGGGGCCCTGGCAATTTTGGGCCCAATATTTTCTGTTCTCCACTGATATAGGTTAACACTGGTTGATAGAGGCAGCATTTGGGGATTCTCGCATCTTTTTCCTCTATATCCCTTTAATAACCCAACTCTTGCATCTCTTAGTCCAATATTTTTACTAGATCAAGATTTCTTGTGCTCAACTTCAATTTGACCGATATATTTTGACAGAACACTTAACATGTCCTCTTCCATTTTGGGTGATTTTTCAGAAACTGTAGTTTGCATATCACTTTCTTATTCACAGTGATGTGACAAATTACTTTGTCCCCAGGAAGATCAAGTCAGGATATTCAAATCTATATCCAAGATTCAAACAATCCCTCATCTGTCTTCGTAGCTGGTCTCAAAGTCATGCACTTGGAGATGCACTGAGACATGTATCACTGACAAGCTGATGATGGTGGCTTTTCATATGAGATTAAGTGCAGAGAAAAACATCGCAGTTCTCTTAGCTGCATGATTGTCCTTATCTACCAAATATTTTTGGCCCATGCTACAGCACATCTTTCATTAACACAGGCTGATAGCCAGTGCTATTTGGGTTGACCCTCAGAAGCAATAGAAATCTCTGTAAAGGTGGTAACCAAACTCATTTCGATACAAGATTTTAAAAAAATTCTTCATTCGGCCAACATGACTTCCTTTGTAGAGGAAGTAAACTGTCTTTAATACATTAGCATATTTCATCATTTAATGAAAGATTTTCAAGAGAGCACATTTGATCAATTCACAGATTATTTTATGGATTCTTCCATACACTTGTTTTCCTTCAATATATGCAAAGACAAGAATCCATGAAGGAAATTCTTCCAAATATGTCTAATGTCAAACTGGATTACAACATTCTCAGCTTTTCAAATATATTGCATTAGAAACTCAAACAAAAAAACCTACCTGTCCTTCACACAAACAGGGTGGTGAAAGCTGTACATATTCTCCTTCTCTGCTGTACATTCCCACTGCTTTACATGTATCACCATCCTCAACATTATTTTCAAATTTTAAATCAGCTAAATTATCAAATAGCTTAAGCAAATGCCTCGTCACCTGTTCAGAGAGATTAAAAATACATTTTAAAAGTAAAACAAATTCATCCTTTAAGTTTTATTTCATTTTCTCCTCCACTTAGACCTTCTTAGCCAAATGCAACTCCAGATCAAGACGGTGAGTAAGTAGCCTGTCCCCAGCCTTATGATAATAGTGTTCAAGCAGGAATTACAAAATAGCAATGAGTGACTGGCTTTTTAATTTCCTATTCTTTTGAGGTAATCAAGCATCCTACTGATATTTTTTCCAATGGCACTACTGACTAGAATTTTACAAACTTACGTCCTACCACTTTGCAGTAAAGTACTTAAATATCCAAAATGTTCAAAGTATCAATGTAAGGGGATGTAAGCTGCAGTATAATGATACTTGCTTAGATTTTATTATTGAAAAACAATGGGGCAGAAATTGCGGTCTCCATAACGGTGTACTCAGAGTACGCTGTCGTAATCCATTTCACGGCCCCGGAATGCGCATAGTCGAAATCCGGAACTTGCGATTTGTCAAGGTACGCCTTGACAGATCATCCGAACCGACTGAAAAATGAGTATTGCTGGCGCAGTGTTGGGCTATTTGCCCAACACTGCCCAGCAATTGCCCACGCAACTCTTACGGCTGGTAAAAGCAGGTGTAGGGCCTGCTTTCAGCAGCATAAGGCTTAAATAAAACATTTAAAAATCCAAAATTATGCACATACACTTTAAATGAGTTTATGCAAATATTGGCCCTGATTAAGAGGTTTAAAATTATTTATCAAAAAATTTAATTTTTTATTGAGGTTGGTGCAATGAAGGGGCTTATGAATAAAATTGCAATTCAGTACATTTATAATCATTAGAATTCTGTAAATTGTATAATTATTTGGGGATTCCATTGCCTATCATTAGGGGATTCCCTTCGTAAATGATTGCAATGGAATCCTCCTTTGTCATTGGAGGACCGGGTCCACGTGATCCCAGGGACGCTTCCAAACTGCCTGTGTCCCTAGGATCCGTGGGCCTTTACACTGTCGTCCGCCTGGAGGCCCAAGACCGTAACTCTTTGCAGCCTGGAGGTAAATTCGTAAATGTTTTGCGGGTCGGAGGCGTACTCCAGAGGTATGCCTCTGACCGCAATTTCTAGGCCAATGTAGATACACCAAAAGAAGAAAAGCAAAAAGATACGCCAAGAAAAGAAAATTCCATACAGGAAGCACAGACGAGGTCCTTGCATTATATAATGGTGATTTATATATTTTTTAAATCTAGGAAGAGAAATATTTAAGCAAAACTGCATATTCAATAGTAAAAAGCATATTCATGCTTTACACAGCACTGAAAAAGTCACACTTTGCTAAAGTGTTGGCAAATACTTATTTGACAGGATTTAACCCAAGACAAATAAAAGGGTAAAGTGGAGCTCGCCTGATTGTATATTCAGAACAGAAAGATCCCAGGTTTGATCTCCAGTCTGTGCTGAGTTAGGGATTTTCCTCAGTGCCCCTTGGGTTAAGGAGGGGGAAAATCAGCCAGGTTTCCTGTTCCTGATAACTATACAGTAAGCCATGTTGAAAATTACTTGTAGACATCAGATGAGAGCAGGTCCAGGTTTGAATGCATGACTCTCAAGTAACCAGGTTGTCGACACTCACCAGCTAGTTTACACACAAATTTTGGCCATGTGGAGGAGGTACTGCAGGAAAACTGGTGCTCAAGGAACCTTACCCCACTAAGAAGTCAACACCTTGTTAAGGGGAGAAAATTGGCTGAGAAAGTTAGAAGGGACAAAGGTCATTTCTTTTAGAATGCATTTTCCAGTATTTCCTCTCAACTGATATATTTCACAGTGTTACAAATTTCACAGGTCTGCAGTAAATATTCCATTATGTTTGGCATCATCAGTCACTCCCATAAGTGGACATCAAGGCTGGAATTTTTACCTGCAGACCCACTGGGAATGGGGGGGGGGTCCGGAAGCGAGGGAAATCTGAAAGTCTGGGTTTCTTCGCACTGTGGAGATTTAACTCCACAGCGTGCTTCTGACACATTGGCAGGTTCCCCGCCCGGAAGTCAGCCTGATTGACAGGCTTGGCTTCCAGTCGGGCAGGGAGCACTCTAGAGGAGGCCGCAGGACCAAGTAAGTCCGATCCCCAACCCCAGGGTGGGCTGATGGTGGGGGAGCTGGGGGGGGGGGCGTGGAAGAGGGGCCGGGAGAACGCACTCCTGCTCCTCCCCAGCCCACAAAGTGCGCTAGCCGAGGCTGTCCTCACCACGCTGCAGCTGCCTGGATTCCAGAGGCTCGGGAACCCTGGCCGTCCACGGTAAAACCCACAAAGCAGGTTAAATCCCAGGCTTCTAGCCTCATTATCATATTTTAAAAGTGCCAAGCCGCCTCCTGGGAGCAGGTTGGCTGCCCACCCCTTGTCCAGCCTTGGGTAAAACCCGGAGGTTGGCAGGTTGGAGCCGGCTTTCCAGCACGCTTTCAATTTTTCCCCATTTAAGCCCCCACCCGCACCCACTCACCTATGTTAAAATTCCCTCCTATATCTCCAATTATCTGGTGCACAAGTTTATTGCCCAATATCTAGTTAAACAATAATATGAGCCACAGTAGACCCCTTGTGTATACTGACTATCATGATCTTACATATGCCACCCTGTCCCTTCTTCTGTCTTTTCGGTAGGCGGACTAAAAAGTGCTCTAGTAAGAAGAGGCAGCTCATTATAAACCAACAAACTGGACTATTTTATATTAATGAACAGGGACAGTTTTCTTGTGAGATACATCGATTTGTTACTGTTCTTCAAACCATAAAATAGAAATTCCATGTATACCTGCCACTAATATAGGCTAAATGAACTGACAAGTTAGCTATCCCTTAGCTAACTGGCACCAGACTTCCTCAGCTATAAGTTGTATGCATTCACAACTAGCCTGGGAGTCTTGCAGGTCTCTGACTGACTAGACAGCGAGATCTCTCCAGCTCTCTCCTCGTTTCAGATGAGGGGCAGAGGGAAAGGGGAGGAGAGGGAGGAGAGTGAAAAAACAAAGACTGTCCACTGACTCTCTTCCCTCACTTTTGGGGCCAGCGAGCCACAGTTACCACCTTGAATGAAAAGGCACTCCTGATGTGGATGGAAGCTTGCAGTACCTATATCAACTGATTAGCTAGGTGCTGCCAGATGTGTTGAATGAAAACCCTTTCTATCATAATGGCATCAAACACCTAGGACCAAGCATTCATTTTTTTTTTAATTTGTTTATGGGATGTGGGCGTCGCTGGCAAGGCCAGCATTTATTGCCCATCCCTAGTTGCCCTTGAGAAGGTGGTGGTGAGCCGCCATCTTAAACCGCTGCAGTCTGTGTGGTGAAGGTACTCCCACAGTGCTGTTAGGGAGGGAGTTCCAGGATTTTGACCCAGCAACGATGAAGGAACTGCGATATACTTCCAAGTCAGGATGGTGTGTGACTTGGAGGGGAACCTGAAGGTGGTGGTGTTCCCATGCGCCTGCTTCCCTTGTCCTTCTAGGTGGAAGAGGTCGCGGATTTGGGAGGTGCTGCCAAAGAAGCGTTGGTGAGTTGCTGCAGTGCATCTTGTAGATGGTACACACTGCAGCCACGGTACGCCGGTGGTGGAGGGAGTGAATGTTTAAGGTGGTGGATGGCGTGCCAATCAAGTGGGCTGCTTTGTCCTGGATGGTGTCGAGCTTCTTGTGTTGTTGGAGCTGCACTCATCCAGGCAAGTGGAGAGTATTCCATCACACTTCTTACTTGTGCCTTGTAGATGATGGAAAGGCTTTGGGGAGTCAGGAGGTGAGACACTCGCCGCAGAATACCCAGCCTCTGACCTGCTCTTGTTGCTACAGTATTTATGTGGCTGGTCCAGTTAAGTTTCTGGTCAATGGTGACCCCCAGGATGTTGATGGTGGGGGATTCGGCGATGGTAATGCCATTGAATGTCAAGGGGAAGTGGCTAGACTCTCGCTTATTGGAGATAGTCATTGCCTGGCACTTCTGTGGCGCGAATGTTACCTGCCACTTATCAGCCCAAGCCTGAATGTCATCCAGGTCTTGCTGCATTCGGGTATAGACTGCTTCATTATCTGAGGAGTTGTGAATGGAACTGAACACAGTGCAATCATCAGCGAACATCCCCATTTCTGACCTTATGATGGCGGGAAGGTCATTGATGAAGCAGCTGAAGCTGGTTGGGCCTTGGACACTGCCCTGAGGAACTTCTGCAGCGATGTCCTGGGGCTGAGATGATTGACCAACAACCACAACATCTTCCTTTGTGCTAGGTATGACTCCAGCCAGCGGAGCGTTTTCCCCCCCCATTCCCATTGACTTCAGTTTTACTGGGGCTCCTTGATGCCACACTCGGTCAAATGCTGCCTTGATGTCAAGGGCAGTCACTCTCACCTCACCTCTGGAATTCAGCTCCTTTGTCCATGTTTGGACCAAGGCTGTAATGAGATCGGGAGCCGAGTGGTCTTGGCGGAACCCAAACTCGGCATCAGTGAGCAGGTTATTGGTGAGTAAGTGCAGCTTGATAGCACTGTCGATGACACCTGCCATCACTTTGCTGATGATTGAGAGTAGACTGATGGGGCAGTAATTGGCCGGACTGGATTTGTCCTGCTTTTTGTGGACAGGACAAACCTGGGCAGTTTTCCACATTGTCGTATAGATGCCAGTGTTGTAGCTGTACTGGAACAGCTTGGCTAGAAGCGCGGCTAGTTCTGGAGCACAAGTCTTCAGCACGATAGCTGGGATGTTGTCGGGGCCCATAGCCTTTGCTGTATCCAGTGCGCTCAGCTGTTTCTGGATATCACATGGAGTGAATCGAATTGGCTGAAGACTGGCTTCTGTGATTGTGGGGGCCTCAAGGTAGGCCAATATGGATCATCCACTCAGCACTTCTGGCTGAAGATGGTTGCAAACGCTTCAGTCTTGTCTTTTGCACTCACATGCTGGGCTCCACCATCATTGAGGATGGGGATATTCATGGACCCTCTTCCTCTCTTTAGTTGTTGGTCCACCACCATTCACGACTGGATGTGGCAGGACTGCAGAGCTTTGATCTGATCTTGATTGTGGGATCGCGTAGCCCTGTCTATAGCATGCTGCTTCCGCTTTTTAGCATGCATGCATGTTGCAGCTTCCCACCTCATTTTTAGGTACGCCTGCTGCTGCTCCTGGCATGCTCTTCTACACTCCTTATTGAACCAGGGTTGGTAGAGTGAGAGATATGCTGGGCCATGAGGTTACAGATTGTGGTGGAATACAATTCTGCTGCTGCTGATGGCCCACAGCGCCTCATGGATGCCCAGTTTTGAGCTGCTAGATCTGTTCTGAATCTATCCCATTTAGCAGGGTGGTAGTGCCACACAACACGATGGAGGGTGTCCTCAGTGTGAAGACAGGACATCGGGTCCGGAGTCAATGTTGAGGACTCCTTCCCGCATACCCACTGTGCCGCCACCATATGTCCAGTGGGACAGGACATATCCAGGGATGGTGATGGAGGAGTTTGGGCCATTGCCATGTCCGTAGCCGGTGCCGAGGTCGATGCCGGTCCGTCCGGTTTCATTCTTATTATTGTGTTTTGTAACAACTGAGTGGCTTGCTAGGCCATTTCAGAGGACAGTAAAGAGTCAACCACATTGCTGTGGGTCTGGAGTCACATAGGCCAGACTATTACTGATGCTAGCTTTTTATTCCAGATTTATTTAATTAACTGAATTTAAATTCCCCAGCTGCTATGGTGGGATTTGATCTCACATCTCTGGATCATTAGTCCAGGCCTCTGGATTACTAGCCCAGTGACATTACCACTGCACTACCGTTCCCCTAATGAACTAAATTGTCTCAAAACTAATACAATATTCAAAATTAAACAGCCTATAATAACATTAATCACTGGTCCATCTGCTGTTTTCACCCTGGAAACATCCTCATTAACATTCAAATATTTTGTTTATCTCAGTTAATGATTTGTAAGCTGAATCTGACCTCTTATTAATAGCATAACATAATTTAAAACAAAATCCCTTCCAGGCCATATAGGCAAAAGTCCTAAAATGTTACACCCAGTTATTCATAATTACTCTTTGGACAAAATATGGCATTAGTGCAACATTATGTCAAAGACTTCAATTCCTGAGGGGCAATCTAGTGTTTTTTATTGAAAAGGAATGTGCTTCTTCAGAAAGCTACTTAGTTGTTTGGCACAAGTACCCCGACAGTTAATGCTTAAGTGAAATGTCCCACATACTGGGAGATCTTGATTTGAACCCTAGCCTTGGCTGAAATTTGTGCTCATTATTTTCCACACTACAAGTCACCAATCTCAAGCACAGTGCCAACCAGTGTCAAAGCCACTAGCTGACAGAAAAGTGGAAAAGACACAGCATGGGTTCTACTCAAATTGCATCTCTTTATCCTCTAGAGTAAGCAGACTATTTAATTTGAAACTGTGATCAAAGTTAGATGACTAGTATAAAATCAACAAGACTCCTAATGATAAATGAGAAGAAATCCCCCCCCTTCACAGAACTATACTCCCATCAAAAGCAGTTCATGATAATATTGATTAACTCTTAAGAGAATGGAATAAGTTTATAGTTAAAAATAGGAACAGAGGTAACAAAGAGAAGTGTAGACATAGATAATGACATCTATAATATATTACATTTTCTACATGATATTCATGCCTTATTTGGGCATCATCATTCAGTAATATGCAGAAATGCCTGCAGCGACACACTCCACTTTGTACAGCTACATACCCCCCCCCAGTCTCAGAGCTCAACAATCATTACCCCTTCCTTGACTGGATCTCAACCGCCATTATTGTATTGCCTCCCTGTGTGGTTAGTCAGGTTAGTTAGGTTTTTTTTTCTCATTTCTCCTTCCCCTCATTGTGATCCTACCATCACTATCAACCAATGTTCCCTACTTCAGGCTTCCACCATCGCCAGACCACTACAGACCTATTCTCGGCCATCACTGCTTCCCAGCTCAGTCATTTTGGCCATCACTGTTATCCTGCCCTGTCCCCAGCTGCATCTCTCCTGGTAATATTCCAGCCCTAAGCCCTTTCTCACCATCTCTGTTCCATAGCCACTGTTCGCCCAGTTCCCAGCTGCATCCAAGATTCTTCATCCACACCGGTGATTTCTGCCGCTCAGAAAAATGTGTTCACATAAATTCACACCGAAGGCCGTATTCTGGCACCATTCCCCAGCACAGGTACTCTCTCCCACAAAAACTTTATTCTCAGTACTGAGCAATGGCCTCTATTCATTTCCATGCTTAGAAAATATATCTCTGAATATGAAATCAGATGAGGAAAATATATTGAGATATTTTCAACATTTATCAATGTCAAACTCAATACAAATATGAAGTCTATGAAGATCACCGCAGTTCATCTGTTTGAAGCTCTACTTGTAACTGGTACCTCACTGTAATGAAAATCAGCCTAATAACTTCTAATACTCACGATATACTACCACATGCTTAGACTATAGCTGCAGTGCTAGCACTGACCATTTTCTACATCTTGCCTTCATCACCAAATATCTCTGCAACAGTACTTAGTTCCCTGCACACAGACCCCTATGAGCTTGTCCCAGTTATTCCCAAGCTTTCATGGTCCACACTGATCTTGGAAAGGAACACCCAATGGTTTACCCTAAATGAGCCGCATGCTATGGCCATAAGAATTGGCTATTCAACAAGTGAAAAAGAATATTTAAGTTTTATCTGGGTGAAACACAAATCGTGTGATTTTGTTCACATGTGTTTGATTGGCAGCTCCTTTAGAATTGAACACACAGTTAATTAAATTCACAAGGTCCTAGTAACTGTGTCGACAGCTTAGCTTTTACAAATGAGTGAGTCTCTCTGGAACCTCTGAAGACACTCGGCTAAGCCAAATAAGTTCTGTAATTGGCGAGAAAAAAAAGGAACCGCTACATATGAAAGTTAATTGTAACAGTTTAGCATAGAAGTTGTGAATTATTTTATTTTCTATTACAAGAAGCTAGATAGACTTAACTGCTGTAAAAATGTTATTGCTACTATTTGCCTTTTCCATTACTGTTTGATAAATTTGTTAAGCCCTAAAAACAAGGTTGAATGTAGTGTTGTTCTGCCAACTTGCAAAGAGGAGGATCCTGTGAACGCACATGTTCGATCCAGAGGGTGAATTAATCAAAAAAATAAGTTCTCTGTTCATTATGAATTTTACCTAGATATCAGGACAAGTAAAAACTCTCTGGATGTAGGGAAATAATGCTCACTTACAAGACTAGCCTGAATACAGAAGCCCTTAATATCTTGAGGAAAAAGGGCAAAACATAAGTCTTATACATCACAAGCTTAACCCACATTAGGACTTCATTTTTTTTCTTACGCTGCTTCAATGACAGCAAAGATACCATATCCAGTAGAAGGTTCCAGAATTGTCAATGACTACTGTCCTAATTTCTGTTCGGCATCCAGAAAATCATTCCACAGCTAGATCATGTGCCTGAGTCAGAACGTGGCCAATTTGTTCTGAAGCAAAATTGCAAACCAGATAGAATTTTTTTTCCCCCCAATTGAGAAGTTGCACCAGCTTCTGATTCACTGTAGTTTACACCAGTAAATTATTTGCAAAAGCCATACACACTTCTCTGAGCTAATGGAGTTGTTTGTTTTCAATCAAATAAACATTTGCCTTGAATATGGATGGCCATCAAACTGAGTTTAACATCCCTATAACAGGAATCCATTTTTAATGTATTTACAGTATGCTCAGAGATCGCTAGGAGAAGACTCTTGGGAGCATCTGGGAAGGATGGTCTTAGGGACAGAGTATTGGGGGTGGTTCACCTTTTCAGGGAGCACTGGGAATGAAGGTATTAAAAGACACAACAGAGAACTCCGTTTTTAAATATAAACACGGATATAAATCTTGTTATTGTGAAATATTTTATTTTACTTGAAACTTTATTTTGGTTTCAACCAAGTAACTTACATTTCAGTTATTGAAAAAAACATGCATCATTAAAATCTTATATCTGCTTGCATTTCCTGTCTGCAAAACTTTACTGCCTGGTGTCATATTTTTGCCACACTTTTTCCATTACAAATTCATTTGACTTTATTTATAACAGACCCCCCCAATCTGCCATTCTGGTCCCAGTCCCAGCTCAGTAAGCCGCTGACTCCCTATTTGGCCCTATTACGGGTTATTACTGTTTCCCCCTAGCTATGGTTCACTTATTTTCAAAGTGCTGCTGCTCCCTTTCCCACAACTAGCTCTACAACATCAATTATTCAGTCAGGACTCCTATTTGGACTAACATTGTATCCAAAAGCTCCCCAGTGAGTATTGTCCATATTCTCTGCCATTTCCTACATGTCATTAAATAATCTCATCGTAATTCACTCCAATCCACTGAATTCATTAAATTATCTGTGCTTCAGTGAATGGAATCCAGCATATTCTTTAAATAATGTCTGGCTGAGTGAATCAAATCCAATGAATTCATTACATATTCTGTGTCTGAATGAATGCTATTAAATGATCTCTTGGTAAATCAATCCAATTCATCAAATTCATTAAAAAAAAAATTTTTTTTTTAAAAGCAAAAAAAACTGAAGATGCTGGAAATCTGAAACAAAATCAGAAAATGCTGCAAGTCAGCTTCTGTGGAGAGAACAGACGAGTTAATGTTTCACGTGTGGACCCTTCATCAGAGGGTCCATAACTGAACCATTTAATTGCCTGTTGTCTTCACAGATGCTGACTGACCTGCTGAGCTTTTTCAGTATTTTCTGTTTTTACTTCATTAAATTTCATCTGGCTGAGTGAATCAAATGCTATAAATTAATTAGATAATCTGTTCCTCAGTTAGTTGAACACAGAAAACTCAATAAATTATGTATAAAAAATTGAATGAGATCCACCTGAATTTATTAAATGTCTGACAGTGAATCATATCCTATAAATTTATTATAATTTTTTTTAACTGAGATAATCAAATTATTGCACAATGTGTCGCTCAGTAAATGCAATCCATCGAATTCATTAAATAACCTACAAAAAAAATCCAACAAATTAATTAGTGTCTGCCTCAATCAATGCAATCCAGAAAATTCATTAATAACCTTTGGTTCTGTGAAATCCAGCAAAACACTGGGGTAAAATTCAGAATTGGCATGAGCGAATTGGCAAGCCACCCAATTTTACTTTCCAGTGACCCATTTTGCTCCCCATTAATTCTCAGGATGTGTAGTGTGTATGGTGTACAATGGAAATCTTTACCTGTTTTGGTTGACCTCCTTTGGAAATAATTTCTAGTAAATCCATTGCAGAAACAAAGTAAAATCTTGGAAATGAGAGTCGTTTTGTCTCAAGATATTCAGCTAAAGCTTTCTCACAGAGAGTCAGTCTGGAAAAAGATTATGAAAACTTACAATTTTGTTACAATAATTGTTTTGCGTATTACATAAAGTTTAAAATGGGTTCTTTTTAGCAGGTGGGGTTTTATCAGAGCATTGAAATCATGAAAGGGAAAATTTGGTGCCACTATATTTAAAATTGAGCTCAAACTAAAACAATAAGAAAATGCCACTTCTCTCAAATAATCTATTCCATGACAGCTTAAGTTAGCTGCTTTAACTCTCAACTTATTTGGGACATCTTCAATCCTAACCCCCAAAACATAAAAGGCTGAGGAAAAAAATGAAAAATATTTTTTGAGAGTAAACAGCTATGCTTATGTGTGAGCTACTTATTCGCCCCCCCCACCCCCCCTCCCCCCCCACCTCGAGGTAAAATGGGCCAAAACATTATTTGTTTTTCAGTTTTGTGCATACATTGCTTCCAACTGTCACAGCACCAGAATAAGTTGGGGTGGTTTAATGCAAACATGTTCAGCAAATTTGGTACATGAAAGGAAAAATACTAAAACTAGAATTGTTTTTTAAGAATTGAGGACAACGGATTAAGTCAAAAATAATTGGGTGGGGGTGAAAGAATAGATTCAGTGGAAATCTCAAACAAGGGTTTGAATCTTGCCCAGACAGCTGATGAAGGACTCTCTACAGCAGCTGTAAATATACGATATAAATGAATTTAGGTAATCCAGTTCATAGTAGGTGTAGGCCCATAACTCAGACTAACAATTTGTCACAAATAGGGAATCTCAGTGTGGCTTTAGAAGTAAAAAGTAGAAAAAGAACACATCTTGGTGGATTAGAGGTTCTTCTGAAGGTAGCATTAAGACACACTGCTGAAGCAGAATAGGAATTTTATTCCTGCATCCAGCCATGACATACCTGACAAGGGAATTCCTTGCCAAAATTGGAAAGTATTCCATCGTTCAAAACAAACATGCCTCACTTTGATGAGCACTATTTCTTTAAATAAAAAATATAAATTATTTCCCCCCCACAGTACCCAATGTTGCAACTTAGTTTCAGATTGTTATTCTAAGCAATAATAAAATAAATATATATACAGTTAATTAGTGGTCCACAATAAACAACTAAGTATTTGCAAGTCCCTTCACAGCCTTACCCCATCTTATTTTTATAACCTCCTCCAGCTTTTATATTCTCTCTTGCACCTTTCCGTCTTTCAACTCTGGCCTTCTGTGCATCCCACTCTATGTCCTAGCAGTAATGGCAGAGCCTTCAGCTGCCTCAGTCTTACTCTCTGGAACTCTCTTCCTAAAGCCATCTACTTCTCCAACTTCAAAAAACTTCTCAAACCAATATTTTTGACTAAGCTTTCAGTCACCTATCCTTACACTCCCTTTATGGCTTAGTGCCTTTTTTTAAATTCGCTTTTATGGGATGTGGGCGTCGCTGGCAAGGCCAGCATTTATTGCCCATCCCTAATTGCCCTCGAGAAGGTGGTGGTGAGCCGCCTTCTTGAACCACTGCAGTCCGTGTGGTGAAGGTACACCCACAGTGCTGTTAGGTAGGGAGTTCCAGGATTTTGACCCAGCGACGATGAAGGATCAGTGATATACTTCTAAGTCAGGATGGTGTGTGACTTGGAGGGGAACTTGGAGGTGGTGGTGTTCCCATGCACCTGCTGCCCTTGTCCTTCTAGATGGAAGAGCTCGCGGGTTTGGGAGGTGCTGCCGAAGAAGCCTGTTCTCTTGCCTATATTTTTTCTCTCCCTTCTATAAAGCACTTTGGGACATTTTCTACTTTGAAAGCAGTATATAATGCAAGTTATTGTTTCCTATAATACAGGCTTGCTGAAAGTCAATGTGCAAAAATACAATATTTACAAAACTGCACATTTTATAAAGTTATTTCTCTGCCATTCTAAAAATGAAACAAAGCTGCAAATTTGTAGTAACAGATAAAATATAAGTGGAGAGTTATATAACTGCTCTGATTTTGAGATGCCCCATACTGCTGGAGGGGGCATCATCTTGATGTTTGAACTGAAGTGTTGGCTTACTGGCGAAGATCAAGGAGGCCTATAACAGAAGAGCTGACATCAGAGTGGGTCAGGTGAGAAGAGATCACAGTGGGAAGCCCTGAGCCATTTCAGCAGGCGGAGACCATGAAAAAAAGATGATGCTTAGGGCGTGAAGGAGCACTGGCAGAAGAGAGAAAGTGGCATCCAACAGTGGGGCACTAGGGGGCATGGGCTGTTAATGTGGTCAGGAAAGCAGGCAGGGTGGCAACTGAAAGTGGTATGGAAGGAGGAAAAAACTAAGTTAAATATTTAAAAAATATATAAAGTGACACAAAAAGATGAAAAAGTTAGTTTATTTAATAGTAGAAAAATAAGATGGAGAGAGTTGGGAGAAGAAAGCTTCAGAGATTGGCTCCACAGAGCCACCTATTCCTGTCTACAAAATCTTACTTCCTGTTGTCACTCTATTCATCACCCATTATGAA
This sequence comes from Squalus acanthias, assembly GCA_030390025.1. Classification (NCBI taxonomy): domain Eukaryota; kingdom Metazoa; phylum Chordata; class Chondrichthyes; order Squaliformes; family Squalidae; genus Squalus; species Squalus acanthias. The sequence continues at coordinate 24,714,024 of CM059427.1, read as the reverse complement.
TTGCTATGTTCACATTTATAATGGAAAATGCCTTTGTAATTCATCACCTATAATTACAATTTGACCACCACGGGACACTGTATTATCTATTACCCCAAAATGCTTTCTGAAAATTTTTGATTTATTATTGTCTTTCTCAGTAACTGTGAGAAACAATGGCAGGTGGAAAAAAGATTCATTTTAAAAGATCTGTGGGAACCCAGTGGCCAGGTTGTGCAATCAGAGTGATGGGTTTACATAGGCAAGACCCATTATAAATGTGGACATAGGAAATTATAATGAAAAGATTTAGCACACGACGCATGACAAAAACGTGGTAACAGGATGTTAAGTTGTGCGGGCAGAAATTGCAGATGCAAGATTTTTAATAAGAGCAATATCGCAGGAGGTCAGCTAGTAATTATTAAATATGCAACTAATAAAATGCACTGATACAAAACTGTCTTAATCTCGACTGCTGGGAATGCTGATGAGTAATTGCTACCTTTGTTGAAGAGCTTCTAATTTTTCCAGTAATCCCAGATTGTTTGTTGCTTCAACTACGTTCCTTGTCTTAATAGTCATAGTCATTAAGTCCTTAAAAAGAGCAAAAAATTATTTCAATATCTACACATATAAATTTTCTAACAAAAATTAATTCTACTCTACTATGCTATAAGTGTTTGCCGGTATAGCATCAGTAGCTGCACTTCAAAAGTAATGCATAAAAATGCACACTCTTTATGGAATTCTTTTTGATACAATAAAAATTACCTTGTTTCTAAAAGAAAATGGAATGATTATCTTGATCATCTTTATAAGAAACAAAGCATGGAGCATCAGCACAGAGATATCAATATAAAACTAAGTTAGCTTGTCAGTAATAAAGATTGGAAAGTACCTTGAAATTTAAGTCAATCTCATCAAATCGTTCAGCATCTCGAGAAAGTTGATTCCTAATGTCCTCAGAACCAGTGAAAATACTCTGCAAGTGAGCCCATGTTCGCTGCACTTCCATCCAAATAGAGATGACTAAATCACTAATCATTAGTTTCTTTTGCCAACTACTGACATCCACCAAGAAATATTCCACATATTTGCTCATCAAAATGTTTTGCAGCTGAACCTATAAATCTCAGCAAAGAACACAAGGGTCAGAATTTTTGCTTCACGTAACAAATGGTAGTGGTAATAAGCTACAAACATGTGCATTAAGAATTTTTCAATTATTACCTTTAACATGTTGTTGCGGTTAGAAGCTTTGCAAAAAAGCTTCAGTGGATTATAAAGGCAGTTTAAAAAAAAATAACTGCCATAGTATCGGTGCTACCTGGCAGGTGACCACTTTACAACACATATTACCATTGGGTAAAGCTGCTATAGAACCACGACAGCCAGACATGTCCACTGCAAATGAAAGTATATGTCTTCATGTGCTGAGCACATGAGGCTGTGGACTGTGAATAAAACTGATTAAAAATAAGTATAATTTAGGTTTTTAAGAAGATAGAATCTTATTGCAGTGGGAAGAGGATCTGTTCTTTCATGTAATTACATTTGGAACCCCACAAACATATTAAACCCAAACTGACTCAACTCACCATAGAATTTATAGCACAGAAACGGGCCATTTGGCCCAACTCATCTATTCTGGTGTTTATGTTTCACATGCGTCTCCTCCTTCACCAATTCATCTAAACCTATCAGCATATCCTTCTATTCCTTTCTCTCTCATGTGCTTATCTAGTTTCTCCATAAATGCATCCATGCTATTCGCCTCAACTACTCTATGTGGTAGCAAGTTCCACATTCTAACCACTCTCTGGGTAAAGCAGCTTCTCCTGAATTCCTTATTGGATTTATTAGTGACTATCTTATATTTATGTCCCCTAGTTCTGGTCTCCCCCACAAGTGGAAACATCTTCTCTACGTCTACTCTATCAAACCCCTTCATAATTTTAAAGATCTCCATAAATTGCAGCTCTAAGCTGTATTGTATTAACAAGATATAAAAACACTGCATTTGCTGCACATGTGTGTAAAGAGGTGAGGAAAATTACCACTGATTTTTATTCTGAGCTGTTACAATAAGAAAAGAAAATCTAGAGTAAGAAAAGGACATACAGCCCATCAAACCTACTCCATCCTGAGTCCATGTATGATTATTCCATAATTGACTTCTCTCCCACTTGCTTAGGGGACAATCATTTCCACCCATGAGCTACGCTCACTAAAATACAATCAAGTAGTGTTGTTAATATCTCAGTATAGTTTCTTAACTGACATTGACTTAGCTGCTTGTTGACCTCGAATCAACTACCTTCATTGGGAAGTTGTTCCACATAACCATTATACTGTGAGAATTTTTTTTAATGTTTAACCTTGCTCAAGACTTGTGAATTTTGCATTTGTGTCCTTTGGTCCTTTTATTTCCATCACATCTATAGCTTTTATTACCTGTACCACATTTCTCAGTCTTATTTTCTCCAGCAAACATAAATGTTGTCGCTTGAATCTTTCTTCATTACTTAGTCCCCTAAAGCCTGGAATCATCCTGATCACTTTTCTCAGAATTAAAAAAAAAAGATATAGATGCATTTTAAGTATTCATTACCCTATATTTATCCACATTAAGAGCCATCTGCCATATCTCACCCCATCAACATGTTTGGTCCAAGTCTCTCTGAAGATAGTTAAGCTCCTTTCTATTCATTATTTTTTTCTTTGTACTTGCCCACAGAGCTGTGTGTCAATGGCAAATCTAACAATACTACTGCAGACACCCTGTTCCATGTTATTCATCGATACTGTAGATAGCAGGGTAGTCGAACAGACCCCTGCAGAACATCACTGGTCACTTTTTCCCCCCAGACAGGACATTTTTCATTTAACGTCATCTTCTGCTGCCTAGTCAGTTCTCAATCAATCAATCTAAACAATCTGTCAACTATTCCTTATCGTCATCATCATCATCATATGAGGAATTTGCCCAGTGCATTTTGAAAATCAAAGTAAACTACATCTATTGGATTATCCTCATCCACTAGTTTAGTTACCACTCAAAAGATTTCCAGTAGGTTTGTGAGGCATGACCTAACACTTCGTTAAATTTCTCATGGAATACTAAGGAAATGGCAACACAATTGCACATTTCAGAATTACTTCACCTGAACATATATGAGTTCTCAAGTTGGCTGTTAACTGAAGTATAAATAGTTTAATATACTTGAAGAAAACCCAACCCTCAGGAAGAGAGAATGTTTGACTTCTTTAATGTAATTCTTTTTTAAAAAGCATATTTGAACTTTTTTGAAGTGATGTAGACCTTTCTATAATCACAACAACATGCTTGTCAGTTGGTGCCAGTGGCCATATAAAGAATTTACCAACAAAAAGCATAAATGCACTTTTACATCAAAGAATTGAAAGCATTGAATGTTTATGGCCTGGAGCTCATATTATAATTACCTTCTTCACATCATCCAACTTTTTAAACATCCAATTTTTAAAAAATAAACCACTTTACCTGCCTTGAACAATAAATCAATAAATTATTTCTGCCAATATACTTTCATCTTACAAACAATCATAAAATATTTGACTGTTAAAAAAGGTACTACCAGTTCATATCACCACATGAGGTTTAAGGATCAACAAAATCATACAAAAGTTCACTCAGGATCAACAGAGCAAACAGCATTAGGTTTAACTGTGAAAAATTTATTTTTTAATTAGAACGTACTGGTAGTGACTATACCTATAAATCCCCATGAAAACGTTGCTTTGAACTTTTTAACTGGGCCCTGGCAAGTATTTGAAATCTGCTGCAAACATGTGGCTAAAACTATTTAAAACTTGTACAGAACAATGAAAGAATGAATCTATATCTAGAAATGCAGAATTTTCTGATAAATAAGTTAACTGTAAATCAGCACCTGATTATCTTCCAGTGTTTCAATAAGATTCTCATCAGATTTGAGCAACGGAGTTCCTGTACTATAGTGCTTTTCATATGAAAACTCCATTACACTCCATATTTGACTAATCTCTGCCAGCACCTGAAAAAGAAGCAAGTTTTTCACTCTTTAGTTTGTATGCTATTGCCAAAGAGTTGTGAAAAAAAAAAATACTTGTTTTACCTTTTCTATTGCCATTTCCTTTACTGCTTTGTCCACTATGTTTTTTACTTCCTCTTCGACACTATACAGCTGCAGAGCTAACAAGTCCCCCAGGGTGGTGTCTGAATCCATGACAAAGCTGACCTGTCAGAACAAAATACAGGCTCAGATTGTTTTAGGAAGAAAAATTAAGCCTGCTTTTCGGAAGCAAATGTAAATCAACATTACACAGACGGCAAAAAATCTGGTGACTTACCCCTGTTGCATTCATTAATTGCTTCCAGTGCCTCACTCTGACTGCAGGATTCTGCAACTCAGTAACAGCCCGAAGCGAAGTCAGCATATTTTTAACAGTAGACGCTAATCCAACATAGACATGCCAAACTCGAACCTCCTTATCAAGAGTTTTCATCTCCTACTAGGAAAAGCAGAGCTTTTAAAACTACAGCGTTGTGTATATGCCAGGCAATCAGTTTACATTCAGATCATTCATACCTTTGCAAATCTTCGCAGTTCCATGTCCATTTGTTCAACATTTATTTGTTTCCACTGTGTTTTGGTCCAATCATCAATGCTCGTCTAGAACAAAAACCAATTGAAAAAAATATATTACTCTTCGAAACATGAGAAGTCGCACAACACCAGGTTATAGTCCAACAGATTTATTTAAAATTACAAGCTTTCGGAGCTGTCGCACCTTCCTCAGGTAAAGTTACAATGAGTGAATCTACAATATTTCACAGTATTTAAACACAGAAAGCAATTTGTCTGCAGAGATACAATCTTTCAGGGAGGCCTTACATCAAAGGCACACCAAGAGCACAGCCAAGACAATGAGATGTGTCACAGAGGGTCCAACGTGTCAAATCCTGCTGTCTGCAGTTGTTTTGTTTTGTGTTTGTTTTTTTTGTGTTTGTTTTTTTAAATAATGGAAAGACAGACAACGATGTCGAGTCACGTTCTGTAGCGTGACATGAACCCGATATCCCTATTGAGGCCATCTTCATGGGTGCGGAACTTGGCTATCAGTTTCTGCTCTATGATTTTGCGTTGTCGTGTGTCTCGAAGGCCGCCTTGGAGAACGCTAACCCGCATATCCGAGGCGGAATGTCCTTGACTGCTGAAGTGTTCCCCGACTGGGAGGTGACAATCCTGCCTGGCGATTGTTGCGCGGTGCCCGTTCATACGTTGTCTCAGTGTCTGCATGGTCTCGCCGATGTACCATGCTCCGGGGCATCCTTTCCTGCAACGTATCAAGTAGACAACGTTGGCCGAGTCACATGAGTATGTACCATGTACCTGGTGGGTAGTGTCCTCACGTGTGATGACGGTATCTGTGTTCATGATCTGGCATGTCTTGCAGAGGTTGCCGTGACAGGGTTGTGTGGTGTCGTGGTCGCTGTTCTCCTGACAGCTGGGTAATTTGCTGCGAACGATGGTACTTTTGAGGTTAGGCGGCTGCTTGAAGGAGAGTAGTGGAGGCGTGGGGATGGCCTTAGCAAGGTGTTCGTCGTCATCGATGACATGTTGAAGGCTGCGAAGAACATGGCGTAGTTTCTCCGCTCCGGGGAAGTACTGGACGACGTAGGGTACTCTGTTGGTTGTGTCCCGTGTTCGCCTTCTGAGGAGGTCTGTGCGGTTTTTCGCTGTGGCCCGTCGGAACTGTCGATCGACGAGTCGAGCGTCATACCCCGTTCTTACGAGGGCATCTTTCAGAGTCCGTAGGTGTCCATCGCGTTCCTCCTCGTCTGAGCAGATCCTGTGTATTCGCAGGGCTTGTCCACAGGGGATGGCTTCTTTAACGTGGTTAGGGTGGAAGCTAGAGAAGTGGAGCATCGTGAGGTTGTCCGTGGGCTTGCGGTAGAGTGAAGTGCTGAGGCGTCCGTCTTTGATGGAGATTCGTGTGTCCAAGAATGAAACCGATTCTGAGGAGTAGTCCATGGTGAGTTTGATGGTGGGATGGAACCTGTTGATGTTATCGTGTAGTCTTCGAAACATGGCAAATTACAAAAGATCTGGCAACAACTATAACACACACACACACACCAGGTCTTTCCAGTTAACAAATTTATCTAAGCTGGTTATCAAACTGGTACAATAACATTGTGATGGAACTTTTATCACTGGTACCGCCATAGATTTGCCACATTCAATTGCTTTACAATCGTAGCACCATAATTACATCAATCTCTATATGAAAGCAACAGGAGTGGCATATCACTCACTCATTTTCAGCATGACAGTATATCCCCTAAAATGGCAACCAAATAAGATTTTGAATGAAAGCCCTTGTTATATGAACTAGATGATCTCACACGTCTCCTCATGGTTTCTCTAATCTTCCAAAAGGCAGACTGATTGACACTTTAGTGAAATGAAGGCGAACAGAAATCAATAAACTGGTTTGTTTCATAATTGTTAAGTAAACAAGCAGAGTAACAACTATGGTAAATCTAATTGTACTTCGACTTAATTGAAGTATCACTCCTCGCAACAAAGAAAATAATAAAGGTCATCACACGGTCCCTGTTAGTAGGAAGACAAATAACTTTTCTAACCAAGGCTTCCCTTAGGCCTGATACAGGCCTGACTGAGTGCGGTTTAAACAGAGTGCTGCGAGTTGGGTGAGTCACGACACAGGTGAGGAGTGGAAGGAGGAGCTCCCTTGCTTCGCCTTTGTTGGAGAGACACAGGCTGCGAGATTTTCAGCTCAGCTTAGCTCAGCTCGGTGCTGTGTGAACGGGACTGAGTGTGGCTTAAACAGAGTGCTGAGAAGAGGAAAGGTCTCTCTCTGTGCCTAGGAGAAGACAGAGCCACGAAGGGCAGAGTGGAGACCCTTTCCACCTCCAGCACGCCTGTTGCTACTACCGCAACTACTGCTGAGGTGCCAGAAGGGAGAGAGAGAGAGGAGAGGAGACCAAAACAACAACAGAAGGAAGCCATTACATCATTGCCTCCCCAACTGGTCTCCATTACAGGAGAGGGAGAAAGGGGAGAAGAAAACCAAACTTCCAAAAGGCTTTTGATAAGGTCCCGCATAAGAGATTAGCGTGTAAAGTTAAGGCACATGGGATTGGGGGCAAGGTATTGACTTGGATAGAGAACTGGTTGGCAGACAGAAAGCAAAGAGTTGCAATAAACGGGTCTTTTTCTGAGTGGCAGGCAGTGACTAGTGGGGTACCGCAGGGATCGGTCCTTGGACCCCAGCTATTCACAGTATATATTAATGATCTAGACAAGGGAACTAGATGTAATATCTCCAAGCTTGCAGACGACACAAAGCTGGGTGGGCGTGTGTGCTGCGAGGAGGATGCCGAGAAACTCCAGGATGATTTGGACAGGTTGGGTGATTGGGCAGAAGCGTGGCAGATGCAATATAACGTGGATAAATGCGAGGTTATCCACTTTGGTGTCAAAAACAGAAAAGCAGATTATTATCTGAATGGCAATAGATTGGGAGAAGGGGAAGTGCAACGAGACCTGGGTGACCTTGTGCACCAGTCGCTGAAGGTAAGCATGCAGGTGCAGCAGGCGGTTAAGAAGGCAAATGGTATGTTGGCCTTCATAGCGAGAGAGTTTGAGTACAGGAACAAGGATGTCTTGCTGCAGTTGTACAGGGCCTTGGTAAGACCACACCTTGAGTACTGTGTGCAGTTTTGGTCGCCTTATCTGAGGAAGGATGTTCTTGCCATGGAAGGAGTTCAGCGAAGATTCACAAAGCTGATAGCTGGGATGGCAGGAATGACGTATGAAGAGAGATTGGGTCGATTGGGCTTATACTCGCTGGAGTTTAGAAGAATGAGAGGGGATCTCATTGAAACTTATAAAATTCTGACAGGACAGGACAGGACAAACTAGATGCAGGAAGGATGTTCCCGATGGTCGGGGAGTCCAGAACCAGGGGTCACAGTCCAAGGATAAGGGGTAAGCCATTTAGGACAGAAATGAGGAGGAATTTCTTCACCCAGAGAGTGGTGAACCTGTGGAATTCTCTGCCACAGAAGGCAGTAGAGGCCAATTCATTAAATAGATTCAAGAAGGAGTTGGATATATTTCTTAAGGCTAAAGGGATCAAGGGATATGGGGAGAAAGCAGGGACAGGGTACTGAATTTGGATGATCAGCCATGATCGCATTGAATCATAGAGGGGCCGAATGGCCTACTCCTGCTCCTATCTTCTATGATTCTATGAACCAAGACCAACATCTGCTTGGAAGGAGGGAGAGCCATTGAGAAGAAAACAACATCTAGGAGGTGGGTGTTAAAAAGGGCACTCTCCAAAAGACTTTGTAGTTTAGGTGGGGGGAGGAAAGAAGAAGAAAGGAGAAGACTGGAACAGCAAGGGGTGTGTGTGGCTCTTGTTTACAACTAGGCCACACACACCATCAACAAGCACCCCTTGCCTATTGCTTCACCTGGGACAGCTGGAGCTGCCCAGGCAGAGTCATCAATTAATTATCCAATTTAGAACATCGTTAAGACCTGGTTGTGGACTGAGCCTGGGCATCTCCAGCTTTATTTTTTTCCCCAGGTGAAGACATTTTCTCCCCCCACCAGAAGAACATCAACAAAGACTTTATTTAACATCGGAGAGTGCCCCTCCCCCGGAAGCACCCACCCACCCACTATCCTGAGTGGCGAACAGGCCCGTGCGGTCTTCCCCCTTCCTCCTTCCCACCCCCTCTCTCTCTCTCTCTGCCTCTCTCTAACGAGGCACCTCAAACCTTATTTATTACCCAATTGAGCAATTCCAATCATAAAAGGGAGAGGTGTGCCTTCTTTTTCTCAAAACAACCCCCTCTGCTCGGGGGAAAAGACAAAAAACCCAAGGCCACTTAAACATCACCCGGCCTGTGACTTGGGGTGGGTGTAGCCCTTTATACCACCTCAGTATGGCGAGCACATCTTCGCCGGCGGCGGAGCAAGCAAGGTCGTACGCGGGTGTGGCAGCCACGGCCAAAGCTGGTCCCGCTGCTTCTGCTGCCCCGTCGCCTTTCAGGCTATTGACAAAAAAGCTGGGGGTGAAGAGCTACACTCACCCCAACATGACCATAGAGGCTTGCGTCAAAGCCATGGCTGGGGTAGTCGGCCCCTCAGCCATCGTTGCGGCCTCTAAAATGTACGGTAAGGCTGTGTTCTTCCTGGGGTCGGAGCGGGCGGTGTCCCTGGCCGTCACCGAGGGGCTCACCATGGGCGGGACCTTCCTGCCGGTGGATCCGCTCGAGGCCACCGAGCAGCGACTCATACTATCGAATGTCCCGCCCTTTGTTCCGGTTGAGCTCCTCCTCCCCCACCGACGTCAACTGGGGGAGGTGAGGTCGGGGATTAATCCGATCCCGCTCGGCTGCAGTGAGGCCAGCCTCCGGCACGTCTTCTCCTTCCGGCGCCAGCTGTTTATCCAGCTGGCGCGGGAGGAAGACACGGAAGGCGCATTTAGCATAACACACGAGGGGACCGCCTACCGCGTCTTCTGAACGTCGGACGGTGTGCGGTGCCACGCCTGTAAGGAGGTGGGGCACATAAGAAAGAACTGCCCCGCCTCCAAGGCCGCCAAAGCATCTGAGGCGGCCAAGGCTGGCGCCGCCGCCGCTCCTCCCCCTGTTTCTGTCCGCGCGTCTGCGACACCCGATGCGCGGTCGACGCCGGAGGTCAACGCCGTCGCGGCCTCCAGCGAAGGGGAGGGGGAGCGTCCGATTGGAAGGAAGGCGCGGAGGAAAAGCAAACACCTTCAGGCGGGTCCCCTTGACATACATGATGACTTACCCGAGCTTACGCCCCTACACCTTGCGCGGGTGGCGGCGGAGTTCGAGAATGCGAGGGGCCTTGTGCCCGGGCCTGCGGCCGCATCCGCCAAGTCAGCAAAATCGAGACCTGCGGCCGTGACCGGGCCCGGGACCCCCGAGCAGACCGATCGACAGGGGGGAGCGGAGGTGGAGGCCTCGGTATGCATGGAGTTCTCCCAACCTTCGTGTCCCTCCTCTTCGAAAAGGAGGCGCGACATCCTGGATGAGGGGGAGGACCGCGAGGAACGGGGTCCCCCCTCGCAAGGGGAGTCGTTGCCCGCCGCGGGGGCTGCGCCCCCCCCCACCGACACCATCACCGACATCCGGCAGGGGTCGCTTGTCCCCCGGGAGGGCATGACAGATGAGTCTGTCCAGCCTGTGCCTCCCGGGGATGGGGGAGAGGCCCTGCTCATGGGGGGGGCCGCGGAACTACCCGCGGTGGGGAGTTACGCTGATCCGTTGTTTCTCGCCAGGTCGGGCATCCTGGGGACCGGGGCGGGCGAGGCCGATGAGGCAGAGCCCGCCGTGTACGGTCAGGACCACTCCCAGGCACTGCTCGACCTGGTTGAGCAATATAACCAGGGTACCCGGTCCGCTGGGTCGGAGGATGGTGGCGGTGAAGGGGAAGGCCCCCTGACTCCATCTGCGACGCTGGCGCCGGGGTTGTTGAGGGAACTGGCACTAATGTGCTCCCCGGTTTCCCTGTGCACCCCGGTGCCGGGGGCGGAGGGGGGCCCCGAGCCGCCGCCGCTTCCTGACCCGGCGCCTCTGGAGGAGCCCAGGGAGGACTCCTCTGCTGCCGATCCTGGGGGTGGGATCGGGGCAGAGGTAGGGCTGGCCGATGGCGACCCGCCGGAGGAGGACGGGGACCCGGCGGAGGACACTGAGGATGATATGGAATCCGTCGCCAGTGAGGCGGCGGATGCCCTCGTGCCCTCCTCCGGGTCCCCCCTCATCCCCGTTGTGGAACTCCGGGACTTTGTGGCCATGGGCCAGGGTCGCCAGGATATAATCCGGCTGGCCATCGATAAATGGTCGGATCTGGCGCTGCTCGTTTGCTCCGTCCGCGCCGCAGTCAAAACCATGGGCGCGGACGGGGGCGTGGGCCCGGCCGAGCGGCGTCGGATCCAGAATTTCCTCGCTGGGCTTGGAAGGGAGTGGCGGTCGACTAGCGGCCGCGCTCCCTCCTCCCGTTAGAGTAAGGTAGAGGTTGCACTATGCTCGTCATGAAGATAACCATAGCCAGCCTCAACATCAACGGCAGCAGAGAGGCACGCCGTAGATTTAATAACTTCTCGTCCCTTCGGGAAGGGAGGCATGCGGTGTGCTTCCTGCAGGAAACTCACACCGTTCCGGGAGACGAGGCCACGTGGCTCCTGGAGTGGCGAGGAGGGGTCAGCATGAGTCACCTCTCCAACGTTTCCGGTGGGGTGGCTATCTTGCTGGCCCCGCATTTTCAGCCGGAGATCTTGGGGGTCAAGGAGCATGTGCCGGGCCGCTTGCTCCAGGTCACTGTTCGTCTGGGGGGCGTGCCGCTCCATTTAGTGAACGTGTACGCCCCCCAGCCCGGTGCGCAGCAAGTGCGCTTCTTCGATGAAGTGTCCGCTCTTCTGGGCACCGTCGACGTCGGCGAGTGCATCATCCTCGGGGGGGATTTTAATTGTACCCTCGAGGCGAGGGACCGTTCGGGCCCTCCGCGAAGCCTGACGGCGACGGTGAAGTTGAGGGACCTGGTCGGGTCCTTCGACTTGGTGGACGTCTGGCGAAATCTCCATCCCGACTCCAGCGCCTTCACTTGGGTGGGGTCTGGAGGAGGAAGGTCCAGAATCGACCGCCTTTATATTTCCCGGGCGTACATCTCCTGTGTTCCGGCGGCTTCCATGCGGCCGGTGCCGTGCACGGACCACCACCTGGTGTGGGCGGAGCTCGCTCCGTTGCAGGCGCCGGGGGGGTCCGCGTACTGGCATTTTAACAACCTGCTGCTGGAGGACGTGCGGTTCCGGGATTCGTTTCGCCGGTTCTGGGCCGACTGGAGAAGGAAGCAGGGGGGCTTCCCCTCCTTGAGGCTATGGTGGGACGTGGGCAAGGCTCACGTCCGTCTCTTCTGTCAGGAGTACGCGAAGGGGTCGACCAAGAGGCGGGAGGCCCGGGTCAGGCGATTGGAGAAAGAAGTGCTCGACCTGGAGTCCCGTCTCGGTCAAGTCGTCGAAGACCCGGCCCTGCGGAAGGTGTACGAAGAGAAGACGGGCGCGCTGAAGGACCTGCAGCTGGTCGGGTCCCGAGGCGCGTACGTGAGGTCGCGGATCCAGTTCCTGCGGGACCTGGACCGCGGCTCCCCCTTCTTCTACTCGCTGGAAAAAAGACGAGGGGTCCGTAAGCAGCTCTTGGGGCTGCTGGCCAACGACGGATCTCTGGTCTCGGATCCGGAGGGGATCAGCGCGGGGACCCGGGCCTATTACGGGGCTCTGTTCTCTCCGGATCCGTCCAGCGAGGATGCGCGCAGAGTTTTGTGGGAGGACCTGCCGAAGGTCGGCCCGGAGGGCGCCGAAGAATTGGACGCTCCGCTAAGTTTGGCGGAGCTGACCGGCGCCCTGCGCCAGCTCTCGAGGGGAAAGTCCCCGGGGCTGGACGGGCTGACCGTGGAGTTCCACAGGGCGTTCTGGGACGTCTTGGGGGGCGACTACGCGCGGGTCCTGGGGGAAAGTCTGGCGACCGGGGAGATGCCCCTCTCTTGGCGCAGGGCGGTTATCGTCCTGCTGCCCAAGAGGGGTGATCTCCGCCTTTTAAAAACTGGCGCCCGGTCTCCCTCCTCAGCACGGACTATAAAATTTTTGCCAGGGCCATGTCTGCCCGCCTCGGCACCGTGCTGGCCCACATGATCCACCCCGACCAGTCCTACACGGTCCCGGGCCGGACAATCCACGACAACATCCATCTGGTCCGGGACCTGGTCCACCTTTCCCAGAGGACTGGTCTGTCGGTCGCCTTCCTTTCCCTGGATCAGGAGAAGGCGTTCGACAGGGTGGATCACGAGTATCTCTTCGGGACTCTGCGCGCATTCGGGTTCGGGACGCATTTCGTCGCCCGGATCCGACTTCTGTACGCCGCCGCGGAGTGTCTGATTAAAGTTAACGGGTCTTTGACGGCGCCCCTTCGCTTCGGGAGGGGGGTGCGTCAGGGATGCCCCATGTCCGGTCAGTTATATGCCGTTTGCGTGGAGCCTTTCCTGCGCCTCTTGCGGAAGAGGTTGACGGGACTGGCTCTGTAAGGGCCGGGCGTGGAGGTCGTCCTCTCGGCTTACGCCGATGACGTGCTCCTCATGGTCACGGATCCCGTCGACCTGCGGAGGATGCGAGAATGCCAGCAGATTTACTCGGACGCATCCTCCGCCAGGATCAACTGGGAGAAATGTTCTGGACTCCTGGTGGGCCAGTGGCGGGTGGACTCCCTGCCGGAGGAGTTCAGGCCCTTCGCCTGGAGCACAACACACCTCCTCTACTTGGGAGTCTACCTCGGCCCTGCCGAGGACACCTGGCCGGCGAACTGGCAAGAGCTGGAGGCCAAGGTCACCGCTCGCCTAGGACGCTGGACGGGGTTGCTCCGAGTGTTGTCCTACAGGGGTCGAGCGCTGGTCATAAACCAGCTGGTGGCCGCCATGTTGTGGTACCGGTTGGTCACTTTGATCCCTCCCCCTGCGTTTGTCGCCAAGATACAGAAGATGCTCATCGACTTCTTCTGGGACAAAAGGAAGCACTGGGTCTCTGCCGCGGTTCTGTGTCTCCTGCTTAGGGAGGGCGGTCAGGCGCTGGTGTGCCTTCGCACCCAGGCGGCGACTTTCCGTCTTTAGACGCTGCAGAGGTACCTTTACGTCGAGAATCCTCCCAGATGGTGTGCGCTGGCGACGTATTTCTTCTGCCAGATGCACGGCCTCAACTACGACACGCAGCTCCTGTTTGTGGAATTGGGCCGCACGCGAGCCTACCTGTGGGAGCTGCCTGTCTTTTACCAGGAACTGCTATGGGTCTGGAACCAGGTCGCCTCCAGGCGGAGTTCTCCCCCGTCAGGAGTGGCGGCTCTCCTTCGGGAGCCGCTGTTCAGGAATCCGCACCTCCACGTCCGACGGATCAGCTGGCTGGCGGAGGGCAGGGCTGTGCCTGGCAAGGTGACCAGAGTCAGGGACCTGCTCGATGGCGGAGGAGCGGGCTGGATGGCGCCGGAGGAGTTGGCGCGGCGCCTCTCCTGGGTAGACGTCTGGCGCGCGGCCAAAGCCATCGAGTTGCTGAAAGTGGCACTGGGCCCGGACTCCACTAGGTGTATCGAGGAGGCTCAAGCACGTGGGGCGATCCCGTCCGAACTGACCTCCGTTCGGACGGAATTCCTCATCGGCGCACGGCCCCGAAACCCCTCTCGGGAACCGGCGCCTCACAACTTGAGCCGTCTCGGGGAAATGCCCTCCGTGCCCTTCAGTTCTGCACGGAGGGGTTTCCTGTACGGGCTGCTCCTGCACACTTTCCACTTTGTCATCTTCGCCTGCCGTCCGGACACGCCTTGGCGTGCCATCTTGCCGTCCGGCGGAGGCGAAGGTCCCCAATGGAGGGCTCTCTATGCGGGAGTACTCCCCTTTTCTATTGGGGACATGGCCTGGAGGGTGTTGCACGGAGCAGTCCCGTGCAATCGGTTTTTAAGTAGGTTCACGGACTCCCAGGCCGCCTGTCTTTTTTGCGGCCTCGAGGAGTCCGTGTTCCACGTTTATGTGGAATGTGAGAGGTTGCAGCCCCTCTTTGAATATTTGAAGGGGCTGCTCCTCGCTTTTTGGTTGCACTTCAGTCCCACGCTCCTGATCTACGGTCACCCGGTGCGGAGGGGAGAGAGCAGGTCGGAGGACCTCCTCGTAGGACTGCTCCTGGGCCTGGCCAAAGTGGCCATTAACAGGTCCAGGCAGCGGGCGGTCGAGGGGGTCGTTCGGCCCAATTGCCTGCCTCTCTTCCGCGGCTATGTTCGCGCCCGGGTGGCCCTGGAGATGGAGCATGCGGTGTCCGCCGGCACACTTGAAGCCTTCCAAGACCGGTGGGCGCCGCAGGGACTGGAGTGCATCGTTTCCCCGGGAAATGTTATTTTAATTTAATGCACTCCAAGTTGTCCGCTTCGCAGAAGGCCCAAGGTGGAAGACCCGGAGGAGAGTGGCCTGGGCGGGAGGCCCAGCACGGAGAACCCCAGGCGGGGGGCCCAGGGCGGGGCGGCTGGTCGGCAGAGGTGGAGTCAGGAGATGCGGTTGCTTCACCCCGGGTGCTCGCGGGGAATGCCGGTGCGGAGGGTCCGGTGCAGAAGGCCCAAGGTGGAAGACCCAGAGGAGAGTGGCCTGGGCGGGAGGCCCAGCACGGAGAACAATTGAGTGGATGGTCGGGTGGGCGGTGCCAGTGGGACTGGCGCGGAACAGGTTTCTTGGGTTATTGGAGTGGATGTTATATGTGGCATTTAGTTGGATTGTGATGGTGCTATGTGTTTGTACACTGTGGTGTTGAAATGGGTTGTTTTATGTGGAGTTAAGTGAGATGTATTATTTTAATATAAAAAAAAAGTGTGGTATTGTTTGGGGGTATTTGTACTGTATTTTGATGGATGAATGTAATGGTTTTACTATGTAATTTGTATTATTGGTTTGAATAAAAGATTCACACCATCAACAAGCTCCCCTTGCCTATTGCTTGACCTAGGACAGCTGGAGCTGCCCAGCCGAAGTCATCAACCTATTTCCCAATCTACAACATCATTAAGACCTGGTGGTGGACTGAGCCTGGGCATCTCCAGCTTTATTTTCCCAGGTGAAGACATCTTCTCCCCCCCACCAGAAGAACAGAAAAACAACAAGAACTATAGTTAACATCGGAGAGTGCCCCCCCTTGTAAGCACCACCCACCCATCCACTATCCTGAGGGGGCGAACCAGCCCCTTCCTTCCTTCGGTCGGTCTCTCTCTCCCTCTCTCCCCCTCCCTCCATCCTTTATCTACTAATTACCCATTTGAGCAGAGGCGAGAAGGCCCCTCTCCCAATTATCAAAGGGAGAGGTGTGCCTTCATTTTTTAAAACAACCCCCTCTGCTCAGGGAAGAGACCAAAAAACAACTACCTAGGCCATTTCAACCATCACCCGGCCTATGACTTGGGGTGAGTGTAGCCCTTTATAACACCTCATTATGGCGAGCACATCATCGCCGGCGACGGGGCCAGCAAGGTCGTACGCGGGTGTGGCAGCCACGGCCACAGCCAGTCCCGCTGCTTCTGCTGCCCCGTCGCCTTTCAGGTTACTGACAAAAAAGCTAGGGGTGAAGAGCTACACTCACCCCAACATGACCATAGAGGCTTGCGTTAAAGCCATGGCTGGGGTAGTCGGCCCCTCAGCCATCGTAGCGGCCTCTAAAATGTACGGCAAGGCTGTGTTCTTCCTGGGGTCGGAGCGGGCGGTGTCCCTGGCCGTCACGAAGGGGCTCACCATGGGCGGGACCTTCCTGCCGGTGGATCCGCTTGAGGCCACCGCGCAGCGAATCGTCCTTTCAAACGTCCCGCCCTTTGTTCCGGTTGAGCTCCTCCTCCCCCACCTACGTCAACTGGGGGAGGTGAGGTCGGGTATTAATCCGATCCCGCTCGGCTGCAGGGAAGCCAGCCTCCGGCACGTCTTCGCCTTCCGGCGCCAGCTGTTTATCCAGCTGGTGCGGGAGGAGGACACAGAAGGCGCGTTTAACGTCCAACACGAGGGGACCGCATACCGCATCTTCTGGACATCGGACGGTGTGCGGTGCCACGCCTGCAAGGAGGTGGGGCACATGAGAAAGAACTGCCCTGCCTCCAAGGCCGCCAAAACATCTGAGGCGGCCAAGGCTGGTGCTGCCGCCGCTGCTCCCCCCGTTTCTGTCCGCGCGTCCGCGACACCCAATGCGTGGTCGACGTCGGAGGTCAACGCCGTCTCGGCCTCCGGCGGAGGGCAGGGGGAGCGTCCGATCGGAAGGAAGGCGCGGAGGAAAACTAAACACCTTTATTAGGGTCCCCTTGACATACAGGATGAGCTACTCGGGCTTACGCCCCCGTACCTTGCGCAGGAGGCGGCGGTGCTCGAGAGTGCGGGGGGCCTCATACCCGGGCCTACGGCCGCAACCGCCAAGGCAGCAAAATCAAGACCTGCGGCCGAGCCCGGGCCCGAGAGACCCGAGCAAACCGTTCGACAGGGGGCAGCGGAGATGGAGGCCTCGGTACACATGGAGGTCTCCCAACCTCCGTGTCCCTTCACACTGAAAAGGAGGTGCAACGCCGTGGAGGAGGAGGAGGACCGCGAGGAACAGGGTCCCTCCTCGCAAGGGGAGTCGTCGCTCGCCGCGGGTGCTGCGCCCCCCCCCCCCTGACACCGTCACCGACATCCGGCAGGGGTCGCCTGTCCCCCGGGAGGGCACGACAGATGAGTCTGTCCAGCCTGTGCCTCCCGGGGATGGGGAAGAGACCCTGCTCGTGGGGGGGGGCCGCGGAACTACCCGCGGAGGGACAATATACTGAAACATTGTTTCTCGCCAGGTCGGGCGTCCTGGGGACCGAGGCGGGCGAGGTCGATGAGGCTGAGCCCGCCGTATACGGTCAGGACTACTCCCAGGTGCTGCTCGACCTGGTGGAGCAATTGAATCAAGGTCCCCGGTCCGCTGGGTCAGAGGATGGTGGCGGTGAAGGGGAAGGACCCCTGACTCCGTCTCCGACGCTGGCGCCGGGGGTGTTGGGGGAACTGGCATTAATGTACTCCCCGGTTTCCCCGTGCACCCCGGTGCCGGGGGCGGAGGGGGGCCCTGAGCCGCCGCCGCTTCCTGACCCGGCGCCTCTGGAGGAGCCCAGGGAGGACTCCTCTGCCGCCGATCCTGGAGGTGGGATCGGGGCAGAGGTAGGGCCAGCTGATGGCGACCCCCCGGAGGAGGACGGGGACCCGGCGGAGGACATGGAATCCGTCGCCAGCGAGGCGGCGGATACCCTCGTGCCCCCCTCCGGGTCCCCCCTCATCCCCGTTGTGGAACTCCGGGACTTTGTGGCCATGGGCCAGGGTCGCCAGGATATAATCCGGCTGGCTATTGATAAATGGTCGGATCTGGCGCTGCTCGTTTGCTCCGTCCGCGCCGCCGTCAAAACCATGGGCGCGGACGGGGGCGTGGGCCCGGCCGAGCGGCGTCGGATCCGGAAGTTCCTCGCTGGGCTTAGAAGGGAGTGGCGGTCGACTAGCGGCCGCGCTCCCTCCTCCCGTTAGGGTTAGGTAGAGGTTGCACTATGCTCTTGTCATGAAGATAACCATAGCCAGCCTCAACATCAACGGCAGCAGAGAGGCACGCCGTAGATTTAATAACTTCTCGGTCCTTCGGGAAGGGAGGCATGCGGTGTGCTTCCTGCAGGAAACTCACACCGTTCCGGGAGACGAGGCCACGTGGCTCCTGGAGTGGCGAGGAGGGGTCAGCATGAGTCACCTCTCCAACATTTCCGGCGGGGTGGCCATCTTGCTGGCCCCGCATTTTCAGCCGGAGATCTTGGGGGTCAAGGAGCATGTGCCGGGCCGCTTGCTCCAGGTCACTGTTCGCGTGGGGGGCGTGCCACTCCATTTAGTGAACGTGTACACCCCCCAGGCCGGTGCGCAGCAAGTGCGCTTCTTCGAAGAAGTGTCCGCTCTTCTAGGCACCATCGACGTCGGCGAGTGCGTCATCCTCAGGGGGATTTCAATTGTACCCTCGAGGCGAAGGACCGTTCGGGTCCTCCGCGAAGCCTGGCGGCGATAGTGAAGTTGAGGGACCTGGTCGGGTCCTTCGACTTGGTGGACGTCTGGTGAAATCTCCATCCCGACTCCAGCGCCTTCACTTGGGTGGGGTCTGGAAGAGGAAGATCCAGAATCGACCGCCTTTATATTTCCCGGGCGTACGTCTCCTGCGTTCTGGCGGCTTCCATGCGGCCGGTGCCGTGCACGGACCACCACCTGGTGTGGGCGGAGCTCGCTCAGTTGCGCGCGCCGGGGGGGGGTCCGCGTACTGGCATTTTAACAACCTGCTGCTGGAGGACGAGCGGTTCCGGGATTTGTTTCGCCGGCTCTGGGCCGACTGGAGAAGGAAGCAGGGGGGCTTCCCCTCCTTGAGGCTATGGTGGGACGTGGGCAAGGCTCACGTCCGTTTCTTCTGTCAAGATTACGCAAGGGGGTTGACCAAGAGGCGGGAGGCCCGGGTCGGGCGGTTGGAGAGGGAGGTGCTTGACCTGGAGTCCCGTCTTGGTCAAGTTGTCGAAGACCCGGCCCTGCGGAAGGTGTACGAAGAGAAGAAGGGCGCGCTGAAGGACCTGCAGCTGGTCGGGTCCCGAGGCGCGTACGTGAGGTCGCGGATCCAGTTCCTCCGGGAACTGGACTGCGGCTCCCTCTTCTTCTACTCGCTGGAAAAAAGACGGGGGGGTCCGTAAGCAGCTCTTGGGGCTGCTGGCCAACGACGGATCTCTGGTCTCGGATCCGGAGGGGATCAGCGCGGAGACCCGGGCCTATTACGGGGCTCTGTTCTCTCCGGATCCGTCCAGCGAGGATGCGCGCAGAGTTTTGTGGGAGGATCTGTTGAAGGTCGGCCCGGAGGGCGCCGAAAAATTGGACATTCCGCTAAGCTTGGCGGAGCTGACCGGCGCCCTCGGCCAGCTCGAGGGGAAAGTCCCCGGGGCTGGACGGGCTGACCGTGGAGTTCCACAGGGCGTTCTGGGATATCTTGGGGGGCGACTACGTGCGGGTCCTGGGGGAAAGTCTGGCGATCGGGGAGATGCCCCTCTCTTGGCGCAGGGCGGTCATCGTCCTGCTGCCCAAGAGGGGTGATCTCCGCCTCTTAAAACTGGCGCCCGGTCTCCCTCCTTAGCACGGACTATAAAATTTTTGCCAGGGCCATGTCTGCCCACCTTGGCACCGTGCTGGCCCACATGATCCACCCCGACCAGTCCTACACGGTCCCGGGCCGGTCCATCCATGATAACATCCATCTGGTCCGGGACCTGGTCCACCTTTCCCAGAGGGCTGGTCTGTCGGTTGCCTTCCTCTCCCTGGATCAGGAGAAGGCGTTTGACAGGGTGGATCACGAGTATCTTGTCGGAACTCTGCGCGCATTCGGGTTCGGGACGCATTTTGTCGCCTGGATCCGTCTTCTGTACGCCGCCGCGGAGTGTCTGATTAAAGTTAACGGGTCTTTGACGGCGCCCCTTCGCTTTGGGAGGGGGGTACATCAGGGATGCCCCATGTCCGGTCAGTTATATGCCGTTTGCGTGGAGCCTTTCCTGCGCCTCTTGCGGAAGAGGTTGACGGGACTGGCTCTGCAAGGGCCGGGCGTGGAGGTCGTCCTCTCGGCTTATGGCGATGACGTGCTCCTCATGGTCACGGATCCCGTCGACATGCTCCTCATGGTCACGGATCCCGTCGACTTGCGGAGAATGCGAGAATGCCAGCAGATTTACTCGGACGCATCCTCCACCAGGATCAACTGGGAGAAATGTTCTGGACTCCTGGTGGGCCAGTGGCGGGTGGACTCCCTGCCGGAGGAGTTCAGGCCCTTCGCCTGGAGCACAACGCACCTCCTCTACTTGGGAGTCTACCTCGGCCCTGCCGAGGACACCTGGCCGGCGAACTGGCAAGAGCTGGAGGCCAAAGTCACCGCTCGCCTAGGACGCTGGACGGGGTTGCTCCGAGTGTTGTCCTACAGGGGTCGAGCGCTGGTCATAAACCAGCTGGTGGCCGCCATGTTGTGGTACCGGTTGGTCACTTTGATCCCGCCCTCTGCGTTTGTCGCCAAGATACAGAAGATGCTCATCAACTTCTTCTGGGACAAAAGGAAGCACTGGGTCTCTGCCGCGGTTCTGTGTCTCCCGCTTAGGGAGGGCGGTCAGGCGCAGGTGTGCCTTCGCACCCAGGCGGCGACTTTCCGTCTTCAGACGCTGCAGAGGTACCTTTACGTCGAGAATCCTCCCAGATGGTGTGCGCTGGCGACGTATTTCTTCCGCCAGATGCACGGCCTCAACTATGAGACGCAGCTCCTGTTTGTGAAATTGGGCCGCACGCGAGCCTACCTGTGGGAGCTGCCTGTCTTCTACCAGGAACTGCTATGGGTCTGGAACCAGGTCGCCTCCAGGCGGAGTTCTCCCCCGTCAGGAGTGGCGGCTCTCCTTCGGGAGCCGCTGCTCAGGAATCCGCACCTCCACGTCCGACGGATCGGGTGGCTGGCGGAGGGCAGGGCTGTGCCTGGCAAGGTGACCAGAGTCAGGGACCTGCTCGATGGCGGAGGAGCGGGCTGGATGGCGCCGGCGGAGTTGGCGCGGCGCCTCTCCTGGGTCGACGTCTGGCGCGCAACCAAAGCCATCGAGTCGCTGAAAGTGGCACTGGGCCCGGACTCCACTAGGTGTATCGAGGAGGCTCAAGCACGTGGGGCGATCCCGTCCGAACTGACCTCCGTTCGGACGGAATTCCTCATCGGCGCGCGGCCCCGAAACCCCTCTCGGGAACCGGCACCTCACAACCTGAGCCGTCTCGGGGAAATACCATCCGTGCCCTTTAGCTCTGCACGGAGGGGTTTCCTGTACGGGCTGCTCCTGCACACTCTCCACTTTGCCATCTTCGCCTGCCGTCCGGACACGCCTTGGCGTGCCATCTTGCCGTACGGCGGAGGCAAAGGTCCCCAATGGAGGGCTCTCTACGCGGGAGTCCTCCCCTTTTCTATTGGGGACTTGGCCTGGAGGGTGTTGCACGGAGCAGTCCCATGCAATCAGTTTTTAAGTAGGTTCATGGACTCCCAGGCCGCCTGTCTTTTTTGCGGCCTCGAGGAGTCCGTGTTCCACGTGTATGTAGAATGTGAGAGGTTGCAGCCCCTCTTTGAATATTTGAAGGGGCTGCTCCTTGCTTTTTAGTTGCACTTCAGTCCCATGCTCCTGATCTACGGTCACCCGGTGCGGAGGGGAGAGGGCAGGTCGGAGGACCTCCTCGTAGGACTGCTCCTGGGCCTGGCCAAAGTGGCCATTAACAGGTCCAGGCAGCGGGCGGTCGAGGGGATCGTTCGGCCCAATTGCCTGCCTCTCTTCCGCGGCTATGTTCGCGCCCGGGTGGCCCTGGAGATGGAGCACGCGGTGTCCACCGGTACGCTTGAAGCCTTCCGAGACCGGTGGGCGCCGCAGGGACTGGAGTGCATCGTCTCCCCGGGCAATGTTATTTTAATTTAATTCAATGCGATAAGTTTCATTTGAAGATTTGTTAAGTTACAGTAGTTTATGTTGACTCAAAAAGAGTACAAGGCCTACAATTCAGAGCAGCTGAAGGCAGTTAATTTGGGAAACTAGATTAAACTTGTTCTCCTGTCGCAGAACCCAGAAAGCTCCTTTGTTTCAGGGCCGATAAAAACAGGCTTTGCTGTGCGATTTTGCACTGGAGTGCAGTTTAAACAGAGTGCTGCGAGTTGGGTGAGTCAGGTGAGGAGTGGAAGGAGGAGCTCCCTTGCTCGCCTTTGTTTTTCCTAACTTTTCACCCTGTAGGAATTGGCTCTTACTTTACACCAAGGAAAGAGTCCGAGAGCGGGAGCAGTCAAACAACAACAACTGCGAAACCACTAAAGTGACGTCACAACCAGGGAAGGAGCTGATTGGTAAGTAGGACCTGGTGAGTATTTCTACCTAATTCTAGGGAATGTAGCCGGGCAGGTGGTAGAAGTGTCAGTAGGAGAGCATTTTGGTGACAGTGACCGTAATTCAGTGAGATTTAAGGTAGTCATGGAAAAGGACAAAGATGGACCGGAAATAAATTGGGGGAAGGCAGATTTTAATATGATAAGGCAGGATCTGACCAAAGTGGACTGGGATCAGCTACTTGTAGGAAAATCCACATCAGAGCAGTGGGAGTCTTTCAGAAAGGAAATAGAGAGTACAACGCCAACATGTTCCCGTAAAGGTCAAGGATGGGACCAACAAACCCAGGGAACCCGGGATGTCAAGGGATATACAAGAATGGATTAGGAAAAAAAGGGAGGCTTTTGGCAGATACAAAGGACTAAAAACAGTGGAAACCCTAGAGGAGTATAGAAAGTGCAGGGGGGTGCTTAAAGAAATTAGGAGAGCGAAGAGGGGGCATGAAAAAACACTGGCAGGCAAAATAA
Source organism: Squalus acanthias (assembly GCA_030390025.1). Lineage (NCBI taxonomy): Eukaryota > Metazoa > Chordata > Chondrichthyes > Squaliformes > Squalidae > Squalus > Squalus acanthias. The sequence continues at coordinate 24,690,987 of CM059427.1, read as the reverse complement.
AGGAAAATCCCAAGGTATTTTATAAGTATATTAAGGGCAAGAGGATAACCAGGGAAAGAGTAGAGCCCATTAGGGACCAAAGTGGCAATGTGTGTGTAGAGCCGGAAGATGTAGGAGAGGTTTTAAATGAATATTGTGCATCTGTGTTCACTATGGAGAAAGACAATGTAGGCATAGAAATCAGGCAGGGGGATTGTGATATACTTGAACAAATTAGTATTGAGAGGGAGGAGGTACTAGCGGTTTTAGCGGGCTTAAAAGTGGATAAATCCCCAGGCCCTGATGGGATGTATCCCAGGCTGCTGTGTGAGGCAAGGAAGGAGATTGCAGGGGCTCGGACACAAATTTTCAGAACCTCTCTGGCCACAGGGGAGGTGCCAGAGGACTGGAGAACAGCTAACGTAGTACCATTGTTCAAGAAGGGTAGATGGGATAAACCAGGGAATTACAGGCCAGTGAGCCTAACATCAGTGGTCGGGAAATTATTGGAAAAAATTCTGAGGGACAGAATTAGTCTCCACTTGGAGAGGCAAGGATTAATCAAGGATAGTCAGCATGGCTTTGTCAGGGGGAGATCATGTCTAACCAATTTGATTGAATTTTGAGAGGGGGTGACTAGGTGTGTGGATGAGGGTAGTGCAGTTGATGTAGTCTACATGGACTTCAGTAAGGCTTTTGACAAAGTCCCACATGGGAGACTGGTCAAGAAGGTAAGAGCCCATGGGATCCAGGGCAATTTGGCACACTGGATCCAAAATTGGCTTAGTGGCAGGAGGCAGAGGGTGATGGTCGAAGGTTGTTTTTGTGACTGGAAGCCTGTGTCCAGTGGTGTACCGCAGGGATCGGTGCTGGGTCCTTTACTGTTTGCAGTGTACATTCATGATTTAGATATGAATGTAGGAGGTATGATCAGTAAGTTCGCAGATGACACGAAAATTGGTGGAGTGGTAAATAGCGAGGAGGGAAGCCTCAGGCTACAGGACGATATAGACGGGTTGGTCAGATGGGCAGAACAGTGGCAAATGGAATTTAACCCTGAAAAGTGTGAGGTGATGCATTTTGGGAGGACTAACAAGGCAAGGGAATACACAATGAATGGTAGGACCCTAGGAAGGACAGAGGATCAGAGGGACCTTGGTGTGCATGTACATAGATCCCTGAAGGCAGCAGGACAGGTAGATAAGGTGGTTAAAAAGGCATATGGGATACTTGCCTTCATTAGCCGAGGCATAGAATATAAGAGCAGGGAGGTTATGATGGAGCTGTACAAAACGCTAGTTAGGCCACAGCTGGAATAGTGTGTGCAGTTCTGGTCGCCACACTATAGGAGGGATGTGATTGCATTGGAGAGGGTGCAGAGGAGATTCACCAGGATGTTACCTGGGCTGGAGCGCTTCAGCTATGAAGAGAGACTGGACAGGCTAGGGTTGTTTTCCTTAGAGCAGAGAAGGCTGAGGGGGGACCTGATTGAGGTGTACAAAATTATGAGGGGCATAGAAAGGAACTTTTCCCCTTAGTAGAGGGGTCAATAACCAGGGGGCATAGTTTCAAGGTAAGAGGCTGAGGTTTAGAGGGGATTTGAGGGAAAACTTTTTCACCCAGAGGGTGGTTGGAATCTGGAACTCACTGCCTGAAAGGGTGGTAGAGGCAGGAACCCTCAACAAGCATTTAGATGAGCACTTGAAACGCCATAGCATACAAGGCTACGGGCCAAGTGCTGGAAAATGGGATTAGAATAGAAAGGGCTTGATGGCCGGCGCGGACACGATGGGCCGAAGGGCCTCTTTCTGTGCTGTATAACTCTCTGACTCTAAATGGGCATTCCAATCTCCAAATCTTCACTGGTATTTGTTTTTGTTTTTTTTTTAAAATGAACTTCCATAGTCTCCAGCAATCTGAATAGACTCTGTTAATGTTGAGAAGAAAATTTGTCTTAAAAACATTTTAATTTTTTTTTTTAAACTATACCAGGATCCTTGCATGGCAAAATGGTCAGAAATTGTGAACATGGCACCTCATCTACAGTTGCTAGGACTGTGAACTGATCCCACATAATTCTCTAAACAAAGCAGTAAAGGGATACTACTAACTTAATAAACTATTTAGAGAATATAGTTATTCACTTAATTAACCTTTGCTATTGCAGGTTAAAAATTTCAACCTACCTGAACAAAAAAAAACATGTCCCAGACAGACTTCAACAGAACAATATCTGCACAGCATTGCTTCAGTTGTTTATAATCGGATACGTTCACTTCAAATAGCTCAGCTGTTTCCTGAAGACTGTGCATCTCTGCTTCTAGCTTGATGATATGCCAATGTGTCTACAACATATGAGAACAATCAGATTGCACCAGAAAAATGGCTATAATAATTAATACATTGAAAAATGATGTCAATAAAATACAGTTGACATGACAAATGTGCTCTCACCTTGTCTAAAAGTGTATATGGATTGCGTGTATTAAACCTAAAAATGGCTTCATTCCTAAATTGTTCTCTGAACTTGCATTGGTTTTCCTGAAAAAGCAACAGAACAACCAATGATATTCCTGTTATCAAGCACTGCAAATGCCTTTGAACTAAAGCGCACAATTCTTTCACTACAATTATCACTTAACTTTTCCATCATTTAGTTTTAAGTGAAGTATTGGTGGATCAAAGTGTTAGTAACAAAGAGTGAATGTACACATTGCTATTGTGGGAGAAGAAATAGAAGGTGGAGGAGAGAAAGGAAAAGGGAAAGGGATCGGACAACAGCAATTGAATATGATTAATTAACATTGGGAAGTATCATGGAAGTTATGGCTAAGCAGTTAATTGCAATAACTTGAAGCAAGAGAATCTGGCAGGATGTCAGGTAAAAGTTTAATGTCAAGAAAACTGAACGAGATGGTAGCATTTAACTTCCAGGATTATGGAGGCAGAAGATCAGGATCTCTAAATCAGATGACCCCAATACCCATTGAGAGCGAGTGGATGTGCTGTTTCACTATCAGTCTGTACAAAGAGAATGTAGCTACGAGATGAGTGATAGCAACATTGATTTCAGGCAGGGTCATTAAGTATAGACATTTAGGAATTAAGGATTTTGTTATATATATAAAAAATAACAACATATTTATATATAAATAAATGCCCTCCAAGCAAGTACTGTTTAGCACATTCCCTTCCTGTTTCAATTTGTTTGACACACTTTTCTGCCATGCCTGGGTATTACTTTAACTGTACCATTAGACTTGACTTTAATCCTCCCAACACTAGGTGGCACTGCTTTTCCTCCAAGCTCCCAGTCTGTTCCTCAAACTTAATTAAGTTTTTTTTCCCTATCCTGGACTAGCTGTCCCTCCCTGGAGGTATTTTTTTATTTTATTTTAAATGTATTTAATTTTTTATTTTAAGCCACTGCTAGCTAAATTTACTGTCTCCATGGGCCTGGGGCCTCTCCACTTCCTACCCATATCCCTCCCATGGATCTATTCACCCTCACTCAAGCTACCAGTCTCCACCCTTAGACATATAGGCACCTCTTTGGCAATGTTTACCCAACTATTCACCACATGCTCCACTTCCCAGTTCAGCCCTCTGTTCACCCACCCTCCTTATTGACAGTGCCTACAAATTCCTATCTCCGCTTCCCAACATTAAAAAAGTAGGAAATAAATTGAATTTATATAATGCCTTTCATACCCTCAGAATGTTCTAAAGTACACACAGCCAATAAATTATTTTTACTGTAGTTATACAGTCAAACATGACAACCAATTTGTGCACAGCGAGGACCCACAAACAACAAATAAAATTAATGTCAAGCTAATCTGTTTTTGAGAAACCATGAGAATGCCCTGCTCTTCTTTGAATAGTGCCATGGGATCCTTTATATCCACCTGAAGAGAAAGCCAGGGAATTTGTTAACCGGTCACCTGAAAGATGGCATTGTAAATCGTTTCACATATTTCACATTAATTTAACTCCAATACTTTTAATCCTAAATCTCTACAATTATATAAAAAAAACTTTCAATGAACAATTTAATTATTTCTCAATTAGTCTAATTTCAATGTCTATATAATTTCAATTCCTATATAATTTCTCTCAGCCTTTTATCCGATTTTACTTTATTACCTCTAGCTGAATTCCTTTTATTCCCAATGCCTAAATATACATTACAAAAATATATTCTCCATTACACCATATAATCCTCCTATTATTAAACACATTATGTGCGAATATGCACACAACCATGAAATTTGAGCCTGAAAATATCTGACACTCCCAAAATCTTAATGAAAATACAATTTGACTTATTTAATCACCGTAGATCAGTGGCTCTAATAATATATTGCATATTACATGGGATAAAACAGCATATATTCAAAGTCATCTTAAGTGACATCACAGAAGAGTTACTGGTAATATATTAAAAATCTGGCATATGGTGTACACTTCCCAAGTGTAAAACTTACTTCATGTTGCAATATTTCCAAAACAGCAGCAACGTAGTGAATGTATTTATCAAATACAAAGAAAGCAGCTAGAAAATTACAAATCAGAAACTAAGAACATAATAAAACAATTTCTTTAACAAATTCTTTGTACAAAATCTTTAACAACCTGCCAGGAGAACCTGCAAATCAATGAAAATTCCAAGTTCTTCTGTCCATCATTTTTCCCTTCAGTAAATTAATAAAGTTTTAAACAAAATAAAGAATTACATGTTTTATGGTAACATTATTTCATTTACTCTATCTTCATTAAACTTTATATTTCAAAGCCTCAGCCTTTCTCAAAAGCCTATGCTTGCCATTAATATTTTTCACACAGCGATCAGTCTGTGGCTGCAGTCTGAGCATGTTGCAGTGTGCAAAATTTCCTAACATGCATCAGAATGATTCTCTGTTTATTACTTGAAATTGCTCATACTATATAACAGGTATTTTGAGCTACTTTCTTTTTCCATTTTTTTTTTTTAAACTGAGCTGAGGAATAAATGTAAACAGCTTTATTTGTGAGTCAGCCTTGACTCTGTGGTAGCATTCTCGCCTCCGAGTCAGAAGGTTGTGGGTGCAAGTCCCACTCCAGGGTCTTGAGCACATAATCTAAGCTGATACTCAATGGAAAATTAGAGGCGCCGTCTTTTGGATGAGATGTTAAACCAAGCCTGCCCTCTCAGCAGAAGATCCCATGGCACCAAGAAGAGCAAGTGAGTTCTCCCCAGAGTCCTAGCCAATATTTATCCTTCAACCAACATCACTAAAACAAATTATCTGGTCACGTATTTCATTGTTGCTTGTGGGACCATGCTGTGAGAAAATTGGGTGCCGCATTTCCTACATTACAACAGCGACTACACTTCGAAAGTACTTAATTGGCTGTAAAGCACTTTGGGTCACCCTGATATCATGAAAGGTGCTATATAAATGCAAGTTCTTTCTTTATTCAGGCAAATTTTCACATTGAAACTATTAGGTTCTTGTTCTTGACTTCAGAAAGAGTCTGCATGCCAGCACCCATCCTTTGTAACCCCGCCCCTGCTCCCAATATTGTGGAAAAAACATTTAAAAATGTAATTTTTCCTATTTAAAAATGACATCAGAAAATCTATTCATTATTTTGAATTGTGTCTTTGCTCAATGTATACCTATTCTAAAATATGCTAGAACAAGTTGAATTTAAGAAGCTTTTTTCAACTTGCAATTCACATGAAAGCTATTATCAACTTATTATTTTTACTTCAGAAAGAGATTCTAGCGGAGAGAGAAAAATGTCCGATTCGAAAATCTGTTCTGTTTTGTAATTCTCAAATACAATCAATCGCTGTTTAGACTGGAGTCTTTAATACAGCTGTAGTCGCTAAGGGAAATTTACTTTCTAAATTTTTACTGGAGATATCTGCCGCTCCCCCACCAGTACTTAAATGAAAACAGTGTATTTGAATGGTGTATGAGGTACTTTTGACAATAATGTATACGTAAGTTAAGAGGTTGTGTATACGTGCAACTTATGTTTCTTAAAGCAATCATGTGATTTACTACGAATGTTTGAAAAGACTAATTAATTTAATTTTCTAAAAACGAAGGGATCTGTTCTGTCACCTCTGCCCACTGGTGCTGAACAGCTTCCCTTGACACCCTTCTGCCACCCATTGAGAACAGCATCTACTTCCTGCTGCTCGCCTCCTCAACCAGAACCTCCAGAGCCCTTGTTGCACTAATGCCACCTGCTGCACCCAGGAACGACCACGAGGTGTACAAATTCAGGGCCACGTGACCTTAAGAGCCACAGGCAATGAAATGTGTGGCCTGGTGTTGGGCTGCAGTTCATAGAATCAGAAATTTACAGCACAGAGGCCATTCGGCCCATCGTGTCTGTGCCGGCCGAAAAAGAGCTTTCCGGCCTAATCCCACTTTCCAGCTCTTGGTCCGAAGCCTGGCAGGTTACGGCAACTCAAGTGTATATCCAAGTACTTTTTAAATGTGACGAGGGTTTCTGCCTCTACCACCCTTTCATGTTGGGAGTTCCAGACCTCCTCCACCTTCTGGGTGAATAAAGTTCTCCTCAACTCTCCTCTAATCCTTCTACCAATTACTTTAAATCTATGCCCCCTGGTTATTTACCTCGCTGCCAAGGGAAATAGGTCCTTCCTATCCACTCTATCTCGGCCCCTCATAATTTTATACACCTCAATTAAGTCTCCACTCAGCCTCCTCTGTTCCAAAGAAAACAACCCCAGCCTATCCAATCTTTCCTCATAGCTAAAATTCTCCAGTCTTGGCAACATCCTCGTAAATCTCCTCTGTACCCTCTCTAATGCAATCACATCTTTCCTGTAATGCAAGCATAACCTCCCTGCTCTTATATTCTGTGCCTTGGCTAATAAAGGAAAGTATCCGGTATGCTTTCTTAACCACCTTATCTACCTGTCCTGCTACCTTCAGGGATTTGTGGACATGCACTCCAAGGTCTCTCTGTTCTTCTACACTTCTCAGTATCCTACCATTTATTGTGTATTCCCTTGTCTTGTTAGCCCTCCCCAAATGCATTGCCTCACACTTCTCCAGATTGAATTCCATTTGCCACTTTTCTGCCCACCTGACCAGTCCATTGATATCTTCCTGCAGTCTACAGCTTTCTTCCTCATCATCAACCACACAGCCAATTTTTGTATCATCTGCAAACTTCTTAATCATGCCCCCTACATTGAAATCTAAATCATGGATATATACCACAAAAAGCAAAGGACCCAGTACTGAGCCCTGCGGAACCCCACTGGAAACAGCCTTCCAGTCATAAAAACACCAGTTGACCATTACCCTTTGCTTCCGGCCACTGAGCCAATTTTGGATCCAACTTGCCACTTTCCCTTGGATCCCAGTCTGTGGAACCTTATCAAAAGCCTTGCTAAAATCCATGTCGGCTATGTCAAACGCACTGCCCTAATCAACCCTCCTTGTTACCTCCTCAAAAAACGACCTTCCCTTAACAAATCCATGCTGACTGTCCTTGATTAATCCGTGTCTTTCTAAATGACAATTAATACTGTCTCTCAGAATTTTCTCCAATAATTTGCCCACCACCAAGGTTAGGCTGACTGGCCTGTAATTACTCGGTCTATCTCTTTCTCCATTTTTAAACAATGGTACAATGTTAGCAGTCCTCCAGTACCACACCTGTAGCCAGAGAGGATTGGAAAATGATGGTCAGAGCCTCCGCTATTTCCTCCCTTGGTTCTCTTAACAGCCTGAGATACATTTCATTTGGGCCTGGCGATTTATCTACTTTCAAAGATGCTAAACCCCTTAATACTTCCTCTCACTATGTTTATCTCATCAAATATTTCACACTCCTCCTCCTTGACTACAATGTCTGCATCGTCCGTCTCTTTTGTGAAGACAGATGCAAAATATTCATTAAAAACCATACCCATGTCTTCCGCCTCCACACCTCCTTTTAGGTATCTAATAGGCCCTACTTTTCTTTAGTTATCCTCTTGCTCTTTATGTATTTATAAAACATCTTTGGGTTTTCCTTGATGTTAATTACCAAGAATTTTTCATGCCCACTCTTTGCTTTCCTAATACCTTTTCAATTTCACCCCTGCACTTTCTATACTCAGCTAGGCTTTCTGCAGTATTTAGCTCTTGGTATCTGACAAAAGGTTCCCTTTTTTCCTTATCTTACCCTGTCTGTCCCTTGACATCGAGGGGGGGGATGTGGGGCTGGAGGAGATTACAGAGATAGGAAGGGGCGAGGCCCTGGAGGAATTTGAAAACAAGGATGAGAACTTTAAAATTGAGGCGTAACTTAACTGGGAGAACTGGGGTGATGGGTGAACGGCAGTTGGTGCAAGTAAGGACACGGGCAGCAGAGTTTTGGATGACCTCAAGTTTACGGAGGGTAGAACGTGGGAGGCTGGCCAGGCATACTTTGAAATAGTCAAGTCTAGAGATAACAAAGGCTTGGATGAGAGTTTCAGCAGCAGATGAGCGGAGGCAGGGGCAGAGTCGGGCGATGTTCCGGAGGTGGAAATAGGCGGTCTTAGCGATGGCATCGTTCTGTCACAGCCTCCCTGGTGAAGCAGAGCTGCCAGACACAGTGCTCTCCAGTTAAGTACAACGTTCTCTTCCTGTGCACTCACGTAATGTAAGGCCTCCTGTGCCCTACCCTCCTTCACCCTCTTCTCCCAGCAGCTGCTGGTCTCTGTGCTCTAACTTGCCGCTCTTCCTCCTCCTCTTCATCCTACGGTCCCAATGGCAGATTGAGCAGCACACCCATATTGGAAAAATAAAAGTTTTTGCAGAAGCCCTGCACAGGGATGTTTTGCTGCTCTAAAAAGTCACTACCTAAAACTTTTAAACTCCGTTAGAGCAGCCAACAGAAAAGACCCAAGAGTCCATTAGTAGTTTAGAAAGACTAACCACAGACTAATCTGAATACAGCTGAGAATCCCTTTAAATAACACTGGTGCAGCCTCCTTCCCAACTGTTGGTGCCAAGGATTAGTGGATGGGTTTAAGAATAATGTATCCAGCCCTCCTATAGTTCAATTTGGTAAAAGGGTCCTTAACCAGGTGCAGGATCTTAATTTTACTATATTCTTCATGAGGCCCTCGCTGTTTTTAGGCAGCCGCTGTGGACAACTAAATGTAGCTTAATCCAATATGGTAACAAGCATACTATTGGGGTAACTCTGGTGCGGGAGTTCGCAACGCAAAATTCGCAGGCACAACAACGATTTGACACCTGAAAATCGGGCAAACGCAAGTTGAATTTCTCCCCCCATGGGCTGAATGGCCTCCTTCTGTGCTGTAAACTTCTGTGGTACTATGGCCTCCTTCTGTGCTGTAAACTTCTGTGGTACTATGGCCTCCTTCTGTGCTGTAAACTTCTGTGGTACTAACCAATCAACAAGACTTACTTCAGGGAGCTCTCCTACAAACTTCTTAAATTCTCTCTCCTACCCACCCTACACTGCCAGACATGCATACTATCCACCACTTCCCCTTCCTCAGTACTGCCAAATCAACAGGATCCCCTCATTTCAGTGTTCCAATGGAATAGCTTTATCTCAGATTATTTTTCAAATATTACCACATATGTTAAGTTTATTGAAATATTTGTGTGTTATCCTTGTACTTAAGGGAACTGCAATGATAGATAACTAATAAAATGCCTCAGATCAATTAGTGAGAACACAGAATGCTTGGAGAAGCTGACTGAAGTAACAAAAAAAAGCTACAGACTTCTTGTAGTTTAGCACATGCTCCAGCAACTTGGTTTTAGGGTGTATTTAATTTTCTGTGTATAAAAGGTACAGCAGGCAGCAACACCCTCAGTGTTCCACCACATCAAGAAGCATTATTAAGTTTCTCCACTGGTATTGTATGCAATTTTTTAATTTTTTTTTATAAAAGATTGATTCATAATCCGGAGATGGAACCAGCATAACTCACGTCTGGTTTAAATTCCCCCAAAATCTTCCTTCAACCATTATTAGGGCAAACTATGTTCACTGCCTACAGGACTTTTTATGCAAAACTGAAGTATTCATGCAACAAATCTTGCTACATATGATAAACATAGAAATTTATGGGATATGTCACACTAAATTATTTGCACTAGTTATAATCTTATAATCTACGTCTGGCCACATCCCTCAAATTTAGGGAGAATTGAGATTTTGTTAGGGAATCGGCCCTCAAGTTCCAGTGGGCCTCATCAAGTTTACTGAGTTACATGACTTTAGATTGAACTGAGTTCCGGGGGGGGGGGGGTTCTCTGTATCCCTCAAACAGGTCTACAATATTTCATCACTAGGCGGATACATGATCGTAAAAGATGAAGTTGCCAATGGTGACAAGTAGAGCCAAGCATGAAGAGGATTTCTGCTCTTCTACCAGCTTTTCCAGCCATCCTCGACATTTGTTTTCCCCAGCTTAGATCAGATGTAGTTACAAAGTCAAAAAGCTAAATGTTTGTTACTTGAGAATTTACAGCATCTGTGATAAATTAAAAGTGGTAAATTCTGCTAAGTGGTAACACCACCAGAATTAGCTTTAAGACCAAAGTTTTCTGATGAGCAATAGGTGTGCTAAAACATCACTGCAGACAATCCCATTGCTTATTCCTTTTTGGAAATGTGCAATGTATAGTTGTACATTGGTATAGAAATAACAATTTACAATAGGACTTCCAAAACATTCTTCTGCTAGGTATTTCAAGTGAAATACAAAAAACTCCCATTGCCACAAATATCATTGCAACAATATAAACAAACTCAACACTATCCAGTTGTGGAAATTAATCAGGTTATTACTATTCACAGCTCAGATTTAGAAATCTTGTGCAATTACTGCTTGGGCTTCAAATACTACAAATTCTAAATCTTATATTAACATAAATGCTGTTTAACATATAAGCTGTCATTTCATGATCACACAACATGACCATTTGTGTTGAGATGTTAATAGCAAACATTTTTTTTAATAGCAAAGCTAAAGTGAAAACGTCATGTACCACTGCAAAGCAAGCTATAAAGAATGACTATATGGTCTGCAACCAATTACCAAGAAAGATTCATAACCTACCAGATTAAGCATAATTCACAGTGAAAGGGGAGGAAGCACTACTCCCATTTTATAAACTGGGATCTACATTATCAGATCCATTTAGAATTCATTACCATCAAACACATAATTGTTATCTCTGGACATCCCCTTCTCACAGAGTTTACAATTTCTTGGTTCACTGGAGCTTACCTCTAGCTTGTTAGCAGAACAAAAAATGTGAAATCATTTGGTTCAAAGCACTGAGCTAAAAGCTGATCTCACCTCAAACTGTACACATTTCCTTCTGATAACAGATACTTCATTGGACTGCAAAGGTGCCACTTCATGCTTTATAGTTAAAGCAATCTTTTTAAGGTTCTTCCACTTTTCTGGCAGCTCCTAAAATATTTCAGATGAAGAAAATATGCATAATGTATTAGTCAAGCATACAAAATTATATTTGTGTAAATATTTTAGTTACACTCCATGGCTGGCTGGTTTAGACAAGAAACAAACTCTTGATTCTTTTAATATGCATTTACATACAAGATTTTCAAATAAGCCTTAAAGAGTTGCATAAAACTATTTGAGTACTTCACGAGAAGACTTTTCAACACTCAAAGTTGCAGCTGGAAACCAGAACTTTCTACCTAACAAGTTTTAGAAGTTTGTTTTAAAATTTTCAATAGCCGCAGATAATTTGCAAAGCATTTTAAAATTTCCACCACGACCAGCCTGTGTTTTTTAAAATAATTTTAGCAGTTTAAAAAAAAAAATTCCAGTTTATTTTCCATGTTTTCCATATCCATCTGTTTACTTCAGGTTTTCTTTATTTGCCTCACCAACCAAATATATTTTACTTCCATTTTCTTTCCAAAATTTCTAATGTTTAAACTTTTTTTCCCCCTTGCTTTTCATTGCTAATCTCCCTCCTTTGCCACTGATGAATGAATATCCAATATGAGACTGGGTTTATGTATTAGATAACACACATTCCGTTCACCTTTGAGAACGGGGTTTGAATCCAACAGTGAGATTCTTATTTGGAGTCAATGGACAATAGTCTTCTCTCTGCTGACTAGAGTTATCCTAACTGAAAGGAGTTTGGGCAGGTAAGAACCAAGTTGCTAATAGATGTCAATCCACTACAGAATACCACCTATGAACCAGCACCATTTAGTACCAAATAAGAATCACACACAGAGGGCATATGGTTGATAAGTGTGTAGAACGGAAATCTTGCTGCTGCAGAAGAATGTGCTCTTGAAGACTGAGGCAAGGTGAATTGTTTATGCAGTGCAGAGTAAATTCAGGGAGGTGTAATAAAATCTTTGATGCAAATAGTGAGTAAATGTTCCATTTCCCCAGCACTGACATCTTGGTTCTCACATCAAGATAATATAACGGTATCTAGTCTCCAGCAGTCCAGACCATTATTTGAGAACGCTCGAATAAAACAGACCATTATTCATCCACAACTTTTATGTACTTCACTTGTTTTACATTGGAATCTACTCCTGTCATGGAGGTTGCAAATTGTAAAATTTCTGACCACTGGTGTTCACCAAATAGCTGTTGGAAACCACCTTCATCTCAGAGGACACCCTTAACTTGATGAATAGGTGCCCAGAGCAATTGCGGACAAAACACAAGAATGTATGACAGAAAAATTAGCTTACAACACTTTCAGATGACAATACCAACTCTATCAGATGTCTAATAGTCCACCCTATGTTAAGGAGGGACAATTGAATGCAGATTTGGATAGGAGTGTGGAATTACTGTACACATTAGTCCCCCACGGGGAGATAGTAGATGTGGTGTTGTCAGAAAATGCAAATAAACGAAGAGATTTATATTGTTCCTTTTCAATTTTATTACTTCTAGACTTTTTAAAAAAGAGGGGATGAGAACAGAAGGAAAACAATTACAAAAATACAACAGCAGCAGGTCCAAGTTTTCCTGTGTGTTGGAACCAATGTTATGAGATCATGTCTTAGGTGTATCTGCTGGAAACCAGAATGAAAGAAAATAATAATATATTTGTATTGTAACACTATTGTAAAAAAAAACCAGGCTGGATGAATTCCTCTCTCTAGTTTAAAAAGTGAGGTCTCACTAGTTTGAGAGAAAGTTATAGAATACAAGGATAAAAGTTTTATGAACTAAAGCCTTGAAGGACCAGAGTTAAAACAATTATAGATGCCAAGAGTAAAAGCAAAACAAATGCAATATTTTAATACAGTACCAAAAAGATTTTAATGGACACCAGAAATTATTGATTTAACAAAAAGGTATTTACCTCAAGCTCTGCATAAACATATTCAGGAAGCTGCTGTCCATAGGTTTTTAGCAAATCCGCTGTTTCTCTCAGAGATTCAAAAGTATCATCTGCAGCGGATTGCCTATCCCGGACTGCCATTAGATGTGCCATGATTTGAACCAGTCCAACATAATCTCCATCCTTCACCTTCTTTGCAAGGCCCTCTTCAGTTACAGCAATAAATGTCACCAATTGATTTACACTGAAAAGACAAAGCACCAGAAACCTTCAAGAACTATGCTTCAGTTGTATTAAAGTTACAGCCATATAGCTGACTCCAGAGAAATGCATCTCAGTCCAGGTAAAGGTACAGAATTCCAACAGACCAAAACATTTCCTATTTACTCCTCTTGGATAGTATTTCTCACCCAAACATAACCCTTGTATGGAAAGCTTAAAATGTTTTCTCCCAGGTACAGCATTCCAACTCCAAATCAGATGCAAAAAAAGTGTGCCCCCAGCTGCCACCATAATTTACCGCGTCCCTGGCACTATTAAACATGTAAACCCCTATTTCGAGGTCAAGTGGCTTATTTTTAAAGTTCTATACTGCTCTCTCCCTGTCCCCCTCCTGTTCTCTGCATCTATTCTCTCTCGTGTGACATTCGCTGGCCTTTCCCCAGCCCCCTTTGTATCCCTATCCCCACTGTGCTTCACTCATTGCCAATATCTGTATGTGTCAGATTGGTAAAAACATTGTGAATGGATACCAATTTCTCTAGAACCATTAGCTCATTATTTTTCCAATTTTATAAAACAGTTTTTTGTAACAAAAACTATCTTCAATATCATGAGGCTCTCCTCCATTCAGTTCTGGCTCCAACAGAGTCAGGGCCTCCTCATCAGCAACAACTAAATTCGGCCCGTCCGGAATGGCACAGTTGCAATGGGCACAGCAGGCTGTATGTAACACACGCACACACAAACAAACAATCTGGAGCAAACTGCAGAGCCCCTCCCACCAGACCGTGAAAACGTGCCTTTAAGACCCTGATGGTCCTCTCAATGACCAATCTTGCAAAGGCAGGATGTCGCACTCCTCTGCTACTGTTCAGGCCACTCTGTAGGGAGAATGGGGGGAAAAGCGCTACAAAAAGCATTTCCCACCTGCACAAATCACTAATGAAATTCATCAGACTCTTCAGGCTCCTCACTTCCACCTGTATCAGCTGATCCTGGCAGCTGCTGCATCTTATAATTCTCAGTCTAGATTACCCAGTGTGCATTTCTAGTGTAAAAGCAGGAAACTGAAATTTACCCATAAAATTAGTTATTTAATGTTAAATGCCTGCAAGTTTCTCCACTCTGCCATTTTTCTGGGCTTGAGTTGCAAATATCATTTGGTCTTGATTGTGGGTGTTAAAATTTCCAGTTGCTGTTGACAAATTCTGTGCATGTATGAGAGGGGGACATCAAGGGAGTTACAGCTTTCACCAACTTCTATTGAACTACAAAACCTAGAGTACACCATGAAAATCCACCTGACATGACAATCAAATATAAAGGGATTAAGGAGTTCTAGCTCTCTGGAGAAATTCTGTATACGAGACAATGGAAGAATAAGGTTCTGACATCTTAAGCAAATAGTACAAATTCACCACAGGAAGTAGAGAAAAATATTTTAGGATGTAACTGGGACCAAGAAGGTTGATGAGAGAATAACAGCGTTTTGGAACTTAAGTGGCAGGTAAAAAGTATTACAAATATTATATCCGAGAGTCCTGTATCTTTTGCTATGAACAATTTGCATTTATATTACACCTTTAACATAGAAAAAAAATCACAAGGCATTTCACAGAGGCGTAATCAAAAGGAATGAATGTTAAGCCCAAGAACGATATATTAGGAGGGTTAACCAAAAGCTTGGTCAAAGAGGTGGGCTTTAAGGGTCCTAAAGGAAGAGAGCGAGAGGGGTTTAGTGAGGGAATTTCAGACCATGGTGGCTGAAGGCACAGCTGCCAATAGTGGGGTGAAGGGAGGGGGGGTGGGTGCACAAGAGACCAGCATTGGAGGAATGGAGTGTTCGGGGCAGGGTGTAGGGTTACAGGAGGTTGCGAAGATAAGGAGGGGAAAAACCATGAAGGAATTTAAATCACGAGGATGATGATTTTGATTTTCAAGCGCTGGTGAACCAGAAACCAATGGAGGTCAGCAAAGACAACAGTGATGCGTGAGCGGGACTTGGTTCGGCATAGGATATGGGCAGAGTTTTGGATGAGCTGGTCTATGGAGCTGCAGGATGAGAGGCTGGCTACAAGAGCATTGGAATAGTCGAGTCTTGAGCTGACAAAGACATGGGTTTTGGCAGCAGATTAGCTGAAGTAAGGGTGAAGACGGGTTATGTTAATAAAGATGGAGAGGATATGGGTTCAGAACGACTGCTTGGAGTCAAATAAGATGCTGAGGCTCTCAACAGTCTGGATCAACCCAAGACAGTGGCCTGGGGGTAAGATGGAATCAGTTGCAAGGGTATGGGGCGTATGTGACAGAGAACAAATACAATAGTTACAGTCTCATCAATGTTTAACTGGAAGAAATTGTGATTCATCCAAGATTGAATGTCATAAAACACAGTGGCAGCAGAGGAGTCAAGAGCGGTAGTGGAAAGATAGAGCTGATGACATCATCATACATGTGGAAGTTGACTCCAAGTCTGTGGATGATGTCACCAACTGGCAGCAAGTAGATGAAGAGGCTAAGGATAGATCCACGCAGATCTCTGGAGGCAACTGTGCTGGGTGGGAAGAGAAGTCAGTGCTGGAGATGCTCCGGCTACAATCAGATAGGCAAGAGTGAAACCAAGCAAGGGCAGTCCCAATGAGCTGGACAACAGAGAAGAGGCTTGGAGGAGGATAGTGTGGTTGACCACGTTAAAAGCTGCTAAGAGGTCAAGCAGGATGAGGTAGGATAGTGCACTATGGTCACAGTGGATGCCATTTGTGACTTTGGTTAGGGCCATTTCAGTGCTGAGATTGAGATTTAAAGACCATTACGGGAAAGATGGGCATGGATTTGAGAGATGACAACCTGTTCAAGGACATTGGTGAAGGAGAGGTTGAAGATGGGGCTGTAGTTTGCAAGGACAGAGAGATCAAGGATTTTTTTTGTTGAGGGGGCATGATGATGGCTGTCTTGAAAGAGAAGTGGCAGCACCTGAGTAGAGGAACCAATGTCAGTAGCAAATATAATATTTTGCTTTGAGTCAGTCATGTGATATATTACTTCAGTAAATTTTATGTAATTTAGAGCTCAAAAGGCAGACGCTTATCCGGGCTTTAAAAAAAAACAAAAATCTAAATTAATTTCAGCTCCTATATGCTAAAAAAACATGATAAATGTATAGTTTTTTCTCCATAATTACTCAATTTGGAAACGAGCGCGATAGTATTTCCTTACCTATCAATCACATGGTTTAGAAGGTGCTCCTTAAACATCCAGCTCCATCTTTTTATTGCATTTAACAAAGATGATTTGAATGGTTTAATGCACACTTGAAACCATCCAAAGGTGTGGACATCTTCAAATGCACTAACTTGGACATATAATGTTTCATAAATGTTGATCTAGAAAAAGGAAAAAGTAATTTTAAAAACTACATTTATAATTTACCATTTTTATTACATACCTATAGTTACTTGCACTGCATTTTTACTGAGGTATGTCATAAACTGTTTCAAACCTTAGCTCATCCATGGAAGAGTTTCAAACTGTCCAAGACCAGTATGATTAATTTAGTAATGTTTTAAAATAAAGTGGCCTAGAACATGGGTTTATGTCTATTCAACTTTCATTGAAGTATTTTACAGTAACATGATATACTAAATATTTAGTTGAATAAATGAAAATATCTCTCTATACTGTGCACAGTTTCCCAAATTAATGAAATCGACACTTAACTTTTATAAATATTGTAAATATACTACTGGTACAAGTTTAGGGTCTTGCCTGAGATTTTCTCTTGGATACAGCAAATCTAGTCACTCCAGTAAGCAGAGTGTCTTTTGTTTAGGGGTGTGCCGTTACTACTTAATATGTAACTGCACAATAATGTACGACAGGGGTGTAACAGTACACTCTTGTGATTGGAACTGGGTATATGTGTCTCTTACATGCTCCCATCTCTTTGAAGGTTGAAAAGAGACGACTTGATGAGATGAAGGCAGGTACGAGTCATTAAGCTGCTTTATTCCACAGCAACTGAACATACAGGGTAAAAATTATGACTGGACTTGCTTAATTCAAATCAGTACAACTTGTCTTCATGTAATAATACAAAATAATCAATATATTACACTTTCCCAAATCAGTGGGTCACTTTGCTTGACTTGAACAAAATGGCCTAGAAATTGGTTTGCCCCCAGAAATGGGCATGGGGATCACTGTGCGTGATCAACCCGTGCCCGTTCAGAAGAATACTGGCAGCATGGCAACTTCGTGCTGCCTGCTCATTTCCATGATTGCAGCATTCAGCCCAGAGCTGAACGTGCTGCTGAGTGGCTGAACGCTCAACAGGGGGCCCCCAAGTTCGTGTGAGGCTAGCACCAATTAAAGCTAGCCTGCACTGCTTAAAGGCAGTCTGCACCTCTTAACAGGGAGGTGCAATCTGCCTGCAGCAGCTCATTCACCTGACTGGGAAGAGAGTGAACAACAGTTAATGATGGCACAACAGGAGAGAGAGTGTGCACCAAGGTTCTCAGATACAGCATTGGAGTCTTTGGTGCAGGAGTTCGATAGGAGGAGAGAGGTGCTGTTTCTACAGGGGGCCAGGAGGCCCTCCAGGCAACAGTGTAAAGTGCAATGGGAGCAGATAGCCTGCTGTGGTGAATGCCAGCAGTGTAGCCCCGAGGAGGTGGATGCAGTGCAGGAAGAACTTTAACGACCTCACGAATGGTCAAGGTTAGTGAATTCATCTTCAAATACCACATCCCACCATCTGCACCACTAGCCTCACACACTGCTCACTGCACCACACCCCCATTACTCACCGACCAACCATCTCTACCAAACATGGCTCAAACCTCATATTCATAGCTTCACCTCACCCTCACACACTTACCACTGCTGCAAGCCTCACACCCACATCTCACAGCTTGCACACACTGTCACCTATTCAAACATGACAGGCATATCACCCAAGCACATTGCACCACACTCACTGACACACTTCCTTCTCTCTTGCAGGAATAGGTGGAATACAACTGGCGGGGGCAAGCATGCCTGCATAATCTCATCCCCATGGAGGAGACGGTGCTGGCCATTCTTAGGAGAGGCATCGTTGAGTCCGTTGGGCCAGCGGCGGGGCTGAAAGAATACGAGATGCCGGTATCCTCATACGTAATCCTCCTTCTCACATTCCACTTCCCCCTCATCCCACAATCTCTTCTGATTTACAAGCTGCACATGGTGTAGGCATGCACCGCTTGCTTTCCGCCCCCCTCCCCTCACCACAAACCTACCCTTGTGCTTTTCTCATTTCAGAGACCCAAGAAATCCAACCTGCCCAGTCAGTGGTGCAAGAAGAGAGCGATAAAGAAGAAACAACTTCACGGTCCGACACTCGCAGCCACCAGCTCAGATACTGGCACTGCGCAGACTTTAGTGTAGCTTAGAGGCAGGATCTGCATGCGGTGAGTCATCGGGCATGAGTGGGCTGCAGCCAGGGCAGGGGGAAAAGGATAGCGCAGGTGCCAGCTCCCAGGAGGGCGAGGTCACACACGAGTTCTGCTGCAGAGGACTCAGATGATCACTTCGATGGGGCAGCCGACAGAAGATTTCATGTAGCAGCATGGTTCTCATTGTACGCATGCTGCGCACGTGGTTGGGTTGTAGAGCGGAGTCATGAGCCAGGTGGTCAGCGGAGAGCCCTTGTTGCCCAGTAGCCAGCTTCTGGTTTATCTTGTTGGCTTAAAGACTGAGGGAACAGCAGACTGGCACAGAATAAAAGCATCATGACTGCTACCAGGATACCGGGCATTCACCATTCATGATGTGCTGAGCATGGCCGCACAATAACTGCACATTCAGCGAGTGATAGCCTTTGCGGTTACGGTACATCTCAGCATTTAGATGCGGTGCCCACAAAGCCACTTGCGTGCAGTCGATGGTGCCCCGCACCATGAGGAAGCCCGCTATCCTGGCAAACCCACGTGCATGCTCTGCCTGCTTCTCTCTGGTCAGAGAGAAGACAATGAAGTCCCCTCTCCTGGCATAAAGAGCTTCCATCACCTCTCTTATGCAGCAGTGGATGGTGAACTGGGAGATGTTACAGATGTTGCCTACTCCAGCCTGGATAGATCCAGACGCGAGGGAATTCAGGGCCACGGTCACCTTCACAGCCACTGGCAGCACTGTCCTTGTCCTGGTGTGAGGCTGTAGGTCTGGTTGCAAGACATGGCAGAGTTCTTTGAGCACCTCCTTCATAAATTGCAGACACCTCACACACTGCTCCTGCCTTAGGCGGAGGTAAGAGAATTGCTCTCGGAAGATCCTAGGTGGGCAAGGCCTCCTGCTGAGAGCCCTTCTCCCCGAGTAGCTTGTCCTCTTCTTCGCTGCCTCTGCTCCACCTCGCTGTCATGCTGCAGGCCAAGGGGGATGACAAGCACCATGACTGGGAGCAAGTGGTCTGACCAGAACTCTTGAAATCAGAACCAAGGCCTTCTCCACTTGCAGCATCACTCCCGGTCAGGGTCAGGGACTGAGTCATGAAGAAACACTGGATAGACTTGGGCTTTTTGACCTGGAAAGACGATATCTGAGGAGTGATTTAGAGGAGTGTAAGATTGTTAGGGTATTGAAAAGTTAACCCAGAATATTACGTTAAATTAAACTGTAGGAATAGAACTAAGCCACGAGGTTGTGGGTTTGGGAGGTGCTGTCGAAGAAGCCTTGGCGAGTTGCTGCAGTGCATCTTGTAGATGGTACACACTGCAGCCACGGTGCGCCGGTGGTGGAGGGAGTGAATGTTTAAGGTGGTGGATGGGGTGCCAGTCAAGCGGGCTGCTTTGTCCTGGATGGTGTAGAGCTTCGAGTGTTGTTGGAGTTGCACTCATCCAGGCAAGTGGAGAGCATTCCAC
Organism: Squalus acanthias; assembly: GCA_030390025.1. Taxonomy (NCBI): domain Eukaryota; kingdom Metazoa; phylum Chordata; class Chondrichthyes; order Squaliformes; family Squalidae; genus Squalus; species Squalus acanthias. The sequence goes on along the minus strand of CM059427.1, from coordinate 24,670,544 downwards.
ACTCCTGACTTGTGCTTTGTAGATGGTGGAAAGTCTTCGGGGAGTCAGGAGGTGAGACACTCGCCACAGAATACCCAGCCTCTGACCTGCTTTTGTAACCACAATATTTATGTGGCTGGTCCAGTTAAGTTTCTGGTTAATGGTGACCTCCAGGATGTTGATGGTGGGGGATTCGGCGATGGTAACACCGTTGAATATCAAGGGGTGGTGGTTCGACTCTCTCTTGTTCGATATAGTCATTGCCTGGCACTTGTGTGGCACGACTGTTACTTGCCACTTATCCCAACCCTGAATGTCGTCCAAGCACGAATGGACTACTTCATTATCTGAGGAGTTGCAAATGGAACTGAACGCTAGGCAATCATCAACGAACATCCCCATCTCTGACCTTATAATGGAGGGAAGGTCATTGATGAGGCAGCTGAAGATGGTTGGGCCTCAGACACTACCCTGAGGAACTGCTGCAGCGATGTCCTAGGGCTCTGATGACTGGCCTCCAACAACCACAACCATCTTCCTTTGCGCTAGGCGTGACTCCAGCCAGTGGAGAGTTTCCCCCCGCCCCCAGATTTCCATTGACTTCAATTTTACTCGGGCTCCTTAATGCCACACTCAATCAAATGCTACCTTAATGTCAAGGGCAGTCACTCTCACCTCACCTCTAGAATTCAGCTCTTTTATCCACGTTTGGACTAAGGCTGTAATGAGGTCTGGAGCCGAGTGGTCCTGACCGAACCCAAACTGAGCATCGGTGAGCAGGTTATTGGTGAGTAAGTGCCGCTTGATAGCACCGTCAAGGACACCTTCCATCCATGATGATTGAAGTAGACTGATGGGGCGGTAATTGGTCAGATTGGATTTGTCCTGCTCTTTGTAGACAGGACATACCTGGGCAGTTTTCCACATTGTCGGGTAGATGCCAGTGTTCTAGCTGTACTGGAACAGCTTGGTTAGAGGTGCGGCTAGTTCTGGAGCACAAGTCTTCAACACGACAGCCAGGATGTTGTCAGGGCCCATAGCCTTTGCTGTATCTCTGGATGGATGACTAAAGTTGAGCTGAATAGCTTTCCTCATCCGCAATTATCTCAATAGTAAGTGGTCCTCGTTAGTAATGGTTAAATCACGGTGTACCTAGTGTTTATGTTTTAGTTTTGTTAAAAATAATTGTTGAATGTACTTTTACATTTTAAGTTTTCTCTTTATTTTGCAAGCTATTGGTCCATTCCGTTTTAGGTTTCTTCTTGCAACATACCATTCTCCAGCTGAGAGAATTTGCTAGTGATTTCTCCCGTACTTCTGCCTTTCTGCAATTGGGCACCCAATCTTCCTTCCTGCTGGGAAAGCTGGCATCTATTTGCCATTTTCTCAAATGGTCTGGCTGAAATCATGAACTGACAGGAAGAACTATGTAGTCAATTCTGTGTCATGCCTCTCCATGGCACAAAACGCCAATGCAGCAAAGTTATGTCTTTTGTTCATTGCTTGATGAATTATAAAAGAGCCAAAACATCCAACACAACTAGGCAAGAAAGGGGACAAATGTTCATTTTTCATCCATTAGAAAAATGTTATGACAATTTATCTTACCTGCTCTCTATACTGCTCTAGCTGTGGTGGACATTTTGGAAGTCCATAGTCTGCTTGAACCTCCAGCTCCTCTGAAGTAAGGGAGTGACCATAGAGGAGAAACTGCCTCATGAATTCTACTTTGTCATTCATCCACAGATAACTGTGTCGGTCAAATGAAGTTTGGTATTTTTTTGCTTTGTCAGCAACTCTTTTCACTCTGTCCATGATCGCTTGACGCATCCCTGCCAAATAGCTCATCTTATCCACTTCTTGCTGTATGCGGAAATTAAAATATATTCAACCGTTTGCTACAAACTGATAAAGAACAAATGAGTGTTTTAACCTGCACAAAGCTATTTTGCTAAAGTGAAAGTTCATTAATCAAAGTTTCATAAGATGCATTAAATATTAGGCAAATGTAATAAATTATTCAAGCTGACCCTGGATTAAACAGCCCTTTGAACAAATGGGTAGACGTGCTAAATTCAGTTCATTTTCAAAAATTAGTTTTAAAAAATTGAATACGAACACATTACAAGAACAAAATATAAGTTTGGACGAAGGAAATCCTTCAGTCCATTTAATCACATACTTCCAGAATACCAACTATCTTCACATTACAGGAACTGTTTTAACAGTTCAGTATCCTGGCCTACTACCCTCCCTAACAACCCATCCCAGCTATAGATTGACTTTACCTCATCAAAGTACTGTTTTGGCTTTGATTTCTGTATCCTATTAAGTATTTTATTTGCTTCTACAAGGTCCCCTCAGACATCTCTCAAGGCTGGAGAGCCTTAGCTTTTTCTTCTTCTTGGGATGTGGCTAATATTAGCAAGACAGTATTTATTGCCCATTGAGTCACTATGTGGTTGTCTTTTAATGCCCTCGAGTGGCATCACTCTGATTAAAAATTATTCCCAGCCACCAGACTTTTTGCATAATAAAGTAATTGGATATTGTTGAAACAAGATTTGCTGCCTAATATTTCTTTGCTTTGAATAATTGTTGTTTTTATTCATTTCACTCTAAGTAAAACTGGACAGATCCTCGAAAAGGGATCCGTGTTTATTTTACAAAAAATATTCCTTGCCAGTTCAGCTTGAGTGTTATAATGATTATTATTATTTACAGTGGGCGCGATAAGTGATCAATTCAATTCAATATTCACACCGTTTAATTTAAAATTTGATTGATGTCAGGCATCAGAGATCTCTGTTTCCTGATTGGCGCACTGCCCCACGTGATCCCAGGTATGCTTACGCACACTGTGCGCCTCTGGGATCCGTGGGCCACTGTGCTGTGCTCAACTCGGCAGCGAAACAACGCAAGTTTTCATATACACTGTCTTTCACATGAAGCAAGTCCCCATCTGCCCTCCCAGGTGGGAATAAAAGATTCCACGGCAATATTCAAAGAAGTTCTCCACCACCAAAAACAGATCGGCTGGTTATTTATAGCATTGCTGCAAGTGGGACCTTGCTGCTGCATTTCTGACGTTACAAGTGATGACCCCTTCAAAAGTACTTCATTAGCCGTAAAGTATGTTAGGACATACTGAGGTCATGTAAGGAACTATATAAATGTAAGTTCCTTCTTTTAGCTGAAATTATCTAGTGAAATCTTATAGTACCTGATAGGTGTCAATTCCTAGATGTTTTGCTACTCGTTTTACTTTAGAGGCCATTTTGTAAGTATCGTTTATTAATTCCTCCATGAGATCATAGAAATTATTATTCATTTCCAGGTCCAAGGGAGGATTGAATGACAATTCACAACCATCAAGAACCAGTTGCACTTCAAACAGAGGCGATGATTTTGGCAATATTTCTGTACATTCAATTAGATATTGAAGGAAGGATTTAATAGCAATGAAGAATCCATCTAAAATTATGTGATCAATGTACTCCGTGTACAGCTTCCATTCATCAGCTTGCGGATCTGCGTGGAACAAATGAAGATTTTCCTATAAACAGAAAATAGCAAGTCAATTTATTACACCATAAGGAATGGTTAACCTTTGCAAATATTAATTGCAATTCAATTCAGGATACCAAGACAAAGAAATAAATCATGTCTCAATGAAACTAAATAAAAATGCAACATTGTTTTACTGAACTGCTCCAATATATCAAAAAAATCTTACAGGACAATGTTTCAAAATAAAGGGGGGGAATTTTAACTTAAAAAAAAACAACTCGTGGGTTGGGGACATGGGGTAGTTAAAGTGTTGAAAATTGGAATCCCAACCTGAACCCGCCCACTTTCAGTTTTAACAGAGGCAGGCAGCCAATCCGCTGCCAGGAGGCGGGTCGTCCATTCAAATATTATAAAGAGGCTGGAAGCCTCTGCTTTAACCTCCATTTTGAATTTAACAGTGGCTGGTCGGTTTTGCACGTCACGTGAAACCCACCAGCTAATGCAATGCGAGGGCTGCTGGATCCAGGAGGTAAGTGCCCTACCTAACCCACTCCCCAGCGATCAGAACTCCCCAACAAGGACTCCGATCAGCCCTCCCAGGCCACCAAACTTACCCCTCTCACCTCCCCCAGCCCTCCCCGTGCTGCTCGCCGCCCCCAATCTTCTTCCGACCCCCCCCCCCCCCCACTGCTGCTGCCACCCCGCAGCCCTTGATCCTCATCGGACCCCTGCCACCCAGTGCCCCCCCCCCCCCCCACCCCCTACACAACTGTATCTAAAACCCAATTTACATATTATAGTGCATAACAACTCTGACCTCGACCAGTTGGTGAATTGTTTCCCCTCCATCTTGAATTAATTTGTAATATTTTATCATTTTCTCCTCATCAAGGCAGAGCACAGCAGATTCATATTTTTTTTGCAGGAAGAACAGTGCTTCATTCCAGTTACGCACTATTGTGTGTATTGTCTCCACATTACATTTGATTTTCTGCACCCTACTGTTCACATCTTGGATCAGATCTTTAGTCTGCAGGATATATTCCCATGAATCCTCAGTCTGCCATGTTAGGGTTTCTGTGGCAGGTCTCAGCTGTTGATTAATCTTCAACAATTCATGCTCAACAAGTGGAAATTCCACTTCCAGTATGGTAGTATGTAGTTTGTTGTAGGATTCAATAATGAGTTTCCAGTTTCCAACATACTACCAAAGAAAAACACTTGTTAGTTTGTCAAATAAATTTAAAATCAAATTCATTTCACAATTTTACTTACTTTAAATTGTTTTAAAATCATAAAATGCAAATTTTACCTTGGTAACAGTTTAACTAAATCCAAAACATACAATCGTGCATTATCAGTAGGAGTACAGCTAAAGCTGGTTTTATTATTGAACCATGATGCTTATTTTTGGTATTATATACACAAGCTATGATTTTCCTTTGCATCATTCAGTTAAATAAATGCCAAGATCACAAGATAAAGGCAATTTGGCTCATCCATCCAGAAAAACATTACGATAGCAAAATACTGCGGATGCTGGAAATCCGAAATCCAAGTTCTGATGAAAGGTCTTCGACCTGAAACGTTAACTCTGTTTCTCTCTCCACGGATGCTGCCTGGCCTGCTGAGTTTTTCCAGAAAAACATTATGTTGTCTTAAATAATTGAAAGGTTTTTGCCTACATCACCCTACCCTGAGCACTCAAACCCCAACAGTCAAAGCACGAGCGGCCGGTGAGAGAGTCAATGAGGGCCTTGGGAGTCGGTGGAAAGAGAGGATGACTGGAGAATGGGATTGGAGGGGGGAGACTTGGGGGATCAGGGGAAGAAAGGGGCAATGGGGGTCAGTGGATGGGGAGACTGAGGAATAGGAGGTCAGAGAGAGAGATTGGGGGTATTGGGGGGGGTCAGGGAGAGGTTAATGGGGTCAGAGAGCTGGGGAATGTGGGTCAGGATGGAAATAGGGGTCAGGAAGCGGGGAATGGGGTTTGGAAAGGGGGGAACCCCAGAGGGCTGTGGATCCTCAGTCGATGATTATATTTAAGACGGAGATCGATAGATTTTTGGGCACTAAGGGAATCAAGGGATATGGGGATAGGGCAGAAAAGTGGAGTTGATGATCTTATTGAATGGCAGAGCAGGCTCAAGGGCCTACTTCTATTTCTTATGCTCTTATGTTCTTAATGAGTCAACTGGTCCCTCTTTGTTGGAAGAACTTCAGTCCTAAATTTGCCCAATTCTATTTTGAACCGGTGCCCTATTTTCCTATTGTCGTGGTTTAACTTTATGGATTTACCTTTTCTGTGCTGTTTACTATTTCATTTTTCTCTATGAGGTCCCCTCTGAGGCATCTCCTTTCAAGGTTCAAAATCCTAGGTTTCTGTAGTATTATCTCATAACATTTCCCACTGATGCTAGGGATAAGGGCCTCATGGGTCTTCTTTGAATACCCTCCAGGCTACAATGTGTCTTGACTAAAAAAAAACAACAGTACCCAAAATGATGTGCAACGATAGCACTGCATGGTTTAAGCATCACTTCCACTGATTGTATTTTAATTTAATATAGTTCAGCATCCCATTTGCTTTGTTGATAGACTTGATATTTAATATGCTCAATTAATTAGATTTCTTTTATCATCCTTTGCTATTTCAATCAATCAATCATTCAGAACAAATGTTGTTCTATTTTTTCTTTGAATATGCAATACCTTACTCTTTCTCGTTGAATTTAATCTGCTACTATTCAGCTTACTCAGATTTTATCTAGTTTATTTTGTAGATTCTTTGTTGCCTCATATAACTTGACTTCCTCCCCTATTTAATATCATCTGTGATTTGATCAATTTGCAAGAGTTTCTGAATCCAAGTTGTTGATGCAAGTTAGAAATAGTAGCGCACACGACACGAACATGGAATCCATACCTCTGGTTTTACATCTCTTTCAGCAAAAAACACTATGTACACATAATTAAGCCCACTTAAGCGGGTTATTCACTTCCCAGATATTCACTTCAGTGAATGAAATCTCAACGCACAAATCCTTCCCTTATGACTCCCTGTGTTTTACAGATCATTTCAACTACAATCCCTACCTGGAAGCAGTTTTCAACATAACAGCTGACCCTATTCCTTCTGCTTCACTTGCCATTTTAACCAGCACAGCAGTTTTCAACATCACAGTTGACTGAACAGCTGCTGGAACACAAATATTCCAGTCAGCATGCTTCAGTAGAACATCACAACTGATTGATCAGTTCTTAAGCCGTAATGTTGAAAACTACTGTGTTACATTAAAACAGCAATGGCAGTAATGCAATGGAAAAATGTGAAGAGCGTTTAGGAGAACAATCCACATAAACAAATGCATTTTGGGGACAAAAAGCCTTTTCACTTATATGGGCTCCATGTATTAAGGCAGAAACATATCAGGTTTAAGATGAATTTGATACATCACTCAAGCTTCAATTTCGTGCTATCAATGTCACCTCAATTCTTTGGGATGTTCATTCCTTGTAATACAGACTATGCATTATCATGTATGTAGAACAGGAAGAGAGATACAGATGAGCCAAGTTAGAAAATTATGAGATGTAAAAGAACACTTTGCTAACCATCTTTTGTTTGGAGAAGGTGACTCAGAAGATCATTGCATCATGGCAACATGAGACAAATCACACAATGATACAAAATTTGCCAAAATACTTATTTCATGAGGACAGTGTCCTTAAGTTAACTGTGTCAACTAGTTTACTCACTCATTTTAAACATTTAAAAGAATACTGAAACACTTTTTTAGAATTTCAATAATAAATCAATGCTAACATATTTCTGTCACACAAGACAAACTGCATATATGTATCCAGAACTATATCATGACAGGTATAATTAATATAATATTTACCGTATGAAGAATCTCTCTTCTTGAATACAAATTTAGTGCTATGTCCGAGATGTTAAATCCTTTTAACAACCCAAGGTATTTGACCTCGCGAAGCACAGATGAAAGCTGAGTGAAAATAATTATAATTTGATTCAGGAATGGGATCGTCTCCTACATAATATGAAATATCCAAACTGTAACCATGGCTAGATAATACCACCATTTTAGGCCCCTTAAAAAGGAGAAAAATGCCTTACCTCAGGGCTAAAGTTCACAAAGTACAAACCAGATTCTTTGTTCCATTTGAGAAATGGCCGATTCAAGTTTGCCTGGCAAAGAGCATCTAGATTTTCTATCCACAGCGTGTAGATTTCTTCATCATGGTGATCAATCAAAGTCAACATTCTGTCACATTTCTGGAAAACGAGGTTTGCTTCCTTTGTTTCTAGACTTCTAGAAATATGCAAAATATACAAACATATTATTTTAAAAAGCTATTATTAATAACTATGAACTACAATTTGAAAAATATTTTGCATAAAACATATGAAGTTCTTCATTTAAAGCTATATTTACGGATGATTAATGTGTCTGAATTGATTCTTCTGACTTAATATTCTTTCGCGAAGCTCTTGGGACCACTTCAAGTTGCCTGCTATCATTGGCATATTCTTATGCAATACTGCACAATTCCTCTTCACCTGCAAGAAAGTAGATGTCAAACAGATACAGAATCACCAAAAAACAATTAAATTGATAAAATATCAAACATCTGTTCAAAACATTTTCTTTTATGAATAGAAACATTACATGAACAGAAATGAAAAATATTAAAATTACTCAAGTAAAAATTGAATACCAAGTCATTCTTTCTGATTAAAAATGCTGCATTTGTAATTCAATCAATATTTCAACATTTTCTCATGTTAAAACATTATATTCAGCTTTTGAGAAATTTTAGCCTTCATGGCCTAGACTTACTTTGGGCAGGTGGCAATGGATTGCCAACAGCTATAAATCCAGCACTGCCCATTTTTGACACTTCTACAGTGGAAGTAATCATCAGCTATTGGCAGAAAGAGAGAGAAGATTTCCTGTGTGGTATGTGTCACAATCATACACCTGTTTATAAAGAAAAGGCTTATGATTTTATTACACAGCGCACAGAGCTAATCTTCACCCATGGATACCTAATTCTCCATTGGGGGCACTTCTAACAGTGTACTAGTGATTATTCATGGGCAATACTGGTACAGTATACTAGCTATAGTGAGGGTCAGGTTACCGTGGATAATGTGAATTTTTGCACCCTGTCTCCACTTCCCTCCCCATTACAGGTATATCCACTGTTTTTTTTTATATATAAAGCCAACAAGGTTGACAAACCTTATTGAATTCTTTGAAGAAGTAACAGAAAGGGTCGATAAATGGTAATGTCACAGATGCAATATATTTGGATTTCCAAAAGGCCTTCGATAATGTAGACTCATGACTCAGGTCAGAACATGAAGTCAGGGGACAAGTAGCAGATGGATAGCAAGCTGGCTACAACACAGAAAACAGAGAATAGGGGTTAAAGGTAGTTACTCAGATAAGCAAAAGATGGGAAGTGGTGTTCCACAAGGATCGGTACTGGGACCACTGTTATTCACCATTTACATAAACGATTTGAACTCAGGAATCAGAAGTACAATTTCAAAATTTGCAGATGACACCAAATTGGAATGTAGTTAATACAGAGGACTGCGACAAAATAAAGGAAGACATTAATAAACTGGCAGAATGGGTGTGTAATTGGAAAATGAATTTCAATATAGACAAGTGTGAGGTTGTGCTTTTTGGTAAGAAGAATAAGGAGGCCACATATTCCTTGGAAAATAAGTGTCTAAACGGGAAAGAGGAACAGAGGGATCTGGGGAGACAGATACAGAAAGTCACTAAAAGTAGCGACAGAGGTTAATAAGGCCATAAAAAAAGCCAACAAAGCACTGGGGTTCATTCCTAGAGGGATAGAATTGAAAAACAGAGAAGTTATGTTAAACTTGTATAGAACCTTGGTTAGACCATACATGAAGTACTGAGAACAGTTCTGGTTTCCATATTATAGGAAGGATATAGAGGCACTGGAGAAGGTGCAAAAAAGATTTACTAGAATTATACCAGAACTGAGAGGTTATACCCATCAGGAAAGATTGAACAGGCTGGGGCTCTTTTCTCTAGAAAAAAGACTGAGGTGGTGACCTGATGGAGGTCTTTAAGTTTATGAAAGGGTAGACGTAGAGAACATAAGAAATAGGAGCAGGAGTCGGCCACTCGAGCCTGCTCCGCCATTCAATAAGATCATGGCTGATCTTCTACCTCAACTCCACTTTCCTGCAGTATCCCCATATCCCTTGAATCCCTTAATATCCAAAAATCTATCGATCTCTGTCTTGAATATACTCAATTTCTAAGCATCCACAGCCCTCTGAGGTAGAGAATTCCAAAGATTCACCACACCGAGTGAAGAAATTTCTCCTCCACACAGTCCTAAATGGCCGACCCCTTATTCTGAGACTGTGAACCCTGGTTCTGGACTCTCCAGTCAGGGGAAACATTCTCCCTGCATCTATCCAGTCAAGCCCTGTAAGAATTTTGTATGTTTCAATGAGATCACCTCTCATTCTTCTAAACTCTAGGGAATATAGGCCTAGTCTACTCAATCGCTCCTCATACGACTTCACATTTCTCCATTTTATATTCCATTTGCCATGTTCTTGCCCACTCACTTAGCCTGTCTATATCCCCTTGAAACCTCTTTGCATCCTCCTCACAACTTAAATTCCCACCTGGCTTTGTATCATCAGCAAACTTGGATAGATTACATTTGGTCCCCTCATCCAAATCATTGATGTAGATTGTGAATAGCTGAGGCCCAAGCACTGATCCTTGCGGTATCCCACTAGTTACAGCCTGCCAACCCGAAAATGGCCCGTTTATTCCTACTCTCTGTTTTCTGTCCGTTAGCCAATCCTCAATCCATGCTAGTATATTACCCCCAATCCCACGAGCCCTAATTATTTTGTTTAATAACCTCTTGTGTGGCACGTTATCGAATGCCTTCTGAAAATCCAAATACACCACATCCACTGGTTCCCCCTTATCTATTCTGCTAGTTACAACCTCAAAAAACTCGAACAGATTCATCCAACATGATTTCCCTTTCATAAATCCATATTGACTCTGCCCAATCCTATTATTGTTTTCTAAGTGCCCTGTTACCGCGTCCTTAATAATAGATTCTAGCATTATCCCTACTACTGATGTCAGGCTAACTGGTCTGTAGTTCCCCATTTTCTCTCTCCCTCCTTTCTTAAATAGTGGGGTTACATTTGCCACCTTCCAATCCGCAGGAACCATTCTAGAATCAATGGAATTTTGGAAGATGACAACCAATGCATCCACTCTCTCTATAGCCACCTCTTTCAAAACCCTAGGATGTAGGCCATCGGGTCCAGGGGATTTATCGGCTTTCAGTCCCATTAATTTCTCCAGTACTATTTCTTTACTAATACTAATTTCTTTCAGTTCCTCATTCTCGCTAGACCCTTGGTTCTCCACTATTTCCAGGAGGTTTTTTGCATCTTCTTCCGTGAAGACAGACACAAAGTATTTGTTTAATTTCTCTGCCATTTCCTTATTTCCCATTATAATTTCTCCTGTCTCAGCCTGTAAGGGACCCAACATTTATTTTCACTAATCTTTTCCTTTTTACATACCTATACAAGCTTTTACAGTCTGTTTTTATGTCTCTCGCTAGTTTACTCTCATATTCTATTTTCCCTTTCTTTATCAATTTCTTGGTCCTCCTTTGCTGAATTCTAAAATCCTCCCAATCCTCAGGCTTACTGCTCTTTTTGGCAACATTATAAGCCTCTTCCTTTGATCTAATACTATCTTTAACCACTCTTGTTAGCCACGGTGGACCACTTTTCCTGTGGGGTTTTTGTGCCTTAAAGGAATGTATATTTGTTGTAAATTATGTATTAATTCTTTAAATGCTAGCCATTGCTTGTCTACTGCCATACCATTTAATGTAGTTTCCCAATCTACCTTAGCCAACTTTCCCCTCATACCCACGTAGTTTGCTTTGTTTCGATTTAACACCCTCATTTCGGACTTAACTAAATCACTCTCAAACTTAATATAAAATTCTATCATATTATGGTCACTCTTCCCAAAGGGCCCCTTTACTACAGGGTTATTAATTAACCCTTTCTCATTGCACAATACTAGATCTAAAATAGCCTGTTCCCTAGTTGGTTAGAGAAGATGTTTCCACTTGCAGGTGAGAGAGGGGCCATAAATATAAGACAGTCACTAATAAATCCAATAGGCAATTCAGGAGAAACATCTTTATCCAGAGAGTTTGAATGTGGAATGCGGTAGTTGAGGCGAGTAGCATAGATGCATTTAAGGGGAAGCTAGATACACACGAGGGAGAAAGGAATAGAAGGATATGCTGATGGGGTTAGATGAAGAAGGGTGGGAGGAGACTCGCGTGGAGCATAAACACTGGCATGGCCTGTTTCTGTGCTGTAAATACTATGCAAGGTGAAATAAAGCCAGTCTTTGGCTGACATTTAGAAAAACACAGAACAGATGGCAGGTCAATAGCTTTTTTGATTCAATCCCCTATTCCACTCTTCAGTGGTATCTCCTTACCATTAATTTTAGGGGCAGAAGAAAACCACAAAATAAAATGTTTAATCATAGTTACCTGCAAGAAGGAAAGCTAACCCACTGTCTTTTTAGGTAATAATCAGATAAAGCATTTTGTGGCTTATTAAAATCCATTTTCACTTGACAATCATAGTGGTCAAAATCTTCACAATTTTGAATACTATACAATTTAATCTTCTAACCTGTCATTGCAATGTCCCTAAGCTTTATAATTCTTGTAATATTAGTTAATCTTCCAAAGCATTGCACATAGGGAGTCCACACTTAATGAAGGATTCAGGTGAAGTTGGGTTAGAGGGCAAGGGATAATTGTAGCAGGGTGCACAGGCATGAAATTTTGAATACTATACTGGTTGATCTCCATGGGGTTGCACACAAGGGAATGCAGACCAAGTGTAGTCTTCAGGTGAAAATGGGTTAGATAGTGCAGGGTGGGGGCACGGTATGGAGGAGCATAATTGGACTAGGGCATGCAGACACAATTCAATCCCCAGTTTACCATCATAGATTCTGTCCTTATTTTTAAGAAGTACTATGATTTTATATTTTTATAGTTAAATAGCACAATGCACAGTAATTTGGGAAGCAGAGAAATAGAGTTCGTTGGAGCATACGAGTTTCTCTGCAGTACAGGCTGAGGAACTGGGAGATACAAACCAGAGTTGCTACAAGCACCACCCCTGGTGAGAGGGTGAAATTACAGTGTGATAAGTTTGCATAGGCGTTTCCCATCATAAATGTGGGTCATGTGGGTTCTGTGGCTTCAGAGTAACCCACCATGGAGAGGCAGGACATTATGGGCCAGAAATTCGGCCCTCCACGGGTGAGTACGCGCTGTGTACTCACCCGTAGACCTAACGAAAGCGCCGGTTTCACGCATGCGCTGGAAATCGGAACTTCCGTTCACCTGAAGGAAGGGGTTCAGAGGTCGAACGCGTGCGCGGTAGAGGCAGCACGCACGCAGCGAACTTTGTTTTTTTTTCAGGTTTCTCCGTGAGGGTAAGTATGGAGAAGCTGCACATTTAAAAAGGAGGCGCAAGGCCTGTTTTTAACAAGGTAAGTGGTTAATTAATTACAATTTAAACATTTTTTCAAACAGGTTTATCTTTTTTACATACTTTAAAGAAAGGTAAGTTTATTTTTAGCACCGTTAAAAAGTATAATTAATTTTTTCAAAAATTAAAATTTTTGTTTAAAGTAGTTAATTTATGTAACTTAGTTATTTTAAAAATGTGATTTTTTTTTAAATTTATTTGAAGTTTAAGTGTGGTTTTGGGGCCGATCTCTATTCATAGATTTGACAGGTCTTCCTGTCAAATCTATGAATGAAAATGCCCTGCTAGGATTGGCTCTCCATGGCCCACGTGATCCCAGGGGACACTTCAAACTAACTGCGCCCCTGGGATACGCAAGCACTGCGCGCCGGCAGCTGCAGGAGGCCCAGGACCCGAAGTGCTCGTGGGCCTGAAGCATAACGGCAGGCGCGGTAGGTAAGTACGCGTGCGATGCTTGCACCCGCAGGAAGCCAGAGAGCCGAATTTCTGGCCCAATATTAACAGTTTTAAATCAGGCTCCCACAGTGCAGTTGGGAGCCAGATTTAAATTTTATAGTTGCTGCGCAGGTTTCCCAGGGTTGGGAAACTTGGTAGTGAAAGCTGCTGGCTCCACAAACTAAATGCCTTTTACAGCACTCCTTGTGGGCCAGGAGGAGCAGGAGTGCTTCCCTTAGCCCCTCAAGGATGCATTCGACCTCCCATCTGTCAATCATGGCCTCTCTCTCCCCTCTGTCACCACCGTGAATGTCCCCCCCTCCAGCCCCGATGGCCTCTCTCCTACCCCCAAGACCCAATCGCCGACCTTCCCCCTCCCGGCTGTGGCCTCCTGCTGCTGGTATTCCCGCCTGGCAGCTGGCCAGGCTGTCAATTTGGTCGGCTGCCGGGTGAGAAGCAGAAGAAAGAGTGATAATGAAAGGTCCAGCCGAATTTAATGGCAGGACCTCCGCACCCCCAGCCTTGCCAGGTTCTTTGGCCTTTTCCGACCTTCCCTGAACTCTCGCCACCTCCCAGTAAATATTGGAGCCTATGGCCCAGAAATTCGCGTGTCCGGCTTGTCGCAGGGGTAAGGATCGCGCGCGCTCTTACCTACCGCACCTGCCGTTGTGTTTTGGGCCCACGGGCACTTCGGGTCCTGGGCCTCTCCCTAGTGCCGGCGCGCAGTGCTTGCGTGTTCCAGGGGCGCAGTTAGTGCGATGCGACCCCTGGGATCACGTGGGCCATGGAGAGCCAATGGCAGCAGACCATCTTTCATTCATAGATTTGACAGGAGACCTGTCAAATCTGTGAATTGAAATCGGCCCCAAAAGAACAGCTAAACTTAAAATAAATTTTTTTTAAAAACCATCACATTTATAAAATAACTATAGTTAAATAAATTAACCACTTTAAACAAAAATTTACATTTTTGAAAAAATTAAAATACTTTTTAAAAGTTATAAAAATAAACTTACCTTTCTTTAAAGTATCTAAAAAAGATAAACCTGTTGAAAAAAATTTAAAATTATACTTAATTAACCACTTACCTTGTTCAAAACGGGTCTTGTGCTTCCTTTTCATTAGCGTAGTATTTTCCATACTTAACCTCGCGTAGAAACCTGAAAAAAATTCTAAGTGTGCTGCGTGCGCGCAGCCTCTAGCGCACACGTGGTTCACCTAGGAACCGCCCCCTTCACCATACCGGAAGTTCCGGTTTCCCGCGCATGCGCAGTGCATGCAGGAAACCGGCACTTCGGGAAGCAATACGTGTGAGTACACAGTCCGTACTCACCCGGGAAGGGCCGAATTTTTGGGCCTATATGTTTAACTCCCACAATGGCTCAGTGGGCAGTGAGATAACAAAGGTGTGGAGGAGAGTTTGTTTTGGTGGGAGAGGAGTGGATGATATTAGAGGTGGAAATAAGTGATCTTGGCAATAGATCAGATGTGGAATTTAAAGCTCAGTTTAGGGCCAAACAGGGCACCAAGGTTGTGCACTGTCGAGTTCATCCTGAGCAAGTAGCCAGAGAAGGGGATGAATCAGCATAAGGTATAGAGTTTCTGATGAGCATCGAATGGGATGGCTTCAGTTTTGCTAATGTTGAACTGTAGAAATAAACAGGTTCACTCATGACTGGATATTGGGACAGTCAGACCAAACAGTCGTGGAGATAAGGGTTGTCGTGGAGATAATGCCATCAAGCCCACTCCATCTAGAGACCATGTACAACCTATCCTATTATAAGCAAGACTTGCATTTATAGAACGCCTTTCACGACCTCAGGATTTCTCAAAGCGCTTTACAGCCAATGAAGTAATTTTGAAGTGTAGTCACTATTTTAATGTAGGAAACATGGCAGCCAATTTGCACCGAGCAAGATCCCATAAACAATGTGATAATGATCAGATAATCTGTTTTAGTGATGTTGATTGAGGGACACTGAGGATAACTCCCCTGCTTTTTTTTTTTTAGATAGTGCCATGGGATCTTTTAGGGCTACCAGAGAGAGCATACAGGGTCTCAGTTTAATGTCTCATCCGAAAGCCGACACCTTCGACAGTGCAGCACTCCCTCAGTACTGCACTGGAGTGTCAGCCTAGATTGTTGTGCTGGAGTGAGACTTGAACCCACAACCTTCTGACTCAGAGGCGAGAGTGCTAGCCACCGAGCCATGGCTGACACCACACTCATACTCCAATTTGTGGATTCTCCTGTGCAGCAACAATCTAATTGTGCTTACTCCTTTGCTAAAGGCACAGTTACTAAAAGTAATCAGAAAGGCTAATGGAATGTTGGCCTTTCTCTCGAGGGGGGGCTGGAATACAAAGATGAGAAAGTGCTGTTTCAGTTGTACAGAGCCTTGGTCAGACCCCATCTGGAGTATGGTGTTCAGTTTTGGGAACCATACCTCCTGAAGAGGGTACAGAACAGAGTCCCCAGAATTTACCAGGGCTTAAAGGGTTAAATTATGGATTCGATCCCACCTGTTTAATCTCCTAAAGGAAGGTTCTGTCCAATTACTCCTGGATCGCCAAAGCTAATTAAGTGAAATTCCAGAATACTTATTCACAACAACAACAACAACAACAACAAGTATTTATATAGCGCCTTTAACATTGTAAAACATCCCAAGGCGCTTCACAGGAGTATTATAAGACAAAAAATGTGACACCGAGCCACAAAAGGAGAAATTAGGCAGGTGTCCAAAAGTTTGGTCAAAGAGGTAGGTTTTAAGCAGCATCTTAAAGGAGGAAAAAGAGGTGGAGAGGTTTAGGCAGGGAATTCCAGAGCTTAGGGCCTAGGCAACAGAAGGTATGGCCACAATGGTTGAGCGATTATAATCAGGGATGCTCAAGAGGCCAGAATTAGAGGAGCGCAGATATCTCTGGGGGTTGTGGGGCTGGAGGAGATTACAGAGATAGGGAGGGCGAAGCCATGGAGGGATTTGAAAACAAGGATGAGAATTTTGAAATTGAGGCGTTGCTTAGCCAGGAGCCAAATGTAGGTTAGCGAGCTTAGGGGTGATGGGTGAATGGGACTTGGTGCAAGTTAGGACACGGGCAGCCGAGTTTTGGATGACCTCAAGTTTTTGTAGGGTAGAATGTGGGAGGCCAGTGTTGGAATAGTCAAGTCTAGAGGTAACAAAGGCATGGATGAGAGTTTCAGCAGCGGATGAGCTGAAGCAAGGGCGGAGACAGGCGATGTTACAGAGGTGGAAATAGGCGGTCTTAATTATGTCACGGATACGTGGTCGAAAGCTCATTTCAGGGTAAAATATGACACCAAGGTTGCGAACAGTGTGGTTCAGCCTCAGACAGATGTTAGGGAGAGGGATGGAGTCAGTGGCTAGGGAAGGGTGTTTGTGGCGGGGACCGAAAACAATGGCTTCGGTCTTCCCAATACTTAATTGGAGAAAATTTCTGCTCATTCAGAACTGGAGATTGGACAAGCAGTCTGATAATTTAGAGACCGTGGAGGGGTCGATAGAAGTGGTGGCGAGACAGAGCTGGGTGTCATCAGCGTACATGTGGAAACTGAAGCTGTGTTTTCGGATGATGTCGCCAAGGGGCAGCATGTAGATGAGAAATAGGAGGGGGCCAAGGATAGATCCTTGGGGGACACCAGAGGTAACGATGCGGGAGCGGGAAGAGAAGCCATTGCAGGTGTTTCTCTGGCTATGATTAGATAGATAAGAATGGAACCAGGCGAGTGTAGTCCCACCCAGCTGGATGACAGTGGAGAGGCGTTGAAGAAGGATGGAGAGGTCAACTATGTCAAAGGTTGCAGGCAAGTCAAGAAGGACGAGGAGGGATAGTTTACCTTAGTCACAGTCACAAAGGATGTAATTTGTGACTTTGAGGAGAGCCGTTTTGGTGCTGTGGCAGGGGCAAAAACCTGATTGGAGGGATTCAAATAGGGAGTTGCGGGAAAGATGGGCACGGATTTGGGAGGCGACAACATGTTCAAGGACTTGAGAGGAAAGGGAAGTTGAAGATGGGGCGGTAGTTTGCAAGGAGGGAGGGGTCAAGGGTTGACAATGGCAGATTTGAGGGAGATAGCTCCACTCTACAACAATAGCCTGTTGTTATGCACAATGATGACACTTCCACAGTCGCACCCTCCTTCCTTCACCCTGATCCCACCAGGAAATAACAGGTACCTCAGTAACATGAGTGGGATGAAGTTCTAACTTCTTAATCTTCAGCAAAGGAGCAAGAACAATTAGATTGTTACTGAACAGGAGTATCCACAAATATGAGTAGGAGTGTGGTGTTAACACCAAGAAGACTGGAACACCTGTGCATGCTGCTGATTTAATGGGCCAATAATTGTAGTTACTGCTGTTTAGTTCCACAAGTAAATCTCTTCCGGTTAACAAAATAAATGTGTCTCCTCCTGCCCCATCTGAATTCAAAGCTCTCTTCCTCTTGGCAGAGCAATTCATCACATTCTGAAACAACCAATGATTCTCAGATTGAAGTAGAAATGGGTTACAGCACTGACAGCTCACACTGCCCTCGGAAATAACACAGTTTGGTAATGAAAGTTACACTTTTGAAATTCACCATTAGTAAAAATGAAAATGTTACTTTACCTTTGTTTGATTATCAAATATTTGTTTGCAGCTATCAAGTTCTGCCTCAAACATTGCGAGAAGGTTGGCATAATTCAAAGCAAAAATAGTGGCAATGACCGGTCTCTGTAGCAATGCACCAAATACTGACAGAAGCTAACAGAGAAAAGATTTTTTAATTACAAATCATAACTTAGTATTTTGTTAATTGTCAATAGAAACTATGAACATTTTTTATCTGCAACTTTTCTACATTATCTCCTATACCATTCTCCTCAGCCTAAAAGGAGAAAAGTGCCACTACATCCACACAGGCCATTAACATCCTATTTTGTCAACTTGCCTATTAATACATGGATGAACAGCATGAAATCAGAATATTTTATTAATGGGGACAGACTAGGAGCTGTGAGATTTAGGTGTCCAATCAAACAAATCACCAAAATCTAAGGCACAGTTACTAAAAGTAATCTCTCTCTCTGCTGGGATACAAAGGTGAGGAAGTGCTGCACATAAACTTGGTTTGAATTCCCTCAAGTTTAGAAGGTTGAGGGGTGATCTTACTGATGTCTTTAAAATGATAAAGGGCATCAATAGGGTACATACAGATAAACTATTTCATCTGGTGGGGGATCCCAGAACAAGGAGTCATAATTTTAAAATTAGAGCTAGTCCATTTTAGGAGTGAAATCACGAAGCACATTTTTTTATACATACACACAAATGGTAGTAGAAATCTGGAACTCTCTCCCCCAAAAGGCTATGGATGCTGGATCAATTGAAATTTTCAAGATGGATACGTTTTTATTAGGCAAGGCTATCAAGGGATATAGAGCAAAGCTGGGTAAATGGAGTTGAGGTACAGATCAGCCATGATCTAACTGAATGGCAGAACAGGTTCGAGGGGCTGAATGGCCTACTCCTGTTCCTGTTTCCTCCTAAACATTTCCCCTTCATTTTGCTTAACAACCTGGATGAATCCGGTTTAACTTATCCTCATGGGAGACCGCAAATGTCATTTTTCAACTTAGGTCTGCAGGTAGACAGTCCAGTTCTATAGCAACAGGATCACCACAATACTGGTTACTTAAGGTACAGTGCTACATTAAAACAATAGCAGTTTACAACACAAAAGAGGGCTACAGCAATCCAAAGCTAATCCCACTGCCCCACCCTCTCCCCATAGTCCTGTATTTTGCTTACTTAAAATATTTATATAATTTTCCCTTAAATTCCTCTAATTCTGCCCTCTTGAGCATCCCAGATTATAATCATTCAACCTTTGGTGGCCGTGCCTTCTGTTGCCGAGGCCCTAAGCTCTGGAATTCCCTCCCTAAACCTCTCCGCCTCGCTACCTCTCTTTCCTCCTTTAAGACGCTCCTTAAAACCTACCTCTTTGACCAAGCTTTTGGTCACCAGCCCTAATTTATCCTCATGTGGCTCGGTGTCAAATTGTTTTTTGTCTTAAATACTCCTGTGCAGCGCCTTGGGACGTTTTACTGCATTAAAGGTGTTATATAAATACAAGTTATTGTTATTAAAAGATGCAATGGTCTCTGCCTCAACCAGTGTCTATGGCAAAGCTTTCTACGCTCCAACAGTCCTCTCCTCACTCTCTTAGTGACTATGTTTAGTTAATGACCCTTCATTACTGACTCCACAACCAGAGGAAATAATCTTTCCCTTTCAAAACTCTTCATAGTTTAACAAAACAAAAATCAGAAGAACACTTTTATAAAATCTGTATACAAAGATAATGTTGCGACTTCAGTAGCTAAAAGCTTTTCCCCCCTTCATTTTGGTACCTTATATTTTAAACCAAAATATACATCTAGTAGTTTTAAGCCCCATCTAATAAATTATGACAAAACGAACTCAAAAAGATTCATAAATGTGATTTGTTGCTTGCAAGAGGTGCCTGTTTTTCCATCTTAGACACATCAGAGCATTATTTAGTACCTTAAAAGCGGATTCCAGAGCTCCTGAATCCTGAAATGCAAGGTTCAGCACGGAGCCCATACGTTGGTCAAAATCGTATATCTGCTCCATGTATCTGCTGTGATCAGACAAAAATTCCTACACAGATTGCAATGAATATATTTAGATTTGAATAAGGTAGTATTTGCATAATTTAATTTTCACACAATGAATTACACATTTTCAAATGTAAAGAAATCAAAATTCTCTGAAGTCTTAAATTAATCTTTAAATCACCAAATTAGCATTAGCTCTTCTCTAATGTTCTCAAAAACATCTAAAATTAATTTTAGAATGTAGATATTCTATAAAGTGCAAATCAAAGTAGATATGAAGTTCCATTGTTTCAAAATTGAGCAGTACCATATTGCTGTAATCCAGTGGATCATATTTGCTTTCCCCAAATACTCGCCAGCATTCCTGAAATTCTTCATTGATACTGTAGACCTTTTCACTGAAAGCTTTTCCTTTGGAACCTCCTATTTCAATTTTCTCCAATTTAAGAAACTCTGTAGCAGTAGTGAACAGTTCCTGAAAGCAAATGACCACAGTGAGCAAGTAACCTTTCAGCATGTCAATATCATGTGTTAGGTATTTTGTTTCATAGAATCATAGAATGATACAGCACAAAAGGAGGCTATTCGGGCCATCGTGCCCGTGCCTGCTCTTTGAAAAAGCTATCCAACTAGTCCCACTTCCCTGCTCTGTCCCCATAGCCTTGGAATTTTTTTCCTTTCAAGTATTTATCCAATTCCCTTTTCTTAAACTAAAAAGAACATATTTAGAAGTGAACATATTTTACAATTATGACTTGCTGATAATGTTGAAATGCAATGGCAAAAGTACAGTTAACATATCTAGGTTGTACACGTATATAACCAAGTTTCACCGACCTCAATTTTCAACAATCTGTCAAGAAATCTATCAAAATGAGCAAAGACCATCTGTGAAGGAAAGTCCCAAAGTTTCACTTCCATGTTGTCGTTGTAATACCAGGAAATTTTTAATCTATGTTGGTGAAAACAATCCTGAAAGCTTTTCAATATATGAATGGTAAGCTGCACTTTCTCTAGTGCTTCTTCTAGCTCAACTTTAAAAATCTCTTCAGGAATCAGATAGTTTAAAGCCTGTTGACAAAAAAACGTGTTAAGCACAAAAAAATTAAAAAGTAATGTGAAAGAACATTTATAATATATATACACACACAAATAAAAATAGCAATTACAATGCAAGACTCCTGAAGTACAAAAGCTTCACAACAGAATCTTTTGACAGATGACAACCAAACTAAGATTTTTAAAGACCACCGTCATGTTTCAGCTGTCAAATGCTGTACTCACACTAATTAAATTCAGAGAAGTTTTGTAGAATAAATTCAAAATCACTAATTTCATCTCATCAAACGTCAGACACAAGACAAGATCGAAATCTGCATAGAAATTTTACCCTGCTATAGACAAGACGGATCACAACAGTTCAGAACAATTTTTTAAAAAAAGGTATAAAGGATTTCATCCAATATTAACAAAAATATAAAAACAGAAGTGTATAGAATACAACACAGTAATATCATAAAAGTGAACTCTTACAGCATTGCCTAAACAAACCAGATTTATAATATATTTATAATGCTGAAAAGCAACGCTATAATATATTTATAATACTGAAATTCAATGCCATTCTTTAGAGAATTGCTGGCATTTACAATACCAATTCATCACTCTGGCACAGTAAAAGAGAAGGTGCACAGTTTCATCATAAATATTGGATTATGCAGCTCCAACAAGCCTATTCAAAACACATTCATCTGGATCCCTTTTGTAGAGATTCACGTATCTCTGGTAAACAGGATCAAGTGCAAACCAATATGGTGGGTATATTGTGTTTAATTGGAGTTTAGGACGGAATGTAACACACTAGTAATACAGCAAAAACATACGACCTGTGACAAGCAGCTGGTATCGGACCGGATCGGACAGACGGCTGGCGTGCGTGAACTGGCCTCTGGCCTCTCTCTAGAACCTCCAATGCGGAGCACGGATCACTCTCAAAAGAGCGTTCGACCAGCCCAACTTCTCTTTGGCTCTCCCCTCCACCGTCTGTGTGTAAGCCCTTGGGGTGTCACTTTTTATTCTCTTTTTAGGGGTGGGCCTGAGGCCAAGTTATTGACAAGACCATTTAACCTATAGAGGTTCCTCTAAAACTTCATCAACCAATGACAGCTCAAGTTCTTTGTCTTGGTTCTTGGATGAAAGCCCTCCCCAAAAGAGGGTCTCATTACTTCATCCAATTTATCTTTCTTGTTTTTACATTTTGAAGGTTCCTCCATTGGAATCCATCTTATCTCTTTTGACTCTATCCTCCTTAACCCAGCAAGTACAAGGCCCAGCCCTGTCCCTCTTAATCATGGCCCCAGCCAGAGCTGTCGCACATTAACCAGTCGCTATCTCACCTTCATCTAGCAAATGGCCCATTCTAAGATGGATACCTTAGCCTCCTCAAATTCCTTTCATTCTATGTCTTTTCCTAATTAACTTTTAATTATCTTCACAAGCAGTTCTGCTAAACAAACTCCAAATTCTATCTGTGGAGATTATAATATGGTTTTAGTAATAATGGAAGAAACATAGGTTGGGCATTCACTGGCCAAATTAAAGATACATTAACAAAGTCAAAACCCTAACTTACAAACAACAGATAACTAGCCTGGCAGGACCATCCTATGGGCCCCCGTGTGGAATGTTTATGTTTCACCTAGTCTAACTGATTAATAAGACTGCCTCAAATTCTAATGCAAGCTTTCCAGGAAAATGAAACTTATCATTTAAACACAGTATTATTCGTGTAGCCATATACATTTTTAGGCACCCCTAGTTTCTAACACTTCACCTTTCTCTGCCCTTACATTACTACAAATATTTGTTACACTAGTTCATCTCCAGTGGCATTGCACACAATCAAGACGTGTGCAATGTTCCAAAGACTATAATGACAATACAATCTAAAACAATGGACAACAGAAGCTGCAACTCCAATTACATGGAGACAAAAGAAAATAACAGAATAAACTGAAGAACTTAAATTAGAACAAAATGCATTAATGTTTTCTTTTGACATCATACAATCCAACAGCAGAACCAAACCTGCAGAAAATCAACACAAACCACATCCATCATGACTCACAGACAACACCAAAATGTTATCGATAAACATTACATCACTGAGTCAATAAAATTCATAGAGCAGCAGACAGTTAACCAATTAATACAGCAGCAGCCACCAGTGAATTAAATGGAGAAGTGGAAAACAGTGAATTGATAAACTCAGACCATTGGGCACACCAAAAAATCAATTAGTGATGCAGTGCGTACAGCCAACATATCAATGGAGCAGGCCGCATAAATCATTAAATTCAATGAGTAATTGGCAAACCAGCAAGTTATTGGAGCAGCAGGTACCAGTGAGTTGATACTTCTTCCTACCTTTGCCCCTACTGCTTCCTGTCCCTACAGCCACATACTGGCTCTCACTAGTTTTATTGGCAGTTTACTTTTCGAAGCACTGAGTGATCATGTAATTACTGACTTTAAAGCCAAGTTAAAAAACTAAAAAAAAGGTTCTTGATCTAAAAGAAGAGACTTTTAATTGGCAAGCTAATTATACAATTATCTGGTAGGTAAAGCAGAATATTTTTAAATGGTGAGCGATTGGGAAATGTTGGTGTTCAGAGGGACCTGGGTGTCCTTGTACACGAATCACTGAAAGTTAACATGCAGGTACAGCAAGCAATTAGGAAAGCAAATGGTATGTTGGTCTTTATTACAAGAGGATTTGAGTATAAGAGTAAAGACGTCTTACTGCAATTATATGGGGCCCTGGTGAGACCACACCTGGAGTATTGTGTACAGTTTTGGTCTCCTTACCTAAGGAAGGATATATTTTCCATAGAGGGAGTGCAATGAAGGTTCACCAGACTGGTTCCTGGGATGGGGGATTGTCCTATGAGGAGAGATTGAGTAGACTAGGCCTATATTCTCTAGAGTTTAGAAGAATGAGAGGTGATCTCGTTGAAACATACAAAATTCTTACAGGGCTCAACAGGGTAGATGCAGGGAGGATGTTTTCCCTGGCTGGGGAGTCTAGAACCAGGGGTCACAGTCTCAGAATAAGGGGTCGGCCATTTAGGACCGAGATGAGGAGTAATTTTTTCACTCAGAGGGTGGTGAATCTCAATTATAAGTATTGACATAGGCAGTTTCAATGTTAACATCTGACATAAAACCCATAACTTAACATTGTGACACAACAAATAAAGATGGAACGCCTGGTTCCACTCTTATCTATCTAATCGTTGCCAGAGAATCACCTGCAATTGCTTCTCTTCCCACTCCCGCATTGTTACCTCTGGTGTTTCCCAAGGATCTATCCTTGGCCCCCTCCTATTTCTCATCTACATGCTGCCTCTTGGCGACATCATCCGAAAACACAGCGTCAGTTTCCACATGTACGCTGACAACATCCAGCTCTACCTCACCACCACTTCTCTCGACCCGTCCACGGTCTCTAAATTGTCAGACTGCATGTCCGACATCCAGTTCTGGATGAGCAGAAACTTTCTCCAATTAAATATTGGGAAGACCGAAGTCATTGTTTTCGATCCCCGCCACAAACTCCGTTCCCTAGCCACTGACTCCATCCCTCTCCCTAACATCTGTCGGAGGCTGAATCACACTGTTCACAACCTTGGTGTCATATTTGACCCTGAAATGAGCTTCCGACCACATATCCGTGTGCCCTCTTGAGCATCCCCGATTATAAATCGCTCAACCATTGGTGGCCGTGCCTTCTGTTGCCTAGGCCCCTCTCTAAACCTCTCCGCCTCTCCTCCTCCTTTTAACCTACCTCTTTGACCAAGCTTCTGGTCATCTGCCCTAATTTCTCCTTAAGTGGCTCGGTGTCAAATTTTTTGTCTTATAATACTCCCGTGAAGCACCTTGGGACGTTTTACTACGTTAAAGGCTCTATATAAATACTTGTTGTTGTTGATGGGCAGGAAGTATGCAACAATTCTTTATTTTTAATGATGTACCCTTTTTAGAGAGAAAAACACATTATGTTGAAATTTTGGTTGAAGATATACAAAGCTCTGCCTGGATATTTAAAATTAGCAATTCAGGATACACAAAGCTTTACAAGTTTATTTTTTAAATCAGCAATTATTACAATTATATTATTTACACATTTTTATAAGTTTATAACTGTTCTTATTTCAATAATTATAGAAACAATATATGATCTTCTTTAGAGAAGCATTATCTTCATGAAAAAGTGTTTGAAAACCTTTTTATACTCTATGAAGAAAAGCCAGAACAGCTGTTCATAACCTTTTGTCACATTAGCATGGTGCCCAAGTAATGCAATTTTATTAAGATTTATGACTGTGTTGTAAGCAAAGTAACAAAGGTTGCCAAAGACTAGTTTCAGTTTAAGATATCCCCACATACAGTATACACATACCTGGTTGATGATAAGATTGCAGAATTCCTGTAGCAAGACAATAATTCTTGATGGGAAGCAATAGTATCTGGAATGGCTCCATATCAAGCAAATAGTGTGGAAAAGGGGAGCAATAAGCGGTTCAATTTCAGGGAAATTTGATTCCTCCAAATGGGATAGATGATATTTCAAAGCTCGAAGATGCAATTCAATGTCCTGAGCCTCGGAGACAGCTACAAACATTTAAGAGTATTATTCACATCTTCCGATCATTCAAGTTTATTTTGTTAGATTATGCAAAATGGCTATGCAATTGTTTAGAGGACTGAAAGCTGTCCTATGACATTACTCATGGCAAGTCAGATGCATTTTCTGTTGATAATTAATTACTGTTTGGGTTAGATTGGAAAATGCTTGCAAATTTCCAATCGTGAGGCAGGAAAAACAGACTGAAATGACTTTCATTTTATTACTACTAATAACACTTTGAAGTGTGAAGTCTGACATATAATGGACATAAACTAGACTCAAGAATTATATACTATCAGGTCTCTTATGGCATGCAGAGGTTATGCTGTTCTTCAAGGGAAGGGGGATGCACATCCCCAAAGAAGGAATTTTAAAAGGTTTTAAGGTAGCTGCTTAATGACAAAGCGAATGATTAATTTTCCTGGAACAAAGTGTTTTTTAAACTCACTGCATGTAGATAAATAAATATCAGTTATAGAAATAAATTTGTTTTAAAGTTTTCAGAAAGACAACTGTTGTTACATTGCAAAATATAAAGATTTCACGTTGACATTGTTTCATTTGTTAACCATTGAATGCAGTAACCTAAATTGTGTTTTTATTTCAGGAATTACCTCTGAAAAATTTGAAGTATTTATGATTTACATAGAGGAGAATGTCTGGAGGAGTGGGATGAACAGCAAGTAAACACATGGCAACTTTAATAAACATAAATTACACAAACAACCCCATGTACATATTTTAAAAATGCAAATGCTGGAAATCTGCAGCAACAAAAAAAGAGAAGGCTGGAAACACACAGCGGATTAGTTAGTAGTTAGGCAGCAGCCGGAAATTTATCTGTTCGATTGGCCAACCCTGGACAGAATTACAGGTCAAACAGCCAACTTCCTGTGCAGCTACAGGACAAAAGAAAATCAAAGCACATGTTTGAGGTCAGTTAGTAACATCCGCTGAAATGGACAGGTAAAAATCTAGGCCAAAATACTGCAAGAAAACAGCCACCCAAGCTCTGGGTAATTTTTAGTCTGATTCAGTGAATGGGCTAACCAAAATAAGTTGTTACTTAGCCCATTAACAGGGGCAGTGTGGCAAGCTTATTATTTTCTTTGTTATGAGGAAGGATTGGTATTAAGTTAAAGAAAGACGAGATTTGCTGTAATGGTTATTCCGTAGTCACTTGCTGACCATAAAGTAAAGCAGCTTAACGTTTTGTCTCATTAAAATTTAATCAGTCAGTCTTTTGGAATTTGAGAAGTGGACATGTGCAAGTTTACGGACGGACGAGGACACGCAAGCACAATCTCGGACACTGTGTTTGGCAGGTGTTAATCTGGGACTTCTCACTAACACTCAGTAGCTCATTGGAATAATTTGCATAAGCAGTCACAGTGATGTGTTCTCTCACTCGGACTGTGACACTCATTCATTATTGTTAGAAATCAGGGGTGTTCAAAATGTATATGGTTTTGCGGATAAAACTGACGCAAATAATGCTGTGTTTACATGATTGTATTAGAACTAGAGACAGAAAGTCTCTCAGACTAGTATTAGAATAATTAGATAGATGCGTAGAATCTGCCTGTGTTTTGGTTCCCTGCGGATGTTATAGCATTCTGCAGTGTGACGGTCATAAATAATCTTGTTTCCAAGTTAGGATTTCAACCTTTTTTATGTTTCTCTAATTTGACCAACCAAGGGCCGACATTATATTTCTTCCATTACTGCTAATAACCATGTTATAATGCTAAGTTAGGATTTTGACTTTGTTCAACAAAACTGCTTTAAAATGCGTAAGTTAACCAGTGTATGAGAATAGAATAGAAGATATCTTCGGGAATTTAATGATTCATTCCATGGTACAATAGTCTGATAATGAAATAGTTTGTTTTGCATAACTGAAGCTGCATGAACAGCATGAACCTAAATAACTGATAACAAGCAGTTACGAACATCTGATGGCCAAGAATGGCATGTCCGACTCCAAACTAGGGACGAGAGATAAGACACGAATTCCAAAGGAAGAACCTTCAGAAAGATTAAACAATAAGACAAATTGAATGAGGTAATGCGACCCCCTTTTGGGGAGGGCCTTCATCCAAGAACCAAGACAAAGAACTTGTGCTGTCATTGGTTAATGAGGTTTTAGAGGAACCTCTATAGGTTAAATGGTCTTGTCAATAATTTGGTCTCAGGCCCACCCCTAAAAAGAGAATAAAAGTGACACCCTGAGTGCTTGTCCATACAGACAGTGGAGGGGAGAGTCAGACAGAGGTTGGGCTGGTCGAATGCTCTTTTGAGAGTGATCCCACGCTCACCAACGAGAGAGACAGAGAGACAGAGACCGGAAGCCAGAGAACTGTTCACGCACACCAGTCATCTGTCCGATCAGAACCGGTACCAGCTGCTTGTCACGGTCGTATGTTTTTGCTGTATAACTACGGTCTTATATTCCGTCTTAAACGCTGATTAAACACAATATACCCACCATATTGGTTTGCAGTCGATCCTGATTATTTGAAAGACTAGAGATAAGCTACCAATTGGTCTAATCTCTACATTATGCTCTGGCACACTCTCTTACTATCTCATGCACATGCTTGTTCTCTCTTTCCCACAAACTCTCTCCTTCTCATTTTCACATACACTACCACTCATTCTACTCACTACTCAGATTCTGTCCACGACATGCTCCGTCTCTGTGACACACTCGCACAATCTCTGACAATCGCTCTCACTTTGTAGCAACTTCTCTCTCACTCTCTGTGGCACACTCACTCATGCACATACTCGCGTGCTGTCTCCCTCATGCGCTCACACACACATTCTCTTGCATGCACATGCACCCTCAAACATTCTCGCTCATTTGCATGCTTTCATGAACTCTCTCTCTGTTTCACACATTCTCGCTCCCGTTCGTGTATGTGCTCTCTTTCACGCACTCTGTAGCCTGTGTGCGCGCATTTTCTCTCAGACGACGCATGCACATTCTTACAGTAGAATTGAATAGTATTTCATACAATCCAAAAGCTGTTATTTTGTTGACATAATATAGCCACCAATAAATCCAATAGGGAATTTAAGAGAAACTTCGTTACACAGAGAGTGGTTACAATGTGAAACTTGCTACCACAAGGAGTAGTTGAGGCGAATAGCATAGATTCATATAAGAGGAAGCTAGATAAACACATGAGGGAGAAAGGAATAGAAGGTTATGCTGATAGGGTTAAATGAAGAGGGGTGGGAGAAGAGTCATGTGGAGCATTAACACTGGCATTGATTTCCTAGAGTGTAACACCTTCCATGCCATGCTTTCCCTATATTAAGTGTGGGTGGTACGGTACCACTGCATTGGCAAGTTGAGGTCGGGTTTCTGATCAGTAGGAATGTTAAAATATGAGTCTTCAAATTCGGTTTCTCCTTAATTAAACGTCTCGTGTCTAGTGCACCTCCATGACATCACACCTCAATAAAATGATTGCTTCCAGTATCCATCATCTGTAATTACAGTGCTGATTGGATTGCATTTAACAAATCAGATATTTGAAACCATGAAAAATCAGTTCTATTAGACAATTGTTTGGCCATCATAGAACTGACCAAATATTTTTCAAAGTAATCATTCATAAAACTCCTTTCTCTTGGGCCTGGGGCTCAACTTCTACCTGCTTCCCAGCACTTCCAGTGTTTACCCAGTCTATCCTGTTCCTCAGTTTGTAATCTGAGACAATTAGGAGGATGTCATTTTAATGGCCAACAATATTTCTCCCTTTACTGCTGCAAAGATATATAAATACACCAGAGTTCATGCAACAACTTAAATAATGAATGATGGTTGCACAGCAGTAAAATGAAATAATAGGCTGTTGTTAATTTACAAAATATCACTGTAAAGTCTTATAACACGGGTCCTGCTTAGGAATAGTCTGAGTACTAAACAAACTATGCATTTTTCCCCTTCTCTGGTGATTAATCGGAGTTTGTTGAGAAAGTCAATAGACACAAGAAAAAAACAACAACAACAACATGCACAAGCCCAGATATTCATCCATTGAGTGATCCTGCCGTCTCCAGGCCTCAGTCCGAATCCCGACCTCACTCCCTCCAGCTACTTTCCCCTTGCATACCAATTGCAATTATATTCAATGATTTACAAGGGCAGTAAGAAACAAAGTCAATATGTTTTCAAATTACTGTTCAGATGCTTAACTTATATTTGATTCAAAAACTAGAATCACCATAGGAACAAGCTATTCTTAAGTGTTGTGTCTGAACTTCTGGAAGTCTGGCAATGTTATGTATCCAAACTTCTGGTTATCTAATTTTGAAACATTCTATACAACATGTTCAAAATATAATGTTGGTGAGTTACCTTCTGTCACTTTCAAGATAATGTTTTTGAAGGCAGAATAGTAGCTGCTTTTCACAATTTTCAGAATATTAGCTATTTTGCAAACCTTGGGATTCTGGAGCTGTGCAAAACAATTGCAGAGTTAATATCATTAAAGTCACTGCAGTAAAGAAAAATGTTAACTCTTTGCCATCTGAATTACCAAAATAAAACTTATGTCTTATGCAAAATACATAAACTATTATTTCCTTGCAATGATGATGGGCAGGCAATTTGCTCACCGGCTTCTGCTAACGCCGAACACCTTGAGTCTCTTCACCGGGAGCAAGCGGAAGCCAAGCGCAGGCAGCGTAAAGAGCGCACGTCAACCCAAGCACCCCACCCACCCGCCCTTCAACCACCATCTGCCCCACCTGTGACAGAGACTGTAGGTCCCGCATTGGACTCATCAGTTACCTGCGAACTCATTTTTAATGTGGAAGCAAGTCATCCTCGGTTCCAAGGGACTGCCTAAGAAGAAGAATGTCAAGAGGTAACCAAGAGCTCAGTAATGACTGGGGGAGGGGAGGGAAGGGAAGGAAATATGCCATCATATTTTTCCTCGCTCTTGTTAAGAAGTTTCTCTGAGAAACTTGGTATCTGATGTGATGAAGCAGAGGAGACTGTGAATTTGCCCTGTGAAGATTCACAAGTTTGAATACACCTCCTATATCTCTGTATTATGGCATATCAGTATGCCAACCCATTGCACCAGTCACAGGCAACTAATGCTTGGGTGCAAAAATAGAAAAAAAAAATCTGCAAAGGTTGGAAAAAAAAATTTACATGCTGGAAATACACAGCAGATCTGTCAGCTTCTGATGTGGAGAGAGAGTCTGGTTACTATTAGCTACATCTACATTGAGATGTTTTGCTGAACACTAATAATTATACTGTTTGTTATATACCTCATGTATCTATCATTATTACTATACAAACCATATTCAAAATACTAAGAGCGTTTTTTTTTTAAACTGTTACAGCAAATTATTTCACACCAGTATTAGGTTTTAAATAGGTAGCAATATACCAAATACTATCAAAAATGCAGCCTCATCATTCATTATTCCCTTTGTAGATTTAACATTTAAAAAAAGATTAAACAGCGAAAAGGAGAAAACATTTTCAGTTTGGTTCCACAGACCAACCTGTTTATATATTCCAAGTAAGTTTTCTTTCCTCGCCATCCAAAAGTAAATTTCTGCACTTGGAACAGGATTTAATTCTTCAAACAAGACGTGAACAGAATCCTGTTTCATAACATCCGTTATCTGACGCGTCCACTGGATCACCATGGACTCAATAGAATGAAGTACTGAGCTGTCCATTTGTGGAAAGCTACACAAATAAATAAAGAACCTCTTAATACATTAGATCGATTAGACTAATTTAGCCAGTTTATTTTGTCTGCATCTATCTATATATTACTAAAAGGTCAGGCAACATTTAACCTTGAAACTGTCGATGTAAAGATTTATAATGACATTTTTCATAAAGACAGTTGCCCATCATGAGGTTGTGCTGTGGCAGGTTTGCTTAGGTCTGGAAATCATTTTGTTTTTTCCCCTCCCCACCTGATTTTCCTTCTCCTTGAAGCGAGACAAGTTGATTTTAAAAAATTTAATTCAATGACATTTTTTGCTGCTTTTACCCTTCACTCACTCATTTCTTCACCACTCTGTTGTGTTCCACCTATTGTCAACCAACCTAGTCATGCTTTAGGCCCCCTGACAGTTCTGCCTCACTCGCTCTTCCGCCCTGCTGACCAGCTTAGACCAACTCCCTTCTTCTTGTCCACTATGCTTTCACCCACCTGAAGCCCTGCTTGAAGACCACAATCCTGCTTCATTTTCAAAACAGTCATTTTTCCCACTTCAGGGAAACTGAGACTGAGGCCTGCTGAATTTTGGATACAGTGCCAAGGGGAGCTAAAAAGAGTGGTAACTATGAGTAGATGAGGAGGGGTGAAGGGTGGGGGAATGCTGAGAGTAGGGGGTAGCATCAGATTAGGGGATGGGATAGAAAGAGGAGGAAAGCCTCAGGGGTTTATAGTTTATCGACTTACACACAGATATAATGGGAAGGCAGCTACAGAGGGGGAAGGCTGAGGGCAGGGGGAACAAATTCCAGGACAGTAACAGCAATACACAATAAGAAGAATGGGTGAAGTTGCAATGGGACCAGAACAACACAGCAAGAATGTGAAAGGTGTTGGGGGACACAAGAGGCTCAGGTGAAACAAACAAATCTGCAGCGAGACATGGAGGGACAAAACCAAGGTAACATGGAGATGGGGAAAGGGTCACAGTGTCAATACCAAACATGAGGAAAAATTGGCTTACAAAATCACAAGGAAATGGGAGCAGTACAAACATCAACGTGGCAAAGATGAAACAGAATATGAAAGACATGGAACACAGACACAGGAAGTTGCAGAAGGATCATTGATTATAAGACATATATCTGGGAACAAGCTCACCAAAGTATCCTGGACAGAGTGCAATAAAAGGTACAGATAAAATGCTAAAGAAGAAAACACAAGTAAAACTACATGGCATACAGAAACAGAAAAAGGAAACAGACACACAGGGGGGAAAAACCCCACAAGAAACAGACAGACCCAGCAATGCAAAGACCAAACAAACAGGCAAGACATTTATCCTTCAACTTACTATAAGCAACATCATGAAATATATGGCTAAATTCTCCCAGTTTGTGTGCCGTTCCTCAGTCACATTTAATTCCTTTAACACATTACCCATCACACTTAAACCCGACCGTTACAAAAACATGCATCGTCCAACTCACTATAAGCAATTAATATGATTTACTAGTATGGGGAATGTCACTCAAAGGGTTGACGGTGGATAGGCAATGGCAAACATTCAAAGACCACATGGATGAACTACAGAATTTGTTCATCCCAGTTTGGCATAAGAATAAAACAAAAAAGGTGACTCAACCGTGGCTAACAAGGGAAATTAGGGATAGCATAAGATCCAAGGAGAGGACATACAAATTGGCCAGAAAAAGCAGTAAACCTGAGGATTGGGAGCAGTTTAGGATTCAACAAAGGAGGACGAAGGGATTAATTAAGAAGGGGAAAATAGAATATGAGAGGAAGCTCGCAGGGAACATAAAAACTGACTGTAAAAGCTTTTATAGATATGTGAAGAGAAAAAGATTGCTAAACTCAAGCGTAGGTCCCTTGCAGTCAGAATCAGGGGAACTTATAATGGGGAACAAAGAAATGGCAGACCAATTAAATACATATTTTGGTTCTGTCTTCACAAAGGAGGACACAAATAACCTCCCAGAGATGTCAGGGAACATAGGGTCTGATGAAAGGGAGGAACTGAAAGAAATCAGTATTTGTATGGAAATGGTGTTAGGGAAATTGGCGGGATTGAAGGCCGATAAATCCCCAGGGCTACATCCTAGGGTACTTAAGGAAGTGGCCCTAGAAATAGTAGATGCATTGCTGATCATCTTCCAACATTTGATGGAATCTGGAACAATACCCATGGATTGGAGGGTAGCTAATGTTACCCCACTATTCAAAAAAGTTGGTAGAGAGAAAACGGGGAATTACAGACCGGTAAGTCCGACATCAGTAGTGGGGAAAATGCTAGAGTCCATTATAAAAGATGTAATAGCAGAGCACTTGGAAAACAGTGACAGGATCGGACAAAGTCAACATGGATTTACAAAAGGTAAATCGTGCTTGACTTCTCTACTGGAATTTTTTGAGGATGTAACTGGTAAAATAGATAAGGGAGAACCAGTGGATGTGGTGTATTTGGACTTTCAAAAGGCTTTCGATAAGGTCCCGCATAAGAGATTAGCATGTAAAGATAAGGCACATGGGATTGGGGGCAAGGTATTGACTTGGATAGAGAACTGGTTGGCAGACAGAAAGCAAAGAGTTGGAATAAACGGGTCTTTTTCCGAGTGGCAGGCAGTGACTAGTGGGGTATCGCAGGGATCGGTCCTTGGACCCCAGCTATTCACAATATATATTAATGATCTAGACAAGGGAACTAGATGGAATATCTCCAAGTTTGCAGATGAGACAAAGCTGGGTGGGCATGTGTGCTGTGAGGAGGATGCTGAGAAACTCCAGGATGATTTGGACAGGTTGGGTGATTGGGCAGAAGCATGGCAGATGCAATAGAACGTGGATAAATGCGAGGTTATCCACTTTGGTGTCAAAAACAGGAAGGCAGATTATTATCTGAATGGCAATAGATTGGGAGAAGGGGAAGTGCAACGAGACCTGGGTGTCCTTGTGCACCAGTCGCTGAAGGTAAGCATGCAGGTGCAGCAGGCGGTTAAGAAGGCAAATGGTATGTTGGCCTTCGTAGCGAGAGGGTTTGAGTACAGGAACAAGGATGTCTTGCTGCAGTTGTACAGGGCCTTGGTGAGACCACATCTTGAGTATTGTGTGCAGATTTGGTCGCCTTATCTGAGGAAGGAGGTTCTTGCCATGGAAAGAGTTCAGCGAAGATTCACCAGACTGATACCTGGGATGGCAGAAATGACGTATGAGACGACATTGGGTCGATTGGGCTTATACTCGCTGGAGTTTAGAAGAATGAGAGGGGATCTCATTGAAACTTATAAAATTGTGAAAGGACTAGACAGACTCGATGCAGGAAGGATGTTCCCGATGGTCGGGGAGTCCAGAACAAGGGGTCACAGTCTAAGGATAAGGGGTAAGCCATTTAGGACAGAAATGAGGAGGAATTTCTTCACCCAGAGAATGGTGAACCTGTGGAATTCTCTACCACAGAAGGCAGTAGAGGCCAATTCATTAAATATATTCAAGAAGGAGTTGATATATTTCTTCAGGCTAAAGGGATCAAGAGATATGGGGAGAAAGCAGGGACAGGGTTCTGAATTTGGATGATCAGCCATGATCGCATTGAATGGCGGAGCAGGCTAGAGGGGCCGAATGGCCTACTCCTGCTCCTATCTTCTATGTTTCTATGAAGTATGGGGCCCACTTCCTGTTGCAATTTTCCATCACACTTTCATGTTAAAATTTAAAAGAGAAACTCCACAGGAAATGGTCAACATTTTATCAGACTTTGTGGTTGAGCCAATCGAATTGTCCAAAATGCTTTCAATAGAAACATTCTGCCAGTAACTGAACAACTGCAAAACCGCTAAAGTGACGTCACAACCAGGGAAGGAGCTGATTGGTAAGTAGGACCTGGTGAGTATTTCTACAGTCCAGTCGTTAAAGTAAAAGTAAGGTCTCTAGTTTAGAGTAAGTAGTGTGTAAAGTGAAGTAAGGTCCCTAGTGTATTTAATATTCTTTAATTTAGAGGAAGTAAAGGGAGTAAATTAAGGGTAGGACATGGCAGGGCAGCTCGGCAGTGTGGAGTGCTCCTCTCCTGTGCTATGTGGGAAGTCAGGGACACTTTCGGTGTTCAGGGTGAACACGTGTGCAGGAAGTGTCTCCAGCTGCAGCTACTCGAAATCCGCATTTCGGATCTGGAGCTGCGGCTGGAGTCACTGTGGAGCATCCGCGAGGCTGAGATCTATGTGGATAGCACTTTTAACGAAAGGGAATGGGTGACCGCCAGACAGAGTAAAAGAACTAGGAAGGTAGTGCAGGAGTCCCCTAGGTCCATCTCCCTCTCCAACAGATTTTCCGTTTTGGATACTGCTGGGGGAGATGGTTTCTCAGGGGAATGCAGCAAGAGCCAAGTCTGTGGCACTACGAGTGGCTCAGCTGCACAGGAGGGGAGGAAAAAGAGTGCGAGCGCAATAGTGATAGGGGATTCTATCGTAAGGGGAACAGATAGACGTTTCTGTGGCCGCAGACGTGACTCCAGGATGGTATGTTGCCTCCCTGGTGCCAGGGTCAAGGATGTCACTGAGCAGCTGCAGGACATTCTGAAGGGCGAGAGTGAACAGCCAGAGGTCGTGGTCCATATCGGTACCAACGACATAGGTAGAAAGAGGGAAGAGGTCTTGCAAGCAGAATATAGGGAGCTAGGAAATAAATTAAAAAGCAGGACCTCAAAGGTAGTAATCTCAGGATTAC
This sequence comes from Squalus acanthias, assembly GCA_030390025.1. NCBI lineage: Eukaryota > Metazoa > Chordata > Chondrichthyes > Squaliformes > Squalidae > Squalus > Squalus acanthias. Next base: position 24,634,176 of record CM059427.1, on the reverse strand, counting down.
TCCCAGTGCCACGTGCTAGCGAGAGCAGAAATAGGAGAATAGACCAGATTAATGCGTGGCTGGAGAGATGGTGTAGGAGGGAGGGATTTAAATTCCTGAGGCATTGGGACCGATTCTGGGGAAGGTGGGACCTGTACATGTACAAGCTGGACGGATTACACCTCAGCAGAACCGGGAGCAATATCCTCGCAGGGGTTTTGCTAGTGCTGTTGGGAAGGATTTAAACTAGTTTGTCAGGGGGCTGGGAACCTAAGTGTGGGCCCAGAACAGAGAGAAACAAAGCTGGAAGTGCAAGTTAGAAAAGTAGTCAGCAAAACTAGTAGGGAGCAGAAACAAAGGCTAACAGTAAAGAGGGTCAAAGTGCAGAAAAATATTAAACAGGCAAAGTTGAAGGCACTTTATCTAAATGCACGTAGCATTCGCAACAAGGTGGATGAATTAATGGCACTAATAGAAGTAAATGGGTATGATGTAATTGCCATTACAGAGACATGGTGGCAGGGTAACCAAAGCTGGGAACTGAATGTTCTAGGGTACTCAACATTTAGGAAGGACAGACAAAAAGGAAAAGGAGGTGGCGTAGCGCTGTTAATAAGGGATGAGTTTGGTATGGTAGAGATAAAAGATCTTGGCTCGGCAGATCGTGATGTAAAACTGGAATCAGTTTGGGTGGAGCTAAGAAACAGCAAAGGGCAGAAAACATTTGTGGGAGTTGTGTATAGGCCACCAAACAGTAGTGGTAATGTAGGGCACAGTATCAATAGAGAAATTAGAAGTGTATGTAACAAGGGCAATACGGTAATCATGGGCGACTTTAATCTACATATTGACTGGGCAAATCAAATTACCACTAATGGTGTGGAGGACGAATTCTTGGAATGCATGCGAGATGGTTTCCTGGATCAATATGTGGAGGAACCAACCAGGGAACAGGCTATTCCGGATCTTGTGGTAAAGGGGCCTTTAGGGACAAGTGACCATAATATGATTGAATTTTACATTAAGTTTGAGAGTGATGTAGTCCAACCTGAAACTAAGGTCTTCAATCTAAACAGAGGAAACTACAAGGGTATGAGGGACAAGTTGGCCATGGTAGATTGGGAGACTACACTAAAAGGTATGAAGGTGGACATACAATGGCTAACATTCAAGGAAATAATGCATAATTTGCAACAAACATATATTCCTCTAGGGCATAAAAACCCAAAAGGAAAAGTGATCCAACCATGGCTAACAAAAGAAATCAAAGCTAGTATTAAGTCAAAGGAGAAGCTTATAAAGTTGCCAGAAAAAGCGGTCAGCCTGAGGATTGGGATCTTTATAGAAATCAGCAAAGGGGGACCAAGAAATTGATAAAGAAAGGGAAAATGGAATATGAGCACAAACTAGCAAAAAATATAAAAACGGATTGTAAAAGCTTCTATAGGTATATGAAAAGGAAAAGACTGGCGAAGGTAAATGTAGGTCCTTTACAGTCAGAGACGGGAGAATTTATAATGGGGAATGAGGAAATGGAGAGAAATTAAATAAATACTTTGTTTCTGTCTTCACGGAGGAAGATACAAAAAACCTCCCAGAAAACCAAGGGTGTGGCGAGAATGAAGAACTTAAAGAAATTACTATTAGTAAAAAAACAGTACTAGCAAAATTAATGGGAGTAAAAGTCGATAAATCCCAAGGACCGGATGACCTACATCCTAGGGTTTTGAAAGAGGTGGCCATTGGGATAGTGGACGCATTGGTTGTCATCTTCTAAAATTCTATAGATTCTGGAACGGTTCCTGCAGATTGGAGCATAGCAAATGTAACCCCGCTATTTAAGAAAGGAGGGAGAGAGAAAACGGGGAACTACAGACCAGTTAGCCTCACATCAGTAGTTGGGAAAATGCTGGAATCTATTATAAAGGATGCAATAACTGGGCTCTTAGAAACTAATAGTAAGATTGGGCAGAGTCAACATGGATTTATGAAAGGGAAATCCTGTTTAACAAACCTATTGGAGTTCTTTGAGGATGTAACTTGGAGTAGACAAAAGGGAACCAGTGGATGTGGTGTATCTGGATTTTCAGAAGGCCTTCGATAAGGTCCCACACAAGAGGTTGGTGAACAAAGTTAGGGCACATGGAATTGGGGGTAATATACTAGCATGGACTGAGAATTGGTTAACAGACAGAAAACAAAGTAGGGATAAACGGGTCTTTTTCAGGATGGCAGGCTGTGACTAGTGGGGTACCGCAAGGATCGGTGCTTGGGCCCCAGCTATTCACAATCTATATCAATGATTTGGATGAGGGGACTAAAAGTAACATTTCCAAATTTGCTGATGATACAAAGCTAGGTGGCAGTGTCAGTTGTGAAGAGGCTTCAAGGGGATCTCGGCAGGCTCCGTGAGTGGGCGAGAACATGGCAGATGGAATATAATGTGGATAAATGTGAAGTTATCCACTTTGGTAGAAAAAACAGAAAGGCAGAGTATTTCCTAAATGGTGAAAGATTGGGGAATGCAGATGCTCAAAGGGACCTGGGTGTCCTTGTACATGAGTCACTGAAAGTGAATGTGCAGGTGCAGCAAGCCATTAGGAAGGCAAATGGTATGCTGGCCTTTATTACAAGAGGATTTGAGTACAGGAGTAAAGAAGTCTTACACCAATTATATAGGGCCTTGGTGAGACCACACCTGGAGTACTGTGTACAATTTTGGTCTCCTTACCTAAGGAAGGATATATTTGCCATAGAGGGAGTGCAACGAAGGTTCACGAGATTGATTCCTGGGATGGCGGGACTGTCGTATGAGAAGAGATTGAGGAAACTAGGCCTGTATTCTCTTGAATTCAGAAGAATGAGAGGGGATCTCATTGAAGCATACAAAATTATTACAGGGCTTGATAGGGTAGATGCTGGGAGAATGTTTCCCTTGGCTGGGGAGTCTAGAATCAGGGGCCACAGCCTCAGGATAAATGGTAGGCCATTCAGGACTGAGATGAGAAGGAATTTCTTCACACAGAGGGTGATGAATCTTTGGAATTCTCTACCCCAGAGGGCTGTGGAGGCTCAGTCATTGGGTATATTCAAAACAGAAGTCGATAGATTTCTGACTAGTAAAGGCATCAAGGGATATGGCGATAGGGCCGGTGAATGGAGTTGAGGCAGAAGATCAGCCATGATCTCATTGAATGGCGGAGCAGGCTCGAAGGGCCGAATGGCCTACTCCCTTCTTATGTCCAAAATAAGGTTTCGTACAAAATAAAAATGCCAAATAATTACATATTTCACATTAACATAATTAAATTTAGCCACTGGATTATCTTTTAATGTCTTCCGTAAAGTTTTTACTATAGTCTCAAAAGCCTGAGCTTCAGCTAGTGAGGGAATAATATTGACAGTTGGAGAGAGCTTTAAACCACATCTGTGCATTCGGAGATTCCACAGTTTGCAGATTTTCCCAACGTGTAATCCGTGCATCCACATGAGTTGTTGTAGAAAGTTGCTGTGTCTCATAGTCTTGTGAAGATTGAGAGTTCTTGTTTTCTCAAAAATTGACTTTGAAACAAGCTGGTGATTGAATTTTCAAACCTTTCAAGCAAGTCTAACATTTAAACTTAACAGAAGCTTTTCTATTATGAACTGCTCATGGACTGACAATACCTGTGGATTAGAGCAGGTGTGATTTCTTCGTTGAAAGATAGAAAACAAAGATCAAGAAAATATTTCTTTTTTTAGTTGAAAAGTCAAGTTAAAAATCTCTCTTCTAAACCAATTTGAGTCTTAAGGAAATAAATATATAAGCTTGTAAACTGCATAAATAATAAACCTTGAGTATTTTAGGAGTATTTTTTGTTCATGAATAATTATGTTTCTGGAAGATTATACAAGTCATCAAACTCACTAATAGTGTGCTTAAAAGATAAATTTCCTGCTTCTGTGCTCTTGGCACATACTGTGTACATGCATCAGGAAATTATAGCCCCCCAGTCCATGACTTTGTATCCATTAATTTAAATAGATGGAAAGTTACAGGGTGGAGGTTCTTGGACCACAGAAGCAGAACATTTACCCTTTAAGACAGGAATGTAAAGACAGGAACCAGCTGATGACAGGTAAAATGGTGGAGAGAAACCAGTGGAGGCAAAAAGGGACTGTGAATGGGTCAAGGCGGAGGCTAACTGACAGGAATATGGTGACGGAAGGTGACACCAACTGGTCTGAAAAGGGCCAAGAGCAGTTTAGATCCTATTCGCCTGGACCCCTTGCCACCCCCAAATAATGGGAAAAGTTGGCAAGTGCACGTATGCAAGATTTTAAATATATTATAAATAATATTCTGTCCCCCTCCAACTATGAAGTAGTCCAGACTTCCAAAAATCTTCCACAACCAATTTTACTATTTCCCACCAGAACTGAAAGAGGATTGGACATTCGTAGAACATAAGCAGTAATGCAGCATTATTTTTGCCATATCCAGTACTTGTTTTTCAGCATTAGCCTTGACGTGCAAAACCCAAGGCAGGCATCTGGATTTGACTATATCTATAAATTCTTGTAAAAGCTTTATTGATTTTTCATAGACTGTAGGCTCCAAAAAAAAAAGCATATCTATTCTTTCTTGCAATAAATTAAAATATAGTTACACTTCAGACAACATTTATAGACAGGGCTAAGTGACCCCGCAGATGATACAAAGATGGGAGGGAAAGTAGAAAGTGAGGAGGACATAAAAAACCTACAAGGGGATATAGACAGGCTGGGTGAGTGTGCGGAGATTTGGCAGATGCAATACAATATTGGAAAATGTGAGGTTATGCACTTTGGCAGGAAAAATCAGAGAGCAAGTTATTATCTTAATGGCGAGAAACTGGAAAGTACTGCAGTACAAAGGGATCGGGGGTCCTAGTGCAAGAAAATCAAAAAGTTAGTATGCAGGTGCAGCAGGTGATCAAGAAGGCCAACGGATTGTTGGCTTTTATTGCTAGGGGGATAGATTATAAAAACAGGGAGGTATTGCTGCAGTTATATAAGGTATTGGTGAGACCGCACCTGGAATACTGCATACAGTTTTGGTGTCCATACTTAAGAAAAGACATACTTGCTCTCGAGGCAGTACAAAGAAGGTTCACTCGGTTAATCCCGGGGATGAGGGGGTGGACATATGAGGAGAGGTTGAGTAGATTGGGACTCTACTCATTGGAGTTCAGAAGAATGAGAGGCGATCTTATTGAAACATAGAAGATTGTGAAGGGGCTTGATCGGGTGGATGCGGTAAGGATGTTCCCAAGGATGGGTGAAACTAGAACTAGGGGGCATAATCTTAGAATAAGGGGCTGCTCTTTCAAAACTGAGATGAGGAGAAACTTTTTCACTCAGAGGGTAGTAGGTCTGTGGAATTTGCTGCCCCAGGAAGCTGTGGAAGCTACATCATTAAATAAATTTAAAACAGAAATAGATAGTTTCCTAGAGGTAAAGGGAATTAGGGGTTACGGTGAGCGGGCAGGAAATTGGACATGAGGCTGAGTTCGGATCGGTCAAGGCCCTGTGGGTGGCGGAGCGGGCCCAGGGGCTGAGTGGCCGGGTCCTGCTCCTACTTCTTGTGTTCTTTAGATTTGAGGTTAGGATCAGATCAGCCATGATCTTATTGAATGGCGGAGCAGGCTCGAGGGGCCGATTGGCCTACTCCTGCTCCTATTTCTTATGTTCTTATGTTCACAATCAACGGATCAGATCAAAGCTTTGCAGTCCTACCACATCCAGTCATGAATGGTGGTGGACCATTAAACAACTAGCGGGAGGAGGAGGCTCCATGAATATCCCCATCCTCAATGATGGTGGAGCCCAGCACGTGAGGGCAAAAGACAAGGCTGAAGCGCTTGCAACCATCTTCAGCCAGAAGTGCCAAGTGGATGATCCATATCGGCCTCCTCCTGAGGTCCCCACCATCACAGAAGCCAGTCTTCAGCCAATTCGATTCACTCCACGTGATATCAAGAAACGGCTGAGCGCATTGGATAAAGCAAAGGCTATGGGCACCGACAACATCCCGGCTATCGTGCTTAAGACTTGTGCTCCAGAACTAGCCGCGCCTCTAGCCAAGCTGTTCCAGTACAGCTACAACACTGGCATCTATCCGACAATGTGGAAAACTGCCCAGGTATGTCCTGTCCACAAAAAGCAGGACAAATTCAACTGGCCAATTACCACCCCATCAGTCTACTCTCAATCATCAGCAAAGTGATGGAAGGGGTCATCGACAGTGCTATCAAGCTGCACTTACTCACTAATAACCTGCTCACTGATGCCCAGTTTGGGTTCTGCCAAGACCACTCAGCTCCCGACCTCATTACAGCCTTGGTCCAAACATGGACAAAGGAGCTGAATTCCAGAGGTGAGGGGACAGTGACGGCCCTTGACATCAAGGCAGCATTTCACCGAGTGTGGCATCAAGGAGCCCTAGTAAAATTGAACTCAATGGGGATCGGGTGGGGGGCAAGACACGCTCCACTGGCTGGAGTCATATCTAGCACAAAGGAAGATGGTTGTGGCGTTTGGAGGTTAATCATCACAGCCCCAGGACATTGCTGCAGGAGTTCCTCAGGGCAGTGTCCTAGGCCCAACCATCTTCAGCTGCTTCATCAATGACCTTTCCTCCAACATAAGGTCAGAAATGGGGATGTTCGCTGCTGACTGCACAGTGTTCAGCGCCATTCACAACTCCTCAGATAATTAAGTAGTCCGTGCCCATATGCAACAAGACCTGGACGACGTTCAGGCTTGGGCTGATAAGTGGCAGGTAACATTCGTGCCACACAAGGACTATCTCCAAGCGAGATAGCTACAAGCGAGTGTTTAACCACCGCCCCATGACATTCAACGGCATTACCATTGCCGAATCCCCCGCCATCAACATCCTGGGGGTCACCATTGACCAGAAACTTAACTGGACCAGCCACATAAATACTGTGGCAACAAGAGCAGGTCAGAGGCTAGGTATTCTGTGGCGAGTGTTCACCTCCTGACTCCCCAAAGCCTTTCCACCATCTACAAGGCACAAGTAAGGAGTGTGATGGAATACTCTCCACTTGCCTGGATGAGTGCAGCTCCAACAACACAAGAAGCTCAACACCATCCAGGACAAAGCAGCCCGCTTGATTGGCACCCCATCCACCACCTTAAACATTCACTCCCTCCACCACTGGCGTACTGTGGCTGCAGTGTGTACCATCTACAAGATGCACTGCAGCAACTCGCCAAGGCTTCTTCGGCAGCACCTCCCAAATCCGTGACCTCTTCCACCTGGAAGGACAAGGGCAGCAGGCGCATGAGAACAGCACCACCTCCAAGTTCCCCTCCAAGTCACACACCATCCTGACTTGGAAGTATATCGGCGTTCCTTCATTGTCACTGGGTCAAAATCCTAGAACTGCCTCCCTAACAGCACTGTGGGAGTACCTTTACCACACGGACTGCAGCGGTTCAAGGTGACGACTCACCACCACCTTCTCAAGAGCAATTAGGGATGGGCAATAAATGCTGGCCTTGCCAGCACCGCCCACATCCCACGAACAAATAAAAAAAAACACTGTAGTATCTCTTCACCTACGTGATATGCACAACAAATTGGAAATGCTGATCTGAACAATCAGTTTCTCAAATGTCAGTGATAATTTATCAGAAAGCAAGAGCAGAGCTTTGGAGATTCATATTCCATGCGATGGTTGATTACTAATAAGGTTACACTTTCTCAGGTGGTGATTCAACATAATGTTGATATAGTGCATCTTGAAAAGAAAAAGACTATTATCAATTTCACATTATCAGAATGCAATGCATCAGAGGTGTGCAATCATATTTATAGCTACCATTATCAGGTAACTTTAGATGGATTAAAAACTGCTCATCAACCTTCTCCCTTAATTTCCTCAAGTTTTATTATAAATATTAAAATAATTAAGTTTCTGATGCAACCCATCATGGTATTTAACATAGAAGACCTTCAAAAAATTGTAGTAGGCAGGATTACCATCACCTTATGAAGTCATGAATAACTTTTTCCAAAAGCAAACAAAGAACATGCAACATTTGCTAACGACTACTTATGGGAAATCAGTAAGTTTGGAAAAAAAGTGTCAGAATGTGGAAGTGAAAGAACATACTTATCTGGGATTTCCATTTCTTGGTTTTCAAAGATACTTTCAGGAACCAGAGGCAATGGCAAAATAGTTTTCCCTTCCATTTGGCCATGAACAACAAATATTTTGCTTTTTATCATTTCCATATGTTTTCTGACATCATGGGATACAGCTTGTGGCCACCCCAAGTGATTATTTGTATTGGACAAAACAGGAACCAGAACCTGGAAATGCATGAATTACTTAAGTAAGCAAAAACAACAAAAATATATGGTAAAACACAAAGTCGAACTAACTAGAGATCAACATTAAATTAACATATGTAACATTGAGAAGCAGCTGAGTACACTGGACACAACAAAACTTATGGCCCTGGCTTTAGTGCTGAAGACCTGCAGAACAAAACTAATCAATTATTCTTCGAGCCACACTATTCCAGTGCAGCTATGACACTTGCATCTACCCGACAATGTGGAAAATTGCCTAGGTATGTCCTACCCCAAAAAAAGCAGGATAAATCTAACCCAGCCAATAACCATGCTAGCAGTCTCTTCCCAATCATAACTAAAGTGATGGAAGAAAGTCAATAGTGTCATCACATGACATCGACTCACCAATAACATGCTCGTCAGTCAGTTCAGGTTCTGCCAGAACCACTCAGCATTGGACCTCATTATAGCCTTGATCCAGATATGTAAACTTGAGCTGGATGCCAGAGGGAAAGGGAGAGTAACTTCCCTCAGTATCAAGTCAACATTCAACCAAGTATGGCACCAAGGAGCCCTGGCAAATCTGGTCAATAGGGGGTCATATGGAAAACACTTCAGTGGCTGGAGTTATCCTTGGCATACAGGAAGATGGTTGTGGTAATCAGAGCCAATCATCACAACCCCAGGATATCACTGGCAGTTTTAGGCCACAGCTGGAATAGTGTGTGCAGTTCTGGTCGCCACACTATAGGAGGGATGTGATTGCATTGGAGAGGGTGCAGAGGAGATTTACCAGGATGTTACCTGGCCTGGAGCGCTTCAGCTATGAAGAGAGACTGGACAGGCTGGGGTTGTTTTCCTTAGAGCAGAGAATGCTGAGGGGGGACCTGATTGAGGTGTACAAAATTATGAGGGGCATAGATAGGGTAGATAGAAAGGAACTTTTCCCCTTAGTAGAGGGGTCAATAACCAGGGGGCATAGTTTCAAGGTAAGGGGCAGGAGGTTTAGAGGGAATTTGAGGAAAAACTTTTTCACCCAGAGGGTGGTTGGAATCTGGAACTCACTGCCTGAAAGGGTGGTAGAGGCAGGAACCCTCACAACATTCAAGAAGCATTTAGATGAGCACTTGAAACGCCATAGCATACAAGGCTACGGACCAAGTGCTGGAAAATGGGATTAGAATAGATAGAGCTTGATGGCCGCTGCAGACACGATGGGCCGAAGGGCCTCTTTCTGTGCTGTATAACTCTATGACTATTCCAGGATATCACTGGCAGTGTTCTGCAAGTCAGCATTCTTGGCCCAACAATCTTCAGATGCTTTATCAATGACCTTCCATCTGTTAGAAGATCAGGAGTGGGCCTGTTGGCTGACAATTCGGCAGTGTTCAGCTCCATTCACAACTTCTTGGGTCGTGAAATGGCCCACTTAACTTTACATCAAGACCTAGACGACATCCAGGCTCGAGCCGAAATGTGACAAATGTTAACTGAAGTGTCAGGCAATGACCATTTCGAACAAGATAAGGCCCAACCACCTCCCCTGACCTTCAATGGCACCACCATCAATATCCTGGGGTTCGCCATTGACCAGAGCTGAACTGGACTAGCCATATCAATAACATGGCTGCACAAGCAGGGCAGAGACTGGTTATTCTGCAACAGATGGCTCACCTCCCAACCCCTCAAAATCTCTCCCACTATCTACAAGATTCAAATCAGGAGTGTGATGGAATACTCACCATTCACCTGGAGCTGCTGCAACAAGCAAGAAGCTCAACATCATCCAGGACAAAGCAGTTCTCTTGATCAGCACCCCTGAACTCGATATCCACCTCAACACACTGCGGGTACAATATCTACTATCTACATTGCACTGCAGTAACTTACTAAACTTATTTCAGCAGTACTTCCTAGTCCCATGACTTCAGCCACCGAGAAGGACAAGAGCAGTAATGTTTAGGGAGCACGATCACCTCCAAGTCACACACCATTCTGGATTGGATATATACTGCTGTTCCTTCATCATCACTGGGTCTAAATCCTGGAACTCCCTACCCAACACCATTACCATCACCATAAGGACTGCAGCAGTTTATGGATAACGCTCACCCCACCTTTACAGGGTAACTGAGGATGGGCAATAAATGCATCTTGCCACGGTTGCCTACATCTCAAGGACAAATTTTTTAAGTTACTTTCCTGCTTTTTTATTATCTTTCCTACACCCCTTGTCCCTTTTGTTTTCTTTTCTGCTTCTCCCCATCTCCCTTTCATATTAGTTTAAACACTCCCCCAAAAACTCCAGTTATTCTTCCAGCAAGGACATTGTTTAAGTAAAGCCTGCCTGTTTTGTACAGACCACCTTTGCTCAAAACGGAGTATCCCATTCCCTGCTACACCATTTCTCCAGTTACATATTTATTCTCTTGTTGTATTCCTTTATTAACTAATGCATGACAAGAGAAGTAATTGAGATTGCTACCCTTGAGGTCCTGTTCTTTAATCTATCCCCTAACCTGAAATTCCTCTCTAATTCCATTTGTTATTATTGTGTACTTTTTCTTTAGAGTAACACAAGACGTGCAATTAGAAAAAAAGATGATTATCTGATGTATTGTCCTGCAAGCACTGTGTGTAAAAAAAGAGATGCAACTTTTTAATGAAGCCTGTTTGCTGGTTAAGGCAATTGTGTCACAATATACATTATTCACTGTTATTTGATAAGAGTCATATTAGATTACTTTGCAATGCAATCTTATAATTGGTCATTCCTTTTGACAAATGACTGACATGAAAGTAGCTCAGTTTGTTCACCATTTCAACCTTTGTGCTGGTGTCACAAGTGTAAATTTAATATTTATAAATTCCTCAATGTTCTTGTATGTAAATTGTTACCAAGTTAATTTTGATACTTAGTTGGCTCAAATTTGCCTTACATAATATGACAGGATCACTAAATTTACCCTATATACACACACACACACGTTATTAGGGGTGTTATGCAGTGCTATTGCAAACGGTAACACAATGGTAAAATGTTAAGTTTACTTCACATGGAGACCTGATCACAGTTAAACACAATACTGAGTATACAGCAGTCCATCAAAAAACACACACCATATGAATACCCCAGTTACACTGCACAAAGGAAAGCCGCACCAAGATTATTTACATCAGCAGTGCAATTAAGTAGGATTCGCTCATATTGCAGAGCTCCATGCAAGTATACGTCAATAAATCCATGGAGTTCTAATCGCTGCTCCCTGACTGCATGAAATTTCTAAAGATTGAAAAAAAGCAGATAAGGTAGACAGTTCTTTTTGATCATTAGAATTGGAAAGGTATATAAGCTTATATTAAAAAAAACTACAACCACTGTAAAATGGTTGCAGTTTATACCATAGTTGTCACACAATACAAACATGGCAGTACCACCTTTTGCAAGTGATGTCCCAACAGCCATCATCTCAGAATATCATCGCAGCAGAGTTATATTGCAAGTCTTAGGGTGCACTTACATTTTTGTGTCCTGCACATCAATACAAAAGTGGCAGTATAAATCAGGGGCCAGTTTCCACGGTGACTCCCAAGCACACTAAAGCCAAGTATGGGATTCCTTTAGACGTTGTCTCACATTGGTGTGACTTTGCTATGGACGCCATCTCAGTGCACAGCACCTTTTAAAACTGCTCAGGCTGTCCATTTTAGGTGCACAAATGACCACGGGTGCAGCTCAATGCTGATTTTTTTTTATTAATGATCTGGATGCAGGCAATATGGGCACGATCTGCAAATTTGCAGAAGATACCAAGATCTGTGGGAGTGTTAGGACTGTAGACGATGCTCGTCTGCTTCAGGCAGATCGTAATGTGTTGGAAGCTTGGGCTCATGGCTGGCAAATGATGTTTAACTTGGATAAGTGCAGTGGTATGCATGTGGGCAGGGCGAATGCTCAACATTCATATACCCTTCCCAGAAAAGCATTAAAGAAGGTGGAGAAAGAAAGAGAGCTAAACATTCTAGTGCATACATCTCTAAAAGGTACATGAACAATGTCGTGAAGCGATAGCTACAGCAAATAGGGTGTAGGGATGCATACATACGACAATTGAGTACAAGACGAGGCATACTATTTTGTCCTTGTACAAGACCTTGGTCAGGCCTCACTTGGAATATGGTGTCCAGTTTTGGCGGTCTCACATGGTGGGTGATATTGAGGCTTTGGAAAGGGTGCAGAGGAGCGCCACTAGGCTAGTTCCCAGCATAAAGCATCTTAGTTATCAAGATTGGCTAAAAAAGTTGGGACTCTACACTTGAGAAGCGTAGACTGATCTGATTGAGGTTTATAAGACAATGAAGGGAATAGAGTATGTTCCAGTTGACAGTTTGTTCCAATTAAATAGGTTATGGAGGACGAGGGGTCACAATTTTAAAGTTGTATAAGGCCAGATCTAGGCTAGATGTCAGGAGGTGGTTCTTTTCCCAGAGAATACTGGACCTCTGGAACAGGCTACCGTCTCGTGCGGTGGACGCCGACTCGCCGAATTCCTTCAAGCGAGAGCTGGACCTGTTTCTGATCGGGTGTGGACATCACCTCTTAGAAAAGGTAGGTACTTCAGGGAATTCAGGGCCTGATTGATCTCCTGGATTCCGGATTTCCCCCAAAAAAATTCCCCCAAATTATGTGACTGGAGGAAATCAAGATGCACCCACTAGTCTGATGGACAGATGTTGTCCACCAGTGGAAACTTTATACTTATGCTTCTTAAAAGGAGAAAAAAATATACTATCTAATCTGTTATGAGTGTGTTATTGGGTTGCTTTACCTCATTGATTAAAACTGTAAGGTGTTCCACAGGGTGCTGCAAGATCTCTCCAAGCACCAGTTCATTTTTGTGGTCATTACTCGACAATTTTCCACGACAGTTTTTGAATATATAAAGCATTTTGCTTTTTGATGGGAAGGATAGCTATAGAAAAATAGAAAATGATTAAAATTACACTCGTCAGAAAAAAATGGGCTGATTTCACTTTCACACATTGAGATCACTATACAAAATTTAAAGCTTGCTTATTTTTAATTCAATTTATTGTATACCAGATAACAATTAATACATTGCCTTAGTAACTAGGGACCTTTAAAATAAGATTTTAAACTAACTTCCTCTGAGAAAATTCCTGATTTTCTTTTGGGTGGTGAGTCAGAAAAAAATCAATTTTCCCTTGCTGATTTTCTCTTTTAAAAAAAGAGGGGGGAAAACGGGTTTTTAAATTGGCAATAAAAACTGACTTTAAAAGGTCCTTATAACCCACCATTTAAACATTTACATACAAATACGGTACCTTTTTTATGCAGGTTTTTTTTGTACCTGTACGTCAGCATGCAAGGCTCCTCTTGCTCCAGTAAATAACAGCAGTCTTCCATGCTGCGTCTTATCGAGAAAGTCTAGCAACCGTTTTTTGTTTTCATCCACAGCAATGAATCTATTCCACCTTTCAGATTTTACTTTTAACGATTTAAACGCCTGCTCCTTTATAAAATCTATTCGCTCGTCTTCAGCACGCACACTGGATGTGGGAACGTTCGTGCCAACTTTTTCTTCAGTCATTGCACCAGCCTTAAAAGTAAAAGGGAGGCGGGGGGCGGGGGAACCACATATGACTGAAAACTGGAACAAATAAGTTTGCAGGTTTTTAAAGTTCCGTTTAGTAGGATTCCATATTTTGAAAGTGCCAGCAAGTATTTGCTAATTCGCTGAAAGCACTCGTATTGCACCTGACTCGTGCTCGCACGGGATCGACACGATTGACTAGCTGGGACAGTCACTGGTTATAATTTAAACCAGTAATTATAATGTTGCCCCAGTGACATATCAACTAAAAAACAAATAATAAATTGTGCAAGGGGCACAATCAATACCAGAGCAAACGGGAACTTGTCCAAACTAGACCGAGTGTCCACTCCAGCCGCTGCGGTGCCACCGGTTGTGGAAGAGCTGGGCGCGAGCAGTTCTGCCCTGATTAGTTTGCTCACAATTGGCTGCGCTTTTCCCTCTGGTTTTCCAGCCCTCGAAAAGTTGCCTCCCTCGCGGCGGCGCCGCCGGACACGAGCAGAGCGCGGCCACGCGGCACTCCTGTCCCGGCGGCAACATCAGGCGCTGCTCTCCTGTTCCAGGAGTCTGGTTACCGACAGGTGAGGAAGCGGATCATGTTTTAAACGAAAGAACCAAACTCTCAAAGTTAGATTATGAAACAACCAGGCATTGGCGGGTCTCCAAGAATAAATTATATAGTTTAAATGGGTGACAATCCCAATTTGCTATTTGAAGGGGACATGTCGCAAACTAGTACTTGTATTTCATGGATCATTTATAGACTCGTTGATAGCCTGTGGTGTGTGTCTGTATGTCTCCATCTCCTCTAAAGCTTTGCGTTAACCTGTACTTCTCTCTTATTTTGAGCTGGGAATAGGGCAGGGTGGATCTTGAGTAGGGGTAGCGCCGATGTATTTCAAGTTTGCGGATCACTTGCCACTGTGCCTTCTTAGCCCTACCAAGTTGTGCATCTTTGGTGTTTCCCTCTCACTGTTTTGCCTTGTATGCAATGCACCCATCACCTCTACCTTGTTGGTGTATTAACTTTCTTTAGATTAACTGGTTATCGCATTGATATTGCTGGGACCTTGGGGGCAAATTGCTTGCTGCACGTGGCTACAAATATTTGGGGACAAATATATGGCTACACATCAACAGTAATTGGCTGTGAATTGTTTTGAGATGTCATGAGGACAGGATAGGCACTTTATAAGTCCAAGGTCTATTCCTTTTTCTTCCTCACATAAACCCTCCCCTGCCCCCCCCCTTCCACAACTTAAGAACATAACATAACAAATAGGAGCAGGAGTCGGCCATTTGACCCTTCGAGCCTGCTCTGCCATTCAATAAGATCATGGCTGATCGTCTACCTCAGCTCCACTTTCCTGCACTATCCCCAGATCCCTTGATTCCCTTTAATATTCAAAAATCTATCGATCTCTATCTTGAATCTACTCAATGACTGAGCCTCCACAGCCCTCTGGGGTAGAGAATTCCAAAGATTCACCACCCTCTGAGTGAAGAAATGACTCCTCATTTCGGTCCTAAATGGCCGACCCCTTATTCTGAGACTGTGACCCCTGGTTCTAGACTTTCCAGCCAGGGGAAACATCCTCCCTGCACCTACCCTGTCAAGCCCTGTAAGAATTTTGTATGTTTCAATGAGATCTCATTCTTCTAAACTCTAGAGAATATAGGCCTAGTCTACTCAATCTCTCCTCATAGGACAGTCCCCCCCATCTCAGGAACCAGTCTGGTGAACCTTCATTGCACTCCCTCCATGGCAAGTATATCCTTCCTTAGATAAGGAGACCAAAACTGTACACAATACTCCAGGTGTGGCCTCACCAGGGCCCTATATAATTGCAGTAAGACGTCTTTACTCTTGTAATAAAGGCCAATATACCATTTGCTTTCCCAATTGTTTGCTGTACCTGCATGTTAACCTTCAGTGATTCTTGTACAAGGACACCCAGGTCCCTCTGAACACCAACATTTCCCAATCTCTCACCATTTAAAAAATACTCTGCTTTCTATTTTTCCTACCAAAGTGGATAATTTCACATTTCTCCACATTGATACGGCATCTTTAACATAAAATGGTCCGAGGCAATTCACAGAGGTGCAATCAGAAAAATGGGCCCGAGCCAAAGGAGATATTAGCTTGGTCAAAGAAGTGGGTGCCGAGGAGAGGAGTTTAGAGAGGGAATTTCAGAGCATGGGGCCTAGATGACTGAAGACATAGCTGCCTATGGTTGGGTGAAAGGAAGGGGGAGGCACAAGCAGCCAGAATCAGAAGAATGGAGAGTTGTGGTGGAGGGAGGGGGACGGTATTGTGGGGGTAGATGAGTTACAGGAAGATGGACGCGCCCGGGTGGCCCTGGAGATGGAGCACGCGGTGTCCGCCGGCACGCTTGAGTTTTTCCGCGACCGGTGGGCGCCGCGGGGACTGGAGTACATCGTCACCCCGGACTACCAAATTTTAATTTGATTTATTAAGTTTCATTTAAAGTTTTAATTGATTTACAGTGATTTGGTTCTGTCCAACCAAAAGAGTTACAGGAAGATGGAGGGTGGGGCGATGAAGAGATTTCAACACAAAGTTGAAAATTTTAAATTTGAGGTGTTCGGGGACTGAGAGCCACTGTAGGCCAGTGAAGAGAAGGGCAATGTTCCCTTTAAGCTAAATACATAAACTTTAATTACCTAAATAATTAAAACAAGGTTATAAAGGGATGGCAGTACAGGTGGTGTGCTGCAACTGCAGCATGTGGGAGTTTGTGGAGAGCATTGCGATCCCGGACGACCACGTCTGCAGTAAGTGTCTGCAACTCAAGGAGCTTCAGCTCAGTTGTTGAGCTGGAGTCCGAGGTACAGACATTGTGGGGCATCAGGGAGGGGGGAGTTATCTGGACACTTTGATCCAGGAGGCAGTCACAGCCCCTAGGTTAGGTAATATTGCAGGTCTGGTTAGTGGTCAGGGACAGGAGGGTGTGACTGCAACTCAGGCAGGTAAGGGGACCCCAGGTGCAGTGCTGGAGGAGCCTCGGCCTTTGCCCTTATCCAACAGGTATGAGGTTCTTTCTGCCTGTGTGGATGAGGGCAAAGTCTGCAGAGTGGATGAGCAAACTGACCACGGCACCGTGATACAGGAGGCCATTCAAGTGGGTGAGGGGGGGGGGGGGGTGAAAAGGAATGTTATTGTGGTAGAGGACAGTATAGTCAGGGGGATAGATACTGTTCTCTTCAGCCACGATTGGATCTCCGAAGGCTGTGTTGCCTGCCTAGTGCCAGGGTTAAGGATATCTCCTCACAACTGGAGAAGAATTTGGAAGGGGAGGGTCCAGTTGTCGCAGTCCATGTAGGAACGAACAACATAAGTAGAACTAGGAATGAGGTTCTGCTGAGGGAGTTTGAGGAGCTAGGAACCAAATTAAAAAGCAGAACCTCAACGGTAATAATCTCTGGATTGTTACCTGAGCCACATGCAAATTGGCATAGGGACAAGCAGATCAGAGAGTTAAATACGTGGCTCAAAGAGTGGTGTGGGAGGCAGGGGTTTCAATTCATGAGGCACTGGCACCAGTACTGGGGAAAGAGGGAGCTGTTCTGTTGGGACGGTCTCCACTTAAACCGGGCTGGGACCAGTGTCCTGGCGAATCGAATAACTAGGGCTGTAGATAGGGCTTTAAACTAAAAAGGGGGGTTGGGGGAGCCATCAGGTGAGGGGAAATTTAGAAAGCTAAAGAGAAAAGTCAAGGCAAAGAAGCAGTGTCGCGATTTGGGTAACCGGAAGGGACAGAAAGTTTAAAGGTAATCATGCATCAGCGAATAAGATGAAGGCAGGAAATAATGGTAAAAGGTTAAAACTAAAGGCTCTTTACCTGAATGCACGAAGCATTCATAAAAGGATAGATGAATTAGTGGCACAAATAGTATTAAATGGGTATGATCTTATAGCCATTACAGAGACACGGTTGCAAGGTGGCCAGGGTTGGGAACTAAATATTCCAGAGTCTTAAACTTAAACAAAGCCAATTACATGGGTATGAGGGGCAAGTTGGCTAAGGTAGATTGGGAAATTAGATTAAAAGGTATGACCAGTAGATAAGCAGTCGCAATCATTTAAAGAAATATTCCAAAATTCTCAACGAATATATATTCCATTGAGAAATAAAAACTCCATGGGAAAAGTGAGCCATCTGTGGCTAACTAAAGAAGTTAAGGATAGTATTAGATTAAAAGAAGAGGCTTATAATGTTGCAAAGAATAGTAGTAAGCCTGAGGATTGGGAGAGCTTTAGAAACCAGCAAAGGATGACCAAAAAATTGATAAAAAGGGAAAAAATAGAATACAAAAGTAATTTAGCAAGAAATATAAAAACAGATTGTAAGAACTTCTACAAGTATGTAAAAAGGAAGAGAGTAGCAAAAGTAAGCATTGGTTCCTTAGCGGCTAAGACAGGAGAAATTATATTGGGGAACAAGGAAATGGCAGAGGCTTTAAACAAATATTTTGTATCTGTCTTCACAGTAGAAGACACAAAAAGTATACCAAAAATAGTGGGGAACCAAGGGGCTAATAAGAGCGAGGAACTTAAAGTAACTAATATCAGTAGAGAAAAAGTACTTGAGAAACTAATGGGACAAATCCCCTGGACCCGATGGCCTACATCCTAGGGCTCCAGAAGAGTTGGCTACAGTGATAGTGGATGCATTGATTGTGATCTTATAAAATTCCCTAGATTCAGGAAAGGTCCCAGCAGACTGGAAGGTAGCAAATGTAACCCCGCTATTCAAGAAAGGAGGGAGAGAGTAAGCCGGGAACTACAGGCCAGTTAGCCTGACATCAGTCATCAGGAAAATGCTGGAATCCATTATTAAGGAAGTGGTAACAGGATACTTAGAAAATCATGATATGATTAGGCAGAGTCAACATGGTTTTATGAAAGGCAAATCATGTTTGACAAATTTATTAGAGTTTTTTGAGGATGTAACTAGCAGGGCAGATAAAGGGAAACCAGAGGATGTAGTATATTTGGATTTCCAAAAGGCATTCGATAAGGTGCCACATAAAAGGTTGTTAAGCAAGATAAGGGCACATGGGGTTGGGGGTACAGTATTAGCATGGATAAAGGATTGGTAAACAGAGAGTAGGGATAAACGGGTAATTTTCAGATTAACAGGCTGTAACAAGTGGGTGCCGCAAGGATCAGTGCTTGGGCCTCCGCTATTTACAATCTATGTTAATGACTTAGATGAAGGGACTGAGTGCAATGTATCCAAGTTTGCTGACGATACAAAGCTAGGTGGAAAAGTAAGATGTGAGGAGGATGCAAAGAGCCTGCAAAGGATTATAGACAAGTTAAGTGAGTGGGCAATAAGGTGGCAGATGGAGTATAATGTGGGGAAATGTGAGGTTATTCACTTTGGTAGGAAGAATAGAAAAACAATATTTTTTAAATGGTGAGAAACTATGAAATGTTGGTGTTCAGAGAGATTTGGGTGTCCTAGTACAAGAAACACAGAGAGTTAGCATGCAAGTACAGCAAGCAATTAGGAAGGTAAATGGCATGTTGGGCTTTATTGCTAGAGGGTTGGAGTACAAGAGTAAGGAAGTCTTGCTACAATTGTACAGGGCTCTGGTAAGACCACACCTGGAGTACTGTGCACAATTCTGGTCTCTTATTTAAGGAAGGATATACTTGCCTTAGAGGTGGTGCAATGAAGGTTCACTAGATTGATCCCTGGGATGAGTGGGTTGACCTATGTGGAGAGATTGAGTAGATTGGGCCTAATTGGAGTTTAGAAGATTGAGAGGTGCTCTCATTGAAACATATAAGATTCTGAGGGGGATTGACAGGGTAGATGCTGAGAGATTGTTTCCCCTGGCTGGAGAGTCTAGAACTAGGGGGCATAGTCTCAGGATAAGGGGTCGGCCATTTAAGACTGAGATGGAATCTGGAACAGTACCCATGGATTGGAGGGTAGCTAATGTTACCCTACTATTCAAAAAAGGGTGGTAGAGAGAAAATGAGGAATTACAGACTGGTAAGCCTGACAACGGTAGTGGGGAAAATGCTAGAGTCCATTATAAAAGATGTAATAGCTGAGCACTTGGAAAACAGAGATAGGATCAGACAAAGTCAACATGGATTTACAAAAGGTAAATCATGCTTGACTAATCTACTGGAATTTTTTGAGGATGTAACTGGTAAAATAGATAAGGGAGAACCAGTGGATGTGGTGTATTTGGACTTCCAAAAGGCTTTTGATAAGGTCCCGCATAAGAGATTAGCGTGTAAAGTTAAGGCACATGGGAGTGGGGGCAAGGTATTGACTTGGATAGAGAACTGGTTGGCAGACAGAAAGCAAAGAGTTGGAATAAACGGGTCTTTTTCCGAGTGACAGGCAGTGACTAGTGGGGTACTGCAGGGATTGGTCCTTGGACCCCAGCTATTCACAATATATATTAATGATCTAGACAAGGGAACTAGATGTAATATCTCCGAGTTTGCAGACGACACAAAACTGGGTGGGTGTGTGTGCTGCGAGGAGGATGCCGAGAAACTCCAGGATGATTTGGACAGGTTGGGTGATTGGGCAGAAGCATTGCGGATGCAATATAACGTGGATAAATGCGAGGTTATCCACTTTGGCGTCAAAAACAGAAAGGCAGATTATTATCTGAATGGCAATAGATTGGGAGAAGGGGAAGTGCAACAAGACCTGGGTGTCCTTGTGCACCAGTCGCTGAAGGTAAGCATGCAGGTGCAGCAGGCGGTTAAAAAGGCAAATGGTATGTTGGCCTTCATAGTGAGAGGGTTTGAGTACAGGAACAAGGATGTCTTGCTGCAGTTGTACAGGGCCTTGGTGAGACCACACCTTGAGTACTGTGTGCAGTTTTGGTCACCTTATCTGAGGAAGGATGTTCTTGCCATGGAAGGAGTTCAGCGAAGATTCAACAAGCTGCTACCTGGGATGGCAGGAATAACGTATGAAGAGAGATTGGGTCGATTGGGCTTATACTCGCTGGAGTTTAGAAGAATGAGAGGGGATCTTATTGAAACTTATAAAATTCTGACAGGACAGGACAAACTAGATGCAGGAAGGATGTTCCCGATGGTCGGTGAGTCCAGAACCAGGGGTCACAGTCTAAGGATAAGGGGTAAGCAATTTAGGACAGAAATGAGGAGGAATTTCTTCACCCAGAGAGTGATGAACCTGTGGAATTCTCTGCCACAGAAGGCAGTAGAAGCCAATTCATTAAATAGATTCTTCAAGAAGGAGTTGGATATATTTCTTAAGGCTAAAGGGATCAAGGGATATGGGGAGCAAGCAGGGACAGGGTACTGAATTTGGATGATCAGCCATGATCTTATTGAATGGCGGAGCAGGCTCGACGGGCCGTATGGCCTACTCCTGCTCCTAATTCTTATGTTCTTGTCTGCGCGGCCGCGCAGGTGTCAAAAAAAATTGCAGGGAACATTGGTGATGGGTGAGCCGGGAGTTGGTGCAGGATAGGATACAGACAACAGAGCTTTGGATGAGCTGAAGTTTCTGGAGGAAGGGAGGCCAGCCAGGAGAGCATTGGAATAGTTAAATATGGAGGTGACAAAAGCAAGGATGAGTGTTTCAGCAGCACTTGGACTGATGTAGGGTGGAGGTGGGCACTGTTAGAGATGAAGTAGGCTGTGCTGGAGAGGATATGGAGTTGAAAGCTCAGCTCATGGTTGATGGGGGCACCAAAGTTGCAAACAGTAAGATTCAGCCTGAGACAGTGGCTCAGTGGGAGATAGAATCAGTCGTGAGAGCAGGGCTTGTGTTGCAGGGGCTGAAGACAATCCTTGGGTCTTCCCAATGTTTAGCTGGAGGAAACTGTGGCTTATCCAAGACTAGATGTCAGACAAGCAGTCCAACAACAGAGGTGGTAGAGGGATTGAGCGGAGTGGTGAAGTAGTAGAGCTGGGTATTATCAGCATACATGTGGAAGCTGACTGTGTCTGTGGATGATGTTGCCAAGGGGCAGCATGTAATTGTTGAAGAGCAGGGGCCAAGGATAGATCAATGGGGACTCTGGATATAACAGTGTGGGGGTGGGAAGAGAAGCCATTGCTGGAGATCCTCTGGCTATGATTGGATAAGTAAGAATGGAATTAAGCGAGGCCACTCCCACTAAACTGGATGTTGGAGGCGGATGGTGTGGTGAACTGTCAAAGGCAGCAGAATGCACCACAGTCACAGAGAATATCATTTATGATTTTGGTTAGTGGATGGAAACCTGATTTTAAAGATTTAAACAGAGTTTCTGGAAAGATGGGCCTTGATTTAGTAGGCAACAACATGTTCAAGGACTTTACAGACGAAAGAGAGGTTGGAGATGGGACAGTCGTTTGGAGGAGAGTGGTAGAGGGTCACCTTTTTTGAGGGGTTGATGGCAATGGTTTTAAAAGGTTAGTAACCGAGGAGAACCATTTACAATTTCAGCCAGCAGAGGGGCCTGGAAGGGACATTGGGTGGTTAGTTTAGTGGGAATGGGGTTGAGGGAGCAGGAGCTGAATCACTGAGATGAGCTAGGAGAAGACACGAGAGAAGATCAGAGAGAAACTAGAGCACAAAGCATGTTCACGGCTTGGTCGGGGGAGCCTGGGCAGAGATGGGGGTGGGAAGTAGTAGACGTAGCTGAATGGAAGGTCTCAATCCTCTCACTTGGAAGATGAGGGCGGAGAGGGATTTAAGGAGATGGCTGGTAGTGGAGAAAAGAAGCCAGTGGGTTTTTTTTTGCTCTCCAGGGTGATCCTGGAGTAGTGAGGAGTTTTGGCAGAGTAGAGTGAGGCCTGATAGTGTTTGCTGTGGTCCAGCCAGATCAAACACTTCTTCCAGGTGAAACAGTGATTTACTTGTACTTCTTTCAATTTAGTATACTGTATTCGCTGCTCACGATGCGGTCTCCTCTACATTGGGGAGACCAAACGCAGATTGGGTGACTGCTTTGCGGAACACCTCCGGTCAGTCTACAAGCGTGACCCCGAGCTTCTGGTCGCCTGTCATTTTAATTCTCCGGACCAGTCCCACTTTGAACCCCCTATCTGCGGCCTCCTATACTGTTCCAATGAAGCTCAACATAAGCTTGAGGAACAGCACCCCATCTTTCTATTAGGCACTTTACAGCCTTCCGGACTCAACACTGAGTTCAGCAATTTCAGATCATAACTTCTGCCCCCATTTTTTCTGACAGCAGCTGTTGCTGATTATTCTGATATTCCCATTTACAGCTCCTCTAGACCCGTCTTTTATTTTTTTTTACTTGTCCCATTAGCATCTCCTTTCGCCTTGCACCATCATCCCATTAACCTCTCCTGCCTTCCACCCTATCACAGACCTTCCCTTTCGTTCTTTCCTCCCCTCCCCCCTTTCCCTGTTTCTATACTTGTTGAAAACCTGTTACATCTCTTAATTTTTCCAGTTCTGACGATAGGTCATCGACCTGAAACATTAACTGTTTCTCTCTACAGATGCTGCCTGACCTGCTGAGTATTCCCAGCATTTTCTGTTTTTATTACAGTCAGATCTAATATTTGATGGCTAAACCAGTTGTGCACTAAATATGCTCAAGTCTGCACCCCTTGGACTTGAGGGAGCCGAGAAAGGGATCATACGAAGAGGTAGGTGCAGGATAGGAGAAAGTAGAAAGGTTTTGTTGCAGACAAAGACATCAAAGGTGCAGGTAAGGGAGTGGTTGAGCAATGGATGCAGAAATATCATGGCAAATGGAGGGTCAAAGGCTCTGCAATTCCTTCCCTAAATTAACCAAAAAAAAAGTAACAGCTGGTGTAATGCACAATAGTCATTATGAAGAAACCTGCCTTCAGTCCTGGCAGCTGATGAAGAGCCCACCATAAAGAATCAATTCAGAAATAAATATGCTAAATGCTCTGGCAGTTCAGTCAGTTGCAGGTCAGTGTATTTCACATAGTATACATGAGTCATAGAGTCATAACAGCACAGAAGGAGGCCATTTGGCTCATTGAGTCCGTGCTGGCTCTCTGTAGAGCAATCCAGTCAGTCCCATTCCCCGCTCTATCCCCGTAGCCCTGCAAGTTTATTTCCCTCAAGTGCCTATCCAGTCTCCCCTTGAAAACATTGAGTGTCTCCACTTCCACCACTTCCGTCGGCAACGAATTCCAGGTCATCACCACTCGCTGCGTAAAAAAGTTTTTCCTCACGTCCCCCCTGTATCTCTTGCCCAAAACCTTAAATCTGTGTCCCCTAGTCCTTGTACCATCAACTAGTGGGAACAGCCTTTCCCCGTCTAGCCTATCCAAACCTGTCATAATCTTGTACACTTCTATCAAATCACCCCTCAACCTTCTTTGCTCTAATGAAAACAAATCCAGCTTCTCCAACCAGTCCTTGTAGCTAAGATCCCCCATCCCCGGAATCATTCTGGTAAATCTCCTCTGCACCCTCTCAAGGGCCTTCACATCCTTCCTTAAGTGTGGTGACCAGAACTGGATGCAATGCTCCAGTTGTGGCCTAACCAGCGCTTTATAAAGGTTCAGCATAACTTCTCTACTTTTGTACTCAATACCTCTATTTATGAAGCCCAAGATGCCATATGCTTTGTTAACCACTCTCTCAATATGTCCTGCCACCTTCAGGGACCTATGCACATTAATTCCCAGGTCCCTCTGTCTCTGCACACTCTTTAAAACTGTGCCATTAAGTGTATATTGCCTCTTCCTGTTCCTTCTGCCAAAATGCATCACCTCACATTTCTCTGTATTAAATTCCATCTGCCACTTGTCTGCCCATTCTGCTAGCCTTTCTATGTCCTGTTGCAGTCGATTGGTATCATCATCACTGTTTGCCACACCATCCTCCAGTCTGAAAAACAGCCATTTACCACAATTCGCTGTTTTCTGTCCTTAAGCCAATTCCTTATCCAAGCTGCCACTGACCCACCATGAGCCTCAATTTGGTTAACCAGCCTTCTGTGTGGTACTTTGTCAAACGCCTTCTGAAAATCCATGTAGAAAACATCCATTGCATTCCCTTCATCAATCCTCTCTGTTACTTCATCAAAAAATTCAATTAGATTAGTCAAACACGCTCTCCTTAATTAGCTTAAACCTCTTCAAGTGCCTGTTAATTTTTTCTTTGATTATTGTTTCTAAAACTTTATCCACCACTGATGTTAAACTGACCAGCCTGTAGTTATTAGGATTGTCCTTACACCCTTTCTTGAACAATGGTGTCACATTTGCCACTTTCCAATCCTCGGGCACCTCCCCCGCATCTAGGGAAGATTGGAAAATTATGGCAAGCCCTTCCGCTATCTCCTCCCCCAATTCCCTTAGCAACCTGGGATGCAAGCCATCTGGGCCAGGCGACTTGTTCACTCTAAGCTATCTCCTCCCCCAATTCCCTTAGCAACCTGGGATGCAAGCCATCTGGGCCAGGCGACTTGTTCACTCTAAGCATACCCAGCCCTTCTAGTACATCCTGTCTATCAATTTTCACCCCTTCCATTGCTTCTACCGATATTTTGTCAGCATCCACCTCCTTAGTAAACACCGATACAAAGTACTCATTGAATATTCTAGCCTTGCCCTGCGCCTCTAAGCATCTATTACCTTCTTTGTCTCTAATCGGCCCCACCCTGCCTCTTACTACCCGCTTACTATTTATATGCCGGTAGAATATTTTTGGGTTCCCTTTTATGTTAACTGCTATTCTACTCTCATATTCTCTCTTTGCCAATCTTATTTTCATCTTCACATCCCCTCTCAACTTATTGTATTTGGTCTGGTTCTCCCTTGAAGAATTCACCTGACATGCATCATACACCCTCTTTTGAGCAAGAGCATATATAAATCCTTTGAAGGATGGCAACATGGTTTACAACAGAATGGATGAGGCTCTGCACAACTGGCTTGAAGATGTTTCCCCAATTTCTCTCTTCTGGTCTGCCATTTCTGCATCATCTGAAAGAGCTTTGTGTTTTGGGATAACACAATTAGAAGAATAATTAGAAGAAAAACACATGGAAAAAATCTTTACCCTTTACTTTCAAAAAAAGTTCTAATTTGTGAGCTTTTGTTAATTTTGGTTTTTCTGTGGTGTTAGTATTTAAGAACTAAACATCTTAGGCTGCAAATGTAGCAGGTTCTTATCTTGAACAGCTTGGCTTTAGTAAGCACAAGAACCCTCCAGGTTACTGTTGGGGCTTTGCATGGGGTGGATTATAAACTATAATCCAGTGATGTCAAGTTTCAGAAGTACTCAAGTAGTCTGTTGGAACTCCTAGAAAAAAGTAATTTTTTATTGTTGAGAATTTTTTGATGAAGTAACAGGGAGGATTGATGAAGGGAATGCAATGGATGTTGTCTACATGGATTTTAGGAAGGCGTTTGACAAAGTATCACATAGAAGGCTGGTTAACAAAATTGAGGCCCACGGAATAGGTGGGTCAGTGACAGCTTGGATAAGGAATTGGCTTAAGGACAGAAAACAGCGAGTTGTGGTAAATGGCTGTTTTTCAGACTGGAGGATGGTAGACAGTGGTGTTCCCCAAGGGTCAGTGCTGGGGCCACTGCTTTTTCTGATATATATAAATGACCTGGATATTGGAATACAGAGTAGAATTTCTAAATTTGCCGATGATACCAAACTTGGGGGTGTGGCAAAGTGAGGATGATACCAATCACTGCAACAGGACATAGAAAGGCTAGCAGAATGGGCAGACAAGTGGCAGATGGAATTTAATACAGAGAAGTGTGAGGTGATGCATTTTGGCAGAAGGAACAGGGAGAGGCAATATACACTTAATGGCACAGTTTTAAAGAGTGTGCAGGGAAACAGGGACCTGGGGGTTAATGTGCATAGGTCCCTGAAGGTGGTGGGACATAAAGAGAGAGTGGTTAACAAAGCATATGGGATCTTGGGCTTCATAAATAGAGGTATTGAGTACAAAAGTAGAGAAGTTATGCTGAACCTTTATAAAGCGCTGGTTAGGCCACAACTGGAGTATTGCGTCCAGTTCTGGTCACCACACTTTAGGAAGGATGTGAAGGCCCTTGAGAGGGTGCAGAGGAGATTTACCAGAATGGTTCCGGGGATGGGGGATCTTAGCTACAAGGACAGGTTGGAGAAGCTGGATTTGTTTTCATTAGAGCAAAGGAGGTCGAGGGGTGATTTGATAGAGGTGTACAAGATTATGACGGGTTTGGATAGGCTAGAAGGGGAAAGTCTGTTCCCACTAGTTAATGGTACAAGGACTAGGGGACACAGATTTAAGGTTTTGGACAAGAGATACAGGGGGGGATGTGAGGAAAAACTTTTTTACGCAGCGAGTGGTGATGACCTGGAACTCGCTGCCAATGGAAGTGGTGGAAGCGGAGACACTCAATGTTTTCAAGGGGAGACTGGATAGGCATTTGAGGGAAATAAACTTGCAGGGCTACGGGGAGAGAGCAGGGGAATGAGACTGACTGGATTGCTCTGCAGAGAGCTGGCGTGAATTCGATGGGCCGAATGGCCTCCTTCTGTGCTGTTATGACTCTGAGAAGAACATCTTCCAGCATTGAACAATTACTGGGGATAGGAGATCAGCACACACGTGTGTAGTGTGCCTATGCAGATCTCACGTCTGTTCAGCAGAATGCAAGGTGCAACCCCAAGTAGAATTGAGGTCTTGCCTCCTACATTTCACACTTTACAGCTACCAATAGCAGATCAGTAGTGTAGCATAAATGAAGCCTTGGGTGTTGTCAAGCAGTCTTTATTCTCAACATTTCTGTTGTGGACTTGCAAAGTTGAGGTGCGAGTGTCAAATAATTGACATTTTTTGAAACACGCTGTAGGAGAAATTATTTGTCCCCCCCCCACCACCGACACAGTATATTTAGGAACCAAAATAATTAGACTAAAATTAATTTTCATAAGAAATTTAGTCCTAAAACTAAAGCTATTGGGCTGGATCTTGCTGTAAAATTAATAACGTCTTAATGATGCACGCCCTTATTAATGTGCAAATTGGCCAGCAAATTCAGGGGATTGAGAGATATCACGAGTTGCGAATCTCCAGTACTTGCTAGTCGATATATGCCGCTCCACCGTTGCTTTGCACAAATGGCATCTCGCCCTTGTTATTAAGAACTTTCTGGATTTGCACATTAATTGCCCATAAAACTCACCACAGAAAGTCAAGACTGGTAATTAAGCGCAAGTACCTTTTCAATATGATAATTGTTAATGCAATGCCAATCAACCTCTCTGGCCCAGAAATTGAACAATTTAAACTGTGGAGTCTCACTTCTTCAGGAGGTAAATTGTTCTTAGAGATTTAAAAAAGGTCTTTTTTTACTACTTTTCCTTTACTCTTCTCCTTCCAATCTTTTCCTCTATTTCTTTCTGTACCAATTCACCTTCCTTCCCAGTTATTCCTTTCTCAATCCTGAAATTACATAGAATTACATGGACTATATAGCACAGAACAAGCCATTTAGCCCAACCAGATCTTGCTGGCATTTATGCTCCACTCGAGCCTCCTCCCATCCATCCTCATCTATCAGCATAACCCTCTATTCCCTTCTCCCTCATATGCTTATCGAGCTTCCCCTTAAATGCATCTGTACTATTCGCCTTAACTACTCCCTGTGGTATTGAGTTCTATATTGTCACATCTCTCTAAATCTTCTGAATTCCCTATTTGATTTCTTGGTGACTATCTTATATTGATGGCCTCTAGTTTTGCTCTTCCCCACAAGTGGAAACACTCTCTCCGTATCTACTGTCAAAACCTTTCATAATTTTAAAGACCTCTATTTGGTCACCCCTCAGCCTTTTCTTTTTAAGAGAAAAGAGACCCAGACTGTTCATCCTTTCCTCATAGGTATAACCTCGCAGTTCTGGTATCATCCTTGTAAATCTATTTTGTACCCTCTCCAGTGCCTCTATATCCTTTTTATAGTATGGCAACCAGAACTGTACACAGTACTCCAAGTGTGGTCTAACCAAGGTTCGATACAAGTTTAGCATAACTTCTCTACTTTTCAACAACAACTTGCATTTATATAGCACCTTTTAACGTAGTAAACGTCTCAAGTACTTCACAAGAGCGTTATAAAATAAAATTCAACACTGAGCCACATAAGGAGATATTAGGACAGATGACCAAAAGCTTGGTCAAAGAGGTAGGTTTTAAGGAGTGTCTTAAAGGAGGAGAGAGGTTTAGGGTGGGAATTCCATTGCTTAAGGCCTTGGCAGCTGAAGGCACAGCCGCCAATGGTGGAGCAATTAAAATCGGGGATGCTCAAGAGGCCAGAATTGTAGGAGTGCAGAAATGAGGGTTGTAGGACTGGCGTTGATTAGAGATAGGCAGGGATGAGGTCATGGAGGAATTTGAAAACAAGGATGAGAATTTTAAAATCAAGGCGTTGCTTAACCAGGAGCCAATGTAGGTCAACGATCACAGGGGTGATGGGTGAACGGGACTTGGTGCGAGTTAGGACACAGGCAGCAGAATTTTGGATGACCTCAAGTTTACGGAGACCAGCCAGGAGTGTGTTGGAATAGTCAAGTCTAGAGGTAACAAAGGCATGGATGAGGGTTTCAGCAGTTGATGAGCTGAGGCAGGGGTGGAGTCGGGCAATGTTACAAAGGTGGAAATAGGCGGCCTTAGTAATGTTGCGGATGTGGTTGGAAGCTCATCTTGGGGTCAAGTATGACACCAAGGTTGCGAAGTCTGATTCAGCCTCAGACAGTTGCCAGGGAGAGGGATGGAGTTAGTGGCTAGGGAACGGAGACAATGGCTTCAGTCTTCCCAATATTTAGTTGGAGGAAATTTCTGTTCTTCCAGTGCTGGATGTCGGACAAGCTGTCTGACCATTTACAGCCAGTGGCGGGGTTGAGAGAGGTGGTGGTGGTGAGGCAGAGCTGGGTGTCGTCAGCATACATGTGGAAACTGATGCTGTGTTTTCGGATGATGTTGCCAAGGGGCACCATGTAGATGAGAAATAGGAGGGGGCCAAGGATAGATCAGTAGGGGACACCAGAGGTAACGGTGCGGGACCGGGAAGAGAAGCCATTGCAGGTGATTCTCTGGCTACGATTAGATAACGGAATCAGGTGAGTGCAGTCCCACCCAGCTCGACAGCAGTGGAGGGGCACTGGAGGAGGAGAGTGTGGTCAATTGTGTCAAAGGCTGCACAGGTCGAGAAGGGATAATTTACCTTTGTCACAGTCACATAGGATGTCATTTGTGACTTTGATAAGAGCTATTTCTGTACTGTGGCAGGGGCGGAAACCTGATTCTATCCCGCTCTAGATCTTGGTTTGCTTTTGTTATGGCCTTATTGACCTACGTTGCAACTTTTAGTAACTTGTGTATTTGTACTCCCTGATCCCTTTGGTCCTCTACCTCATTTAGATTATTTTCCAAGTAATGTTACCTCCTTATTTTTCTTACCAAAATGTAATACCTCACACTTATCTACGTTGAAATTGATTTGCCAAATCTCATTAGTTAAGGAGATACACTGTTGGTTCCACCGTTCACTGAAGTCCCAGATACCCATCAACTTGCACTTCCAGTAAGTTACGGTGCAAACATTCTTTGAGCTGAAAAGGTGCAGAAAAAAGTCTAACAGAGCACGATGCGAGATGTCCCACTCCAGCAAGATCCTGCCCTGAATTATTCCCAAGATTAAAATACTGCTAAAATAAAATTTAATTCAGATTTAGACTAACTTTTTATGGTGTTGAGTCCAATAAATTACAACACCTCAAACTTAAAATGTTTTTTATAAGCTATTACAGAAAGCTAAACACTTCTAATCTTTACCAACTGGTTTCATCTATGCAGTTTACTTTTTTTGCCCTCACTGTTCCTTGGAGTAAAGCATTGCAGCATTAAAAGAACCAGAGGAAATCTTGCTCGACTGTAATGACAATCACTTTAAAATGGCTTACATGCACACCCATTATTTCTAATATTTGTTCCTGTTTTTCTGTTTAATTTTCATTTGTCCATTCATCTGCGCTACTGTTGTTTCACATTCGTAGTCAGGTAAGAATGCCATGGGAGGACCAAAGATGGTATCAAAATCTGGCAAAAGATATTGTACTAGTGGTTTAGTGTCAGAAACACACATTAGTAATGCAGCACTTGTGGCAAGAATACATTACAAACCAGAGAACAAAACTCTATAGTTCCCTAAAACATACCATGTGTAGTGTATGTCAGAGTGATTGCATGGTTGGCACAGATAATCACAAACTTGAATAGTACAGGGGTTCTCAACCTCTTTGCTTCTGAGGCCCCCCTCCCGTGTTTTAAAAATTCCACAGACCCCCTGCAACACCAGTATTTTTTTTGTATAAAAATTTGTTTTACTTATTTAATGTGAAACTTGTTGCTGGTGCTGAGCAACAATTCTGAAGATGTGGAGGTATCCTCAAGTATTACTGATTAAGAACACAAGAATTGGGGGCAGGAGTAGGCCTTATGGCCCCTCGAGCCTGCTCCGCCATTCAATAAGATCATGGCTGATCTTCGACCTCAACTCCACTTTCCTGCACTATCCCCATATCCCTCAATTCCCCTAGAGTCCAAAAATCTATATAACAGCCTTGAATATTCAACAATTCAGCATCCACAGCCCTTTGGGGAGAGAATTCCAAAGATTCACAACTGTCTGAGTGAAGAAATTCCTCCTCATCTCTGTCTTAAATGGCTGACCTCTTATCCGGAGACTATGCCCTTCTAGTTCTAGACTCTCCAGCCAGGGGAAACACCTTCTCAGCATCTACCCTGTCAATACCCCTCAGAATCAGAGTAGGGGGTTTTCTCCTGAGGTTGGGGAAGACACGTGGGCTTATTGGTATATTGTCAGACTAGGGAGTGTCCAATAGTTCCTTTCCCCAGTCCGAATATCCCTCTCTAACACATAAAAATCAAAAATATTTATTTTTATAAAAAGATAGGGAAAATACAAGTTACTCTATGGGTATGAGTTACCAGACAAGGCCGGCTACATTAATTTGTGCTCACACCATCAAGTTTGGGCATGATTAATATGCAGAATCAATATGCCAACCCAAGGACCTGGACTGCATCGTCACCCCCGCCCGGGTGACAAATCAGGCTCTTGTCGCCCATCCAGGCCCAAAACAGCAAAATAAATGAACTGCCAGCAGGTGTCACATTCCAGTTAACATTCCCATTAATTTCAAACTCCGATCTTACCAAGTTTGGATCGTATCTGCAAACAAGCCCCCCCCCCCAAAAATACCTGCTGGTCGATTTCAGTTTATGAAACTGATGAATTCCCGTTTGAAACGAGGTTTTAAAGGAGCTTTATATACATGATGCTGACGGGGTCAGTGCTTTGTCTGTACCTCACTCCCAACCGGTTCTCCATCTCTTCCTTCTGCTTTGTCGCTGGGAGCCTAAACGACTCAGATTCGTTGCGCTGCAAGTCCACCCCGAAAAAGCCGGCAGTCTCAGCCATCCAGAAGAACAGTTCTGTCTCAAACTTCGCTGATCGTATCCTTTCAAAGTTCAATTCAAACTTTGCTCGTGTGAACTATTCCCATTTCCGACTGCACTCAACTTTCCTTTTCTGATTTTTGCAAAATCACAAGACCTTTGTTTTCCTGCTTCCAACTCAATTTCCTCAGTTCTTATTTGTGTGTGTTACTAATTATAAATTGCTGAGATTTGACTCCACCGAGGAAAGTATTGGTCAGCACTTGTTTTGGCAGACCCCATGAAACCTTCTCAGCTTGAGAACCCCTGTAATAGTACACAATAGTTAACAAAAAAAAAAACCCCAAAAGGTCTGTAGTCAGGATGATAACACAAGCAAGGCAAGTAAACTTAAAATGAAGTGTCTAATTTTAGCTATTTGCAAGTTACCTAGTTTTACAAAGTTGGATTTTCCCCCCTCTTAATTGGGTGACAAATTATAAGATAACAAACTGATAATTGCAGAAGTCACGAGTTATATTTTGCAAATTCCATAGGAGAAAAATACTTGTCAATTAATGTAGACTCCTGTTTTAATAGCTTTTCAATACTGAAATTTAAATAAGGTCAGCAATTTGTTGATAGTATAAATCTTACTTTATTAGCATTTTAATTTATATTTATACATTTTGAAGGAACATGTAAGCCTAGACACAATTTCCACACGGCAATGTATATATTTTTATTGAATTTTAAAATCAAGTTTCATCATTGTTTCAAAAGACCACCTAACTTTTTTGGGAGGGGAGGGAAGAGGAGGAAGAGGTAGGGAGAACATTATGATCTAAATTAGCTCTAAAATGCAAAGAAAACTGCTCAAACAACCTATTTAAAACATTAACAAAAATTTTTTTTAAAAAATGCAGGTCACTACAAAATGGTACTATCGATTATATATTTTCACATGTAACACATACTTTACCCCAACTGTTGGCACTTGCACATGTAACACATCTTAGTAGGAGGCCCATTTTTCCAATGCAAGTTGACACAGGAAAAAAAATTACTGCAATTAAGGAACTATATTTGAACTGCAAATATCACTGGGGAAACCTCAAAGGTCTTGAGTCCTATGTTGAAATACAATGCACAATGTATGCTTTTTGGAGAGAGTTCTAAAGAGTAACTGGATTAAAAATAGAAACAATGATCAAGTGACTCATAGTATAAACATTTCTTTCTATATCTGTGTTTTTATGCACACAATACTACTTTACCATAGGAATAATGCTACATCACATGTGACACTGAATCCTTTCATAGTAGCAGTTCCTCAAATGATTAGAACCAAAAAAATATTGAAACCACAATTCATTTCAGTTGGTTCATCAAAGCTGGTTTATATTGTAATTTGAATGTTTATTCTGCACATTTGATTTCATTACAAAAAAGGACAAGACACTTAAAAATAAATTTCGAAAGGGTACAAACCACGAGGTGATGCAGTACTTTTTAAACAAACTGGCGCAAGGTGTCTCCAATATATTCTGGAGCAAAGTGCAACAGTGATATTTAATAGTACTGCATGTCTGGAGGCAAGAGCTGTCACCCCAGGGGTTTGGAAAGAAAAATAAAAGTCAAATGGTAGCATCTTTATTCCCACTTCTGTGGTGCTGAAATGATGATTGAGATTAAATAGTTAAGCATTACCTCTGTAGCCTTAACAAATACATAAAAATACAAACTGAATATATATATGCGCAACATATAGTTACGGTAAAAACTTGAATATAGAAAATTACAAAGGGTAGATGCATAAGGATCTGCAATGTGTCAAAGAAGCTTCATGTAAATAGCTACATTGAAACTTCAAGGTTAATTATAATCAACACACTCACTCAGTCATTTGGCAGATGACCCTTAACATTAGCAAAAAAAATGGCTTTTAATAAATTGAAAAAATAGATTAAGACTTCAGTTCCCATTTTTACAATATTCCTCTTTTATAAAGAGCTTAGTGATACACAGAAATGCATACTTTGACACTTAAATGACAAACAGCTAGTTTACTAATTAGCTCATAGAATGCAGACCATCAGTTACCCTTTTATGGTTGAAATATGCTTTTTTGTATCAGAAAATGCAATGTATTGAATTAGAAAATTGCTATGAAATTTAATAGAAAACAGATTTATCACAATAAATTGTGTTCAAGATGTACACACCAATAACTTTCCCATTCTGGACTGCGTCATCCCCAAATCTTTTAATTTTCAAGATTTCCCATCAGTCTTGCATAGCTATTTCCCTGTGTTTATAATCTATCATCATGAGTGCTATTTTTGAAAAATTGCTACATGTGGTGAGTATCTGCAAAATGTACATGCAACATTGCCAGTGTTCAATAGATATGAATACTGTATTACAAATACATAGAAAATAAGGCATTTTAGTGACATTTGTCACTTTTCCATAATACATGAAATTTTACCACACTGATAAAAAGACTGCAGAAAAAGCTTAAAATTTACTAGCCTTTTGCTCCTTTATAAAATCACTAACACATTGTATTTTTTTTTCTATAAACTGCATTTTTCAGTCCATACAGTCATCCCCACCAATAGTGACTAACTGTATATCAGTATTATGTAACATTTCTTCAGTATTTGCACCATCAGAATGGTCAGTTCCAATCCCTTCCATATGGCCCTGCTGAATGTTTGCTATTACAGGTGACATAATAGTTCCTCCTGAAGTAAGGATACCAACATCAGAGGCGGATGTCACTTCCATTGATGATATAGCTGCACTATTGTGGCTGGAAAGGTTGCCCCTCTTGTTCTGATGCGTTTTGATGTGCTTTGAAAGGTGGTCACTTCTTATAAAGCGCTTGGAGCATTCTGGACAGACAAATTTTTTCTCACCTGCAGGGTATAGATTCAGAAAATTCAATTTTTTTAAAATCTCCAAAAGAAATACTTGTATTTATATAGCACCTTTCACAAAATCAGGACGTCCCAAAGCACTTTACAGCCAATGAAGTACTTTTGAAGCGTAGTCAGTTATAATGTAGGAAATGCGGCAGCCAATTTGCGCAAGATCTAAAGATTAGGCATGTACAAAGTATATGAAAGTTAATTTGTGAAATCCTTTGCAGCTTGGTGCTCTTGTCTAACTAATAATTCTGAAACTAAATATTAATCTTAACAAAAATCACTTTATAACATGTTAAATTTTACAGTTCCTTTCAACTGTTTCCATTATAAATTCCTGTGTCCACATGATACCCTTCTACCCATGGTGACATTGTAGTGCACAGTTGTCTTCCAGTTCCTCAGCCTGTACTGTAGAAAAACTTGTGTTCCAACCGTTTCCCAAATTACTGTGAATTTTGTTATTTAACCATAAATATAAAATCAAATTTCAAAATAGGCACAGAATGTATAACTTTAAAATGGCAATTAAATTAAATTACACCCATGTGCTCTAGTCTAATTATTCCCCCATCCAAAGATTACACATGGTCTTGCCTCAATGTGTGCAAAATAGGAAATCAACTCGTGTTTACTGCCTTACATGAACAAGACAACCCTCATGTATTTTTATATTGAGGTTAATAGACGACCAAGAGAAAATAACAAAATATACATGTGATTAAAATAAAAAGAGACGAGTTTAAACATTGGTCTTTCACCTAAAATCCGAGTTCAAATTCAGCTCAGATTGACATGAAAGCATCCTGCATTTTATGTGAAATATTGTCCCTAAATTGGCAATTTCACTCAGACAGGCCCAAGTGGGAAATGTAGAAATGTCACACTAGTGCTCTTCTAAGTCTGGGAGAGGCAGATCGTTGGGGCAGTGTAGAAGAAGTTTTGTTCGGCTATATGTGACCTGATGGGGTTTGATGCTGAAAGTGTTCCATTTCCCTTAATAAATGAGATCCATAACAACTTAAATGGAACAAAAAAAAAGCATTCAAAATACTTTCTCCCATTCAATAAACTAGCTAGATTGAATGGCTATCGTGTTCATACACTACACTGCATATGGATTTTTAAGTTAGATTACCTATTTTGTAGAATCATAATTCTTCAAATGATATGGATCTTTTGTTCTGGGTAAAATCACTTACCATGCACACACACTGACTATTGTCATGACACTGCAGATGGACAGTACTGCACAGGAGATCCCATTTCCACACTGCATAAAGCCTCAGTGCCAATACCATAGCATTAGTTCATTTTGACCTGAAGCGCAACAGAAACTAATTACCTCTATGCAACTTCCCCCCCCTCCCCCAAATAAGTAATGTGCAGGGCTTGTGTGAATGCATTGGTGAGATTGTAATGAGAGAAGGATACTTATCATTTGGAGAATGAGATCTTATTTTTCATCTTTATTAAACATCCTCCACACACTAACATAGCAAAGTACTAATTCAGTTGGCGTGGCCCCATGAAGGAATTTTAACACCTGTGCTCAGGGCCAATCTGTTAAATACGTGGATTGCTACCAGGGCCACGTGCTAATCAGAATAGAGAGAACAGGATAGTGAGATTGAATACGTGGCTTGAGCAGTGGTGCAGGAGGGAGGGATTCAAATTCCTGAGGCATTGGAACCAGTTCTGGGGGAAGTGGGACCTGTACAAAAGGGACGGTCTGCACTTGGGCAGGACTGGAACCGATGTCCTCGGGGTAATATTTGCTAAAGCAGTTCGGGAGGATTTAAACTAATATGGCAGGGGAATGGGAACCTATGTAGCGAAACAGGGGGAAGTAATATGCAGTCAGAAACAAATGTTAGAAGGGTGAGAAACAATAGGGGAAGGCCGAGTAAACAAAGGCAAGAAACACAAAGGGCCATACTAAATCATAAGTCTAAAAGGACAAAGGATGTTAATAAAACAAGCCTAAAGGCTCTGTGTCTTAATGCAAGGAGTATCCGTAATAAGGTGGATGAATTGACTGTGCAAATAGATGTTAACGGATACGATGTGATTGGGATTACAGAGACGTGGCTCCAGAACAATCAAGGCTGGGAACTGAACATCCAGGGGTATTCAACATTCAGAAAGGATAGAATAAAAGGAAAAGGGGGTGGGGTAGCATTGCTGGTAAAAGAGGAGATTAATGCAATAGCTAGGAAGGACATCAGCTTGGAGGATGTGGAATCAATATGGGTTGAGCTGCAGAACACCAAAGGGCAGAAAACGTTAGTGGGAGTTGTGTACAGACCTCCAAACAGCAGTAGTGAGGTGGGGGAGGGTATGAAACAGGAAATCAGAGGTGCGTGCAAAAAAGGCACGGCAGTTATCATGGGTGACTTTAATATGCATATAGATTGGGCTACTCAAACTGGAAGCAATACGGTGGAGGAGGATTTCCTGGAGTGTTTAAGGGATGGTTTCCTAAACCAATATGTTGAGGAACCAACTCGAGGGGAGGCCATCCTGGACTGGGTGTTGTGTAATGAGGAGGGACTAATCAGCAATCTTGTGGTACGAGGCCCCCTGGGGAAGAGTGACCATAGTATGGTGGAGTTCTACATTAGGATAGAGAAGGAAACAGTTAAGTCAGAGACCATGGTCCAGAACTTAAATAAGGGCAACTTTGAGGGTATGAGGCGTGAATTGGCGAGGTTAAATTGGCAAGCGATATTTAAGGGGCTATCAGTGGAAGGGCAATGGCAGACATTTAGAGATCGCATGGATGAACTACAACAATTGTACATCCCGGTCTGGCATAAAAATAAAAAAGGGAAGGTGGCTCAACCATGGCTAACAAGGGAAATCAGGGATAGTATTAAAACCAAGGAAGTTGCATACAAATTGGCCAGAAGTAGCAGCAAACCCGGGGACGGGGAGAACTTCAAAACTCAGCAGAGGAGGACGAAGGGTTTGATTAGGGCAGGGAAAATAAAATATGAAAGGAAGCTTGCAGAGAACATTAAAATGGACTGCAAAAGCTTCTATAAATATGTAAAAAGAAAGAGGTTAGTAAAAACAAACGTAGGTCCCCTGCAGTCGGAAACAGGGGAAGTCGTAATGGGGAACAAGGAAATGGCAGATCAATTGAACAAGTACTTTGGTTCGGTGTTTACTGTGGAGGACACACACAACCTGCCGGAAATAAAAGGGGTCAGAGGATCTGGTAAGAGGGAGGCGCTGAGGGAAATCCTTATTAGTCGGGAAAAGGTATTGGGGAAATTGATGGGACTGAAGGCTGAAAAATCCCCGGGGCCTGATGGTCTGCATCCCAGAGTACTTAAGGAGGTGGCCTTGGAAATAGTGGATGCATTGACGATCATTTTCCAACATTCCTTAGACTCTGGATCAGTTCCGATGGAGTGGAGGGTGGCCAATGTAACCCCTCTTTTTAAAAAAGGAGGGAGGGAGAAAGCAGGGAATTATAGACCGGTCAGCCTGACATCGGTCGTGGGTAAAATGATGGAAGCAATTATTAAAGATGTCATAACAGACCATTTGGAAAGTGGCGACATGATAGGTCCAAGTCAGCATGGATTTGTGAAAGGGAAATCATGCTTGACAAATCTTCTGGAATTTTTTGAGGATGTTTCCAATAGGGTGGACAGGGGGGAACCAGTAGATGTGGTGTATTTGGACTTTCAGAAGGCCTTCGACAAGGTCCCACACAAGAGATTGGTGCGCAAAGTTAAAGCACATGGGATTGGGGGTAATGTGTTGACGTGGATTGAGAACTGGTTGGCACACAGGAAACAAAGAGTAGGAGTAAATGGGTACTTTTCAGAATGGCAGGCAGTGACCAGCGGGGTACCGCAGGGTTCGGTGCTGGGACCCCAGCTGTTTACATTATATATTAATGATTTGGACGAAGGGATTAAATGTAATATCTCCAAATTTGCGGATGACACTAAATTGGGAGGCAGTGTGAACAATGAGGAGGATGCTAGGAGGCTACAGAGTGACTTGGACAGGTTGGGTGAATGGGCAAATGTATGGCAGATGAAGTACAATGTGGATAAATGTGAGGTTATCCACTTTGGTGGTAAAAATAGAGAGGCGGACTATTACCTGAATGGTGGCAGATTAGGGAAAGGGGACGTGCAACGAGACCTGGGCGTCATGGTACATCAGTCACTGAAGGTGGGAATGCAAGTGCAGCAGGCAGTCAAGAAAGCAAACGGAATGATGGCCTTCATAGCAAGGGGATTTGAGTACAGGAGTAGGGAGGTGATGCTACAGTTGTACAGGGCCTTGGTGAGGCCACACCTGGAGTATTGTGCGCAGTTTTGGTCTCCTAACTTAAGGAAGGACATTCTTGCTATTGAGGGAGTGCAGCGAAGGTTCACTAGATTGATTCCTGGGATGGCCGGACTGACATATCAAGAAAGATTGGGTCAACTGAACTTGTATCCTCTGGAGTTCAGAAGAATGAGGGGGGATCTTATAGAGACATTTAAAATCCTGACTGGTTTAGACAAATTAGATGCGGGCAGAATGTTCCCAATGGTAGGGAAAACTAGAACCAGGGGTCACAGTCTAAGGATTAAGGGGAAGCCATTTAGGACTGAGCGGAGGAGGAACTTCTTCACCCAGAGAGTGGTGAATCTATGGAATTCTCTTCCACAGAAGGTTGTTGAGGCCAGTTCGCTAAATATATTCAAAAGGGAGTTAGATATAACACTCACAACTAAGGGGATCAAGGGGTATGGCGAGAAAGCAGGAATGGGGTACTGAGGTAGCATGTTCAGCCATGAACGCATTGAATGGCGGTGCAGGCTCGAAGGACCGAATGGTCTACTCCTGTACCTATTTTCTATGTTTCTATGTTGTCGAGTGCTGCAGTTAATGCTAGACAGTGATCTTTAATAGATGTGAGGACTGTGGCACCTTACAGATGGAATCAATTAAAACCCAACTAAAAGTGCCAGGAACCATCTGTGGAATTGACGGTATGGTCTTTAACCTGCCCTGGGACCTTCCCCCCAGGAAAATGGCTTAACACTGCAGAATGCCTCCCACTATACACTTAGCTAGCTGCTACTTGGTCATTGGTTTGCCGCAAGTCTTTGTACTACAGAAGGAATGTAAACTATCATGGTTTCTTAAATTGCTCACCATAACCACACAATAAAATGCAGACATTTGCACGGTGGAAACAACATGCCAGTTCTGACTTGTGCAGCAGATGAAACAATGGAACAACTTCTGGCTGGATCCAAATGAAATGGGAAAAGAGTTTAAGTTAAAAACTCTGGGTAAGCTGCAAGAATGCCAGATCTCTCAGCTGCTCGACAGCAAGTACTTGTATTTCACTAACTCCAACAGTTCAGAATTGTCTGCAACTCATGTTAAAACAAGCTTGAAATGCAGGAATTTTAACAAGACCTAAATGAGCAGACTTGAATAGTTTACATAAAACAGGACACCAGATTATCTGTTAATGCAGTGGTTTTCAAACTTGTTGTGGGGACCCCCTGCAGATAGCGATACTTCCTGGACTTGTTGTCCAAGCTTCTCAAAGACAGTGACAGCTATTGAGGAAAACATAGCCATTATTGCAGAAAACATTTTTTAATCAGTATACAGCAACAGAAATAAAATGCTAAGTTACAAACACTGAAATTTGGATGACCTCAAATTCCCAGAAAGCCCTCAAACTCTCATTTAAAAACCCGTGCTTAATTATCCAAACACAAACAGGTCAATGGTCTGAAATACATCTTCTACTCTAGAAGCATACTGGAGAGTAAAGATAAGCCCTGTTGTCCCCCCACCCCCCACCAATTACTGACTGCCTCGTTAAACCCCTCTGCCATGCCCTTACCCGAAACTCTTAAGTATGAATAGCTCATGGATTGTCAACGAGATACCACCTATTCAGCTGCTTCTCTGCCTCCTCCACCAAACCTCCCCTCAGGCACTCCCATACCTTCACCCTGAACCGCTGTCTCTCTAGTTTCTCCCCCATACCCTCTGCGATATTATCAACGAGACCCATCTCCTGCTCCCTCAATCAATTTCCAGTAAAATGTTAACTGCCCAACTTGCTTTCCTGCCCCTCATGCTAATTGACTTATAAATGGTTCCCTCACCTCAGGCACTGTCTCCCCCTCCTTTTCAAAACCACCAACACCTCTCTGCAAAAAACCTCAACTCCTCTGTCCTTGCAAACTACTGCCTCATCTCCAACCTCCCCCCCCACCCCTCTCTAAATTCTTGAGCATGTTGTCGCTCCCCAGATCCATACCCATCTCTCCCATAACTCTGAATTCCTCCAGTCAGATCTTTGCACCCTCCCCCACAACAGAAACAGCCCTATGCAAATCACAAATGACAGCTTCTGATGGTGAGCATGGTGCATTATTTCCCCTCATCCTACAGCCTTTGACGCAATGAACCACACCATCCTCCTCAACGCATCTCCTCTGTTGCCCAG
This sequence comes from Squalus acanthias, assembly GCA_030390025.1. Taxonomy (NCBI): domain Eukaryota; kingdom Metazoa; phylum Chordata; class Chondrichthyes; order Squaliformes; family Squalidae; genus Squalus; species Squalus acanthias. The sequence goes on along the minus strand of CM059427.1, from coordinate 24,592,353 downwards.
CTTGGTGGGACGCATTTACTTCGCTTCCCACCACATGCAGTCACCTTGGGAGTCTCCCAAAGATCCATCCTGAGCCCCCTACTCTTCCACATGCTGCCTCTTGGTGACATCACCCATGCACACGGGGGGGGGGGGGGGGGGGGGGTCTGCTTTCACAAGTACACTGATGACACACAGCTCTACTGCATGTCCCATCAGACTGCTTGTTCGACATTCAGTCTTGTACCCCAAAGGGACAACATAAAACAAAGAAAAAGTATTCAAAAATGCAAAAACTGGCACAGATCCTGGCAACTGGAAGAGATAAAAAGAAAAGGTGACAAAACAGAGCTAAAAAAGAGTATGGAAAGAAACTTGCAAGGGATATCAAAATAAACACAAAAACTTTAAAAAAAAGAAAAAGAGGGTGATCAGGAGCAATGTGGGCCCCTTAAACTGATAATGGTGATATTGTAAATGAAAATAAGGAAATGGTGGACACGTTGAATAATGACTTTGCATCAGTATTTACAGTAGAGGAAGAGGATGGCATGCTGGACATCCCAAGGAGACTAATAGTGAAACAGGGACTCACCAAAATTAACAGAAGCAAAACAATAATGAAGAAAATAATGGCACTAAAGAGTGACATCCCAGGGTTTTAAAGGAAGTAGGCGAGAATATTGCAGATGCGCTAACTATAATCTTCCAAAGTTCTCAATTCTGGAACCGTTCCTTTCGACTGGAAAATTGCGCAGGTCGCTCTGCTATTTAAAGAAAGAAGGGGAAACCAGGGAATTATAGACCAGTTAGCCTAACATCTGTTGTCAGGAAATTACTAGTCTATAATTAAGGATAGGGTGACTGAACACCGTGAAAATTTTCAGCTGATCAGCATGGATTTGTAAAGTCGTGCCTGATGAACTTGATTGAATTTTTTGAAGAGGTGACTAAAGTAGTGGACAGGGGAAATGTCTATGGATGTTATTTATATGGACTTCCAGAAGGCATTGGATAAAGTCCCTCATAAGAGACTGCTGGCTACAGTTGAAGCTCATGGAATTGAAGGCAAATTATTGACCTGGTTAGGAAATTGGCCGAGCGGCAGGAGACAGAGCGTAGGGATAATGGGCAGGTACTCTAATTGGCAGGACGTGACAAGTGGTGTCTCGCAAAGATCTGTGTTGGGGCCTCAATTGTCACCATATTTATTAACAACTTAAGATGATGGAATAGAAAGCCACATATCCAAGTTTGCCGATGACACAAAGATAGGCAGCACTGTAAGCAGTGTAGATGGAAGCATAAAATTACAAAGTTATTAATAGATGAAGCGAATGGACAAATCTGTGGCAAATGGATTTCAATGCAGGCAAATATGAGGTCATCCATTTTGGACTTAAAAAGGATAGAGGTGGCTGCAGAGATAGCGGATGCATTGGTTTTGATCTTCCAAAATTCCCTAGATTCTAGAACGGTCCCAGCGGATTGGAAGGTAGCAAATGTAACACCGCTATTCAAGGAGGGAGAGAGAAAACAAGGAATTACAGGCCAGTTAGCCTGACATCAGTCGTCGGGAAAATGTTGGAATCCATTGTTAAGGATTAGGCAGAGTCAACATGGTTTTATGAAAGGGAAATCGTGTTTGACAAATTTATGAGAGTTTTTTGAGGATGTAACTTGCAGGGTAGATAAAGGAGAACCAGTGGATGTAGTATATTTGGATTTCCAAAGGGCATTTGATAAGGTGCCACATAAAAGGTTATTACACAAGATAAGGGCTCATGGGGTTGGGGGTAATATAGTAGCATGGATAGAGAATTGGTTAATGGACAGAAAAGAGAGTAGGGATAAACTGGTCTTTTTCAGGTTGGCAGGCTGTAACTAGTGGGGTGCCGCAAGGATCAGTGCTGGGGCCTCAGCTATTTACAATCTAGATTAATGACCTAGATGAAGGGACCGAGTGTAATGTATCCAAGTTTGCTGACAATACAAAGCTAGGTGGAACAGTAAGCAGTGAGAACACAGAGTCTGCAAATGGATAATAGATAGACTAAGTGAGTGAGCAGTAAGGTGGCAGATGGAGTATAATGTAGGGAAATGTGAGGTTATTCACTTTGGTAGGAAGAATAGAAAAACAGAATTTTTTTTAAATGGTGAGAAACTTTTAAATGTTGGTGTTCAGAGAGATTTGGGTGTCCTCGTGCAAGAAAGCTAGCTTGCAGGTAGAGCAAGCAATAAGGAAGGCAAATGGCATGTTGGCCTTTATTGCAAGGGGTTTGGAGTATAAGAGTAAGGAAGTCTTGCTACAATTGTACAAGGCCTTGGTGAGACCACACCTGGAGTACTGTGCACAGTTTTGGTTTCCTTATCCAAGAAAGGATATACTTGCCTTGGAGGCGGTGCAACAAAGGTTCACTAGATTGATTCCTGGGATGAGAGGGCTGTCCTATGATGAGAGATTGTGTAGAATGGGCCTATACTCTCGAGTTTAGAAGAATGAGAGGTGATCTCATTGAAACAGACAAGATTCTGAAGGGGATTGACAGGGTAGATGCTGAGTGGTTGTTTCCCCTGGCTGCAGAGTCTAGAACTCGGGGGCATAGTCTCAGGATAAGGGGTAGGCCATTTAAGACTGAGATGAGGAGGAATTTCTTCACTCAGAGGGTTGTGGATCTTTGGAATTCTCTGCCCAGAGGGCTGTGGATGCTGAGTCTTGAAGTATATTCAAGGCCGAGATAGATAGATCTTTGGACTCTAGGGGAATCAAGGGATATGGAGATCGGGCGGGAAAGTGGAGTTGAGGTCGATGATCAGCCATGATCTTATTGAATGGCAGAGCAGGCTCGAGGGGCCGTATGGCCTACTTCTGCTCTTATTTCTTTTGTTCTTATGATAGAACAGAGTACTTTCTAAATAGTGAAAAACTAGAAGAGACTTGGGGGTCCATGTACACAGATCATTAAAATGTCATGGACAGGTACAGAAAATAATCAAATAGGCTAATGGAATGCTGACCTTTATATCTAGAAGACTAGAATACAAGAGGGTAGAAGTTATGTTAGTATACAAAGCCCTGGTTAGACCACACCTGGAGTATGGTGTTCAGTCCTGGGCACCACACCACAGGAAGGATATATTGGCCTTGGAGGGAGTGCAGCATAGATTTACCAGAATGATACCTGGACTCCAAAGGTTAAATTATGAGGAGAGATTACACAAACTAGGGTTGTATTCCCTGGAATTTAGAGGTTAAGGGGCGATTTGATTGAAGTCTAAGATAAGAAGTTTAAGCGAAACTGATAGACTAGATTGAGAGAGAAACTATTTCTGCTGGTTGGGGAGTCTACGAATAGTCTAAACATTAGAGCCAAGTCTTTCAGAAGTGACGTTAGGAAACACTTCTACATGCATAGGGTGGTAGAAGTTTGAAACTCTCTTCTGCAAACTGCAATTGATGCTAGGTCAATTGTTAATTTTAAATCTGAGATTGATAGATTTTTGTTAACCAAAGGTATTAAGGGATATGGGGCAAAGGAGGGTACAGGAAACTCTTTATTAACCGGCACCGACGTGGTGCCGGTTAATCAAAAAGTCCGGATAATGGAGAGTTATATCTCCCAACGTACGAGAGCCCCGTACACACTGACATGCGCCTGCATTCGGAGCTTCGTCTCCCCGGGGACCGCCAGCTGACCATCTGTCGTGTCCGCTGCCTACCCTGGCTGCACATTCCCCTCCCAATCTACATGCTCCGATACAAGGCAAACGCCTCGGGGTTTTTTTTAAAGTTATTTTTAAAGGAGAGATGAAGGAAAACCCCGGTTACCGACTCAAGAATTTTGCCGGTTAAGAGAGATTTCCGGTTATTTGGGTGCCGGTTAAAAGAGAGTTTCCTGTATATGGAGTTAGGTTACAAATCAGCTATGATCTCATTGAATGGCAGAACAGGCTTGAAGGGCTAAATGGCCTACTCATGTTCCTATGGCCCCATACCCTCTTCATTACAAAGACCACCCACTTCCATTTCCGTTCTGTCTTAGCCCATCTGCTGCTGAAACTCATCTTTACCTTTCAGCACCAGACTCACCTCTCCTGGTCAGCCTCTAAACTTTAGCTCATCCAAAACTCTGCTGCCCGTATCCTATCCTCTCGCCTATCACCCCTGTTCTCACTGACCTATGTTGGCTCCTGGTCCCCCCCAATGCCTCAAATTAAAACTTTTCATCTTTTGTGTTCAAACCTCTCCATGGGCTCGCCCCTCCCCTTTCTGTAACCATCTCCAGTGCTACAACTCTCTACTCCCAAACAGCCTCTTCCTGGCTCCAGCCTCTTGTGCATTCCCCATTACTTTGAAACCAGCACTAGCACCCATCCCATCAGCTACCTGGCCTCAACCGCCCTCCCCCCATGCCAGCTCTTCCATCTCCCTCTCCTTTAATAACCTCCTTAAAACCAAGCTTTTGGTCACTCCATCTAATATCTCCTTCTTTGGCTCAGCGTCCATTTATTTTCCTCTTGCATCTCAACACACTTTAGTCCATTTTTCTGAAAAAGATGCTACGTAAATGCAAGTTGAAGTAGCCACAAGAACCTGAATAGAATTACATATAGTCTATGACACAAACAGGCCATTCGGCCCAACTGGTCTATGCTGGCATTTATGCTCCACACGAGCCTCCTCCCATTCTTCTTCATTTAACTATCAGCATTACCTTCTATTCCTTTCTCCTTCATGTGCTTATCTAGCTTCCCCTTAAATGCATCTACGTTATTCGCCGTAACTACTTGTGGTAACGAGTTCCACTTTCTTACCACTCTTTGGGTAAAGAAGTTTCTCCTAAATTCCCTATTGGATTTATTGGTGACTATCTTATATTTATGGCCCCTAGTTTCAGTCTCCCCACAAGTGGAAACATCTTCTCTACATCTAGCTCATCAAACCCCTTCATAATATTATATATTAGGACATCGCTCAGCTTTGTCTTTTTTTTATATAAAAGAGAAAAGTGCCCCAGCTTGTTCAGCCTTTCCATACAAGTATATCCCCTCAGTTCTGATATCGCCCATGTGAATCTTTTTTGCACCTTCTCCAGTGCCTCTATATCCTTTCTATAATAGAGACCAGAACTGTGTAAAGTACTCTAAGTGTGAATAGATTTAGATTTTAAACTGTCAAATGCTGGACATACTCCAAGATGTGAGGGAGATCACGAGATAGGACTAACCAAATTAAAAGATCACTGCAGAAACCATTTCTATTGTGTTATTATCTCTGCCCCGAGGATCTAATCAGATATCTACTGTAGAAAAGGGAAAATCCTTGATCTAACAGACATTGTCTTTCAATAACCAGGATGTCACCTCGAACCTTCCTGGGTTCAGATTTAGTTTTTGACCCAAATTAAGGGAGGAGATCTCTGCTGCCTGACAATGGAATCCTACCCTTGCTCATTTTTCTTTTGCTCATCACTAGGATGTCCAAGAATCACAGTTTTCATGGTTAGTAAGGAGTCACCAATATTACTTTAACCCTTTCTACTCACGTCTTTTGAATTACTCATGAGATTAGGCGAAACAGAGAAAACAGATGTGGGAATTTATTTGTTCAGAAAAAGATGCTGCCCAGCGTCTGAGGATAGAAAAAACCCACAGGACCATGTAGTCATCCAAGGAAGCAAACTGATCTATCTCTGTGCAGCCCCAATGCTGAAAAATTCTTGACACCCCGCCAGGTACATTTTCCACTCAAGAGTAAATTGTGTGATGACCAAATCTGCCACTACACTGTCTAGCTTAATAGTGCAGCAGTGTACTAGTAGGATCATGCCCTGGCAAAGGAAGCATACAGACTTGCCCTCTACTCAGAGGTGGAAATGCTCCACAGCTAATCTCACTGTCCATATTGCGAGATAATTGATTGTTCTACTGCACATCAGTCCTGATCCCAATCCCCTTGTAAGTCGGTGCCCTGTCCTGTTGGGGAAAAGAGAGAGCTCTGTGCCGTGTCCAGCAGCTGGGCAGCCTCAGCTGCAGTAATCTCAAACAGGTAAGCATTGGTGACCACAAACATTGTTGCTGCCATCAGACTCAATATACTTAATATCCTTTCACTGGGACACATGACCCTTCTTGTAAGCAGAATTTCAGTTCCTTGAGTACTATAATCTGACCTAAAGCCAGAAAAACCTTTTACTGAGCAGCCAAAATGATGCTTCTAAGTTTTGTCTTGCATGGGTTGTAACTGTGCTTCTTACAATTAATTGTGAAGCCCAGCTCTCGGACTATATTTAGCTGCACTGACACAAAGACCTCAAGAACAGAGCTCTGTTGGAGAATAATTGGGAATTGATGAGGGAGAAGCAGCAACTGATGCCAAGGTAATGATTGAAATCTGCTATATCGTCTTAAAAAGGTAGAAATATGAAAATAACCTGTATGTGTTTTTCTGTGTCGTTGCAGCTCATCGCTGCGAGTGAACCGTTTTCCACAGAAAACCCAGTTACAGACAAAAGGTCGTTCTCCCGTGTGCCAGCGAAGATGAGCTCTAAGATGGGATGTTTTTCCATACGTCTTTCCACAACCTGGGAAGTGGCAAATGTGCTGTTTCTTCTTGCCTAAATTACTGGAGGATCTGAGGAAAAATATAATTTCAAATACTAGGTGTGTAAGCATTTTCAGTTCTATCCTCGGAATCCTGTAAACATTTAACAGTTTCAAAATTTTCTATAGATTTAACTGTCAATTGAATTAAATAGCAGCAACTAAAAATATTAACTTGGTAACTACTTCTAAACAACTCTAATGCAATGACTATTGTGAGTAATTGCAAAATTATACTCAGCAAGCTTTGCAAAACAGTAAGATTGGAGGAAAAGCACAGTCCTTTCAATTTTTGCAGTCTGATTTCTTTAAATTTCATGTACTAGGTTCCAAATTCTGCAATTATTCTGAAATCACTGTCATTCACCTTATTTCACATTTCTAAGTATTATGCAAATGAATACCTGAAATTACATTCAATCTTTATATAAATAGAACCTGAAAAATCAAGGTATTTACTGTCTACATCTCTAACAAATTTACTTACCTGGATAAATAAAATTCAGGCTTTGATGGCTAAAAATGATGCATCTTATAACAACTTGCATTTACACAGTGCCTTAATGTAGAAAAAGATCCCAAGAGGAAAAATAGACGCTGAGCCAAAGGAGGAGAGATTAAGTGATGTGCCCTTAAGCTTGGCTAAAGAGGTGGGTTTTAAGGAGGATCTTAAGGAGAGGGAGGAGTGGGACCTAGGCAGCCAAAGGCATAGATGCCAGAGTCAGAGGAATGGAGAGTTAAGGAGGGAGCATAGGGATGGAAAAAGTTAGAGATAGGAGGGATTTAAACACAGGAATGAGAATTTTTAATTTGAGGCGTTGGAGGACTGGAAGCAAACATAGGTCAATGAGAATGGAGGGGAGAGTGGGGAATAGGCAAGTGGGACAGTAAGGGATAGGATATGGACAGCAGTTTTGGATGAGCTGAATAATGAGAGGATGTGAGTTGTGAATAGTCTCAATCAGCTCAATATAGTGGTGAGAGTTTGTGGTAGGGGACAAAGACAATGATTTCAATCTTTACAATGTTTAGCTGCAGGAAGTTACAGCTCATCCAGAAATCAATGTTGAACAGCCAGGCTAACAGCACAAAAGCTGTGGAGGGGTTGAGAAAGGTGGTGGAGAGATAGAGCTGGGTTTTACTAGCGTACATGTGGAAGCTGACCAAATGTCTGCAAATGCCTCTACCAAGGGCAGCATGGAGAGGAGGAGGGGCAAGGATGGATCCTTGAGGGGTGCTGGTGGTGATGGTGCAGGGGTGGAAAGAGAAGCCCTTGCTAGTGATAGTCCGCCTACAAACAGATGAGTGAAGCCAAGCAAAGATAGCCCCACAAAGCTGGAAAACAGGAGTGGCACTACAGGAGGATAATGTGGTCAGCCTTTTTTTTTTTTTTTATTCGTTCATGGGATCTGGACATCGCTGGCAAGGCCAGCATTTATTGCCCATCCCTAATTGCCCTCGAAGGTGGTGGTGAGCCGCCTTCTTGAACCGCTGCAGTCCGTGTGGTGAAGGTACTCCCACAGTGCTGTTAGGGAGGGAGTTCCAGGATTTTGACCCAGCGACGATGAAGGACCGGCGATATACTTTAAAGTCAGGATGGTGTGTGACTTGGAGGGGAACTTGAAGGTGGTGGTGTTCCCATGCGCCTGCTGCCCTTGTCCTTCCAGGTGGAAGAGGTCGCGGGTTTGGGAGGTGCTGCCGAAGGAGCCTTGGCGAGTTGCTGCAGTGCATCTTGTAGATGGTACACACTGCAGCCATGGTACACCGGTGGTGGAGGGAGTGAATGTTTAAGGTGGTGGATGGGGTGCCAATCAAGCGGGCTGCTTTGTCTTGGATGGTGTCGAGCTTCTTGAGTGTTGTTGGAGCTGCACTCATCCAGGCAAGTGGAGAGTATTCCATCACACTCCTTACTTGTGCCTTGTAGTTGGTGGAAAGGCTTTGGGGAGTCAGGAGGTGAGACACTCGCTGCAGAACACCCAGCCTCTGACCTGCTCTTGTTGCCACAGTATTTATGTGGCTGGTCCAGTTAACTTTCTGGTCAATGGTGATCCCCAGGATGTTGATGGTGGGGGATTTGGCGATGGTAATGCCATTGAATGTCAAGGGGAGGTGGTTAGACTCTCGCTTGTTGGAGATAGTCATTGTCTGGCACTTGTGTGGCGCGAATGTTACCTGCCATTTATCAGCTCAAGCCCGAATATCGTCCAGGTCTTGTTGCATGCGGGCATGGACTGCTTCATTATCTGAGGAGTTGCGAATGGCACTGTCCGCCTACGAACAGAGTGAAGCCAAGCAAAGATAGCCTCACAAAGCTGGAAAACAGAGGAGTGGTACTGCAGGAGGATAATGTGGTCAGCCTTGTTGCAGGCTACAGAGCAGTCTACAAGAATGAAGGGAATGCATGAGTCAGTAAATATTATTCCTCACTTACACCATTTTGCTGCTGTGGAAGGGGTGGAAAGTTGATTGGAGGAATTGAAACAGGTATTTGAGAGATGGGGCACAGATCTGGGGGTGACAGCACATTAAAAAAGACTTGCATTTATATAGTGCCTTTCACCACCTCAGGACATTCCAAAGGCCTTTATAGTCAATGAAATACTTGAAGTGTAGTCACTGTTGTAATGTAGGATACGCTGCAGCCAATTGCGCATGTAAGATCCCACAAACAGCTGCGTGATAACGACCAGATAATCTGTTCTTTTGTAATGTTGAATGAGGGATAAATATTGGCCAGGACACTGGGGAAGAACGCCCCTTCTTTTCTCTGAAATAGTGCCATGGGATCTTTTACGTCCTCCCGAAAGCAGTTTAATGTCTATCTGAAAGACAGCACCTCTGACAGTACAGCACTCACTCAGTACTGCACTGGAGAGTCAGCCTAGATTTTTGTGCTCAAGTCTCTGGAGTGGGACTTGAAGCCACAACTTTGAGTCAGAGGCGAGAGTGCTACCAACTGAGCCACGGCTGACACTTAATAATTCAGGGACCTTGGTGAGAAAAGGGAGATTGGAGATGGGATGGTAATTTATGAAGGACAGAGTGGTCGAGGGTGCGTTTTTCTGAACGGGCACTAATGGCAGTTTTGAAAGGCTGGGAGACCCTGCTTGAGGAAAGGGAACCATTTACACATCACCTAGCATGGCGGTCCGCAAGGAGTTGGGTGGTCAATTGTTCACTGTTAATGGGATTGAGGGAACAAGAGGTAGGTCTTACAGACAAGATGAGCTTGGAGAGGGTTGGGAGGTGATTGGACAGAAACTAGAGTGAGAAGTATGACTGTAGGCAAGGGGAAGGGCAACGAGAAGCAGAAGATGAAGAACAATAATCAATATCTTGCTGACAGAAAAGCATAAGCACCTCATACTTGTTAGAGGTGAGTGGGCGTGGGATTTTTGGTGGTGGTTGGTAGTAGAAGAAAGGAGCCAGGTTTATCTTTGCCCTCCATGATAATTGTAGCGTGCAGTTTTAGCAGAAGAACGAGGCCTGGTAGGGCTTGATGCAGTCCAGCCATATCAAGGAGGAGTGGTGGGAGGGGGGGGTAGGCTGTAATAGAGGAAACACCCAATAGTTTTGGTGGAGACGAGGGCATTGATGTTGGAATAAAGGAAGTGGTTGAGCTAATCAACAGTGGCAGAGGTATTATGGCTAATACGAGGGTCAGAGTCTAGGCACTTAGGAGTTTGAGAGTGCAATTACAAACTCTTTTTCACGGTGAATGCAGAAGGAAGAGAGTTTGAAAGAGAGTAGGGGAGTGGTGAGGGATACAAGGGAGTGATCAGAGGTAGCTGTGTTAGTGAGAAACCACGGGAGATAGTGAGTTTGAGAGGGTGGCCCTGAATATGAGTGGGAGCAGTGGCCAAGGATTGTTTGGGGGGGGGGGGTCAAATTCTAGATTTGGCCAATAAGTGTCCTGTTGGTACCTCCAGCCTGCTTCCTCCTCGCAAGCATAACTCTGCCTCTGTTCCAAAGCGAGTAGACACTGTTCAGAGCCAGAGACAAAATGGTGAGCACCTGGAGACCAAAGGTCCAGTGGAGAGTGCTGCAGGAAGGAGAACGAGTTGGGAACTGGAGAATACCGACCTCAGTCCAAAAACCAAGCCGGGAACGGCACAAAATTGCAGGCCGAAGATAGGGAACGGGTTCCTGAGAGTTGAAGGGAGGTTGGTTGACCTCAAAAATAATTGAATTGGCGGGTGGGGGTCATAAAACCCCTGATGACCCCTCCCCCTCACCACAACTGGGTGGGAGAGTTTACATGAAGGTTTAGGGAGGACAGGAGAGTGGTGATTTAGAGAGACGGGGCAAGGGGAACTGAGATGAAGCTTAAAATAAGAATTCGGAGTTGTTCAGTGCTGAGGGAAGGAAAAAAGGAAAAATATCTTGGAGAAACTCAGGATCGGGTTTGGGAGTAGCAGATGATGAGGATTTTAAAAAGAGTCCACAAGGATGGAACACCTTTGAGAGTAATCAAACTTTCACAGTGCTCGAAGGAGGTGGTGAGTAGGGTGAACAGCCAAGGTAAGACTTGGTGAAGAGACCACACTGCCACTGTGGCAGTTTAAACAGAGCTGCATTGTAAACTGCATCCAATTGATATACTTCACCAAGTGGTGCAATATCCTGTTTACAGACAATCTTGCACTCAATTTTCAACAAGATTGTGTAAAAAATTCATCTTGTAAAATGGAGATCAATGATCAGAGACTGAAAATTGTATGAACTACTGAAGGCCCAGTTTACATTTCAATTTAGATACAAAATGGCCTGAAATGGATCAATTCAATTTGACTAATTTATTTACATTCATGAATTACAGTAGTCTTCTGAAAATTCCAAGGTTTGAAATTCTAACATCTGGAACTGTAATTTTGACAAGGTCTGGATGGTGAAGTTGAATTTTAAATTCACAATGATCTGAACTAATCAATTCAATTTCACTACTTTTATACACCTCCTTACCCCATATCTCCTGATGAAATGGGGTAAGGATTTTCCTTCTGCTCCTTCTAGCAGGAGTCACTAGATAGCAATCAGAAGTGGGACCCTATCCCCCCCAAGTCCTGAAACAGAAGCCAAATGTAATGCGCCCATTAGATTATTTAATTCAACACAGACCTACAGATCTTCCTATATTTGACAGATTTTAAAGCCAAGTCCTGACTTCAGAAATATTTAATATGGAGTCAGAAATTAAAAAAAACAAAATTACATCAAACTCAGACTAAAAACTAACACGGTTTTATCTCTCTGAAAGTTTGATTACTCACACAAGCAGCATCAATTGAAATAAAGTAATAATGACCAAGACAGACACTACGCACCGTATGGAGGGCCCAAAGAATTCTGTAGCAGCTCAAGGCCAATTTCTAAAACAAGCCAACCACATTCTGTGGCAAGTCTGTCCAGAATTGAGTGGGGGGAGGGGGGAGGAAGAGAGGATCTCAATTGTAACAATTAAAATATATATATATATATATATCTCCCCCTTGTTATAATATACAAAATATTTTAAACTGTCTCCTCAGTATTATTTCTAAATACTGTATAAACAATTTTGCTCAGAAAAGTTCGGCTATTTAAAACTGTTCTGTTATGCAGTTGTTCACAAAATTGCCGACATAAAACACCTAACTGCCTCACCGGATATTTCATCCAGGAAGATTTAGATACTAAGTAGCTGGCTAATTGGTGACTTGTGTTTACCATTGTATCTTCTAGTTTGGTGAGCAGTGCTAAACATTAAAAGTACTCAAACGGAGTTTTCCCATTTTAGAATTTTAAATTGTAACGCTTCCTTAATATGTTAATGCTTGTGAGCCCAACTTGTTGACAGAGATACTATATTCAATATGTGCTTATCTCACCAGCACATTAAACAAACTAGAATATGTATTGTCATTCTAAATGGGGAAAAAATACTATGACTGTTTATATCATTCTAGTACACAAGTCACATACCACCACTTTTAAAACCCTTTTTTGTCAGCTAAATGCACGTCACACATGGAAACCCATCACCACACTTAAGGCACTTTTGCATTTGGCGCTTCAGCAGTTTACCTCATAAAAGAGCATCATCTGTGTGCTGGTTCCTGACTTTACACTGCCAAAACTGACACTTATCCCAACAGGAGAATTATAGATACATATTTTCATGGGTTTAGATTCACCAGCAGGATAAGAGAACTGATTTCAGCAATGCAAACGTTGAGAGCTGCCACGTGCCACTCTCCTGTAATTCTTTAGAAATATGAATGTAGAAATGCTGATGTTAAAACAACTCATGTTCTCCGAATCTAACTACGGAGAAATCCATATAGGTAGAGCTTACTTGCTTGATAGGGTGCATAAATTTTCTGCATTGGGATCACCCCACTTTACCAAAGTCCAGAGACCTTCTGTACACAATAGCAACAGCAAAGGTACTGGTGGAGTTTAAGCAGCTTAAATCTTGCAATTTATGAGCACAAAGCGCTTGTAAGCTTCCTGCTGCTTTAAGACCATTCAACTCTACAAGCCAATGCCCTAATGGGTAGTCTCTAGCCTAAGAGATGAATCTCGGCCCTCATGACAGGTCTAACCTCCATTAAGGAGCCGGTTCAATCACTATCATCCAGTGTGCACCTGCTTGGTTTCAGTATTGGATTACTAAGTTGGAAAGGTTGACACTTCAATTCTTTCAATGCCAAGCTCACCACCTTGCCTCTAAAGAGATATGGTTTACCTGCCCCAGTCCCTTAAGGATGATATTAACTGAGAATTGATTCAGTTTGTACAGGCCAGCTGATGCAAGGAGCCGAGATTAATGACACTAGATAATTCAGCGACCTAACAGGTAAACTGTGCAAGGTTGAAATGCACTGACAACTGAAAATCACTGGTGATTAGAAGACCAATTTCACTTAACACCAGATTTTGAATACCAGATATTTGTTCCAATACAATGAAGAAAACTGTTTGAGGGGGAAAAAATGGCAGGAATAAAATCCAAATGGTGGAGGGGAGATTCAGCAGCAGATTCTGCAACTGGGAATCAGAATACCAGAGGCCCTAACTGTAGGGAGGGGAAGGGGGCAAAGAAAATCTCCCTTGAGATTTCCTCAAAATGATGAATGCATAATGTGCCTCATTGTCACTGAGGTCTCCTGGAACTCATTTTAAATCACTTTCAGAATCAGAGGAATTTACCAAAATTCTTCTCCCCCCAAATTGGCCTAAGTTTTTAAAAATCTCTGTCTTTTTGTGTCTCCCAGGAGATTACATGGCTTCTGGTGGGTAGAGAGCATTATTGGGAGTCATAAACTTTCCACTGGCTGGAGTCATACCTAGCACAAAGGAAGATGGTTGTGGTTGTTGGAGGCCAACCATCTCAGCCCCAGGACTTCGCTGCAGGAATTGCTCGGGGCAGTGTCCTAGGCCCAACCATCTTCAGCTGCTTTAGCAATGACCTTCCCGCCATCATAAAGTCAGAAGTGATGATGTTCGCTGATGATTGCACAGTGTTCAGTTCCATTCGCGACTTCTCAGATAATTAAGCAGTCCGTGCCCGCATGCAGGAAGACCTGGACAACATTCAGGCTTAGGCTGATAAGTGGCAAGTAACATTCGTGCCACACAAGTGCCAGGCAATGATCATCTCCAACAAGAGTCTAGTCACCTCCCCATGATATTCAAAGGGATTACCATCACCAAATCCCCCACCATCAACATCCTGGGGGTCACCATTGACCAGAAACTTAACTGGACCAGCCACATAAATACTGTGGCTATAAGAGGCTGGATATTCTGCAGCAAGTGACTCACCTCCAGACCAATGTTACCTCTAAGCTGCTTGGAAGCGCAGTAATGGGAAAGGTCTTGTGCAGGCCGCTCACTGTCTTTTACATTGTAAATACCGCGTATGCGCAGAAATTTAAAGGGACCACAAATTAAAAGAAACTGGCCGTGCAGAACAAAGCGCAGCTTACAGGGAATATTGCTCCTGAATCTCAAAGCCTTTCCACCATCTACAAGGCACAAGTAAGGAGTGTGATGGAATACTCTCTACTTGCCTGGATGAGTGCAGCTTCAACAACACTCTAGAAGCTCCACACCATCCAGAACAAAGCAGCCCGCTTGATTGGCACCCCATTTCACCACCTTAAACATTCACTCCCTCCACCACCGGCGTACCGTGGCTGCAGTGTGTACCATCAACAAGATGCACTGCAGCAACTCGCCAAGGATTCGACAGCACCTCCCAAACCTGCGACCTCTACCACCTAGAAGGACAAGGGCAGCAGGCGCATGGGAACACCACCACCTGCAAGTTCCCCCCTAAATCTCACACCATCCTGACTTGGAAATATATCGCCATTCCTTCATCATCGCTAGGCCAACATCCTGGAACTCCCTCCCTAAAACACTGTGGGAGTACCTTCACCTCACGGACTGCAACGGTTCAAGAAGGCGGCTCACCACCACCTTCTCGAGGGCAATTAGGGATGGGCAATAAATGCTGGCCTTGCCAGCGACGCCCGCATCCCATGAATGAATAAAAAGTCATGAAGCTCAATTATGACATAACTGTACGGGGCAGGCTTTGTGGACCAGCTGGTCGTTTCCTGTTCATATCGTTTCTATCTAGTATCAAAAAGGGAAGATTTCTGTCAATTTGGTACATGGTTTTAAAAATAGACTGGGTTAAAATTGAATATTTCACAATGTAAACAGGAGTCAAGCTGTTTGTAGGAAAACAAGCCAGATAGTTTGATCACAAAATTAGGAAAATATGGGGCTTTGTTTTAAGGCCGTGGTAATGAGAGCCATTTGCAGGAAGGCAAATATATTGTAGCATTAACACCATCCATAGAAAATGAGAGTTCTGTTCTGCTCTCAGGCTGCCTCTGGACTTCAAAGGCATGACTGCACCTTGAGGGGTGGAGGGGTGGGGTCCGGTCCCATAGCAATAAGTCACAGCTCTTAGCTTCAGTCCTATCTACAGACCTGAACTCAGTGGATTAGTTATTCACATCATCTACATACAACCTTGCATCATGAAAGTCTGCTTATCAGGCTGTCCACGAAAAAATGATCATTTTAACCTAGTGTGGATGGATTGTTTTAATTATTGCAGTTAAGTAACATGCTGTGCCTTACTGCTATTGTTATATTTGTAAATAAATCTGAATCAATTTTTGCTTGAACCTAATGGTCTGACTGATATTTTCATCTTTCAAAAGGAGCAAGGAGAATGTGGTGGGCATCCCTCGTGATCACCAGTAACCAATATCACAATAAAAGGGTCATTGTTAATCCAGGGTAAGCTATCTCAGACATTGCATGTATAAGGACTCGGGTTTTGGCTCATAGGAAACTCTGCTTACGGAAATGGTCTTTCATTTTTTTTTCGCTGCAAGTACAAGATAGAAATGGTGGGAGAAAGTTATAATTAACATGCAATTAGTTTGCCAAGCTTACCCATGGTGTACAATGAACAGATGAAGGCTATGGAAGCACTAGTTTTGCCATTATACATTTCCCCTTAAAGAACATTTTGATTATGTAGTAAGCCTTGTGTTCACAGAATCTTTACAATACTTAAAAGGATTTAATTTGTACTGAACAGAAACATACCTTCCCAAAACATCCTTACAGTTAGGACAAGTACATGCTACTCGACGGAGTCGTTTTCCTGGTTGATACTGCTGATCATTACCATCCTCATCCAGGTTCACAGACACTTGCGCTAAATCACTGGAACTAAGAACAGTTGCAGTTCCCACATTAGTGACTGTAGAAGGTTGTGATGCTAGCTGCCAGGATTCAGAGTCATCGTCTTCTTCTTTTATCTGTATACCTGGAATGAGTAAGGGCATGTTCAATTCTCATCTGTAACTTCAAAACTATGAAAATTCTTCTGTTTAACCCTTTCATCAACCATTGTGCCACAAAAATGTACAATAAGTTTAAAATGTAACTATACTGTATGCAATAAGGCTTTGTTTCCCGGTTTTCAGAATTTATCGGGGGATTTTATTCAAATTCTTTTCATTTTTACTAAATCTGTCATTTTTATAGTATTTTAATTTTCTTCATTCAAACAAAAGTCAAGTAGTGCTGTGAAATCAAGTTTAAATATAGGTATCTAGCTCCAGAAAAAGAAAAAGAAACTAATTTCCTGGTGCAACTGTGCAAACAGGATTATGGAGAGCTCCTGCTAAGACTTCTTACCCTGTAATCTTCAGTGTTTTCAGCATAACCACTGCATTCAGAAAAACATTATCAGTTTAATCTGAAACTTGGGAACATTAGATATAGCCCCAAGATAATCAATGTAGTAATCAAGTACAAGCAACTTAGTTGTCAATACAACAGTATATACATGGTACACCATTATCAAATCCTAACATATGAATTGCTAGAAGAGTAGGAGATCACCACGAAGGTGAAAAACAGGAAATAATTTGTGCACTGAGGCTACCCATCTAATTACAAAATAAAATTACTGAATGACAAAAATGATACTTTTCAACCCACTCCCATTTGTGAAATATGGATTACACCATAGTACTGGCTTGGTGATCTCCTTTAAGCACATACTTGTAAATTTAATCAGCATCCACACCATCACCAACTACCTCAGGAGTCTGACGGCGCTGCGGCTAGGTTGGTGTAATGAGATCACAGACTGGGGGCTGCTGGGAATGAACGCATCCAATGACGACTGCCAGCAGGACAAGGAGGGTAATAATGAGCCAAAGTCTAGCCATCCGTTTTGAGGAGCTAAAGACATTGACACAGAGCATAGTCTCCATCGCAGCGCACTGCCACTATATGGAGCGACTTTCCCTCGGTCACTGTGCCCAAGGCATGACTGCTGCTGCAAGCCACACGAAGTCGTCGCACATCGACATCTCCTGCTGTGATAAGATCACCGACCAAGTGCTGGAAGTCCTCTCACAGGAGTGCAAGTGGCTGAAGAGTCTGGACATCTCCAAGTGCGGCGTGCTGACGATTGCAGGCATCAAGCAAATCCAGCTGTTCCTTCCCACGCTCACCAGCGTTCAGGCTAGATACTTGTGTGGGCTGACCTGTCTCACTCAGTGAACAAGGACTGGACAACAAGTCAAACAGCTCTTAATCCCCATGCAGTTGAAACCGGGCTTTGATACACTGAGTGCTGTGGCCAGTGAGCAAAGTTTGACTGAATTTTAGTAATGCAGTTATTTCTGACACAGCTGGTGTATTACTGCAGGTAGCTTAATATAAATTACTAGGGTTACATGAAGTAGGGTGTGAGGAGGCTCATCTGGAGCATAAACACCGGCATAGACCAGTTGGACCGACTGGCCTGTTTCTATGCTGTAAATTTGATGTATGCGGAATAAAGCAGAACAAAAAAAGATAAATTCAGGTAAAATCATAATGAAAATAAGATTATCTTTTCCTCACAGTCCCCACCTTCAAAAGCCTCCTCAAATCCTATCTCTTGAATCAAGTGTTTGCCCTCCTCTAACCTTCGCCCAATTCTGAGATGTCTGATCAGCTTCGCTGTTGAGGTACCTTGGAAGATAACAGCCCAAAAATTCGGCCGTTCTCGGGTGAGTACTCAGTGCGTACTCACCCGTATTCATTCCCGAAGTGCCGGTTTCCTGCATGCACTGCGCATGCGCGGGAAACCGGCACTTCCGGTATGGCGAAGGGGGCGGTTCCTAGGTGAACCGCGTGCGCGCTAGAGGCGCACGCAGCACACTTAGTTTTTTTTTCAGGTTTCAACGCGAGGGTAAGTATTGAAGATTCTACACAAGTAAAAAGGAGGCGTAAGACCCCTTTTGAACAAGGTAAGTAGTTAATTAAGTATAATTTTAAATTTTTTTCAACAGGTTTATCTTTTTTAGAGACTTTAAAGATAGGTAAGTTTATTTTTATAACTTTTAAAAAGTATTTTAATTTTTTCAAAAATTTAAATTTTTGTTTAAAGTGGTTTATTTATTTAACTATAGTTATTTTATTAATGTGATGGTTTTTTTAAAAAAATTATTTGAGGTTTAGCTGTTCTTTTGGGGCCGATTTCAATTCACAGATTTGACACTCCTGTCAAATCTATGAATGAAAGACGGTCTGCTGCCATTGGCTCTCCATGGCCCACGTGATCCCAGGGGTCGCATCGCACTAACTGCGCCCCTGGAACACGCAAGCACTGCGCGCCGGCACTAGGGAGAGGCCCAGGACCCGAAATTCCTGCGGGGGCAAACAAGGACGGCAGACGCGGTAGGTGCTATCGCGCGCGATCCTTACCCCCGCGGCAAGCCTCCGAATCGAATTTCTAGGCCAACAACTATACACTATTCGTAGTAATTGTTGTTTAATACCAAAACATTCGCTGCACCAATGGCTCAACACTTTTATTCTGTTTATTCACAGTGATGCCAAGTTAACCTATAACTTGACAGGTTACCCTGTGAAGATACAAGCATGCGCAAACAGAAAGATCATATTCACAATGGATTTAAAAAAACAAAATATAAACTGGGTAATCCAACCAAACTAGAATTTGAGCTAGCAAACAATGCATGATTATTTTCTAACTCAATGTGTCAGGGATGCGAGAAGAGGCACCCAAACATCTTGACAGTAATGGTAGATAAGCCAGAAAGCAAAGTAGTATGGGGTAGCTGGGCAAAAGAGAGCATATCTATTAATGCATGACCCCTACTGAACACTGAATAATCTTAACTGAAAGCCTTGATTAAAAAAAATCATGGTACTAGGAAATAACCCAACACTAGCAAAAATCATCAAATAATGGCCCAGAAATTAAACATCGATGGTTCCCGCGGGGGTAAGGATTCCCCGCGATATCGCACTCCGCGCCTACCTTTTTGTTTGGGGCCCACACGAACTTTAGTTTCAGAGCCTCTTCTTGTTGCAACCGCGCAGTGTGTGCGTATCCCAGAGGCGCAATTAGTTCGTGCGAGCTCTGGGATCACGTGATTCAGTTAGAGCCAATGGCAGCACACCATCTTTCATTCATAGTTTTGACAGCAAGAGCTGTCAAAGCTATGAATACTACAAACCCCCAAAAGAACAGCTAAACCTCAATAAAAAAAATTTAAAAAGCCATCACATTAATAAAATAAGTATAGTTAAATAAATTAACCACTTTAAACAAAAAATTAAATTTTTGAAAAAATTTAAAGTTATAAAAATAAACTTACCTTTCTTTAAAGTCTCTAAAAAAGATAAACCTGTTGAAATTTTTTTTAAATAACATTTAATTAACTACTTACCTTGTTAAAAGGGGGTCCTACGCCTGCTTTCTTTATGTGTAAAATCTTCACCACTTACCTGCACGTTCAAAGCTGAAAAAAAACCTAAGTGCACTGCATGCGCACAGCCTGTAGCGCGCACGCGGTTCACTTAAGAACCGCCCCCTTTGCAATTCACGAAGTGCCGGTTTCCCGCGCATGCAGGAAACCGGCAATTCGGGATCTAATACGCGAGAGTACACAGTGCGTACTCTCGCGTATTGGGTTTAATTTTCGGGCCATTGAATCTTTCAGAAAGAAATCTAGGCCAGATATTTTAAGGAACAGGGATTCTAGTAGAAATCAGCAACCTGCTCATCTGCTGAACAGGAAACAGCAACCATGCAAGCAGGACTGGAAACAATGAAAGAAGTCACGATCGCTGGAAATGAAGCCAAACAGAAAGCAGCTCAAAAAATGGCTTCAATAAAGTGGCATAAAATCAATTTACAACAACCCTCCCCCCCGCAAGCTAAAATATAATGCTCTTACCAAAATACAGAAAAGTTTAAAGTGAGCCTTAAAGAAAAAAAACCTGCATTTATCTAGCGCCTTCCACGACAATTGGACGTCCCAAAGCACTTTACAGCCAATGAAGTACTTTTTGAAGTGCAGTCACTGTTGTAATTTTGGAAACGCGGCAGCCAACCTGCACACAGCAAGCTCCCACAAACAGCAATATGATAATGACCAGATAATTATTATTTTTTTTAAGTGATGTTGGTTGAGGGATAAATATTGGCCAGGACACCGGGGAAAACTCCCCTGCTCTTCTTCGAAACTACATCTATTCCGTCCACCTGAGGGAGCAGACAGGGCCTCGGTTTAACATCTCATCCAAAAGACGGCACCTCTGATAGTGCAGCACTCCCCCTCAGTACTGTACTGGAGTGTCAGCCTAGATTTTTGTGCTCAAATCTCTGGAGTGGGAATTAAGAAACCTCATCCCCTACCAAATCAGAGATTCATGAGCAACACAACTCCCTGCATAAAAAGCAAGAATCAAGCTACACTCCCCCAATGCAGATGATCGAGCAAAGTTACAACCCCCCACAAATGAGCACAGTTCAGGAGACAATCTCCCAATCCAAATCATTCGTCTTCGTTACCCCCGAGCAGAGATAGCCCCTAATACCCCATCAGCAAATAAAGACACCAGAAACCAAATCCACAACACTCAGCAAATAGGGGCCAACCCCACGCCCAAAACAGAGCTGAGATTGGACGCCACACCACTGCTTAGACATAACTTCCACATCCCGCTACGAGTGAGCAGAGATAGCAGACAAGCCCCTTGAGCAGACACCAATCATAAACTGTACAGAGATAAGGAGCAATACATGGGAAAACAAACTGCAAAGCCTTTAGATGCTAAACACAACACAGGGGAGGTAGAACCTCTATTAGTTTAGCTGAGTTTAAAAATCAGGACTCTGTAAAGGTTTATCCAATTTAGAACAAATAAAATAGGCTTCCCAGATTGCACTTTTCATTCCTTCACGACTGTTGCACCATTATTGATCCTCTTCTCCTTATTCAATCCAGTTTGGAGGCCTTTTTCCATATTCAAAATTCCTGCACTTTTAACTATTGGACTGGGTCAGTTACTTTAAATATTTTAACCTGGTTCAATACATCACGGTACAGTGGTGTAGTGGTTATGGTCCAAGACGAGTAATCCAGGTCACTGGTCCAAATCTCACCGCAGCAAGTTGCAAAACTGAATTCAGTTACTCTGGTAATGTGTGGGCTGGCAACAGAAAAAAAAACTGCTGGGCTTTCATCAAACTCTTTCAGGGTATAGAATTCCTACACAGTCTGGCCTATACGTGACTCCAATCTCACTACCTGGTTAACTCAATACACTTGGAAGGGGCCTAACTCAGAGGTTCTCAACCAGGGGTCTGCCAATGCGTAGGCAAAAGTAATGCTTTTTTGCCTCAAAGAAAAATGGAGAGTCGTTATAAAGCAGCGTACGGACGCACCTGGAGACGGACAGCAGCGCGTGGGGATAGTCCTAGCAACTGACCTGGAGACAGTAAGGCCGCGACTTCTAGGTAAGTCCTAGTTCCACTTTGGGCAGGGGGGGGGTTTGACGATTAACCAGATGAGTTGCAGGCAGTCACTCCAATAACCCATGAGGCAGGTCAGGCCCGGCAACTTATCGTGCGGCACCTCTCTAGAACTGGGAATTAATGTGGTGCAGGTTCAATGCAACTTTTCAAAGCGTCCCCTTTATAGGAAGGTAAAAAGCAAATTACTGCAACAGTACACATACTGGAAAACAGGTCAGGCAACATCTACAGGAAGAGCAAGTATTCTTCAGAAGGGATTGAGGTATCTGATAAAATGTTCGTCCATTTGAGGTTGGGGTATCATGCTTTACTCACCATTCGGGTGAGGGCTGGGACATTTTTTATATATATCTTGATTCTTGGGATGTGGGCAAGGCTGGCATTATGCCCATCCCTAGTTGGTGTGTGTTTATTACATGCTGAAAGCGCAGAAATTAACATATCCTCAGCTTATGTAATACGTCTCGCTACGCAAGATGTAATGTTTCACATTAAGTAAAACAATTAAACAGATATTTATTATTTTTTGTATAACTTTTTTTTTACAGAAAAAATACTTGTGTTGTGTTACAGGGGGTCTGTGGAATTTTTATAACATGGGAGGGGGGCCTCAAAAGCAAAATGGTTGAGAACCCCTGGTCTAACTAGCTACTGTTATTCAGAGCAACAGATAATAAATGTGGGCTTGCCAGCATTGTTGACATCATGAGAAGATTTCTGTAAAATGTAACAAAACTGATGCAATTCGGGAATCAGAAAAATATAATCGATTGGAGCATCTGCAAAACCGAGGCGCTATTGTGCCACCACTGGCGTATAATTACAACATGACATATTTACATAGGCAGTATCCATTATAAATGTGGGCACAGGAATTTATAATAGAAAAAGTTGATGTGTGACAAAAACATCTTATTTAATTCTTTTACTGTATTTCCATAAGGACTGAATCAGTGAATGAAGTTAATCCCTTACTTCACTTTGTTGTCCACTCTCCTGTGAACTAACACTGCAACAGTTGAACTTGTAGCTGAAGTACAGGCTCACTGCTCCCCCCATGCACAAACCACAAAATTAAAGTTTCCTAAGCTTTTAACTGCAATTATATTAAAAATCTTACTTCTGCAAGCACTTTTCCATTTTAAATAGAAAATGTTGTCACATTTTTGTGTCTGGCTTATTTCCAGGCAACTGCAGCAAGACATAACTGAGTAGAGACATGTGTTTATGTAAAAAGCTCAAACACTCAGTTTAAAAGAACTCAAAAGGATTTGTAAAATTACAAAATGCCTTATTAATTTGGTTTCAGAAAATTATTTACAGTAATGTTGAAAGTACGGTTTTCTTATTCTGCTTATTTATCTGGCTTCCAGATACATATATATCCAACAATGCAACTAGTTTAGGACAATATGCAAGTCAGTGTGGCGTTTTCCACCAATTGGAGCAATCATGAGGTGCAATAGGTATCCCATGCATCTTTCCAGTGTACAATTGCAGAAAGAGGACAGAGGACTGGCTAACTAACAGAAAACAGAGAGTCAGGATAAATGGGTCATTTTCAGGTTGGCAAACTGTAACTAGTGGGGTATTTTAATGACTTGGATGAAGGGACCGAGTGTAATTTAGCCAAATTTGCTGACGATACAAAGATAGGTGGGAAAGCAAATTGTGTGGAGGATGCAAAGAATCTCCAAAGGGATATAGATAGGCAAAAATCTGGCAGATGAAGTTTAATGTGGGAAAATGCGAGGTTATCCACTTTGGTTGGAAAAATAAAAAAGCAAATAATTATTTAAATGGGGAGAGATTACAAAATGCTGAGGTAGAGGGATCTGGGGGTCCTTGTACATGAATCACAAAAAGTTAGTATGCAGGTACAGCAAGTTATTAGGAAGGCAAATGGAGTGTTGGCCTTTATCGCAAAGGGAATGGAGTATAAAAGTAGGGAAGTCCTGTTACAACTGTACAGGGCGTTGGTGAGACCACACCTGGAGTACTGCGTACAGTTTTGGTCTCCTTATTTAAAGGATATACTTGCATTGGAGGCAGTTCAGAGAAGGTTCACGTGGTTGATTCCGGAGATGAAGGGGTCATCTTATGAAGAAAGGTTGAGCAGGTTGGGTCTATACTCATTGGAGTTTAGAAGAATGAGAGGGGATCTTATTGAAACATATAGGGGGGAGAAATTCAGTATCGCCCATTTGGGACACAATTATCGGCCAGGCGCAAAGTTTATCGCCTGGCGCTAATTATCGCCTCCGACTGCAAACTTGGCTTCCATCGCCCCTGGAGGTGATTTGAGCGCTAAATCAGGCGCTACACACCTCTCTTAAGGCGCTAATGCAGAAGAGTGAGGCGCTACCTCAGAGCGCTGGCAAAGCTCATGTGATGTCAGTGAGCAATGGAACACAGACACACTGGCGCCAGCCAGTTCTTAAAGGGGAGGGTCGATCTTGCTCTCCAGCCACACGCTGCTCATTGCAGCCTTGAATCTCGGCCTAGAGAGACCTGTACATCAATTCTGCTGGAAAGAACAATGGAGGCGCCCAGGGAAAGAGCTCAGCGTGCAGCCCCATAGTCTCTTCTAAATCGATGCAAGGTCAAATCAAAATGAACCTGCAAAGTGCTGTTCAGTACCCAAAACTCCTTCACACAGTGTTGAATCTCTCCAGAAGTCTCTCGTTCTCTCTCGGAATGCGTGGTGCAAAAATGTCGCTGACAAAAAAAGGCAGGAAACGGCCGCCTTTAAATAGCGCTCCCCAGTCCCTTCCTGACTGCAAAGCTTTCCCCTCTACCCGTCGTTAGCGGCAGGCGGAAAGGCAGGGGGCGCCACTCAATATCCGGTCCGGGGTGCTACACGCTCGACTGACGTCATGATCTGCGGGCGCAGGAGATTGTGGCGGTAGTGTTCAGTGCCGCCGCAAAATGTCTGGTCAATTTCACGAGCGGCGCAAACATCAGCGCGTCCACACGCTTGTTGCTTTGCGCCCCGTTAGCGCCCTCTTAGGGTGCTAACGAGAGGCGCTAATCAACCGATTTTCCCCCCATAAGATTCTGAAGGGGCTTGACAGGGTCGATGCAGAGAGGATGTTATCCCTCGTGGGGGAATCTAGAACAAGGGGGCATAATTTCAGAAGGGGGCACCCTTTTAAATCGGAAATGAGGAGGAATTTCTTCTCTGAGGGCCGTGAATCTTTGGAATTCTCTTCCCCAGAGAGCTGTGGAGGCTGGATCATTGAATATATTTAAGGTGGAGTTAGACAAATTTTTGAACGATAAGGGAATCAAGGGTTCTGGGGAGCCGGTAGGGAAGTGGAGTTGAGGCCAAGATCAGATCAGCCATGGTCTTATTGAATGGCGGAGCAGGCTCAAGGGGCCAAATGAGCTACTCCTGCTCCTACGTCTTATGTTATGTTCTAAAAGAGCATTTTTAAAATCCTGTGGCATCCTAATTCATTCATTTCATGCACAATGTTTATAAATTTTAGCTCATAGGACTTGCAACTCTGCCTATGCTACTTGTGCTTGCAGCAAAAAGGCAAAGTGTTGGGAGAAATTTGAGTGACAATAGTTGTTGCAGCAAAAGTGGGATAAAATATCACCTGCAGCCCAAAAATAGGATGATAAGCAAATTATCAGAAGCAAACAGAAGGAGACAGACAGGGGGCCAAGGACTAGAATTTGCTCATCTGGCAACTGAAGAAACAGATAAAAGCAGGTGTGCCAATTAGAAGTGTCTAGACTCGAGGCCACAAGCAACAGTGCAAGCACAAGCATCAACAGCATAGATAGGAGGCTGAAAAGAGAGCATCAAGAGGCTCTATGCAAGCTGAGGCAGAGGGAAAGGAGGAGAAGCACTGATGAATAATTTGCATCAACTTTGAGGCCATCCAGCCCATAACCATGTGCACAATAATTTTACCAAATCTAATCTATTATTTTAAATTAGCAAACCAATGCAAGTGAGAGAGAGAAACATGGGCTGAAAGGCTGGTACTGTCACTTGGCAATAAAAGACTTGCTGCGTTTTCACATGTAGATTTGATAAACAGGACAGATTTTATTGTAAACAAGCAATTCTTGCTGCTTATGGCTTGTGCCAGAAAGTTAGTCAGAAATTTAAAAGGTTGCAGCAGACATACAGCTCTGGTTATAGAAAACTGGTGATAGAAATACATGCTATGTTAACTTTGTGGTTTAAGGAGAAAAATACAACTTCTTATAAAGAAATACATCAATGATGAGATTGTTTGCTGCAAAAGGTTCCAGAGGATTTATGGGCATCGTTGCTGAACCAGAAGCTCAAAACCCTGGTCAGATGGCTAATCAAGCCAATTATTTTGCAGCATCTGGAGCGCTGGAGGGCCAATGAGTGAGTGGAAATTCAACAGTTTTGCATAGTCCAACCGGCAGGCAAATCAATGAGTCAAATGATCAATCTGCAGTCTGCACCCTGAAAGCCTGTGTTGGTACGGCCATGCAGGTCAGCAACTTGCATTTATATAGCGCCTTTAACGTAGTAAAACGTCCCACGGTGCTCCAAAGGAATGTAATCAGGCAAAAATGGACACTGAGCCAAAGAAGGAGACATTAGGACAAGTGACAAAAAGCTTGGTCAAAAAGACAAGTTTAAGGAGCATCTTAAAGGAAGAGAGAGACACAGCGGTTTCGGGAGGTAATTCCAGAATTAGTGCAGAGATATCTGAGGCATGATTGCCAATGGTGGGGCGAAGGAAGTGGGGGATGCAAAAGAGGCCAGAGTTGGAGGAACGCACAGTTCTTTGAGGGTTGATGGGCTGGAGGAGATAGGGAGCAGCGAGGCCATGGAGGGATTTGAACACTAGGCTAAAGGAGAAAAAAAAAACCGAGGCACTGCAGGTCCAGGAGCCAACGTAGGTCAGCAAGCACAGGGGTGTTGGGTCTTAGTGCGAATTAGGATACAGGCAACATTTGGATGAGCTTAAGTTTATGAGGGTGAAAGATGGGAGGCCAGCTAGGAACGCATTGGAATAGTTGATCGGATCTTCCCAGTGTTTAAATGGAGGAAATTTTGGCTCAGCCAGGACTGGACGTTGGTCAAGCAGCCTGACAACACTGAGGCAGTGGATGAGTTGAGAGGTGGTGGTGAGGCAGAGCTGGGTATAGCCAGCGTTCATGTAGAATGTGATGTGTTTTTCGATGATGTCGCCGAGGGGCAGCATGTCAGATGGAAAATTAAATGATACAGATGCAATAAGGTGGAACCTCAAAGCAAACGGTTGCTCCTCTGAAAGAGTTTGCGAGAGTCAGGGGCTTTATAATGAGATATGAAGGTGCCATGAGACATGAAAATGCAGGCAATTTGACATCATACTTATGCCCGAGCAGTGAATGAATGGCCAACAGAAGACTAGTGAGACATGGCTGTCATCCGAATCTGGTACACCTGCGTCTATTGTGAGCAATCAGAAGGCAGGAATTACATTTATGGGATAATGTGGCTTGCATATGCGCTCTTGGCCGAAGTATGAACGAGTATCCAAATTCAGAGTTCACTCAGTTCAACCATATTTCCACGTGAATACTGCAAGACAGTATTCATGAGCATAGGGACATGCACTTACATAAATTTCCCAAAAAGACTTAGTTGAAAGGACTCCAAAAAAGGATGCACAGAAGCCCAAAATATTTTAATTTGATTGTCGAAAAAAAAAAGAGAAAGTGAAGTATTGTATATTTTTGTTCTGCTGATTTATCTTGCTTCAGTTTAAATTACTTACAAAAAATACCATTAGTAATTTAGTCTGAAAAATATGGTTTGTCAGCATGGAGGTTCCCCCCCCCCCCCCACCACCTATCAGAGCGATCTGATGGGTATAACTCTTTCCAGCGTCAGAAGGTTGTGGGTCCAAGTTCCACTCCAGAGACTTGAGCACAAAAATCTAGGCTGACACTCCAGTGCAGTGCTGAGGGAGTGCTGCACAGTCGGAGGTGCCGTCTTTCGGATAAGATGATAAACTGAGGCTCCGTCTGCTGTCTCAGGTGGACGTAAAAGAGCCCATGGCACTATTTCGAAGAGGAGCGATCCCCGATGTCCTGACCAATATTTATCCCTCAATCAACATCACAAAAACAGATTATCTGGTCATTATCACATTGCTGTTTTTGGGAGCTTGCTCTGCGCAAATTGGCCACCATGTTTCCGACATTGCAACACTGGTTACACTTCAAAAGTACTTCATTGGCTGCAAAGCGCTTTGGGACGTCCGGAGGTTGCAAGTCTGTCTTTCTTTCCACTAATAAGCATCAGAGCCATTGCAAAGCGAGGATCATAAAATAAATGGGCATGCAAAAGTGGAATTGGCATCTGGTTGTGAAAGTCATTATTGAAATTTTTCTAGTGGCTGAAAAGCAACAACCTGTCATTTTATCATGAGGCTTACAGTAATGTTTAATTCTTTACTAAATGATCAACAAAGCTGTCTTCAAGAATTGCTGCATGTGTAGTTAAAGTAGCTCATCAGTAGCACATGCATTTCTTTCACATTATATTCTTATTGTTTCCAACTCAAGCCAAAAGTTCAGTATTAACTACTTTCTGTGCAACAGTCAGAATTAAGAGCTGTAGGTGTTTAAAGGTATGGAGAGTTTCGGAGTCACTTTCAAAAGCAAGATAATTTCAAAAACCAACTTTCCCATAAAAGGAGAAAATGCTGGAAATACTCAGGTGGTCAGGCAGCATCTGTAGAGAGAGAGAGAGAGAGAGAGAGAGAGAGAGAGAAAAACAGAGTTAACATTTCAGGTCGATGATCTTTCATCATCAACCGCTCTGACAAAAGGTCATCGACCGGAAAAGTTAACTTTGTTTCTGTCTCCACAGATGCTATCTGACCTGCTGAGTATTTCCAGCATTTTCTGTTTTTATTTCAGATCTCCAGCATTTGCTTTTGTATCAGCACTTTGGAACCGAACTTGCCTGCCAAATGTACGCACCACTCAGCTTGGTGCTGGCCAGCTGTCCTCAACTTGACGCTCATTAATAAGCCAGACTGCCCCATCTCCTCGCTTTGAACACAAGGAACTATTGGATTATTGAATCTAAGGAAGAATGTTTTAGGACATTTAATACTCTGGCCAAGGCATTAGCATTCAGCAATTGATACAGAATCTGAATCAACTGCCTTCGAGACGGTTCTATATCTGGGGTCTCAATCATCGACAGGAGTACCTTTGATCACTTCCTCCTTGCCACCCACTTTCTCATTTCCCCCAGCCCCCACTGCAAAGGGCAGTTTTAAAAAGAATGATTTTCTATTGACAACCTGGACTGATTCTTTAGTACGGGGAAGTAGCATCAACTGAGCAATATTCTATAGCTTGGATTATTTCAATCATTTTATTCCCCATTGGACATTTCAAACCTGAACTTCAGTCCACTTTACATTGGTTACACCAGAATTGTGTTTTTTCCCCACCAGTAACATTAAAATAAGTCTCTTGCAACATCTGAAGCTTAATTACTAAAAATATTTGGTTGCAACATATAGCACCTAACTGTCCTCAAACTTGGCAAGATTGACAAGGCTCCTATATGAATAAATATGCTTATGGGTCCAGTTTTGTATTGATTAATGATAATGTTGCTCTTAAACTTTTATTAACTTAAGTTCCTTAAACTAACCCATAGCACACTTTTATACTTCAAAACTATAACTATCGTGCACAGCAACTATTTTATGCTAATGTCAGGTGAGGTCTAATATGAAGTTGTGCAGATATATGAATACATTATTTGAGAGCTATACAATTAACTGGGTTGGACAGTGCACTGCAGTCTAAATGTGTTCTTTCACGGTAGCAAAACAGCAGTTAAGACAAACAGAGTTACAAATCTTAGCCATGTTGTCATAGAGAAGCCAGGCGCGTCCTCGCTGAGCAACAAAAAACATCTCTGGTTGCTCTCACACACCACCCAATGCTCAATTTTAGAGCAGCAATGGCACAATCTTGTAGGTAGGTTGCACACCTGCAGATAATACATGACATAGGAAAACCACAAAAGGGATATTGGAGAAAATAACAGATTCACACATTCTTAATCTCAAATTAAAAAAAATTCCACTATAAATCAAGTTAAATCGAAATACTTACTTGAATTGTGTGCACCTTGTTGCAATTGAATGCTTGAAGATGTGAATGAATTCACAGTTGCTGTCTGTAATTGTGGGCTACTAACAGTTAATGGAGCTGGTGCAATTGGCGTCAATGCTCCACTGGATGCTACTTGGCCCAATGTGACAGTATGCACCGGTGTAAGCGTTATCTGCTGTGTTGGTGCATTCTGAATTTGCACATTTTGCAAGTTCTGGATGTTCTGCACCTGAAAGGTTTGCCAGGTAATTTCTCCAGATGGAGTTAATGTTGGGGCTCGTAGGATCAGGGAGCCTGCATTTTGTACTACTTGTAGTTGAAGATTCTGCAAGGCTTGCTGGGGAACAGCTTGTGCAGTAATGGTTTGTCCTGCAATAGTCTGTACTGCCTGCTGTGGAATACTCTGAACAATCTGTGGCTGGACAGTAAATTGCTGATGTGACTGAAATTGAATCTGATGGTCCGCTGTTTGTGAGGCTGAAGCTTGTATGTCTTGTAACTGTGTTTGGTCAACAGGTGCTTGATTCACATGAAGAACATTTGTTGCCTGTATCTGATCAGAGGTTGTCGTAGAATTACTACTGGAGGAAATTTGCTGTACAGCATCAATACGGTCATCAGAAACAACCATATGACCCACTGAACTTGTTGGCACAAAAGAAGCTATGTTAGAGTCACTAGAAGCTGAGTTCTGCACAGCTACAGTAATACTTTGCTCATCTGTCCTTGCTGAGGTATCTATACTATTTATAGCTTCTGATGAAACAGGTATAATCATCTGGCTTGATGTAGTAATCGCTGTAGCGTTTCTTTGAATCATGGACTGTGAAGTAGGTGCTGTTCCGAGAGAATCAACATCAACATTTCCAATGGGCACAAAAGCAACATTTCCTGTTAATCCAACAGGAACATTAGTAAGAAGCTGAGCTTGCCCAGGATAGGACGCACCACCATAAGTTACTCCTTGAATTTGCACAGGGACGTGAGCATTGCTCTGCTGTATCTGAACAGAAACAGTTGGTGACACAAGATTTTGGGTAGTCAGAATGTTGCCTGAAGGAGTCTTACCAGCAATTATGGCTTGGTTGGTGCCAGGAATAATTTGAATATGGCCATTACCATCTTGCTGCAATGCTTGTTCTGCACCAGAAGGGGCTAAGCTCAGCTGTAAGTGTTGCCCATCTCCAGTCTGAATTTGTGGAATAACTTGATATTGAACACTCGGCACTACACCAGTTGCAGCTGTGGATGATCCTGGAGCGACAGCAAAGACCTGCTGGTTCTGCAAGCTTTGTAAAACATACTGTCCACTTGTTGGTACAGAAGCAGTAACTGGAGATCCTGGAACTTGTCCACTAATTTGCACAAAATTACCAGCAGTATCTTTTGTTACAACAGTGGGTGAAGTTATTAACTGCCATCCATTTGACGCTGCTAGTTGTGCAGAAGCCAAGTCAAGCGGCTGGAAGAAAAAACATGATATGCATTATTTTAATATAGTTCAAACGTTATAAGATATCATAATTACTATGCACTATCTTTTCAATCTGTGAAGAAAAGAAATCAACTGAGCAGTATTAAAATCTGATCACTGAACATCGATTTAAATGTTTGCTCCTCAAATACGAGAGCCATGTTGCTTGCACTAAAATATTACAGTTCTCGTCATCATGCTCTCTCCTCTGGGTTCACTGTCCTTCTATCCTCCCTTAATCTGTCCTGCCATATAAACCCCCTACCCATATTCACGGCCACCGCCTTGACCTTGCCATCTCACGTGGCCTCGCTACTCCCATCATGTCAATCACAGATAAGGCCATCTCTGATCACTTCCTTGTATTGCTCTCTACCCACATCCCTCTCCTAACCCACTTACTTCTGTGTCTGCCCCTGGAAAGTCACTTACAAATTCCTGACTTTCTAGCCTTATGCCCACCATTCACCACAACATTTCTGCTCAATCACACCCTCAGCTCCATCTTTGATGCCCTAGTCCCAATTAGAACCATTACTCTCTCTCACCCTGATCGTTTTACCTGGTACGGCCCTCATCTCCAAACGCTTATGGCAGACAACTGGTTTAGCCATTCATCACCAGATCTGGCTGGACCACATAAAGCACCATCAGGTCCTGCTCACTATTCCAGGACCATCCTGGAATGCAAAGATAACCCCCAGTTTCTCTTCACTACAAAATGCCTTCTTAAACCCCTCTTCCTTGCCTCCTCCACCCTCACCTCCAACAACAAATGCAAGGAGCTCATGGACTTCTTTGTCACCAAGATTTTTCAGCTGCCTCTGCCGCTTCCCTCCCTTCCCCAAGCCCACTAGGCCAAACTTCAAGGATCGCCCCCTGCTCTAGCTCTGAACTTGCATCTTTTCCTGGTTTCTCTCCCATCTCCCCTCATACCCTCTCCAAGCTCATCTTGCCCACGAGACCCACCTCCTGCTCCCTCGACCCAATTCCCACCAAACTGCTGACCACCCAACTTCCCTTCCTGGCCCCCACGTTAGCTGATAGTTATCGGTTCTCTTCCCTCAGGTACTGCTCACCTCCCCTTCAAATCTGCCGTCATCACCCCTCTCTCCAAAAAAAACCCTTTGACCCCCTCTGTCCTTGCAAACTACCAGCCCCATCTCCAACCTCACTTTCCTCTGCAAAGTCATTGAACGTATTGTCGCCTCCTAAATCCATGTCCACCTTTCCTGGGAGTTCATGTTTGAATCCCTCCAATTATGTTTCTGCCCTAGCCACAGTACTGAAACGGCCCTTAAAATCACAAGTGATATCCTATGTGACAGTGACAAAGACAAACTATCTCTCCTCTTCCTTCTCGACCTGTCTGCAGCCATTGACACGGCTGATCACACCATCCTCTTCCAATGCCTCTCCTGCGTCATCCAGCTGGGTGGGACTGCACTTGATAGAGAAGAATGGAACTAGTCAAGTCGTAGCCAGAGAGAATCACCTGCAATGGCTTCTCTTCCTGCTCCCGCACAGTTAACTCTGGTGTCCCCCAAGGATCCATCCTTGGCCCCCATTTCTCATCTACATACTGCCCCTCTGCAACAAATCGGGAAACAACGCCAGGTTTCACATGTAGGTTGATGACACCCAGCTCTACTACACCACCACCTCTCCACTGTCTCTAATTTGTCACACTGTATGTCCGATATCCAGTACTGGATGAGCAGACCTTGCCGCCAACGAAATTTCGGGAAGACCGAAGCCATTGTCTTCAGTCCCCGCCACAAACTCTGTTCCCTAGCCCTCTCCCTGTCAGACGCTGAACCAGACAGTTCGCTGCCTTGGTGTCGTATCTGAGCTTCTGACCACATATCTACTCCATCACCAAGACCGCCTACTTCCACCTCTAACATTGCCTGACTCTGCACCTGCCTCAGGTCATCTGCTGCTAAAACCCTTAACCATGCCTTTGTAACCTCTAGACTTGACTATTCCAACGCTCATCTGGCCAGCCTCCCATCTTCCACCCTCCACAAATTTGAGTTCATCTAAAACTTTGCTGCCCATATCCTAACTCACAGCAAGTCACGTTCACCCATCACCTCAGTGCTCACTGACCTACATTGGCTCCCGGTCCAGCAATGCCTCAATTTAAAAAATTCTCATTCTAGTTTTCAAATCTGTCCATGGCCTCGCCCCTTCCTATCTGCCACCTCCTCCAGCCCTATAACCCTCCGAGATCTCTGCGCTCATCCAATTCTGGCCTCTTGCACATCCCCTATTTTAAATCACTACACCATTGGCAGCCGTGCTTTCAGCTGCCTGGACCCTATGCCCTGGAATTCCCTGCCCAAGCCTCTGCACCTCCTTAAAATCTACTTTGTCGAAGCTTTTGTTCATCCGTCCTAATATCTCATGTGGCTTGGTGTCAAATTTTGATTTATACAATCTTTTGACCTATATGCTTCTGTGAAGCACCCACATCCAGTGAATGAATTAAAAAAAAACACCAGTTCAGCCTCTAATTTAGAAACAGATCGTTCAAATTTATAGTAAATTATCTTCATCTATTCTACATTTTTAAAGTGCTACCCATGCACATATCTCCTGCAATCAAATAATTAGTAGGTTAACCATAAATATCACATTTGGAAAAAAACAGCCACTCGCCAAGTCGCCCACCATCATTTTAGGGGTCACAGTTGACCAGTCATATTAACACCATGACTACAAGAACAGGGCAAAGATCAGGTACCTTACAAAAAGTTGCTCACTTCCAAAGTCTCAACATCTACAAGGCTCGAGTAAAGATGACATACTTATCTGGAAAGATGCAACCCATCAATGTTCAAGAAGCGTGACACCATCCGATTTGCTTAATTGGTGCCTGTGCCACCCTCTCTACCACTGGCACACTGGAGCTGCAGTATGTACGATTTACACGATGCACTGCAGCATCTCACCCGTGACCTCTACCACTAAGAAGGTCATGTGCAACAATGTCAAGGGAACACCATCACCTCGAAGTCGCCATCCAAGTCACAAACCATCCTGACTTGGAAATATTTTGCCATTCCTTTATTGGCGCTGGGTCAATATCCCAGAATTTCCTACCTAACACCATTGTGGGAGCACCACATAACACTGCATTCTGAACATGTGCAATTGGCAAAGTTTCCCAGCATGCAACCCAAGTTGAAGGGTAGGAGGGTGTGTCCTGATATCCATTGAGGAGTTGAGTTTCATTGCTTTTTCTAAAAATATTTAAAGAAACTAGAGATTGAATTTACAAAGCTTTTATTTCAGCCAAAAGATAAATTTATATCAATGTATTAACAATTTCAAATATTGTGTTTATTTATGAACAGACAAACATGTTAAGAGGAACAGTTATTATTGTGGTTTCTTTGTCAATGGTTAGAAAACAGTAATTCCTTAGAAGAATGGATTTTTTAAAAAGTCAATCACCATTTTAGGTTTGGCCTATAGTCAGTCAAAAAAAATCTGTCTTCTGAACCATTTTTGCACTTAAGAATTTTATCAATTTAAAAACTGCATAAACCAACTGAGCATTTTATGATGTGAATTGTGTTTGTTTATGGACAGTTATGCTTAAAGATTGTATAAATCAAACTATATATTAAAAATGACTTTTGCACTGACCTAGTAATTTTTTTGATTACGAATTCCCAGATCCGTATTTATAATGGAAACTGCTATGTAAACTTTGTCATGCATTCAATAAGGTGCCGCACAAGAGATTGTTACACATGATTAAGGCTCATGGGATTGGGGGTAATATATTAGCATGGATTGAGGATTGGTTAATGGACAGAAAACAGAGAAGGAATAAACGGGTCATTTTCAGGTTGTGGAGTATAATGTGGGGAAATGTGAAATTATCCACTTGGTAGGAAGAATAGAAAAGCAGAATTTTTTAAAAAGAGAGACTAGTAAATGCTGGTATTCAGAGGTATTTGGGTGTCCTTGTACACGAGTCACAGAAAGTCAACATGCAAGGTACAGCAAGGAATTAGGAAAGCAAATGGTGTGTTAGCCTTTATTGCAAGTGGGTTGGAGTACAAGAGTAAGGAATTCTTGCTGCAATTATATAGGGCTTTAATGAGACCAAACCTGGAGTATTGGGTATTTTTTGTCTCCTTACCCAAGAAAGGATATACTTGCCTTAGAGAGGGTGCAACAAAGGTTCACTCAATTGATTCCTGGAATGTGAGCGCTGTCGTATGAGGAGAGATCGAGTAGAATGAGCCTATATTCTCAGAGTTTAGAAGAATGAGAAGTGTTCTCTTTGAAAAGTGTAAAATTCTTAGAGGGCTTGACAGGGTAGATGCTGAGAGGCTGTTTCTCCTGGCTGGAGAATCTAGAACTAGGGGTTCATGGTCTCAGGATAAGGGGTCAGCCATTTAGGACTGAGATGAGGAGAAATTTCTTCACTCAGACGGTTGTGAATCTTTGAAATTCTCGACTCCAGAGGGCTGCTGATGCAGTCGTTGAGTATATTGAAGACTGAAATCGATAGTTTTTTTTGACACTAAGGGAATCAAGGGATATGGGGATAGAGCAGGAAAGCAGAGTTGAAGTAAAAAAATCAGCCACGATCTTATTGAATGGTGGAGCAGGCTCAAGGGACCTTATGGCCTACTCCTGCTCCTATTTCTTACGTTCTAGTGCTGTAATTACACCTTGCCGTCAGTAAAGGTTCTGCAGCACAACCACTGGCAAAGGGTGTAATTACAGTATGACAGATTTACATCAGAAATGTGGATATTTGAATATATAATGAAAATATAAAAAATGACAGAATGTAGTATTTTAAAATAAGGACTGCATTACAGCTGCTTGCCCTGCTCCAATTATCTCACACCCTTAAACCTGCTTTATCCAAAGATTTCACTCCCCATTTGCAATGCCACGAGATATCATCCAGTAGTATACTACATTTCCCACTTCTGCACTCCTGGTGATTTTATATCCATAA